>JAGDYQ010000046.1:3599685-4322185 GCA_021962125.1 Bulinus truncatus | reverse complement strand
AAATGAGAATGTTGGACCAGGCACACAACTTTAGGCCAGTACATCTTTCAGCTCAGGCTGCATCTCGCTACTGCCTCGCCTTCTGATTTTCAGTCATTCCCTACAATGGTTCCACTCTTCGAATATAACCGGCCCTCCTTCTGTTAGGAATTTTTTTAATAACTGACGAAAGTTAAATTGAAGAAACATAAAATGGTAAAACATTATTTTAAAAAAGCCACACACAAATTTAAGAAAAATAAATAGCAATCATTTAAAGCGAGAAACAAAGGAAAATAAAGATAGAATAACAGAAAAACAATTATCGATCATTTAAAGCTATAAAATCTATATAAATAAAAAAATTAAAATACTGACGAAATAAATATTTGGCCTAGTTTGCACTCTCAATACAATAAGGTTGAAATTTACTTATTTATTGTTTAATTTAACGCAGTGGCTGCGGTTACGCCTGACGTAATCCGTATATTTTTCCCGGTTACGGCCATAGATATTGATCCACACCCTAACCCTAACCCTTACTCTATCCCTAACCCTATCCCTAACTCCATCCCTAACTCTATCCCTAACCCTAATCCTAACACTAGTCCTAACTCTAATATCTATGGCCGTAACCCGGAAAAAAAATACGGATTACGGCCCTATTCCTATTATAAAAAAAATGGCGTCCGACGTAACCGTAGCCACTGCGTTAATTTTCATGTAAAAGAAAATTACCTCCCGTGGCTTTTACAAAAGAATAATCTCTAAAGTTATGAGAACAATTTTGATATTCCGTTTGATTAATAAAAAAATATACTGTCGAAATAATAGTTTACAAACTAAAGTAAAAAGAAATATTTTACGATACCGTTTTGTTAACTGAAAAGGAATATGATGAAATATGAGTTTTTGGTTTATTGACAATATATTAGATCTATGGTTAGCACTCTGCGACTTTTGATTTACCTCCGGTGGTTTTTTTTAAAAAGTAAAGTGAAGTGAAGAAAAAATTTTACCAAAACGATCGTTTAGATATTATGTTTGAATATTATTGATATGATGTCTATATCAAATATATATGCAAACACGCCCAGTAATTTTCTGCAATTTTGTGTGTAAATTTTAAGGCAATTGGTGAATAACTTTCGGAGTGATGAAAAAAGGCGTGAATCCTCTTTCCATTTTTACTTATATAGATTAATTGGTAGCCCTAAATAAATACTACACCCAGTGCTCGATTTAAGAAAAAACCAGTGCCGGGGATGAAAAAAATTTCTGCTAGGCCGGGAATAATGTCTATGATTTCATCCCCGGCTGGGATATATTAGCTAAAGCAGAGCCGGGGATGACATGTCTCAGTGCCGGGGATATCCCCGGCATCTCCGGCGGTAAATCGAGCCCTGAATACACCATTACCGGGGGTTTTTTCACTTGCATAAGTGACTAATTCGGTCTCAACATATCAAATATCAACTATAGCACTGAGCTATATAATAGTGTAGGATAGTGTTGTTTTAGTCCCAGGTCATATTTTAGTTTCAGTTTTTATTTCGTTTTTTCTGTAATAATGTTAGTTTTCGTCTAGTTTTAGTCTTGCTTATAATTTTAGTTTTAGTTTTAGTTCTCGTTGACGAAAAGTCAACATTTTCGTTAACGAAGGTTTTAGTTTTAGTTTTCGTGAACGAAAGCAACACTATATTTTAGTTTCAGTTTTTATTTCGTTTTTTCTGTAATAATTTCCGTTTTCGTCTAGTTTTAGTCTTGCTGCTAATTTTAGTTTTAGTTTTAGTTTTCGTTGACGAAAAGTCAACATTTTCGTCAACGAAGGTTTTAGTTTTAGTTTTCGTCAACGAAAACAACACTAGTGTAGGATGTATATACAAGTTTGGCATCAACATGCCAACTAGGGTTTATACAAAAACCGACTTAAAAAAAAACCGGTTGTCGAAGGTCAATTTCTCAAAAAACCGGCGAAAACCGGTTTTCGGTTTACTATAAAATAAGTAAAATAACGGACATTTTAAGCATTCTAGCAATAATTATTTTCAATGTATGTAGTACTTAATTAACGTGTATGAGAAAGAATAAAGTATAATGTAATTATGTCAACCAATTTTTTTTAAGTAAAACAATAAATACAAGACAAAAATTAGTAATATGACAGTAAAACTACTACTACTGTCTACTAGGTACCTATATATTCATTTAAATTGCTGTAAAACTAAACATATTTCTATCATGACCTTTGAACTGTTCAACTTTATTTCGCAGTCACGAATACGACTTAATTCTTTCTCGTGTTTCATTTATATTATACTGTCAACCCCATGAGGTTTGGTTTGCCGCACACAGTCAACTTCTGAAATCAGTCGTTGTGATGTAGACCTCAGTATAGAGCTTATTTATATATTGTCTATAGATATTACGGTTCTATTTCTACTCATGGTATATGCTCTCTCTCATCCTCTGTCTAAGTTTCTAACGTTATATGTGACACAGTACACAGACACCTCGGCACTTCTATGAACCCACATTGAGTACCCGTTTCAAAAAAATTATCCACTGTTGAACTAAATTCACTCCTCGCCCCTCCATACAATTATCTCCCCACCAACCCCCCCCTCCCTGAGATGTATTAGTTACAACAGTCATTACAGCGGCTGTACGACGGTCCTGCCGTGTGAATGCCTTGTTTAGGTTAGACGGGTTGGCGGTGGTGGAGGTGTTGGATGGCGAACATAAATTTAGTCAACTTGAAAAAAAATAGCCTCATTCTGTCTATCGTTTAGTAATGAACTAGGGAGATACCGATTATCCCCCCTCCCCCCCCCCCATTTCAAGTCAACACTATATTCGTGTGCTAAAAAAATAATCGGTTGTTCTGTGGAATTAGTAAACGACTTGAATTTAGCCCTCTATTGAGGCCGAGGAAACAACGGATGCAATAAATATCTCTATGTTTATATACCCCCCCCCCCCCATCAAGTTACCACTGAACCACTTGGTCACGTCTACTCTCTTGTATCACTCAATAATTACTTTCTATCAATGACAATGTACACAGGTCGGATTGAGGAGGGAATTCATTGGAAATTAACAGTTTCCCAGATTTCTCTGTAATTTAGTGGAATGTATCAACATTTTTTGCTAACTGTTGTTATAAGCTAAAACCGGCTTTTAAAGCCCAAAAAACCGGTTGTCGAATGCTTTGACTTTCGTCAAAAAATCGGTTTTTTCGCCGCCGGTTTTTAAAAACCGACAATCCCTAATGCCAACTACCTTCACTTAGCTATATAATTAACTATATATAAATTATTGATCGAGCCAAATATTGCTTTTAAATGAGCTTTCTCAAGTATTGTAAGACTACATTAGACCAAAAAATATTTAATAATAAACTTATACGAATAGACTAATGAAGACTCCACAACTATTAATTCTTCAAATAAATTACATCTGGATAAACATAAATATCCAACAAGCCCAGAAGAAAATAAAATTCCATTGCATATGGTGGCTGACATACATCTTATGATTATTTTAGTTCAAGTTGCAGTAAACAAAAACTTCGTTCCTCGAACATTTAAATAAATAAATAAACACAAATCCTTTTAAAGTTGAACATTTAAATAACTGATAATGATATTTTGAATTTTGCGTTTTCTTGAAAATTCTTTATTCGCAGTTTAGTAGTCTTCTAGAATATACTTGAACTGATCTCTCTCTCTCTCTCTCTCTCTCTCTCTCTCTCTCTCTCTCTCTCTCTCTCTCTCTCTCTCTCTCTCTCTCTCTCTCTCTCTCTCTCTCTGAACTCTCTCAGTGATAACTGCGGGCTGAGACTTAGTCTTTTAGAGTCCGTGAGATCAAACTCGCTGTGTCTCTCAACATTTGGAGACTGCCCTAAGGTCAATGGCAAGCGAGCTACTCGACTGGTCCATCCTGTGGTTCGCCAGCCTGGGGCACTCAAAAATCACATGATCCATGGTTTCCTCCACTTCTCTTCTGTCGGGAAAGGGAATCAACATTGGGCCTTAACCTCCCAAAGTACGCACCTAAAGGACGATACCCAATACGAAACTGGATAATTAGTGCCTGCTCGATCATCCTGAGCCCCCACCAGGGGTCAGTTTTTGACGGCCGCTCCATCTGACTTCGGACATTTCTGCCCGTCACACCATTGTCCCAACTCGAGAACCACTGAGTTCGCTCAAACAGCCTGATCTTGGCACACGCTGCCTCAAGTGAGCTCTTTCTTGCACCCACGGGCTGCGCTTGGGCTTGTATCGACTTTGCGAGGAAGTCGGCTCTTTCGTTACCAGGCACGTGCACATGCACGGGGACCCACTGAAGGGTCACTACTACACTATGTCGGGGCATAAGATCCTGGATCGTTTCCACCATAGCTTCCAGTAGCTCGATCCCAATGTGTTCCACAGCCTCAACTATGGCTGTCATCTCTGCCTCGTACGCATAGAGTGAACCACATGGCCCTGCAAGATCTTCAACAAATCGGGTTTGTGGGAAACTGATGTAGACCCCAAAGAAGGAGCTAGTTCGGCTGTCCCTACAGGTTACTGAAGCATCCGTGTAGGCCAATATAGCGTCCCTCGGATAGGATCTAATCGTCTCTAAAGCCACATTGTGTAATGTTAGGAGATCCTTAGCTTTCCCAACATTGGTGTCAACCAGGGTTGTGCGTACCTCAAGCATGCAGGTAGCTTTGCCCGGGAGGCAATTTTTAGCGTTAGGCGGTCGGTAGGCAGCTCGATTTCCCGTGACAGTCTCGAAGCGCGATGCATGAAAGACTTCATCTTTAGCCACTTCCCTTCCACCCAGCCATCGACCATTTCCCTTGCCGCTTATACCATTCGAAAGCAGTAATCACGGCCCGCTCCCTACGATGCACTAGTGGTGGCACGTTTGCCATGATTTCAACCTCTGCTGTTGGCGCCACTCGAAAAGTCCCTGTGTTCAGCCGGAGAGCCTGGTTTTGTAAGACATCAAGGATCTCTAGTGACGATCGAGACCCATAGACTTGTACTAACTGGCTGTAATCAATCTGAGACCTTACTGCACTAATGTACAGTGTCCTCAGGACATCTGCTCAAGCGCCCCCCCCCAAGGACGTGCTCGCCAGTTTCTTTACAATATTTAGTCTATCGGAGGCACAGCGGGCCACCTCCGACAGATGTGTGCTGAGTGTAAACTTAAAAAAAATCTTTACATAACTCAGTGATCATTTAATGTTCATGCTGTTTAGAGATTTTTTAATACACCGATCTAGAAAAGTTGTATCGTAGTTTTGTTATGCATTGAATAAATGAATATTTTAGTCAATGTAGCTTCAAGATAACATTATTGCTGTAAGCTATTAAACATTATATTTATCACCCAGATGACAAAACCATTATCAGACAACCACCTACGACCCCACTTATAAAGGTACACATTCATATACAATAATACTGATAGGGGCCTGGACAGGTATACTAGCCCCTGACAACCTAGATACAACCCTATTTACTGATACAACCCTATTTACTGATACAACCCTATTTACTGATACAACCCTATTTACTGATACAAATCTATTTACTGGTACAACCCTATTTACTGATACAAATCTATTTACTGATACAAATCTATTTACTGGTACAACCCTATTTACTGATACAAATCTATTTACTGGTACAACCCTATTTACTGATGCAAACCTATTTACTGATACAAATCTATTTACTGGTACAACCCTATTTACTGATACAAATCTATTTACTGATACAAATCTATTTACTGGTACAACCCTATTTACTGATGCAAACCTATTTACTGATACAAATCTATTTACTGATGCAACCCTATTTACTGATACATCCCTATTTACTGATACAACCCTATTTACTGATACAACCCTATTTACTGATGCAACCATATTTACTGATACAACCCCATTTACTGATACAAATCTATTTACTGGTACAACCCTATTTACTGATACAACCTTATTACCTGATACAAATCTATTTACTGGTACAACCCTATTTACTGATACAACACTATTTACTGGTACAACCCTATTTACTGGTACAACCCTATTTACAGATGCAACCCTATTTACTGATACAACCCTATTTACTGATACAACCCTATTTACTGATACAAATCTATTTACTGGTACAACCCTATTTACTGATGCAAACCTATTTACTGATACAAATCTATTTACTGATGCAACCCTATTTACTGATACATCCCTATTTACTGATACAACCCTATTTACTGATACAACCTATTTACTGATGCAACCATATTTACTGATACAACCCCATTTACTGATACAAATCTATTTACTGGTACAACCCTATTTACTGATACAACCCTATTACCTGATACAAATCTATTTACTGGTACAACCCTATTTACTGATACAACCCTATTTACTGGTACAACCCTATTTACTGATGCAACCCTATTTACTGATACAACCCTATTTACTGATACAACCCTATTTACTGATACAAATCTATTTACTGATACAAATCTATTTACTTGTACAACCCTATTTATTGATACAAATCTATTTACTGATACAAATCTATTTACTGGTACAACCCTATTTACTGATACAAATCTATTTACTGGTACAACCCTATTTACTGATGCAAACCTATTTACTGATACAAATCTATTTACTGGTACAACCCTATTTACTGATACAAATCTATTTACTGATACAAATCTATTTACTGATTTTGAAATAAAAACTTCAACAATTACTTTCTTTAATAAAAAGTAATTAAAAAAGTGTAAATAGAGAAGTCCACTGTTTTGGAAATGTCAGGAGATTTCACTGACATTTTACATCAGAAAAACAGGCATAGTCTAAATACGCCCAAACATAGTTTGACTAAAGTGTTTCTGTGCAGTGTGTAACCTAATAAAAATGGATCCTTAAAATACGTGTTGGTAGAGTAGTAAAAATACCTTCCAGTCACGTGGCAAGGAACACTAACAGAGTTAAATGAGTTATGTGGTTATAAGTAATTGTTAGGAGATAGGGCTCAGCTTAGAGACAGAAAACTATACTCTTCGATACTGTGCAATAAAAGATATCTAGCAAGTAGAATTAATACAAATAATTGTAGACAAGGCGATAGGCGAGTTAAGACCAGGTGGGGAGAAAACATTAGACTAGTACAACAGCAAAGGGAGAATAGAGTAGAAAGGAAAATACGGAAGTAGACTGTGACGTAATTAGTAATTAAGGTACGTACGTTTGTAGGATAAATACGGCTGGATTGTACAGAGAAAGTAGTTAGGGAGAGTAGAATTGAGATAAATACAGCTGGATTTGGACAGAGAAAGTAGTTAGGGGGAGTATAATTGAGATAAATACGGCTGGATATGGACGGAGAAAGTAGTTATGGATAGTAGAATTGAGGCCCGGTTTAGGTGCCAAACGCAGACGCTCATCAGACACCATAAAAGGTGTTGGTTGATTTAGACAGCAGGACGGTGGCCATGGAAGTCGGAATCCGCTAAGGAGTGTGTAACAACTCACCTGCCGAATCAACCAGCCCTGAAAATGGATGGCGCTAGAGCGTCGGACCCCTCCCCGTGCATGTCGCCAATGGTGAACGTTACTTGCCATCGGTCCTAGTGCATGTGGGCAGGAGACGCCAGCGTCTTTACGTCTTGTGTGTCTTGGCTGGGATGTGTTGCTCTCGACAACTTTCCCCAGGTGGCCCTTAAAACCCAGAACCTCCTAGCGGTCCGGGCGGACAACGGTAGCCTTGCTCTGGGCTAACGGCTAATCTGGGAGCACGAAAGTGCAACACTGCGAAAAGCGTACCACGACTGTGCGTGGCCGGTACCCCCGGCTTCCCAGTACTGGAACGCGAGGACTATTGAGATGCGGTCTCGCGACCCCCCTACCTTGAGGGGCCTTGAGCCATTTCGGACCATAACATGACACTGAAAGTGAAGGTTACGTAAGAACGAGATCCGTACGGCGCGGAATCCTCGGCTATTAGTCTCGAAAAAACCCAAACCCTAGGAACGGGTAAGGGCTTGCAAAACGAAACTTGGCGGCATCGTCTCTGACGTGGGTCAATCGCATCGGACCTCTACAGTACGCGTGGCTGGTCGGGGCTGTTCGTCTGGAGGATACTTCCTGAGACCCACACCCGACCGGCACTATGGGGGCTCAGGCCATCCCTAAGTGCTGGTCGGCCTCATGTCTGACAGAAGACAATAAAGACTGTCAAATTGACCGTTATTTGGTGATCCAAATAGAAAGTAACGTTGGGCCTCCCTGCTCTGGGAAGCTCCCTGCTCTGGGAACAACGCGAAATCTGAAAGTGTCTCTTAGGTAATGCCGATACCTACGCCACCAGCCCACCCCGCTCTGGAGGGCACCTGAACGCTCTTAGGTGAATGGTGGTGGGAAGCCCGCAAGGGAACTGCTAAACGCTCCCCCGCTGCAGGACGAGCGCGGGAAGTGAACCCTGGTGTACTCGATACTGTGACCGAACGCTGGTATTGCACGGAGCCAGCCCCTCGACGGCAGATCGGGGTTTCGAAAAAAAAGGTACGCCAACCCACTCTCATTCCGAGAAATCAGACATGTCCGGCGGTAGGCACGCCCCGGCACTGGTTTGACCTGGGTCGAGGCCCTGGGGCACCCGAAAAGCAAATGGAAAAAGATAAGGAAAGGAAAAAAGCGGGTCTGGGCAGCACCCAAACATGCCTCGATGGATGGTTAGGGGGCGGTAGGGCCGCCATCGGTAAAAGTTCGACTACTCGCCCCGGTGCCACGACTTCGGCTGAAAGGTCTGGCATCGTAAAAATGGCTACTTTCGGCTCAGCACGAGAACCACTAAGACGGATCGAAGGCACTGAGTGTCCACCGTCTGTTAAGCGAAGAAATGGGAGTCGCGCCCCATCACAGGTGAAGGCCAAGCTAGGTCAGGCAAGGCCCCTGGGAACAGTTGATTGCTCTGTCAACCTAACCCAGGCACGAGTGACCGCTGAACGGCGCAGCGAGAGAATTCGCACACCCTCACAAGAGGCTGTGGCAGGTCGAGCCCGGCCCCTGGCTAGTGTTGACTGCTCTGTCAACACGAAACCAGAACGTACGACCACGCGGAGACGAGGGGGAGGCAGACCCCCAAAAGTGGCTGTGGCAGGTCGAGCCCAGCCCTCGGGTAACGCTGGCTGCTCTTCCAGCGGAAAACCGACCGAAACGACCAGCAGGGTACTGTTAACGGGGCTGGACAGATGGCTTGCTCCGCCGCTGGTACCCGGCGAGACGAAAGAGACTGGGAACTGTCAAGCCCAGCCCTCGGCGATAAACGCTGATTGCTCTGTCAGCGGGAAGCCGAAAGTCATGGACCGCAGGTCACTGTTACCGGGTGTAGCCGAAAGCTCCCCGCCTGAGGTGGCCGGCACCAAGACTGACATAGGCAGGGCACTGCCAACGGGTGCAGCCGAAAGCTCCCCGCCTATGGTGCCCGGCGAGACAAAAGAGACTGGGAACTGTCAAGCCCAGCCCTCGGCGATAAACGCTGATTGCTCTGTCAGCGGGAAGCCGAAAGTCATGGACCGCAGGTCACTGTTACCGGGTGTAGCCGAAAGCTCCCCGCCTGAGGTGGCTGGCACCAAGACTGACATAAGGCAGGGCACTGCCAACGGGTGTAGCCGAAAGCTCCCCGCCTATGGTGCCCGGCGAGACAAAAGCGACTGGGAACTGTCAAGCCCAGCCCTCGGCGATAAACGCTGATTGCTCTGTCAGCGGGAAGCCGAAAGTTGAGAAGAGCAGGTCACTGTTACCGGGTGTAGCCGAAAGCTCCCCGCCTGAGGTGGCCGGCACCACAACTGACAAGCGAAGACTTGGGGAAACGCTCTGGTAAGGCTCAATTCAGGATTGTCCACCTGAATGTCCGGGGGTCTCATCCCCAAGAGCCTAGAAGTCGCAAAGCTTTTGAACGAGAATGACGTGGATGTTGCAATGTTACAAGAGTGCATCCTTGGACTTAGGACGGTCCACATCACTGGCTATTCGTGCTTCCGTTGTGGGTGTAAGAACTGCAGGGGATTGGTGACCCTGGTCAGAAATACGCTAAATGCTCAGCCGAGCAGCGCCCACGGTCCACGCGAAAAAACGGATACGCTTGCGGTGGATGTTTATAAGGATGGGAGGAAGTACCATTGTGTCAACGTGTACAATCCCCCCAAGACGGAGCTCAGTCTAATAACAGCTGAGGATACTCTGCTTGGCACCTTCGTATGTGGTGATTTCAACGCCATGTCTCCGGCATGGGGATATGAACGCACTGATGCGGCTGGCCGGAGAATTGAGGAGATTTGTAATATTACAAATTTAGTTAGGTTGCAGGACCATGAGTCTGTACCCACCTTGCTGCACGGTGCGAGTGGGAGCGAAACGAGACCCGACTTAACACTCGTCTCGGCTGACCTGGCCTGTAACACCTCTTTTCCGCGTGCTAGATTGCATCGGTAGTGATCATAAACCCGTTCTCGTCTCAGTGGATATTCCTCCACCCGATAGAAACCCAGGAGCTAAGCACAGGTGCTGGGTTTATTCAAAAGCAAATTGGGACGCCTTCAAGGCTGCAGCTGACGCTGCCTTGGAGAGGGTAGATACCGAGTGTGGAACAGTCGACGTTGCTTACAAGGAGATCACTGAAGCGATCTTAGGTGCCGCACGTAGGACGATCCCAAAGAGCCTTCCGAAACGTAAGTTCAGACCATTTTGGACTACAGCCCTTGCAAGGTTAGTTCGGCAAAGACAAGCCGCTCGTAAGAAAGCTTGTCGATTGAAAACGGCTGAGGCGCGCCGTGAGTACAATAAACTAACTGAGCAAGTAAAAAGGGCGTCTGCTGAGGCCAAAAAGCAGAAATGGACTGATACATGCGAGAAGTTGGATCTAAGGGAGAGCCAAAAGACGTGGAAATTACTGAAAGACTTGACCCAGGCTGGGACGATCAGAACTGGCGCCCCGTTGCAAATGGACTCAGGCCTGACGGCTAGCGATAGCAAGAAGGCCGAAGTGCTTAACAAGCACTTTGCAGAGGTCAGCAAGTCGAGTAAGAAGAGTACACTGTCCAAGGCACTGGATAAAGTCCGACGAGTCAAAGAGAAGGCTGAATTTGGCACGGAAAATCGAGACACGTTCAGAGCCCCATTCTCTGCCAATGAACTGGCATACGCAGTCAGGAAGTGTCGCATGAGAAAAGCCTCAGGCAGTGACTTGATCAGTAATGAGATGATCACACACCTCGGGGCAGCGGGACAAGCAAAGCTTCTCCAGTTTGTCAATCGCACGTGGTTGATAGGAGAACTCCCTCAGAGGTGGAGGGAGGCTGTCATAGTGCCGGTACTTAAAAAAGGGAAAAAGACTGACCAAGCAGAAAGCTACCGTCCTATCTCCCTCACTTCATGTGTTGGAAAAGTAGCAGAACGCATGGTCAACCGAAGGTTGATGTGGTTCTTAGAGGAAAAAGGGCTCATTACCCCAAAGCAAGGAGGCTTTCGGCGGGGTAAGAGAGCGATGGACATGGTCACGCTTCTCGTCTAAGCAATAGCCGACGGCTTTCAGAAAGCTGAGTCAACGGCGGTAGTTTTCCTAGATCTCAGGCAGGCTTACGATCGAGTCTGGCGTCCAGGACTATTGTTGAAGCTACAGCGGTTGGGTGTCACCGCTGAGATGTACATTTGGTTACGCAGTTTCCTCAGTAATCGTACTATCACGACACGCGTTGGTAACAGCGTGTCGAGGAAACGGACCCTCGAACAGGGTCTCCCACAGGGCTCGGCCCTCAGTTGTACATTGTTCCTAGCTTTCATCAATGACCTGCCTGAGTTTCTGGGTTGTAAAAGCCTACTGCATGCCGACGATTTAGCGATCTGGGAGACCGGAAAGAGTGCCTCAGTCCTTGAGAGAGCACTCCAGAAGGACCTGACTACGGTCGGCTGTTATACTAGGATGTGGGGGCTAGAGATTAACGTCTCGAAGACCGTCTACTCGCTGTTTACTATGGGCACGAGTATCCTTAAGGAACCATTTAGACTGGAGGTAGAGGGTGAGGTTCTTGCTCTGGAACCTAAGCCCAAGTACCTGGGAGTTACACTTGACAGAAAGCTTACTCTGCTCACATCTTTCGGAGGTTGCCCGCTGCGCCTCTGATAGACTGAATATTGTCAAGAAGTTGGCGAGCACGTCCTGGGGGGCTCGAGCAGATGTCCTGAGGTCACTGTACATGGGTGCAGTAAGGTCTCAGATAGATTACAGCCAGGTTGTGCAGGTCTATGGGTCTAAGTCCTCTTTAGAGGCCCTAGATGTTGTACAAAACCAGGCTCTCCGGCTGATCACAGGCACTTTCCGAACGGCACCCACAGCAGCGGTTGAAATCATGGCAAATGTGCCACCTCTGGGTATCCGTAGAGAGCAGGCCGTTATAACCGCGTATGAGCGGTTTAAGCGGCAGGAGGAGACCTCTGTCCTAAGGGAGATGGTCGATGGCTGGGTGGAAAGGAAGCGGCTCTCGATGCAGTCTTTTATGCACCACGCAGTGAGACTTGCCTCCGAGATCAAGCCTAATGCTAGAGACAGTCTCTAGGGTCCCTCCTGGCGAGGCTTTCTACATGCCCGAGATACGCACGACCCTGGTCGAAACCAATGCTCGGAACGCAAAGGATCGCCGAACCATCACGGATGTGGCTATGGAGATGATTGGAACCTATTCAGGGAACGCTATACTGGCCTATACTGATGTCTCTGTATCCAGTAGAGACGGCCGGACAAGCGCCTCGTTTGAGGTCCACATCACTCTCCCACAAACTGGCTTTGTGAAAGACCATGCTGGCCTATGTGGGTCGCTCTGTGCTTACGAGGCTGAGATGACAGCCATTACTGAGGCAATGGACCACATAGGAGAGTTAATTGGTGAGGGTACTTTGCCTGCTCTGGACATTGTCATTCTCACTGACGCGCTCTATGCTCTGTCCTATTGGCGCGTACTTTGGGAGGTTGAGGCCCAATGTCGACACCCTTTGCAGACACTGCAGGGAAGTGGAGGAAACCGTGGATCATTTGCTTTTCGAGTGTCCCGGACTGGCGGACCACAGGGTGGACCAGTCCGGAGGCTTGCTGGCCATCGGGCTCCATGGCAGTCTCCAGATGTTGAGAGACACAGCAAGTCTGATCTCACGGGCTCTAAGAGACTAAATCTCAGCCCGCAGTTTACTGAGAGAGTTCATAGAGAGAGAGAGAGTAGAATTGAGATAAATACGGCTGGATTGTACAGAGAAAGTAGTTAGGGAGAGTAGAATTGAGATAAATACGGCTGGATTGTACAGAGAAAGTAGTTAGGGAGAGTAGAATTGAGATAAATACGGCTGGATTTGGACAGAGAAAGTAGTTAGGGGGAGTAGAATTGAGATAAATACGGCTGGATTGTACAGAGAAAGTAGTTAGGGGGAGTATAATTGAGATAAATACGGCTGGATTTGGACAGAGAAAGTAGTTATGGAGAGTAGAATTGAGATAAATACGGCTGGATTTGGTTTAAAACAATCCACTAGATTCTGACTTATAATTATCGGTTTAAAACAGTCCACTAGATTCTGATTAATAATAGTTGGTTTAAAACTGTCCACTAGATTCTGACTTATAATAGTTGGTTTAAAACTGTCCACTAGATTCTGACTTATAATAGTTGGTTTAAAACAGTTCACTAGATTCTGATTTAGCTGAGAAACAAATGGTTAAGAAATGTTTGAATAGTTACGTTGTTATATATGTGTGAACTATAGTTATGTGGCCGTAGATTGTGATACCATAGTTATGTGGCTATAGATTGTGATACCATATTATATGTTCTTTAAAGAGATTATAATTATCTATAATTGTCATATGCATAAAACTCCAACCCTACTTGCTGAACTTACCTACGCTTTCGCTGTCTGTATGCAAAGATACAATAACGTATGAGTAATAATGGTGAAATTCACATTAATAGTCTTTTGAAAAATGAGTTTTATTAAAACTCTACAAGAAAAAATAAAACTAAAACTTTAGCCCCCATTCGTTCAATTATTCCAAGATTAAAACATTTAATAAACATATCGTTATGTTCCCCCATCCTACACACACAATATGGCAATTTAACACCGAAATTCTACATATTGAAAGTTATGAGCAATTTTAAATAGACCTTCTGTAGATTTATATACAGGTAAATGTTGATCTTGTATGTTTATATATCTTTACGCAACAGATTTAAAAGCCAAAAATCATGGGAAACATGTTATGGTTTCATTGATTATGTTGACATATGCAATTTATCCTGGGAAACATGTTATGGTTTCGTTGATTATGTTGACATATGCAATTTATCCTGGGCAACATGTTATGATTTCATTGATTATGTTGACACATTCAATTTATTTACTTCCTTTTAAGCTGCAAGACGGACATTTCCAATAAGATAAGCAATTGAGATGAGAATCAATAAATTTCAAGGTAAGACAATTTGTTAAGTTTCGGTGTGCCAAGAGCAACAAGTATTCACACATATACTCCTGTATCTTATATTGTCACGTGTTATGTCTTAAACTTAATTTGAAATTGTTAGCAAGACAGTGTAAACGAAAATTTATTTCTAAAAGTATTATTTATTAAGAAGCAAAATTATTATGAATAGTATAAACATTACAATAAATGAATCATCTCTGAGCCATTTAGGCACTTCTGCCTAAAACTCTGATAAAAAAAGGTAGAACATCATACGTTAATAATTTTCTGTAGATATCAATATCCATTTTAAAAAAGGAAATATCAAATGATAAAACAGTTGGACACTTGTATCAAACACTATGTTGTGAAATGCACCTTGTATTGGACATTTGTATCAGACAAGTATTTAATCGTGAGTAATGATGTAAATATTTCTCCATTGGACAATGTAATCGTGGGTAAAGATGTAAATATTTCTCCATTGGACAATATAATCGTGTGTAAAGATGTAAATATTTCTCCATTGCACAATGTAATCGTGGGTAAAGATGTAAATATTTCTCCATTGGACAATATAATCGTGTGTAAAGATGTAAATATTTCTCCATTGGACAACAATCAAAGTGGGTGCTGATAGCTAAATATTTCTCAATTGGTACAACGTCAATCGCTGTAAAGATAATAAGATTTTCCATTGGCTCTATGGAGGTGAAACCTAACTAGATCCCGGAAAGTAAAGTCTTAGTAGGCATAGTAAAAATACTCTTGCAGCCATTCTGGAAATCGAAATTCAAACTCAGACTTGAAAGATATTCGCCATAATAATAATGCTTTTTGATGAAGTGTGTACTCATTATGGGACTTCCATCTCACAGCACCATTTATTCGCCATACAGTGGGGTTGCACGCCTAGTTTCCTCTCAAATCTCTCAACAAAGTTTATGTCAGCCTTTCATTTTTATTAAAATTACCCGGCAAAAGATTGAGAGCATTATCATATTGAAGTCCATGTGGAATACAATGCTTCTCAAAGGGAGCAGATGTTAACCTGACCAGCAAACTGGATTAATTTCTCTTCAAATGTACCAGCATAAGAAATGCAGCATGCGCCGACTTTTTTAGGGGTCTGTCTATAGATATTACGCATGCGCGACTAGAGGAACTCCGCACATTTTACTCTTTTCGGGATCCAGCTATAGATATTGCACCTAACCATATTCCTAAACTTAACCCTATTCCTAACCCTAGCCCTATTCCTAACCCTAGCCCTAACCCTAACCCTAACCCTAGCCCCGAAAACAAAAAAAAATATGCAATAATATGCAGTCCGATTCCGTTTAGTCGCGCATGCGCACATCTATTGCTGGTCGGCGGAAAAAAAATTATTCCAGTTTGCTGGTCGGGTAACATTTGCGTTCTCACAAAGCACATCTCACATAACGAACGCAGGGAGACACTGTCGAGATGTTTGTTCCAGCTTTCCAAACCATTTCTACTAAAGAGGTCTAGGGGAAAGTGAGTAGAAATAGTCAGTTTGGAGAAATGGCCCTCCCTCATGATCACAAAAACTATTAGTACAAAGTAATGTTGACGTTTATTGATGTGTAAATCAATCAAATCACTTTTGTCAGTTTCCTGTCGGAAATCCTGAGAGTTTTATTGCAGAATGTGTTTAAATTTTCAGTAGTCAAAAAGTAAGTTTTCCGTTTCTTGAGTGTTATACAGTTTGGCTAGATACTTGGTACGTGATTTATTTTGTTCATATTTATTTAGTTTTTAACTTTTTTGGTCATTGTGTCCGTTTTCCCCAACTAATAAATACTTCATGGGTCAAAACTAGGGCTGCTGATTAAACTGCGTTAATTTGCGATTAACGCGTCAAAAAAAATTTGCGATTAAAATTTTTAACGCAACATTAAATGCGTTAATTTGACCAAATGCGGAAAGTTCACCAAATAGATAAATAACAGAATTTCACTCAACCATTTTAAGTTTAAGGTCCGTTCACTTATTGAGTAGATCTACCACCCCCACCCTGTCGCAATTCGCACATACCCTCACTCCCAGGTTTGTCGACTGAAGCCCCACTTGTAATATATGATGATGATGTTTTGGTTATTTAGTCCTTCGACAAGTAAACCTCCTGTTCCCTTCTCTGTCAGTGTAAAAAGAGAAAACTTTCATTCACTAGTTAACATTATATACTGTAGTGTATTGGTGGAGGTACTATAGTGTATTGTTGAAGGTTGAAGGTATAATGAACCCGTTTATGATTAGATCAAAATAACGAGAATCTAGAAATTGTGTATACTTTTTTTGCGCATAATTTTGTATCGTATTTTGATAGTATATTATCTTGCTCGTCTGCAACAGCTGAATTAATAATACATCTGTACCCGAGACAGTGGTTGTATTTTTCATAATTATTGTGATACTGAGTTAAATTTTATATATGGCTGTTGATTTACTGCAAATAAAGCGTAATTAATCCGTTAAAAAATGCGATTACATTTTTAACACAAACACCTAAATGAGTTAAATTTTACCCAAAAGCTGTTTATTTCAGAGTTGCCGAAAAAAATAAAAAAATCAGTAAATAACACAATTCTATACCAGATCAGACAGGATTTAAAATAAAAAAAAAGAAAAAAAAGACCCCGTTTGTCACGTTTACATAAATCATTGCAGCGATATGACCTTGAAACAATAGGATTGCCATTTCTTAATTCAAGCTTATGACCCTGAATGATACAATTAGTGAACATCTGCACGTGTTATAGTTTGATTGACAAGTGTCATGGCTTTGAAACAATGTAACTTGTGGTTGGTAAGTGACGTCATCTTTCTGCAGCTGTCTAAAATGAAACTGGGATGGGCAAGGGGGGGGGGGGTTATAAAAAAAAACCCGCGTTAACAATAAGGGAGCAAATACTTTCTTGCTATATTATTATTTTATGAAGGAAAGACACATATGGGATGCATTCGATGGGAAGTGGAGGGGGATATGTACGACTAGTTTGACTACAAACAAATGTATTATATTGTGTCGATTAAAATGTGCGTTAATTTGCGATAAAAATTTTAATCATGCGTTAATTACGATCAATTTTTTTAATCGAACAGCAGCTCTAGTCAAAACAAATTAACATTATTTTAAATATTTAGAGATTTTATATTAATATTATACTAAATATAGGACACTCGTATGATACACTGTGTTGTGAAATGTACCTTGTATTGGACACTTGTATCAAACACTGTGTTGTGAAATGTACCTTGTATTGGACACATGTATCAAACACTGTGATGTGAAATGCACCTTGTGTTGGACACATGTATCAAACACTGTGTTATGAAATGTACCTTGTATTGGACACTTGTATCAAACACTGTGTTGTGAAATGTACCTTGTGTTGGACTACTGTAGATTGTCCCGCATGAACAATTTTATGCATCATTAAAATAAAAAGTTATACATTAAAAAAAAGACAGGAACTTTATTCAAGTACTTTGTTGGACGATTCTTGACCAACACTGTTGAAAAATTTAACATGTATTGAACACATTTGACTTACACTATGTTGGAAAAATGTATTCCTGGGAATGGCCTGGTATAAATCTAACTAGGGAGTAAGCATAGTGTACATAGATATTGTTAAATAGAACAATATATGGTAAACAATTCATAGATATATTTAAAGAGAAGTATGTATAAACAAACAGATGTATATGCAGAGAATGAATAAAACTGGAAGAAGTAGAAAAACTAATTATAATAGAGTTTGAGAAAAATAAATGTGTAATATCACTTCGTAATATCAATGTCGTTTGATTTCAGTGTCACGTGTTTCTTGTATGATTCTGATGTGCTGAGTCCAATGGTAGCATTTGTTTTTAAGCTGCATCAACCGTTTCTCTGTACATTTCAGAGTTATGTTTTTTTTTCGTTTGTATCACATTCATGGAAATGGCGAGAATGTTTTTTTTTTAAAACGTTGACCGCCAGGGGCGTGATTTCAACTCACAAAAAAGTTTCTCAGCCACGTCAGGGATGTGACCTCATTTCCTATATGTCGGGTTTGTTCCCTTTAGTGTCGGAGTTGTTTCTTTAGTAGATAGTCTACTAGTCGAGGAGGCATTTAGTAGCGGTGGCCTTCCACTCTATCTTTCACTCCGATAATTACAATCAAGTCCGAATGGCTGATTCAAAAGATATTTATTGAACAAAATAGACTAAAAATATACATACAGTATTTATCACACATTTTTCTATAATGGTTGTACTTTAGATTTTAATAACAATTCCGATGACTTCGGATTACAACAGATAGTTTTTACAACTTAGCTCTGACAGAATAAAACAAGCAATTAAGCTTGTTCCATTCTGGACACAGGACGTGTTAGCGCATTTTCATGTTATGTATCAGTACGTTTGTTAGCTTTCAGTAAAAATTTGTAAATTTTGGAAATGTTTATAAATTCAATTGTGTAATGCATATATCTGTAAAAAAAATATTATAAAGACGTTTCTTTATATTTGAAAAAAAAATATTTTCTCTTAAATCTAACTACAAGTGGTTTGTGGTTACTGAAATAGGACTCATAATTGAAAACATTCGAAATTGTAGTCATTTAATCGTCCGAAAACTCCGTCAATTGTTACATAGCTCTTATTTCATTTGATGAGTTTCTTAATAAATCTTGGTGAAACTACGTGCTGCAGTATTTCGCGCCAAATGAACGGGTTATTTAACGTACAAGGTGTAGAATGGGGATATATATATAATATATAAGCCCCTTCGGAGCCCTGAAGCCCGGCCCTCAAAGGTCCTATCGCGAAATGAACTTTTGATGTACACATGGCAGGCCAAGACCTACAAAATGATATATACATCATGGGTCTAGGACTTATGGTTGCTGAGATATAGGGCGCTCCTTTATTAATATAGCTTATATAGTAAAAAACGGTACTTTATAAGCCCCCTTTTACGGCCCTCAGAGGTCAGATCGCAAAATGAACTTTTGCTGCACACATGGCAGGCCAAGACCTACAAAATGATATATACATCATGGGTCTAGGACTTATGGTTGTTGAGATCTAGGGTGCCGACAGACAGACAGACAAAACGGGGACAAATACAACCCCTCCTCACTTGAGGGTAACAAAAAACTTTCTTCCGGAAAAAATAAAAACCCGGATCTCCAGTTAGCTTTACAAAAAAACTGTGATCCTTACAAATCTACAAAAAATACCTTTACACTATATAAATTGCTGTAGTATTATGACGTCATCAAGGTTACTATAGGGTGATAATAATGGTGTGACGTCATGCGCCCCGAGCGGATGCCTGTAAACGAACTGGATGGAACATTATAATACAACACTAAACCTCGGCGATCATCAGTTACTGTGTGTTAATGATCAACGGGTTGATATAATAGCAAATTCAGTATTTCTATGTAGTTACCGTATTTAACAAATGGAATGGCTAACAGAGGTTGCAAATTGTCTCTAGACTGTTTTTGCTTCTGTTGCGGCTATTACATCGGACCTGAACAAGTGAAATATGCGATTGCTCATGGTACAAAACATTGCATCGCATATGAAGTATATTTTGGGATGCCAGTTGGAGATCAAGATAAACCGTGGGCTCCCCACGTCATCTGCGGTTGTTGCAGATCAACATTAGAAAGGTGGCTCCATGGTTCCATAAAGTGTATGCCATTAGCCACCCTGGAATATGGAGGGAACATACCAACCACCTAGATGATTGCTACTTCTGTATGGTGGACTTATCGAAATATAAGAAGCAAGTAGACAAAAAAAAACTCTGGTGTATCCAAATATCCCGTCTTCCATTGCACCAGTGTCACACGATGAAGATTTACCCATCACAGATCCACCTGTCAACACAGAGGCTGACAATAACACCCATGATTCTGATGAAGAATGGGATGATGATGATGATGACTGGGAGGGATCGGATACTGAGTTTCATGGACAGCCCCATTTTCCTAACAAGAAGTTATACGACTTAGTGAGAGACCTGAGTATTACAAAATCTGGTGCTGAGCTGTTAACTTCACGGCTGAAAAATGGAGTTTACTGGATCCCAGTTGTGTCAGTATTCCGGAAAAGACATGTGCCATACGCTATATTTTATATTGTTGCCAATTCCCTATGCTACTGTACCGACGTTCTGGACTATTTGACGACATTGATTTTAAGCATTGTCCTGAGGAATAGCGTCTTTTCATTGACTGTTCTTCCAGGAGTCTTAAAGCAGTGCTTCTTCACAACAGAAATATTCATCCTTCTATTCCTGTTGGTAACACTGTTTACCTGAAGGAAGATTACCAGAATGTAAAGAGTTTGCTGGAAAAGAATGAGAACCAAGACATTCGCTGCAACAGGATGTTTACAATATCAAACACAGTCTTCTTGTTCCAGTTGAGAAAGTTCTGCTTCCACCACTGCACATCAAGCCAGGGCGCATAGCACAGTATGTAAAAGCACTGAATCATGATGGGGAAACATAAGAAAATCCGAGCAATGTTTCCAAAGTTAAGTGATGCAAAAGTCTCTGGCGGAATATTTGTTGGTCTACGAGTAAAAAAGTTGTTTGAATCAACGGAAAGTGAAGAGACAATGACTTCCGAAGAACGAAGAGCGTGGGTGCATTTAAAACCGTTGTTACTGATTTTCTTGGAAATAGTAAAGCAGAAAACTTTAACAATACTATTGAAGAACTTATTGACAGCTGCAGAGCTCTTGGATGCAGAAAGTCTCTAAAGCTGCATTATTTAGATGCTCATTTGGATTTTTTCAGACCAAATTTAGGAGATGTCATGAAGAGCATGAAGAGCGCTTTCACAAATATATACAGGCAATTGAAAGAAGATATCAGGGAAGACGGGACGAAGCAATGATGGGTGACTACATCTGGGGTTTGGTTAGAGACAGAAACATTCAAATGTACACTTTTAGAATTTTTTGCCTAGTTTTTCATAGTTAAATATGTTCTGAATTCTTAATAATTGATTCAATTTTTTTTTATTTGTTAAAAATAAAATTATTTTGTATTTGCATTGTGCAATTGTCTAAGTACTAGCACTAAACAATTTAGTGAATTCAGTGTGTTTTAACAAAACTTTTATTTATATTTTTGTGACTGGAGTCTGAAACGTTGATGATATAATAAGATGGATTTCATTTTCGAAATCATCAGCATATCTGATATCATTAAGACACACTGAAAAATGCAGCCAATCATAACTTTTGTAAAATTGTGTTACATAGTGTATGTAATTTGTCGCTAAAATAAAATTCTTCTTTTTTTCTATAGTTTACATAAATATGGATTAATATAAAGGCAACTATATCTAGTTTACAATATTTTAATTATCCAGATATGGATTAATATAAAGGCAATTATATCTAGTTTACAATAGTTTAATTATCCAGATATGGAATAATATAAAGGCAACAATATCTAGTTTACAATAGTTTAATTATCCAGATATGGATTAATATAAAGGCAACAATATCTAGTTTACAATAGTTTAATTATCCAGATATGGATTAATATAAAGGCAACAATATCTAGTTTACAATAGTTTAATTATCCAAATATGGATTAGTATAAACTCATAATATCTCTAAAGAACAAAGATATGGATTAATGTAAAGATGTGCGTCACAAATGTCTTGTACACCAACAATGTGTGCATCTGTTGTCCAATATAATATACGTATAGATCGATATGACCATTCAGTTGTAGTATTCGACTCAAACAGATAAAACAAGTGGATTCATGTCGAGACAATAAAGAAATGAAATACTCCTTTACATTATGATTACAAAATCCTTTATCAATTCTTTATTACTTTCTAGTAGAGCATGAATAACACAGTCGTAAGATTACAACGTCTCGATCAATGGTGTCATATGTCTGTGTTGTCTCGATCAATGGTGTCATATGTCTGTGTTGTCTCACTCACTGGTGTCATATGTCTGTGTTGTCTCACTAACTGGTGTCATATGTCTGTGTTGTCTCACTCACTGGTGTCATATGTCTGTGTTGTCTCGATCAATGATGTCATATGTCTGTGTTGTCTCACTAACTGGTGTCATATGTCTGTGTTGTCTCACTCACTGGTGTCATATGTCTGTGTTGTCTCGATCACTTGTGTCATATGTCTGTGTTGTCTTCATCCCTGGTGTCATATGTCTGTGTTGTTTTCATCACTAACTGGTGTCATATGTCTGTGTTGTCTCTATCATATGTGTCATATGTCTGTGTTGTCTCTATCATATGTGTCATATGTCTGTGTTGTCTCGATCAATGGTGTCATATGTCTGTGTTGTCTCTATCACTGGTGTCATATGTCTGTGTTGTCTCTATCACTGGTGTCATATGTCTGTGTTGTCTCTATCACTGGTGTCATATGTCTGTGTTGTCTCTATCACTGGTGTCATATGTCTGTGTTGTCTCGATCACTGGTGTCATATGTCTGTGTTGTCTCTATCACTGGTGTCATATGTCTGTGTTATCTCGATCACTGATGTCATATGTCTGTGTTGTCTTCATCACTCACTGGTGTCATATGTCTGTGTTGTCTCGATCACTTGTGTCATATGTCTGTGTTGTCTCTATCACTGGTGTCATATGTCTGTGTTGTCTTCATCACTCACTGGTGTCATATGTCTGTGTTGTCTCTATCACTGGTGTCATATGTCTGTATTGTCTCTATCACTGGTGTCACATGTCTGTGTTGTCTTCATCACTGGTGTCATATGTCTGTGTTGTCTTCATCACTAACTGGTGTCATATGTCTGTGTTGTCTCTATCACTGGTGTCATATGTCTGTGTTGTCTCGATCACTTGTGTCATATGTCTGTGTTGTCTTCATCACTGGTGTCATATGTCTGTGTTGTTTTCATCACTAACTGGTGTCATATGTCTGTGTTGTCTCTATCATATGTGTCATATGTCTGTGTTGTCTCTATCATATGTGTTATATGTCTGTGTTGTCTCTATCACTTGTGTCATATGTCTGTGTTGTCTCTATCACTGGTGTCATATGTCTGTGTTGTCTCTATCACTTGTGTCATATGTCTGTGTTGTCTCTATCACTGGTGTCATATGTCTGTGTTGTCTCTATCACTGGTGTCATATGTCTGTGTTGTCTCTATCACAGGTGTCATAAGTCTATGTTGTCTCGTTCACTTGTGGCATATGTCTGTGTTGTCTCTATCACTGGTGTCATATGTCAGTGTTGTCTCTATCACTGGTGTCATATGTCTGTGTTGTCTTCGTCACTCACTGGTGTCATAAGTCTGTGTTGTCTTGATTACTTGTGTCATATGTCTGTGTTGTCTTCATCACTGGTGTCATATGTCTGTGTTGTCTTCATCACTCACTGGTGTCACATGTCTGTTTTGTCTTTATCACTGGTGTCATATGTCTGTGTTGTCTCGATCACTTGTGTCATATGTCTGTGTTGTCTTCATCACTGGTGTCATATGTCTGTGTTGTCTTCATCACTCACTGGTGTCATATGTCTGTGTTGTCTCTATCACTGGTGTCATATGTCTGTGTTGTCTTCATCACTCACTGGTGTCATATCTCTGTGTTGTCTCTATCACTGGTGTCATATGTCTGTGTTGTCTCGATCACTTGTGTCATATGTCTGTGTTGTCTTCATCACTGGTGTCATATTCTGTGTTGTCTTCATCACTGCTGTCATATATCTGTGTTGTCTTCATCACTTACCGGTGTCATGTGTCTGTGTTGTCTCGATCAATGGTGTCATATGTCTGTATTGTCTCGATCACTTGTGGCATATGTCTGTGTTGTCTCGATCACTGGTGTCATATGTCTGTGTTGTCTTGATCACTGGTGTCATATGTCTGTGTTGTCTCTATCACTGGTGTCATATGTCTGTGTTGTCTCGATCACTGGTGTCATATGTCTGTGTTGTCTCTATCACTGGTGTCATATGTCTGTGTTGTCTCTATCACCTGTGTCATATGTCTGTGTTGTCTTCATCACTTACTGGTGTCATATGTCTGTGTTGTCTCGATCACTTGTGTCATATGTCTGTGTTGTCTCTATCACTGGTGAGATATGTCTGTGTTGTCTCTATCATCGGTGTCATATGTCTGTGTTGTCTTCATCACTCACTGGTGTCATAAGTCTGTGTTGTCTCGTTCACTTGTGTCATATGTCTGTGTTGTCTTCATCACTCACTGGTGTCATATGTCTGTGTTGTCTCTATCACTGGAGTCATATGTCTGTATTGTCTCGATCACTTGTGTCATATGTCTGTGTTGTCTTCATCACTGGTGTCATATGTCTGTGTTGTCTTCATCACTAACTGGTGTCATATGTCTGTGTTGTCTCTATCACTGGTGTCATATGTCTGTGTTGTCTTTATCACTTGTGTCATATGTCTGTGTTGTCTCTATCACTGGTGTCATATGTCTGTGTTGTCTCTATCACTGGTGTCATATGTCTGTGTTGTCTCTATCACTGGTGTCATATGTCTGTGTTGTCTCTATCACTGGTGTCATATGTCTGTGTTGTCTCTATCACTGGTGTCATATGTCTGTGTTGTCTTCATCACTCACTGGTGTCATATGTCTGTGTTGTCTCTATCACTGGTGTCATATGTCTGTGTTGTCTCTATCACTGATGTCATATGTCTGTGTTGTCTTCATCACTCACTGGTGTCATAAGTCTGTGTTGTCTCGTTCACTTGTGTCATATGTCTGTGTTGTCTCTATCACTGGTGTCATATGTCTGTGTTGTCTTCATCACTCACTGGTGTCATATGTCTGTGTTGTCTCTATCACTGGTGTCATATGTCTGTATTGTCTCTATCACTGGTGTCACATGTCTGTGTTGTCTTCATCACTGGTGTCATATGTCTGTGTTGTCTTCATCACTAACTGGTGTCATATGTCTGTGTTGTCTCTATCACTGGTGTCATATGTCTGTGTTGTCTCGATCACTTGTGTCATATGTCTGTGTTGTCTTCATCACTGGTGTCATATGTCTGTGTTGTTTTCATCACTAACTGGTGTCATATGTCTGTGTTGTCTCTATCATATGTGTTATATGTCTGTGTTGTCTCTATCACTTGTGTCATATGTCTGTGTTGTCTCTATCACTGGTGTCATATGTCTGTGTTGTCTTCATCACTCACTGGTGTCATATGTCTGTGTTGTCTCTATCACTGGTGTCATATGTCTGTGTTGTCTCTATCACTGGTGTCATATGTCTGTGTTGTCTCGATCACTGGTGTCATATGTCTGTGTTGTCTCTATCACTGGTGTCATATGTCTGTGTTGTCTCTATCACTGGTGTCATATGTCTGTGTTGCCTCTATCACAGGTGTCATATGTCTGTGTTGTCTCTATCACTGGTGTCATATGTCTGTGTTGTCTCTATCACTGGTGTCATATGTCTGTGTTGTCTCGATCACTGATGTCATATGTCTGTGTTGTCTTCATCACTCACTGGTGTCGTAAGTCTGTGTTGTCTCGATCATTTGTGTCATATGTCTGTGTTGTCTCTATCACTGGTGTCATATGTCTGTGTTGTCTTCATCACTCACTGGTGTCATATGTCTGTGTTGTCTCTATCACTGGTGTCATATGTCTGTATTGTCTCTATCACTGGTGTCACATGTCTGTGTTGTCTTCATCACTGGTGTCATATGTCTGTGTTGTCTTCATCACTAACTGGTGTCATATGTCTGTGTTGTCTCTATCACTGGTGTCATATGTCTGTGTTGTCTCGATCACTTGTGTCATATGTCTGTGTTGTCTTCATCACTGGTGTCATATGTCTGTGTTGTTTTCATCACTAACTGGTGTCATATGTCTGTGTTGTCTCTATCATATGTGTCATATGTCTGTGTTGTCTCTATCACTTGTGCATATGTCTGTGTGTCATATGTCTGTGTTGTCTCACTGGTGTCATATGTCATCACTGGTGTCATATCTGTGTTGTCTCTATCACTGGTGTCATATGTCTGTGTTGTCTCTATCACTGGTGTCATATGTCTGTGTTGTCTCTATCACTGGTGTCATATGTCTGTGTTGTCTCTATCACTGGTGTCATATGTCTGTGTTGTCTCTATCACTTGTGTCATATGTCTGTGTTGTCTCTATCACTGGTGTCATATGTCTGTGTTGTCTCTATCACTCTCTCGTGTTATTCGTTTTTCTGTTTGGATGTGTTTTTGACGTGTGTGTGTGTATGTGTGTGTTTACTACTAGATAAAAGTTTTCCATGCATCGGGAAAATTTAATCTTGAGTAAAGATGTAAATATTTCTCCATTGGACAATGTAATCGTGGGTAAAGATGTAAATATTTCTCAATGGGACAATGTAATCGTGGGTAAAGATGTAAATATTTCTCCAGTGGAAAATGTAATCGTTAGTAAAGATGTAAATATTTCTCCATTGGACAATGTAATCGTGGGTAAAGATGTAAATATTTCTCCATTGGACAATGTAATCGTGGGTAAAGATGAAAATATTTCTCCATTGGGCAATGTAATCGTGGGTAAAGATGTAAAAATTTCTCCATTGGGCAATGTAATCGTGGGTAAAGATGTAAATATTTCTCCATTAGACAATGTAATCGTGAGTAAAGATGTAAATATTTCTCCATTGGGCAATGTAATGGTGGGTAAAGATGTAAATATTTCTCCATTGGACAATGTAATCGTGGGTAAAGATGTAAATATTTCTCCATTGGACAATGTAATCGTGGGTAAAGATGTAACCTAATAAAAATAGATCCCGGAAAAAATGTTTTTGTTGACATAGTAAAAATACCTTCCAGCCATTCTGGAAATTGAAATTTTAACTGGACTGAAAATATTTCTTGCTGTAATGATGTTTTTTTGATGAAGTGTGTCCTTGTTATGGGACTTCCATCTCACAGCACCATTTATTCGTTGTTACGGTATGTTTTACCAGTTTCCTCTCCCCAATCTCACCAAAGTTTATGTTGCTTCATTTTTATTTATTTTATTTTACCCGGCAACATTTAGTGCATTACAAAGAAGTTCATGGGAAAATGTGTTTCTCACTAAGCACATCTCCCATAACGAACGCGGGGTACCGGGTCTTTGTTTACTAGTCTCCCATAACGAACGCGGGGTACCGCTGTTCACCAAAGTAAAATGTATATAAATAAAAATACGTTTTTATGGTATGTAAACTAGGCATATGTGACCTCCTCCACTCTAAGGTAAGGGAGACACTGTCGAGATGTTTGTTCCAGCTTTCCAAACTATTTCTACTAAAGAGGCGTAGGGGAAAGTGAGTAGAAATAGTCAGGTTGGAGAAATGGCCCTCCCTCATGATCACAAAAACTATTAGTACAAAATAATGTTGACGTTTATTGATGTGTAAAACACTTCAATCAAATCACTTTTGTCAGTTTCCTGTCGGAAGTCCTGAGAGTTTTATTGCAGAATGTGTTTAAATTTTCAGTAGTCAAAAAGTAAGTTTTCCGTTTCTTGAGTTTTTTACAGTCTGGCTAGATACTTGGTAAGTGATTTATTTTGTTTATATTTATTTAGTTTTTAACTTTTTTGGTCATTGTGTCCGTTTTTCCCCATCTAATAAATACTTCATTGGTCAAAACAAATTAACATTATTTTAAATATTTAGAGCTTTTATATTAATATTATACTATTAAATACTTTATTATTAAAATCAGTGGTAATTTATGAAATACTTTATTATTAAAATCAGTGGTAATTTATGAAATACTTTATTATTAAAATCAGTGGTAATTTATGAAATACTTTATTATTAAAATCAGTTGTAATTTATGAAATACCTTATTTTTTTAAATCAGTGATAATTTATGAAATACTTTTTTTAAAAGTGCAGTCCTATTAATGTAATTTTTCTTACAATTTTTAAATATAGTTTTTATACATATAAGATGACTTAATTGTAACAATTTGACAAAATAAAAATTGTATCTAAATCATAATTTATTATTTCTATTAATAGAAAAATGTCAAGAATTTATACAAGAAAATGACTGAAAAATATTTAATCCAATTAGATGACATGAATAAAGCTGGTGATGCAGTGAAGGTTGGCCAATCTGTAAGATCTATGGCAATAATGGATTTAATGTTTCATCTAATGCTTGGATTTTAAAAGCTGCAGAGAAAATTGAGCTAGAAACAAAGCAGCTTAGCAAAGTAACTTGTCAAGATGGTAGTGATTCAGACAAGGACATAGAACTTAACTTAGTGATGAAGAGACTTGTTGAATTATAATTTCTAAAAATAAGGTACAATATCTGGAGGGGTTAATTTATATTTTTTGTTTTGTTATTGTTTGTGTTTTATTTTTTTACAATAATGGTCAAACTATCAAGCCTCCAAATTTGACAACCATAGCTGCATATTTCTCCAAACTAGACCAATTTTTTCGTAAAAGTAAATTTGTTGTCCTATTCCACCTCATTTTCCCGTATTCCAAGTTTTTTAAAAGAAATGTTATCGATGAGTTAGGGATTCTGAGTCCTACATTGCTTATAGCAGGTTCGGACTAAAATAATTCAAGTTCAAGGGTACGATGTGGCCGGCGCCTTGCCAGTGTCTTTTCCTATGTACAGCCAAATGTACCTTTGACTAAGCCCCACAAATGTACCTTTAACTAAGCCCCACAAATGTACCTTTGACTAGGGTCCGCAAATTTACCTTTGACTAGGGTCCGCAAATGTACATTTTTTTACTAAGCCCCACAAATGTACCTTTAACTAAGCCCCACAAATGTACCTTTGACTAAGCCCCACAAATGTACCTTTGACTAAGCCCCACACATTTACTTTGACTAGAGTCCACAAATTGACCTTTGACTAGGGTCCACAAATGTACCTTTAACTAGAGTCCACTAAAGTAAATATTGCAGTAACGAAACCGGGTACTCAATACAGCATAAAATAACTCAAATTATATCACATAATAAAAAGAGCCTCAAAAATGAATGATAAAATATAACAACAAATTTAAAACAATTTACAATAATTCAAACGTTTGGCTGAATATGTTGCAGTGAACATTTTCTGCAGTTATCTACAATCTGTCAACAGTAATATAAAGTTTTCAATTTAACAATTAATTAATAAAGTTGTCACAGCATTATATCCCACACAGTCTTCAATTCATATGGTACAAACCTTTTGTTTCAAAACCCGAAAAATTTATATAGTCCTTTTATAGTATACTCCTTGTATAGTATAGTCATTGTTTAGTATATGCTTCGTATAGTATAAGCCTTGTATAGTATAGTCTTTCTTTAGTATAGGCCTTGTATAGTATAGGACTTGTATAGTATAGGACTTGTTTAGCATCAAATCCATTAGAACCCTTGTTTATCCGATTTTGAGAATATCTGCTTATAGCAATATGAGAGCCCCTGTTTATAAGTTGTATTGAAATTTCAAAGAAGGGTCGATTGAATGCCCTGTGTTTGCGGCGTGTCGTTATGACCTACTTTTGAAAAGAAAAAAACTGAACATAACCTGTACTACTTGTTTTTTTATGGCCTGGACTGTGAGGAGATAACATCGCGAAGAAAATTTGTATCACCACCCTTTGTATGAATATAACGCTGTGAACTGTCTGTATGATACATACATAGAAGTGTGTGATAGAGTTACATATTCTAGTGGAACTTTAAAAACAAACATGACCAACAAACTCAGTGAGTAATTAATACATAAATAGAATACAATGACCTATCATTTGAATTAGTTAATTCATAGATGTCCATTCAGGTAGAACTATTTCAATAGATAGACAAACAGACATATATAGATATATATATAGATAGATAGATAGATAGATAGATAGATAGATAGATAGATAGATAGATAGATAAATAGATGGATGGATGGATGTATGGATGGATGGGTAGATAGATAGATTCAAAATTGATTGATTGATAAAAAAAAGTATTAAAAAAACTGTTTAAAAATAATCTTTTCATAAAATGTACAAAGATGTAAATTTAAAAAAAAACTGTATTATATCATACAAATATTTATTTCAATTATCATTAGTAAAAATGTAGCATTGAATGCCCGTCTAAATATACAGATTATTTATTTTCTAATTGATACTTGTCAGGTTATGTAGAGACATATTTAGTTCAGTATATTGAAATCAGCCACGCTTTGAATAGTAGTAACGATAATTGATATAAATATGTGTAGGACATAATGAATTATTTTCTTACTCCTTAGCATATTTTAATAAAAGCTACTTTTAAAAATAAAATCCAGGGTACTGGATGGATGTATTTACTTGTGTCAGTGTACTAAATGGGTGTATTTACTTGTGTCAGTGTACTAGATAGGTGTATTTACCTGTGTCAGTGTACTAGATGGGTGTATTTACCTGTGTTAGTGTACTAGATGGGTGTATTTACCTGTGTCAGTGTACTAGATGGGTGTATTTACCTGTGTCAGTGTACTAGATAGGTGTATTTACCTGTGTCAGTGTACTAGATTGGTGTATTTACCTGTGTCAGTGTACTAGATGGGTGTATTTACCTGTGTCAATGTACTAGATGGATGTATTTACCTGTGTCAGTGTACTAGATGGGTGTGTAGAAAAGAAAAGCCTCCATAACACTGTGTTGTGAAAATATGAAACCAAACGACATCACTGTGACATCACTGTGACATCACTATGACATCACTGTGATCCTGAACTCTTGTCATTCAAAATTTTTTTTCTACAATATGAATCACAGTGCTCATATTTTTTTTTTGAAAAGCAAGTTACAGAATTAAATTATTGAAAAGTGAAAAATTCATTGAATGTTCGGGCTAGTAATAAAAAAGCAATTAATTGGCAGCTGTTGTGAAGCAGTTAGTAGATTTCAATAAATGATGTCACATCAAAAGTTCTCCTTGGATAGAAACTAATAAAATGCAGATCTGGTGGGGAGGGGGGGTTCTAAAAAATGCATTTTGATAAAAATTCAAATTATAGAATGAACTAGGTCAATATTTTTATAATCTTAGCCTTCGTGTGATATCTTTTAATGCAACAAGTTTCTCTGAGAACTTTCAAAAAGCTTCAATAGCATATAAACGGTAGTCCATGTTCGACTACACTATGTGCTACATTGGAAATTATATATATATAAATATAAATTTAGACATGTAATGATCCTTTTAATTCAATTCCATCTAACCCATCTGCCGGCATTATTATTATTATCTGCCTTATACACACCATGAATAAAAGTACAACACACTTTGTCTTGGTATTTACTCAATGTGTGTGTTCGCCTCTCATTTTATGGACTATTTATTGAACGCACTTCTTATCTCTAACTGACTATAAAGGTGGGGTAGATGAGGAGGTAATAGGACCAGGTTTGAAGGTTTTTCATTAAACAGTCGATAGAAATTTTATATCTTCTAATAGTAAAATGGTCATTGCTGTATTGAATATATTATATCTTCCCTTACACTTATATACACTTACTCTCCTCTCACTACCCCTAACACTTACCCTTTTCTCAATAACCCTAACACTTACCCTCCTCCCACTACCCCTAAAACTTACCCTTTTCCAGCTAAAAATGAAAATAGGTGAAAAGTACGGACACGAGGGGCACTAGTGAAATATACGGACACGTGTGGGGGCAGTGGTGAAATATACGGACACAAGTGGGGGCAGTGGTGAAATATACGGAAACGATTGGCGCAGTGGTGAAATATACGGACACAAGTGGGGGCAGTGGTGAAATATACGGACACGAGTGGGGGCAGTGGTGAAATATACGGAAATGTGAGGGGGCAGTGGTGAAATATACGGACATGATTGGGAGCAGTGGTGAAACATACGGACATGATTGGGGGCAGTGGTGAAATATACGGACACAAGTGGGGGCAGTGGTGAAATATACGGACACAAGTGGGGGCAGTACGAACGCACAAGTTATAACAGACAAGGGCCTACTAACTCTCATTATTTAAATGATAGAAAGCTTACTCCATATGTTCCTTTTACCCCGAGATGGGTGAAGAGAAATCAAGACATACCGGTAGTTGCAAATATAAAGAAAGTCTCTATTTAATGCTATGTTAGTGAGAAATATTCTACCCATTATTCACCACACTTGCTATGGATGCAACTCAAGCAAGCTGTTGATAGTACAAATTGCCTAGTCAATAAATGGAAAATACAAAGGTAGATTTAAATGTAGAGTCAACAGAGTAAGGAATAAAAACTGTCCTTTCATAATGCTGATGTCTAATAAACCTAAATACATTGTATGTCAAATACACTGTATATCAAATATATTATATGTCAAATACAATGTATATCAAATATATTATATGTCAAATACACTGTATATCAAATATATTATATGTCAAATACACTGTATATCAATTATATTATATGTCAAATACACTGTATATCAAATATATTATATGTCAAATACACTGTATATCGAATATATATATATATGTCAAATACACTGTATATCAAATATATTATATGTCAAATACACTGTATATCAAAAATATTATATGTCAAATACACTGTATATCAAATATATTATATGTCAAATACACTGTATATCGAATCAGCTTCTATAAAAAATGTAATATGTTCACAAAGATGTAATATGTTCACAAAGATGTAATATGTTCACAAATATGTAATATGTTCACAAAGATGTAATATGTTCACAAAGATTTGTTTAAGTTCACAAGGATGTAATATCTTCACAAAGATGTAAAAAGTTCACAAAGATGTAATATGTTCACTAAGATGTAATATGTTTACAAAATGTAATATGTTCACAAAGATGTAATATGTTCACAGAGATGTAATATGATGTATTATGTTCACAAGGAAAGATGTAATATGTTCACAAAAATGTAATATGCTCACAAAGATGTAATATGCTCACAAAGATGTAATATGATCATAAAGAGGTAATATGTTCACAAAGATGTAATATGTTTACAAAGATGTAATATGTTCACAAATATGTAATATGTTCACAAAGATGTAATATGTTCACAAAGATGTAATATGTTCACAAAGATTTGTTTAAGTTCACAAGGATGTAATATCTTCACAAAGATGTAATATGCTCACAAAGATGTAATATGATCATAAAGAGGTAATATGTTCACAAAGATGTAATATGTTTACAAAAATGTAATATGCTCACAAAGAGGTAATATGTTCACAAAGATTAAATATTTTATAAAGATTTTTCCTTCACAAATATTTAATGTTTTAACAAAGATTTATTTATTTTATTTTATTAGTTGATGTATTTACCTAGCGTCCCTACATATTGTTTCAAATGCTATTTATTCTGCAGCTAAAAGTTTTACTGCTGTAATCTTATGTTATTTGTAATTGGTGGAAGTGTTGCAGGTGAATCATGATCGCCGCCTGACACGCCTTTCTTAGTGAAACAGAGCAGCAGCCATTTGTGTTATGAGGTTTACATGTAATCTATTTTAGTTCATGTCAACAATCGATCACCTCTTAGTCTGGGTCATAGGTCAAGTTTAATAAACCAATGTGGCCCATAACTCCAAAAATTCACCCACCCCTGAGGTAACAAATTCATGGGAAAAATAAAAACAAACCTTTTAAATGTATAATAGCGATCACATTGCAGCTTACTTAACTAGTAAATAACAATACGAGCGAGCAGCTTGTTCCACTAGTTACTTTCATTAACTAGTAAATAACAATACGAGCGAGCAGCTTGTTCCACTAGTTACTTTCATTATCTAGTAAATAACAATACGAGCGAGCAGCTTGTTCCACTAGTTACTTTCTTTAACTAGTAAATAACAATACGAGCGAAAAGCTTGTTGCAATAGTTACTTTCATTAACTAGTTAATAACAATACGAACGAGCAGCTTGTTCCACTAGTTACTTTCATTATCTAGTAGATAACAATACGAGCGAGTAGCATGTTCCACTAGTTACTTTCATTAACTAGTAAATAACAATACGAGCGAGCAGCTTGTTGCACTAGTTACTTTCGTTAACTAGTAAATAACAATACGAGCGAACAGCTTGTTCCACTAGTTACTTTCATTAACTAGTAAATAACAATACGAGCGAGCAGCTTGCTCCACTAGTTACTTTCATTAAATAGTAACTAACAATACGAGCGAGCAGCTTGTTCCACAAATTAATTTCATTATCTAGTAAATAACAATACGATTGAACAGCTTGTTCCACTAGTTACTTTCATTATCTAGTAAATAACAATACGAGCGAGCAGCTTGTTCCACATGTTACTTTCATTAACTAGTAAATAACAATACGAGCGAGCAGCTTGTTGCACTAGTTACTTTCGTTAACTAGTAAATAACAATACGAGCGAGCAGCTTGTTCCACTAGTTACTTTCATTATCTAGTAAATAACAATACGAGCGAACAGCTTGTTCCACTAGTTACTTTCATTAACTAGTAAATAACAATACGAGCGAGCAGCTTGTTTCACTAGTTACTTTCATTATCTAGTAAATAACAATACGAGCGAGTAGCTTGTTGCACTAGTTACTTTCTTTAACTAGTAAATAACAATACGAGCGAAAAGCTTGTTGCAATAGTTACTTTCATTAACTAGTTAATAACAATACGAACGAGCAGCTTGTTCCACTAGTTACTTTCATTATCTAGTAGATAACAATACGAGCGAGTAGCATGTTCCACTAGTTACTTTCATTAACTAGTAAATAACAATACGAGCGAGCAGCTTGTTGCACTAGTTACTTTCGTTAACTAGTAAATAACAATACGAGCGAGCAGCTTGTTCCATTAGTTACTTTCATTAAATAGTAAATAACAATACGAGCGAGCAGCTTGTTCCACTAGTTACTTTCGTTATCTAGTAAATAACAATACGAGCGAACAGCTTGTTGCACTAGTTACTTTCATTATCTAGTAAATAACAATACGAGCGAGCAGCTTGTTCCACTAGTTACTTTCATTAACTAGTAAATAACAATACGAGCGAGCAGCTTGTTCCATTAGTTACTTTCATTAAATAGTAAATAACAATACGAGCGAGCAGCTTGTTCCACTAGTTACTTTCGTTATCTAGTAAATAACAATACGAGCGAACAGCTTGTTGCACTAGTTACTTTCATTAACTATTAAATAACAATACTAGCGAATAGCTTGTTGCACTAGTTACTTTCGTTAACTAGTAAATAACAATACGAGCGAGCAGCTTGTTGCACAAGTTACTTTCATTATCTAGTAAATAACAATACGAGCGAACAGCTTGTTCCACTAGTTACTTTCATTATCTAGTAAATAACAATACGAGCGAGCAGCTTGTTCCACTTGTTACTTTCATTAACTATTAAATAACAATACGAGCAAGCAGCTTGTTGCACTAGTTACTTTCGTTAACTAGTAAATAACAATACGAGCTAGCAGCTTGTTGCACTAGTTAATTTCGTTATCTAGTAAATAACAATATGAGCGAGCAGCTTGTTTCACTAGTTACTTTTATTATCTAGTAAATAACAATACGAGCGAGTAGCTTGTTCCACTAGTTACTTTCATTAACTAGTAAATAACAATACGAGCGAGCAGCTTGTTCCACTAGTTACTTTCATTAACTAGTAAATAACAATACGAGCGAGCAGCTTGTTCCACTAGTTACTTTCATTAACTAGTAAATAACATTACGAACGAGCAGCTTGTTCCACTAGTTACTTTCATTATTTAGTAAATAACAATACGAGCGAGAAGCTTGTTCCACTAGTTACTTTCATTAACTAGTAAATAACAATACGAGCGAGCAGCTTGTTCCACTAGTTACTTTCATTAAATAGTAAATAACAATACGAGCGAGTAGCTTGTTCCACTAGTTACTTTCATTAACTATTAAATAACAATACTAGCGAGCAGCTTGTTGCACTAGTTTCTTTCATTAACTAGTAAATAACACTACGAGCGAACCGCTTGTTCCACTAGTTACTTTCATTATCTATTAAATAACAATACGAGCGAGTAGCTTGTTGCACTAGTTACTTCCATTATCTAGTAAATAACAATACGAGCGAGCAGCTTGTTGCACTAGTTACTTTCATTATCTAGTAAATAACAATACGATTGAACAGCTTGTTCCACTAGTTACTTTCATTATCTAGTAAATAACAATACGAGCGAGCAGCTTGTTCCACATGTTACTTTCATTAACTAGTAAATAACAATACGAGCGAGCAGCTTGTTGCACTAGTTACTTTCGTTAACTAGTAAATAACAATACGAGCGAGCAGCTTGTTCCACTAGTTACTTTCATTATCTAGTAAATAACAATACGAGCGAACAGCTTGTTCCACTAGTTACTTTCATTATCTAGTAAATAACAATACGAGCGAGTAGCTTGTTGCACTAGTTACTTTCATTAACTAGTAAATAACAATACGAGCGAGCAGCTTGTTGCACTAGTTACTTTCGTTATCTAGTAAATAACAATACGAGCGAGCAGCTTGTTGCACTAGTTACTTTCGTTAACTAGTAAATAACAATACGAGCTAGCAGCTTGTTGCACTAGTTAATTTCGTTATCTAGTAAATAACAATACGAGCGAGCAGCTTGTTTCACTAGTTACTTTCATTAACTAGTAAATAACAATACGAGCGAAAAGCTTGTTGCACTAGTTACTTTCATTAACTAGTAAATAACAATACGAGCGAACAGCTTGTTCCACTAGTTACTTTCATTAACTAGTAAATAACAATACGAGCGAGCAGCTTGTTCCACTAGTTACTTTCATTATCTAGTAAATAACAATACGAGCGAACAGCTTGTTCCACTAGTTACTTTCATTATCTAGTAAATAACAATACGAGCGAGAAGCTTGTTCCACTAGTTACTTTCATTAACTAGTAAATAACAATACGAGCGAGCAGCTTGTTCCACTAGTTACTTTCATTAACTAGTAAATAACAATACGAGCGAGCAGCTTGTTTCACAAGTTACTTTCATTATCTAGTAAATAACAATACGAGCGAGTAGCTTGTTGCACTAGTTACTTTCATTAACTAGTAAATAACAATACGAGCGAAAAGCTTGTTGCAATAGTTACTTTCATTAACTAGTTAATAACAATACGAACGAGCAGCTTGTTCCACTAATTCCTTTTGTTATCTAGTAAATAACAATACGAGCGAGTAGCTTGTTCCACTAGTTACTTTCATTAACTAGTAAATAACAATACGAGCGAGCAGCTTGTTGCACTAGTTACTTTCGTTAACTAGTAAATAACAATACGAGCGAGCAGCTTGTTCCACTAGTTACTTTCATTATCTAGTAAATAACAATACGAGCGAGCAGCTTGTTCCACTAGTTACTTTCATTATCTAGTAAATAACAATACGATTCAACAGCTTGTTCCACTAGTTACTTTCATTATCTAGTAAATAACAATACGAGCGAGCAGCTTGTTCCACATGTTACTTTCATTAACTAGTAAATAACAATACGAGCGAGCAGCTTGTTGCACTAGTTACTTTCGTTAACTAGTAAATAACAGTACGAGCGAGCAGCTTGTTCCACTAGTTACTTTCATTATCTAGTAAATAACAATACGAGCGAACAGCTTGTTCCACTAGTTACTTTCATTAACTAGTAAATAACAATACGAGCGAGCAGCTTGTTTCACAAGTTACTTTCATTATCTAGTAAATAACAATACGAGCGAGTAGCTTGTTGCACTAGTTACTTTCATTAACTAGTAAATAACAATACGAGCGAAAAGCTTGTTGCAATAGTTACTTTCATTAACTAGTTAATAACAATACGAACGAGCAGCTTGTTCCACTAGTTACTTTCATTATCTAGTAGATAACAATACGAGCGAGTAGCATGTTCCACTAGTTACTTTCATTAACTAGTAAATAACAATACGAGCGAGCAGCTTGTTGCACTAGTTACTTTCGTTAACTAGTAAATAACATTACGAGCGAACAGCTTGTTCCACTAGTTACTTTCATTAACTAGTAAATAACAATACGAGCGAGCAGCTTGCTCCACTAGTTACTTTCATTAAATAGTAAATAACAATACGAGCGAGCAGCTTGTTCCAACAGTTACTTTCATTATCTAGTAAATAACAATACGAGCGAACAGCTTGTTCCACTAGTTACTTTCATTATCTAGTAAATAACAATACGAGCGAGCAACTTGTTCCACATGTTACTTTCATTAACTAGTAAATAACAATACGAGCGAGCAGCTTGTTCCACTTGTTACTTTCATTAACTATTAAATAACAATACGAGCAAGCAGCTTGTTGCACTAGTTACTTTCGTTAACTAGTAAATAACAATACGAGCTAGCAGCTTGTTGCACTAGTTAATTTCGTTATCTAGTAAATAACAATACGAGCGAGCAGCTTGTTTCACTAGTTACTTTCATTATCTAGTAAATAACAATACGAGCGAGTAGCTTGTTCCACTAGTTACTTTCATTAACTAGTAAATAACAATACGAGCGAGCAGCTTGTTCCACTAGTTACTTTCATTAACTAGTAAATAACAATACGAGCGAGCAGCTTGTTCCACTAGTTACTTTCATTAACTAGTAAATAACAATACGAGCGAGCAGCTTGTTCCACTAGTTACTTTCATTATCTAGTAAATAACAATACGAGCGAGCAGCTTGTTCCACTAGTTACTTTCATTAACTAGTAAATAACAATACGAGCGAGCAGCTTGTTCCACTAGTTACTTTCATTAAATAGTAAATAACAATACGAGCGAGTAGCTTGTTCCACTAGTTACTTTCATTATCTAGTAAATAACAATACGAGCGAGCAGCTTGTTGCACTAGTTACTTTCATTAACTAGTAAATAACAATACGAGCGAACAGCTTGTTGCACTAGTTACTTTCATTAACTAGTAAATAACAATACTAGCGAGCAGCTTGTTGCACTAGTTTCTTTCATTAACTAGTAAATAACAATACGAGCGACTAACTTGTTCCACTAGTTACTTTCATTATCTAGTAAATAACAATACGAGCGAGCAGCTTGTTCCACTAGTTACTTTCATTAAATAGTAAATAACAATACGAGCGAGTAGCTTGTTCCACTAGTTACTTTCATTATCTAGTAAATAACAATACGATTGAACAGCTTGTTACAATAGTTACTTTCATTATCTAGTAAATAACAATACGAACGAACAGCTTGTTCCACTAGTTACTTTCATTAACTATTAAATAACAATACGAGCGAGCAGATTGTTGCACTAGTTACTTTCGTTATCTAGTAAATAACAATACGAGCGAGCAGCTTGTTCCACTTGTTACTTTCATTATCTAGTAAATAACACTACGAGCGAACCGCTTGTTCCACTAGTTACTTTCATTATCTATTAAATAACAATACGAGCGAGTAGCTTGTTGCACTAGTTACTTCCATTATCTAGTAAAAAACAATACGAGCGAGCAGCTTGTTGCACTAGTTACTTTCATTATCTAGTAAATAACAATACGATTGAACAGCTTGTTCCACTAGTTACTTTCATTATCTAGTAAATAGCAATACGAGCGAGCAGCTTGTTCCACATGTTACTTTCATTAACTAGTAAATAACAATACGAGCGAGCAGCTTGTTGCACTAGTTACTTTCGTTAACTAGTAAATAACAGTACGAGCGAGCAGCTTGCTCCACTAGTTACTTTCATTATCTAGTAAATAACAATACGAGCGAACAGCTTGTTCCACTAGTTACTTTCATTATCTAGTAAATAACAATACGAGCGAGTAGCTTGTTGCACTAGTTACTTTCATTATCTAGTAAATAACAATACGAGCGAGCAGCTTGTTGCACTAGTTACTTTCGTTATCTAGTAAATAACAATACGAGCGAGCAGCTTGTTGCACTAGTTACTTTCGTTAACTAGTAAATAACAATACGAGCTAGCAGCTTGTTGCACTAGTTAATTTCGTTATCTAGTAAATAACAATACGAGCGAGCAGCTTGTTTCACTAGTTACTTTCATTAACTAGTAAATAACAATACGAGCGAAAAGCTTGTTGCACTAGTTTCTTTCATTAACTAGTAAATAACAATACGAGCGAACAGCTTGTTCCACTAGTTACTTTCATTAACTAGTAAATAACAATACGAGCAAGCAGCTTGTTCCACAAGTTACTTTCATTATCTAGTAAATAACAATACGAGCGAACAGCTTGTTCCACTAGTTACTTTCATTATGTAGTAAATAACAATACGAGCGAGAAGCTTGTTCCACTAGTTACTTTTATTAACTAGTAAATAACAATACGAGCGAGCAGCTTGTTCCACTAGTTACTTTCATTAACTAGTAAATAACAATACGAGCGAGCAGCTTGTTTCACAAGTTACTTTCATTATCTAGTAAATAACAATAAGAGCGAGTAGCTTGTTGCACTAGTTACTTTCTTTAACTAGTAAATAACAATACGAGCGAAAAGCTTGTTGCAATAGTTACTTTCATTAACTAGTTAATAACAATACGAACGAGCAGCTTGTTCCACTAGTTACTTTCATTATCTAGTAGATAACAATACGAGCGAGTAGCATGTTCCACTAGTTACTTTCATTAACTAGTAAATAACAATACGAGCGAGCAGCTTGTTGCACTAGTTACTTTCGTTAACTAGTAAATAACAATACGAGCGAACAGCTTGTTCCACTAGTTACTTTCATTAACTAGTAAATAACAATACGAGCGAGCAGCTTGTTCCACAAATTAATTTCATTATCTAGTAAATAACAATACGATTGAACAGCTTGTTCCACTAGTTACTTTCATTATCTAGTAAATAACAATACGAGCGAGCAGCTTGTTCCACATGTTACTTTCATTAACTAGTAAATAACAATACGAGCGAGCAGCTTGTTGCACTAGTTACTTTCGTTAACTAGTAAATAACAGTACGAGCGAGCAGCTTGTTCCACTAGTTACTTTCATTATCTAGTAAATAACAATACGAGCGAACAGCTTGTTCCACTAGTTACTTTCATTAACTAGTAAATAACAATACGAGCGAGCAGCTTGTTTCACAAGTTACTTTCATTATCTAGTAAATAACAATAAGAGCGAGTAGCTTGTTGCACTAGTTACTTTCTTTAACTAGTAAATAACAATACGAGCGAAAAGCTTGTTGCAATAGTTACTTTCATTAACTAGTTAATAACAATACGAACGAGCAGCTTGTTCCACTAGTTACTTTCATTTTCTAGTAAATAACAATACGAGCGAGTAGCTTGTTCCACTAGTTACTTTCATTATCTAGTAAATAACAATACGAGCGAGCAGCTTGTTGCACTAGTTACTTTCGTTAACTAGTAAATAACAATACGAGCGAACAGCTTGTTCCACTAGTTACTTTCATTAACTAGTAAATAACAATACGAGCGAGCAGCTTGCTCCACTAGTTACTTTCATTAAATAGTAAATAACAATACGAGCGAGCAGCTTGTTCCACAAATTACTTTCATTATCTAGTAAATAACAATACGATTGAACAGCTTGTTCCACTAGTTACTTTCATTATCTAGTAAATAACAATACGAGCGAACAGCTTGTTCCACTAGTTACTTCCATTAACTAGTAAATAACAATACGAGCGAGCAGCTTGTTGCACTAGTTACTTTCGATAACTAGTAGATAACAATACGAGCGAGCAGCTTGTTCCACTAGTTACTTTCATTATCTAGTAAATAACAATACGAGCGAGCAGCTTGTTCCACTAGTTACTTTCATTATCTAGTAAATAACAATACGAGCGAGTAGCTTGTTGCACTAGTTACTTTCATTATCTAGTAAATAACAATACGAGCGAGCAGCTTGTTGCACTAGTTACTTTCGTTATCTAGTAAATAACAATACGAGCGAGCAGCTTGTTCCACTAGTTACTTTCATTATCTAGTAAATAACAATACGAGCGAGCAGCTTGTTGCACTAGTTACTTTCATTAACTAGTAAATAACAATACGAGCGAGCAGCTTGTTCGACTAGTTACTTTCATTATCTAGTAAATAACAATACGAGCGAGCAGCTTGTTCCACTAGTTACTTTCATTAACTAGTAAATAACAATACGAGCGAGCAGCTTGTTCCACTAGTTACTTTCATTATCTAGTAAATAACAATACGAGCGAACAGCTTGTTGCACTAGTTACTTTCATTAACTAGTAAATAACAATACGAGCGAGCAGCTTGTTGCACTAGTTACTTTCATTATCTAGTAAATAACAATACGAGCGAGCAGCTTGTTCCACTAGTTACTTTCATTATCTAGTAAATAACAATACGAGCGAGCAGCTTGTTCCACTAGTTACTTTCATTATCTAGTAAATAACAATACGAGCGAGCAGCTTGTTCCACTAGTTACTTTCATTAACTAGTAAATAACAATACGAGCGAGCAGCTTGTTCCACTAGTTACTTTCATTATCTAGTAAATAACAATACGAGCGAACAGCTTGTTCCACTAGTTACTTTCATTATCTAGTAAATAACAATACGAGCGAGCAGCTTGTTCCACTAGTTACTTTCATTAACTAGTAAATAACAATACGAGCGAGCAGCTTGTTCCACTAGTTACTTTCATTATCTAGTAAATAACAATACGAGCGAGTAGCTTGTTGCACTAGTTACTTTCATTAACTAGTAAATAACAATACGAGCGAGCAGCTTGTTGCACTAGTTACTTTCATTAACTAGTAAATAACAATACGAGCGAGCAGCTTGTTCCACTAGTTACTTTCATTATCTAGTAAATAACAATACGAGCGAGAAGCTTGTTCCACTAGTTACTTTCATTAACTAGTAAATAACAATACGAGCGAGCAGCTTGTTCCACTAGTTACTTTCATTAACTAGTAAATAACAATACGAGCGAGCAGCTTGTTCCACTAGTTACTTTCATTATCTAGTAAATAACAATACGAGCGAACAGCTTGTTGCACTAGTTACTTTCATTAACTATTAAATAACAATACTAGCGAATAGCTTGTTGCACTAGTTACTTTCGTTAACTAGTAAATAACAATACGAGCGAGCAGCTTGTTGCACAAGTTACTTTCATTATCTAGTAAATAACAATACGAGCGAACAGCTTGTTCCACTAGTTACTTTCATTATCTAGTAAATAACAATACGAGCGAGCAGCTTGTTCCACTAGTTACTTTCATTAACTATTAAATAACAATACGAGCGAGCAGCTTGTTGCACTAGTTACTTTCGTTAACTAGTAAATAACAATACGAGCTAGCAGCTTGTTGCACTAGTTAATTTCGTTATCTAGTAAATAACAATATGAGCGAGCAGCTTGTTTCACTAGTTACTTTTGTTATCTAGTAAATAACAATACGAGCGAGTAGCTTGTTCCACTAGTTACTTTCATTAACTAGTAAATAACAATACGAGCGAGCAGCTTGTTCCACTAGTTACTTTCATTATCTAGTAAATAACAATACGAGCGAGTAGCTTGTTGCACTAGTTACTTTCATTAACTAGTAAATAACAATACGAGCGAGCAGCTTGTTCCACTAGTTACTTTCATTAACTAGTAAATAACAATACGAGCGAGCAGCTTGTTCCACATGTTACTTTCATTAACTAGTAAATAACAATACGAGCGAGCAGCTTGTTGCACTAGTTACTTTCGTTAACTAGTAAATAACAGTACGAGCGAGCAGCTTGTTCCACTAGTTACTTTCATTATCTAGTAAATAACAATACGAGCGAACAGCTTGTTCCACTAGTTACTTTCATTAACTAGTAAATAACAATACGAGCGAGCAGCTTGTTTCACAAGTTACTTTCATTATCTAGTAAATAACAATAAGAGCGAGTAGCTTGTTGCACTAGTTACTTTCTTTAACTAGTAAATAACAATACGAGCGAAAAGCTTGTTGCAATAGTTACTTTCATTAACTAGTTAATAACAATACGAACGAGCAGCTTGTTCCACTAGTTACTTTCATTATCTAGTAGATAACAATACGAGCGAGTAGCATGTTCCACTAGTTACTTTCATTAACTAGTAAATAACAATACGAGCGAGCAGCTTGTTGCACTAGTTACTTTCGTTAACTAGTAAATAACAATACGAGCGAACAGCTTGTTCCACTAGTTACTTTCATTAACTAGTAAATAACAATACGAGCGAGCAGCTTGCTCCACTAGTTACTTTCATTAAATAGTAAATAACAATACGAGCGAGCAGCTTGTTCCAACAATTACTTTCATTATCTAGTAAATAACAATACGATTGAACAGCTTGTTCCACTAGTTACTTTCATTATCTAGTAAATAACAATACGAGCGAGCAACTTGTTCCACATGTTACTTTCATTAACTAGTAAATAACAATACGAGCGAGCAGCTTGTTGCACTAGTTACTTTCGTTAACTAGTAAATAACAGTACGAGCGAGCAGCTTGTTCCACTAGTTACTTTCATTATCTAGTAAATAACAATACGAGCGAACAGCTTGTTCCACTAGTTACTTTCATTATCTAGTAAATAACAATACGAGCGAGTAGCTTGTTGCACTAGTTACTTTCATTATCTAGTAAATAACAATACGAGCGAGCAGCTTGTTGCACTAGTTACTTTCGTTATCTAGTAAATAACAATACGAGCGAGCAGCTTGTTCCACTAGTTACTTTCATTATCTAGTAAATAACAATACGAGCGAGTAGCTTGTTGCACTAGTTTCTTTCATTAACTAGTAAATAACAATACGAGCGAACAGCCTGTTCCACTAGTTATTTTCATTATCTAGTAAATAACAATACGAGCGAGCAGCTTGTTCCACTAGTTACTTTCATTAACTAGTAAATAACAATACGAGCAAGCAGCTTGTTCCACAAGTTACTTTCATTATCTAGTAAATAACAATACGAGCGAACAGCTTGTTGCACTAGTTACTTTCGTTAACTAGTAAATAACAATACGAGCGAGCAGCTTGTTGCACAAGTTACTTTCATTATCTAGTAAATAACAATACGAGCGAACAGCTTGTTCCACTAGTTACTTTCATTATCTAGTAAATAACAATACGAGCGAACAGCTTGTTCCACTAGTTACTTTCATTATCTAGTAAATAACAATACGAGCGAGCAGCTTGTTCCACTAGTTACTTTCATTAACTAGTAAATAACAATACGAGCGAACAGCTTGTTCCACTAGTTACTTTCATTATCTAGTAAATAACAATACGAGCGAACAGCTTGTTCCACTAGTTACTTTCATTAACTAGTAAATAACAATACGAGCGAGCAGCTTGTTCCACTAGTTACTTTCATTAACTAGTAAATAACAATACGAGCAAGCAGCTTGTTCCACAAGATACTTTCATTATCTAGTAAATAACAATACGAGCGAACAGCTTGTTCTACTAGTTACTTTCATTATCTAGTAAATAACAATTCGAGCGAGCAGCTTGTTCCACTTGTTACTTTCATTAACTATTAAATAACAATACGAGCGAGTAGCTTGTTACACTAGTTACTTTCATTATCTAGTAAATAACAATACGAGCGAGTAGCTTGTTGCACTAGTTACTTTCATTAACTAGTAAATAACAATACGAGCGAGCAGCTTGTTCCATTAGTTACTTTCATTAAATAGTAAATAACAATACGAGCGAGCAGCTTGTTCCACTAGTTACTTTCGTTATCTAGTAAATAACAATACGAGCGAAAAGCTTGTTGCACCAGTTACTTTCATTAACTATTAAATAACAATACTAGCGAATAGCTTGTTGCACTAGTTACTTTCGTTAACTAGTAAATAACAATACGAGCGAGCAGCTTGTTGCACAAGTTACTTTCATTATCTAGTAAATAACAATACGAGCAAACAGCTTGTTCCACTAGTTACTTTCATTATCTAGTAAATAACAATACGAGCGAGCAGCTTGTTCCACTTGTTACTTTCATTAACTATTAAATAACAATACGAGCAAGCAGCTTGTTGCACTAGTTACTTTCGTTAACTAGTAAATAACAATACGAGCTAGCAGCTTGTTGCACTAGTTAATTTCGTTATCTAGTAAATAACAATATGAGCGAGCAGCTTGTTTCACTAGTTACTTTTATTATCTAGTAAATAACAATACGAGCGAGTAGCTTGTTCCACTAGTTACTTTCATTAACTAGTAAATAACAATACGAGTGAGCAGCTTGTTCCACTAGTTACTTTCATTATCTAGTAAATAACAATACTAGCGAGTAGCTTGTTGCACTAGTTACTTTCATTAACTAGTAAATAACAATACGAGCGAGCAGCTTGTTCCACTAGTTACTTTCATTAACTAGTAAATAACATTACGAACGAGCAGCTTGTTCCACTAGTTACTTTCATTATTTAGTAAATAACAATACGAGCGAGAAGCTTGTTCCACTAGTTACTTTCATTAACTAGTAAATAACAATACGAGCGAGCAGCTTGTTCCACTAGTTACTTTCATTAAATAGTAAATAACAATACGAGCGAGTAGCTTGTTCCACTAGTTACTTTCATTAACTATTAAATAACAATACTAGCGAGCAGCTTGTTGCACTAGTTTCTTTCATTAACTAGTAAATAACAATACGAGCGAACAGCTTGTTGCACTAGTTACTTTCATTAACTATTAAATAACAATACTAGCGAGCAGCTTGTTGCACTAGTTTCTTTCATTAACTAGTAAATAACAATACGAGCGACTAACTTGTTCCACTAGTTACTTTCATTATCTAGTAAATAACAATACGAGCGAGCAGCTTGTTCCACTAGTTACTTTCATTAAATAGTAAATAACAATACGAGCGAGTAGCTTGTTCCACTAGTTACTTTCATTATCTAGTAAATAACAATACGATTGAACAGCTTGTTACAATAGTTACTTTCATTATCTAGTAAATAACAATACGAGCGAACAGCTTGTTCCACTAGTTACTTTCATTAACTATTAAATAACAATACGAGCGAGCAGATTAATGCACTAGTTACTTTCGTTATCTAGTAAATAACAATACGAGCGAGCAGCTTGTTCCACTTGTTACTTTCATTATCTAGTAAATAACACTACGAGCGAACCGCTTGTTCCACTAGTTACTTTCATTATCTATTAAATAACAATACGAGCGAGTAGCTTGTTGCACTAGTTACTTCCATTATCTAGTAAATAACAATACGAGCGATTAGCTTGTTGCACTAGTTACTTTCATTATCTAGTAAATAACAATACGAGCGAGCAGCTTGTTCCACTAGTCACTTTCGTTAACTAGTAAATAGCAATACGAGCGAGCAGCTTGTTGCACTAGTTCCTTTCGATAACTATTAAATAACAATACGAGCGAGCAGTCTGTAGCACTAGTTACTTTCGTTATCTAGTAAATAACAATACGAGCGAGCAGTCTGTTGCACTAGTTACTTTCGTTATCTAGTAAATAACAATACGAGCGAGCAGCTTGTTCCACTAGTTACTTTCATTATCTAGTAAATAACAATACGAGCGAGCAGCTTGTTCCACTAGTTACTTTCATTATCTAGTAAATAACAATACGATCGAGCAGTTTGTATCACGTCAACCTTTTTACGATATAATCTGACTAGTCATCAAAAAAGGAAATTTGATATCATTGATAAATAAATAAATAGTGACGTAATTTGATATCATTATCTAATAAGTACGTAGTGGCGTAATTTGATGTCATTGTTTAATAGAACAACTGAAGTAATTTGAAATCATTAATAGAAATACCAAACAGAAAAAATGGTAAATGTTGGTTGGGGTTCCAGGAGCAGAAAAAAATATTGGACCTTTTTAAACGATATGTGAAGTCCCTGTTTATCTCTGAGATCCTACAAACCACTATAGTGCCATTCTTTCATACCCTTCTTTCGATAGTGCAATAGCCAAGAAGGCACCACGGGATACTTGGAGAGCTCTTTCACAATGACCTGAAAAATTCCCTTAGATCTTACCGTAGATTGAACCCGCTATCCTATGGTCGACAGTCGAACGCTTTACTGTACGACCATTCATCTCCACTCCTTTTGGCTATTGAGACAGTAAAAACAATAGCTGCAAATAAAATATCTGTGCTTTACGGGGCCCCCTCTAGAAGTAGGGGCCCAGGTGCGCTCGTTGTTCAATCCACCTTTGAGGTCATAAAATAAATAGAATTCGGAGTAGTAGATACACTTATACTCATCAATAGTGATGCAGTATATAGAATGATTTTATTAAATAGAAATACAAATATGTCAATATAAAAAGATAATGCTCCACGTATCATTACTTTTGCCTCGGTGTTATAGATAGATAGATGATAGATAGATAGATAGATAGATAGATAGATAGATAGATAGATAGATAGATAGATAGATAGATAGATAGATAGATAGATAGATAGATAGATAGATAGATAGATAGATAGATAGATAGATAGATAGATAGATAGATAGATAGATAGATAGATAGATAGATAGATAGATAGATAGATAGATAGATAGATAGATAGATAGATAGATAGATAGATAGATAGATAGATAGATAGATAGATAGATAGATAGAAAGATATATAGATAGATAGATAGATAGATAGATAGATAGATAGATAGATAGAAACTACCATCAGCGGTCCGTTATAAATTATTCACTTAAAAACTATCAAAACGGCTGAGGCTGATTTAAAGATTTATCCTGTTTGTTCACAAATCAATCGGTCCATTTGTCCAAAAATCAATCGGTCCATTGGTCCAAAAATCAATCGGTCCAAAAATCTATCGGCCCATTGGTTCAACAATCAATCTAACCATATCAACCAGACACATGAATCAGATTTCTTAACAGCCCACATTCTTTGGCCCAATTTTCTATTTCTACCTGGCTGTGTGTACTTTCCACCTGTCGTCACACTACACTGACTAGAACTTGCAGTTGTCATCTGTAAAGAAATGTCAATATTGATTCGATTGTTCCAGTGAAGGCTGTGTGCTGCCGACTTACTGGTGCTCACACATTGTCTATAACTTTCTAGTTCACTTGATATTTCAGTTTTCATATTGAAAAAAAAAGGAATTTTCATGTGTTCTATATGTTCTCATAAGTTTGGAAAAATGTATTCACTTCTATCAGACAATGTGACATCTGGCTGTATTTGGTGTAAGTTGTCTTAGTATCATTGGTCAGAAAGCATTAATTCCTTACTTAATCTGTTACTAATGACGCATTGCTGGGGGAGGTGGGGGGAGTGCGTGTATGTGTAAACATTTATTTACAAGAAAATAGGTTGAACATTTTTTTTTAATATAACAAAAACGTTTTTGTTGGATGGAAATTTTCTTGAGAATTTATCAAAACTATATCTTGCGGTCATATATACTTTGACTATTTTGATAATTTACTGCATAAATCATTATTTGTGACAAGATAATATAATTATTTACATTGCAAAAATAGATTCGGTTTACTATTATTTGTATACTGCATATAATAAATTAATATATGTTTATTACATTGAACATATAAAAATTAAATTATATATAACATAATATATAACATAATAATAATATAATATATAACGCAATATATTACATCATGTATACATGAGATTAAATTAATAGAAATATGATAAACTGGGAAAAAATGAACGATGCTTATGTAAGTTTCTCTGTGGTTTTTAATCTAAAACACATTTTGAAATGTTTATTTGAATCACAAGAAAACCACCAAGAATCGATCTTCTGAATAAGTTTATGTATAAACTAGACATTGTAACAATAGATCATGTATGGTTGGTTATACGGGTTGCCTGTTTAATGTAGCCCGTATAAACTAGACATTGGAACATTATATCATGTATGGTTGGTTATACGGGTTGCCTGTTTAATGTAGCCCGTATAAACTAGACAATGGAACATTAGATCATGTATGGTTGGTTATACGGGTTGCCTGTTTAATGTAGCCCGTATAAACTAGACATTGGAACATTATATCATGTATGGTTGGTTATACGGGTTGCCTGTTTAATGTAGCCCGTATAAACTAGACATTGGAACATTATATCATGTATGGTTGGTTATACGGTTTACCTGTTTAATGTAGCACGCGCATTCAATTTTAATTGCATTTAATGTATGTTTGTTTAAATCAAAACTCATAAATTCACCCATTTGTTCCTGGTCCCGAACTTTCTTTCAAACTTATGAACCCAATGTGGCCTTTGATTTAATGTTTGCCCATCCCTGGACATCTATTTTCAATACTAGACTTGCTCTCCAGGAGATATTTCGTTGGACAGCTGTCATAATGTCCGGCATAAATCATTATTGATGCAAAAACATAAATATCCAAATTTTAAAAAAAACAGATTTAATTTATTATTTATTATATTGCACATAACTGTCAAATATAAATTAATTATATATCGCATAACAAAGTAGCATATATTTTTTGCACATGACCACAGAACAACTATCGTATATTTATTTCACACATCAAATAACTCATATTTATTGCAAATAACAAAATATTAAATCTTTATTGCACATAGTGTTTACTATTTATGAACGTCATATTCAGTGACTGCTTTTTGCTAGTCCAGTAACCACTGTGGTCTTCTTTGCATCCGAATATAATCATCGGTGTTCTTGCACCACCTGAAGTAAGAATTGCTTCTGGTTCTTTTCTGCATAAAACTTCATTGAAATCCTCAATCAGTTTCACTCCTCTTTCGGCTGTGTCATTAACAACTTTCAAAATGGTTACAACCTTTTCTGCATGTTTGTATTCATTGCTGCTGCTCCATGTTTCAGGGGACATCTCCAGGGCTGAATGTGGCCAACCAAGAATGGAAATAAATGCCTTTGCATTCTTTGTAACAAAGAAGCAGATGGGCTGGTCTGCATAGAATCCATTAAAATCAAGACGCTGAGCTCGATTTGTAGATCCAGGTTTTTCATGCATATTTTTAAGCATCTGAACCTTTTGCTTGGGATCAATATTTTCATTAAAAAAAAGCGAGGCCCACGGTAATTTTACTTAGATACCATAAATGTCGACTGAAAGCTTTATTTTGCTGCTTTTCCAATAACTGAACTAATGGAGTTATATTTTCTAAATCCTTCAGAAATTGTAGGTCATTTGATGGCGCCCTTGCTGGCTGTAGGGCTTGAAATCACAGTTTCATATAAGAACTGGAAACAAAACAGAAGAAATGAAACAGTCCTTGTTCTTCAGCTTAAACTGCTTCTTAAACATCCACATCTGGTAGCAATAAATTATTCTTGCCATCCAACGTGCTCTGTGTACAGCTCCTTGAGCATGGAAATGAATCCCACGTGGTGGTGTTCCTCCAAGAAATATGACAGCCAGTTCCGAAAATTCTCTGTAATCATCTCGTGGGTGACTAATTTAAAGATTGTCATTTGCAAACTAAAATGTGCTCTTTTTGAAAAGGTCTATTTCAGTCATTCCATCTGCAGTATCATAGGATCCCTTCTCCATAAAATGCCACTGCTCTTTAAATCGTTTGAAAAATAAAATATCAGTTCCAGATGAGGGCCCACTTATCTTTAATGCGATTAACACTTTTTTCAGAAAAATTTCCATCACATGTTCCTTTGGGATCCCCAGTGTTACTTGCTGTTATGTCAAAACTTAATGCTACTACTTTTTCACAAATTTTCCAGTCCTTCAGATATTCAACTACAGCTTGAGCTTGACTGTCAGCTGTCCATGAAGCCAATTTTGGTACACATATCAAGCACTCTATTTGCAGTCCTGTTACAATCACTGGCAATCTCTCAACATTCTGCCTGGCTGTGAGATCTGGAAGCAATTTTCCATCCCAATTTACAGTTAATGGTACTTGTGGATCAAACAATTCTTTAACTTCATGTGCTGTTTTTTTTCCTAATCTCAGCTCTCACATGCTGTACAGTACTTCGACTTAATGTCATGTCACTAACATCGTGACCAAGAGAATGAGCTTTAGGAGCTAGTAAATGGACTGCTGTACGATCACTAACTTGTGATCTATCTAATGCTGCAGCGACTTATTTGGACCGAACAGACTTTGTTGGAGCAGTTTCTGCACATTTTCTTCGTTTCTCTGATGCACTAATCAAAAATTATTCATCGTGTTCATTTTCTTCAGTGACCCTTTCATCTGAACTGCTGTGAGAAGAAAATTGCAATAACGTGCTGGACATTTAAGAACTTTTAGAGTTTCCTGGTCATTTTTCACTTTTTGCAATAGCCTCTCTGATCTCTCTTTTCTCTTAGTGTGATTAATATTAATGTCAAGAAGTGCAAATAGACATTGAGTGCAATAAGGGCAACATTTGCAACCAACATAAATATTAAACAGTTACACATTATAAACATCAAAGCACAAAACAGACTTTATTCAGGTTCATCAATATTCGGTATAAAATATGGTAAAAGGAGAACATACCTAAATTTTCAGAGAGCTTGTGCAACCTCTAAATTTCATCTGAAATTTTTTTTGTGGTAATCAAATGTAGGGTATAAATCAAAGAAAATAAAAAAAATTGTTTTTTTCCTCTTTATTTTGGACCACCCTAATATATATATATATATATATATATTGCACGTAACAAACTAATATATATTTACTACATTGCACATAACCAACTAACGTATATTCATTAAATTGCAAATAACAATCTCACATAGATACATTTGTTGCACATAACAGACTAACATATATAACATTGCACATAACAAACATATATTACATTGCACATAACAAACTAACATATATTACATTGCACATAACAAACTAACGTATATTACATTGCACATAACAAACTAACATATATTACATTGCACATAGCAAACATATATTACATTGCACATAACAAAGTAACACTTTTATCTTTCTCTCAATAGATCGAGGATGGCTCTCACTGACTCCACGGCGATTCAAGTCATGCAAATGTTTCATATCAACCATTGTTCTCATTCATGTGTGTATCATTGTATTTCTTTTGGATCGGAAGTATTTATCCTCTGTTAATACTTTGTTAATCGACAATATACAATCTGGAGACTCAGATCAAAAGACGGAGAATGAGGTCAAGTTATTAAAACCGAATGTTCACTTGTTTCAGTCCAATACACGTCACTCTAAGAGGGAGAACTCCAAGACTGCCTGTAGTTATAGAACCACGTCCTACTTGAACGATAAGGCTATTGTGTTAGACCAAGAACCATTTCTAGACTACACTAAACAGATGGTTTGCCTTGACAACGGCAATATAGCAGCATTTGCTGATCGCTTTGTTCTGTTTAACAATGTTGTGATAGATCCCAGCAAATCAAACAACGCAAAGAAAGGTGGAGAGAAGATGGAAGAAGTGTGGGACCAAACTGAACAAGATGAATACATGAATCTACAGCCGGGCTATTTTGGTCTACCATGTACTCAACTTCCCAGATTGAGTTTTGAAAGTCCGGACCATCTTGTTCAGTGGAAGAACGCGCTGGTCTGTTATAAGTTGAATGAAACCGACATGTTCAAGCTGGACCAAGTCTCTGGTCTGACTCTGGCCATTCAGAGATATGAGTATGTCAACCTGTACCACACCATGACAGACTTCTATAACGCCTTTGTGCTCATGCTGATATTTGGTCAGTCTTCTTCAAAGGTTAACATTTTATTTATAGATGCTCACCCTGCTGGTACATTAGATGTCGTCTGGTCGACTCTCTTCCATAGCTACATCCGGGCTGGTCGATTTCAACGTCCAACAGTTTTCTCCACATTAGCCTGGGGGATGCTGGGATACTTCAGTCCATTAAACAGACATGAATTGACACATGTACCTTATCTAAAAGAATTTAGGGAATTTTTCTTGAGTAAGCACAACATATCATCGTCACATGTAGTCAACTGTCAGAAGTTGAACGTGGTGCTGATATGGCGCAGGGACTACGTGGCTCACCCGCGCAACAAACAGGGCAACGTGGTGAGAAAGTTTGATAATGAAGAAGAAATGGTCGACCAGGTAAAGAAAACTTTAGGTGAGTCTAGCGACGTGACCGGTATACAGTTGGACTCGATGTCCATAACCAGTCAGCTGAAAGCGATATCAAAGTGTGATATTTTGATTGGTATGCATGGTGCAGGTTTATCCCATATCTTATTTCTACCTGCATCCAGTGGAATCATAGAGTTCAAGCCCAGTTATTCTAACCCATCTCTGCAACATTTCGAGGCCATGGCAAGATGGCGGCAGATTCCTTATTCTATTTGGATTAACAGTGATCCAGCCAATGAAAAACCCTCTTACAGAACGTACATCCCCCGCATTGTACTGCACAGTGAAGTTCAGTCTATGTACAATAAAATATGTCCCAAACCAGTACAGACACCTGCTTAATAAAGATCATATTACAGTAAATCTATATAATATAATTCTGAGTAACTTAAAGAAGAGAAAAACAGTTTAACCATTTCTAAAGCAACATGTACATTGGAATACTACTGAACTAGGAAGATTTTCCGCCTGAATAACTCAAGTTTAAAGAACATTTCATGATCACAACAGTACAACAATCACCCAGCCATAACAGTACAACAATCACCCAACCATAACAGTACAACAATCACCTAGCCATAACAGTGCAACAATCACCAATCATAACAGTACAACAATCACCCAATCATAACAGTACAACAATCACCCAGCCGTAACAGTACAACAATCACCCAGCCATAACAGTACAGCAATCACCCAGCCATAACAGTACAACAATCACCCAATCATAACAGTACATCAATCACCCAACCATAACAGTACAACAATCACCCAATCATAACAGTACAACAATCACCCAGCCATAACAGTACAACAATCACCCAGCCATAACAGTACAACAATCACCCAACCATAACAGTACAACAATCACCAAGCCATAACAGTACAACAATCACTCAGCCGTAACAGTACAACAATCGCCCAGCCATAACAGTACAGCAATCACCCAACCATAACAGTACAACAATCCCCCAACCATAACAGTACAACAATCACCCAGCCATAACAGTACAACCATCACCCAGCCATAACAGTACAACAATCACCCAGCCATAACAGTACAACAATCACTCAATCATAACAGTACATCAATCACCCAGCCATAACAGTACAACCATCACCCAGTCGTAACAGTACAACAATCACCCAGCCATAACAGTACAGCAATCACCCAGCCGTAACAGTACAACAATCACCCAGCCATAACAGTACAGCAATCAACCAACCATAACAGTACAACAATCACCCAGCCATAACAGTACAACCATCACCCAGCCGTAACAGTACAACAATCACCCAGCCATAACAGTACAACAATCACCCAGCCATAACAGTACAACAATCACCCAACCATAACAGTACAACAATCACCCAGCCATAACAGTACAACAATCACCCAGCCGTAACAGTACAACAATCACCCAGCCATAACAGTACAGCAATCACCCAGCCGTAACAGTACAACAATCACCCAGCCATAACAGTACAGCAATCAACCAACCATAACAGTACAACAATCCCCCAACCATAACAGTACAACAATCACCCAACCATAACAGTACAACAATCAACCAACCATAACAGAACAACAATCACCCACCCATAACAGAACAAAAATCACCCAACCATAGCAGTACAACAATCACTCAGCCGTAACAGTACAACAATCACCCAGCCATAACAGTACAGCAATCAACCAACCATAACAGTACAACAATCCCCCAACCATAACAGTACAACAATCACCCAACCATAACAGTACAACAATCACCCAACCATAACAGAACAATCACCCACCCATAACAGAACAAAAATCACCCAATCATAGCAGTACAACAATCACCCAGCCATAACAGTACAACAATCACCCAACCATCTTGTATTCAATTCTAAATGAACATCACTTTACCCAATCCAACCAAGAAATGTATTTAGGAATTTTTATCTACAAATATTTTCTTGTTGGGTTGTTAGACTTTGCGTTAGGCAAGAGTCGAGTGATGAGGTCGACAACATTCGGGTAATGACGTTGACAGTAAAGTGGTGACGTCACTATTAACTCAACCAGTGATAGGGTATATTAGGTATATTGAGTGTAATCGGGGGTGGTGGTGGCAGGTTATGATTAGCGAGGAGTGCAAGTTTATAATGGAGACTATACCTGTATAGGGTCTATAGGGGAGACTATACCTGTATAGGGTCTATAGGGGAGACTATACCTGTATAGGGTCTGTAGGGGAGACTATACCTGTATAGGGTCTATAGGGGAGACTATACCTGTATAGGGTCTATAGGGGAGACTATACCTGTATATGGTCTGTAGGGGAGACTATACCTGTATAGAGTCTGTAATGGAGACTATACCTGTATAGTAGGGTTATGACTTTTTGTAACCTCATATTTACATGTCAAGAAAGGTGTATTAAGACACACATAATCTTTTCTGAAAATATTTGAAAAACCTTCCCCACCAAACCATAAAACGAATATCATACATTAATAAATGTAACACAACACTGTAATGGAAAGTTACATAAGAACAACATGTGTAATGAATGTGTGCATAAGTACAGAGATGTCCAAATATGAAATGATAAAAACGGACGACATAGGAAACATAAAAAAGTTTTATGCTTCATCATTAGTGAGAATGAAACGGTTATTAAGTGTCTTTGAAGTCTTGCAACGTGGAACAATGTCTTGCATTCTTTTTATAGCTCTTTCTGCACATCGGTTACTTCGTTCTATACCAGGTATTGCTGAATCTTCACAAACCCAGTGTCTCAAGAAGCATCTTTCTGCTTCAGGGTATCTATGCAAAGCAGGTGCTAAAATCTCATTTCCTATTTGCCAGTCCCGTTCATCTGAAAACCATACTGAAGACCATGTTCTCGCTACGAAATCACACACATTTTCAAATTTCTTGTTTCTGGAATTAGAATGAATGCCAGAAGAGCTAGTATTGCATGTGAATTCCAGCGAGCATTACTTAAAGCCGGCAGTCTCTGGAAGTGAATAACTGGAAAGGTTTTATCGAATTCGTAATAGTGAAATACTTGCGTCAAGTGATGTAAAAACTTCATGTCATCTATCCATCCTTTGTTTTCTCCCATGATTTTTAGACTATTATCTTGAGAACCAAATTTCTCTTTAAGTGGCTCGTAATTTGTGCTAATATCAGCAACAAACAGATAAGAAATGTTTGGAATAGACGTTTCCCTGCCTAAAACAGAATCCATAGCATGCTTGAGTGCTAGGTCTAAAACATGAAGCTGGCAGCCTATGTACTAGAAGATTTGTCCACTGTTCTGTTGACAGTAATTTTTCAGATTGCGTACCACACCATTTGTGCTGCAAGAATTTGTATTCTTTGTATTGCAAATAATTACTCGAATACATGAATAGAGTTCGTATTCATCTAGAACAGCCGTGATCGCTGTAAATATTGTCTCTGCTTTTCCATTTGTCAAGGACAATACGGCTAATCGAATTTTTTTTTGTCAACTTTTTTTCAATAAAACAACTTGTTTTTCTCCCTATATTCATGTACCGTCAAAATGTATACACCATTAGAAATTTGAAGCTGTTTTTAAGCTGCAACTTCAACAATTCTGCTTCTTTATAGGTTGCCTTATACACTCCTGACTACGCGGGAGCTTCAATATTGGGAGAATGTTTGCTGATTATTTTCAAAACTTTACAAGCTTTATTTGTTGATAAATTTGCTTGGTAACTAATTACCCGCACGTTTTGCTGAACTGTAGCATTTCTTCTTGCCTCTTTCTTCATCATCTGCGTCTTCTGATACTTTTGTAATTTCCTCAATATCCTCGTCACTGTTACCATCACTATCACTACTGCCGTGTAAATCATCCACATTGAGATCTGATGAATAACTGGTCTTAACTAATTCTTTGTGATGGATGAATCTTATTTTCGGCACTTTCCTTACCAGCAACATAACCAACTTTGCCGCAAGACGTTATTTGATTTTGATAAAATTCATTATCTTTTATGTCTCCAGCAGGTTTTTAAAGATATTTGTCATACTTGGCAACCAGCTTCAAGATCTTTCGTAGCACTGAGATCGTTTCCATACACGGTAAGTCAAATCTGTTCCAATTACTTCAGCTCTTATTGTCTTGCATCTATCTGCTATTGACTTGCACTGTTTTGACATAAACAAAAATCTACTGATAATGTCAGACTCTTTTGGCAACTTGCAGCGGTTAGATAAAGATTCTTCTACTACTGCAAACTCTCCACGTTTCTTCTGAAATGACTGAAGATTTCTTGACCATACTGCACTATTCTTCTGTACAGAAAAAGGTGAACTTTTATATGACATTTCGGTATAAAACTTTCTTTACTATTCTTCTGTAACAGAACACAAAATACAAAATTAATTACAAATAGACGATTACAATTGCGTGAGATTGAAATAAAAGAATATAATATTCCCAACTCAACCAAGCAGACTTTTCAAATTCCAAGCAGACCACTCGTGACAATTACTAAACAACTGTATCATAAGATTTGACCATCTTTTGGCAAAGTTGCAGTACACGCATAATACATTAAAACAGTGCACTATAAATTTAAAATTAACTTTTTAAATTTATTTTGTTTTAGACACGAAGATAAAAAATTCCCTGGATGTACTTAATGTAAGTAAATATATGTTAATGCTAAATCCATCAAAGAAATAATTTTATTGAAAAATGCTTCTTATTTGTTAACACAATATGGCGTTGGTGGAGAAGGTTTTTTTGAGTGAAAAATAAATTAATTTTATTTTCTTATTTTTTGCACTAATGTTCATAATAAAATGCCATGTAAAATAAGATTCTGAAAAAAATTTAAAAGTCATAACACTATAGGGTCTACCATTGGATACTATCCCTGTATAGTGTATACAATTGGGTATGGCTCATTGAGCAGGTGGGCATCCTCCCTCCCTCGTTAACGACGTCACAGATGTATATCTACGAACTTCAGTGTTACATTCCAATATATTTATCTCTTTAGAATTCCTTGATCTATTTTTACAATACAATGTATGATTTTTTTCTTGTTATAAAATTCCAATGTTATGCTTTATACAACGAATAACACATTTTAGTGTTTTATTCTATAATCCAAACGTCTGTTTTAAACATTCCAGAGTATAATGTTTGTTATACTAGTAGTTATACATCTGTTTAGTTCGTCTAAAAGTCTTTCTATGTACACTTATGTTCATTTTGTTTTTGACAATGAACCAGTGGTCCTCAACAAATGTCACCCAACCCACACATAATGTATATCTTCGAACTCATCAGATAATTGTTACATTTATTGAACTCATCAAATAATTGTTACATTTATTGAAATGATGTGATATGGCGTGCCACATGTCTGTTTCCAGTGTAATAGATTTTTTGCCGTGTACAAATCTAGAGGTAAAAATAATTATGAAGAAATATATAGCTGCCTCCATTACCTCCCCGCACCCACCCCTTGTATTGAGAATGGCTTAACTTTGATTTATATCATGAGTTCAAAAAGTTTGAAATCACATTGAAGGAATCACTGCTTCATATTGAAGGAATCACTGCTTCATACTGCAGGAACAACTGCTTCATACTGCAGGAACAACTGCTTCATACTGCAGGAACAACTGCTTCATACTGCAGAAACAGTTTGTTTTACATTCATGAGCCACTATTGTTATGTCAATTTTGTTGTTGATTACATAGATAACTAGAGCCAGGTAAAGATACGTCTGCTGCTGAACCGTTTGACAATGCCCCCACCACCCCTATTAATGGTAAATATCAGTGGGAAGCCAATCAATTTTCTACTAAATGCAATGTGTTAAATATAGAGATACATTCTATTAATTCAGTGTGTTAAATATACAGATACATTCTACTAAATGCAATGTGTTAAATATACAGATACATTCTACTAAATGCAATGTGTTAAATATACAGATAAACTTCATTTCATTCCTAGTCTTACAGTTTTGTTTTTCAATTTACCTATTATCTTTCATTAAAAAATGGATGAATGTGACCGCCTAATAAAGTCAGTACATGTTAGTCCTGTATTATTGTATTTCCACTGCAGATTTTACAAATATATGCAGTAAACAACATGTATTATTTACCTTCTTACTTAATATTAGTCATATGAAATAAGAGAGAGTCATTTTTATTATTTTTTAGTTACACATTCATGTACAAAGTACGGTAAATGTTTTTAAAGAACTCTATATAAATATATTTAGTTGGAATTTACGACCTCAAATTTACGGGCAATTTAAGTATCCGAAATATAAGGCGGGTGTGGCAGTCGACATGAACCAAATGCTTGCGCCAATCAGAAACTAATATTGTGTTTAACTACTAAATGGGGAATATGTTTCATTACAAAATTCAATTTTTGTTTGAAAAAGATTGTTTTTCGTATAACAAGATAGTGTTTTTTCTGCTGTTATTTTCCTACAACTTCCATTTTGATTTATTATTTTCACTCATATTTATTTTTCAAAACGTTTCTACTTATTAGCGCTTATCAATTTCACTGATGAAATCCTTTTTTCTAGTTCCTTCTATTAAACTTTTTTCCAATTCAACTGATAATTTATTTATTATTCATGACTTAGATGAATTAAAATTAAACTGTGATTTATTTCAAAATGTTTGCTAATATTTTCAATTAAATTTACTTGTATTTATTTTAACAATGTCAAATTTTACTTATTGTGTTTAACAAATAAAATTGTTGAAACTTTGTTAATGAATGTGTTATGTGTATGTAAATATTATGAGCATGTGTGCATATATAGACAATGTTACATTTCCATTAGGGTGGAGCGAAAAAAAATTTTTTTTTTTTTTTAAAAATCTAATAGTGAAAAAAATTTGCATAATGAATATAAAAATCCAACTGTAAAATATTTACAATATCCGTTGATGTTTACCGGTGCCCCAACCCAGTTGAAATTTTTGCTTATTCAACCATGTACCCAGGAAGTATCACACCATCATTTTTTTATATCTCTGTAAACAATGAAGCAGTCTTTTGAGTGATAATAAAAGGTATTTTTGAAATTTTAAGAAAATGTATTATGGGAAACCCGGCTGTAACTACGGTAAATATCTATAAGTTATCAATCAATTTATAAGATCCTTTTAAAAGAAGAGTTGAATATAGTAATTAATTTTTAATTATTAAATGATTATCCTAAATAATATATGTATTAATTAATTCATAATTCTACTGGCCTCTACGGAGCTCACCAGTGATATTCTAGTTATTAAAATCATTTTAGTTATAGTTTTGATTAGTTTTTTTAGCAATCATTTTTATTATTATTTAGTTATAGTTTTAAATTCATTTAAGTTATAGTTATAGTTAGTTTTTTCATCAATCATTTTTATTATTATTTAGTTATAGTTATTGAATAATTTTCGTAAGCACTGCAAAACTTCAAATGCCCATCGATACGACAGATACATGCCAATTAAATTTCAACATCCACTGCACCACACACTACACTGCACATAAAGTGAACAGAAAATAAGTTAAAAAAAATCTTGAAAACTATTAAGTTTGTAAAAACCAGTAGTAAAAGTGACTTCAAAGTAGAATAAAAAAATTCAAGTTGCTTTATTTCAAATTGTTACATCAAACAAATTGTTGCCTAATTCTTTTTAATTAAATAATTTCATTCAGCAAGTCACTGTTGACATTCAGCCATACTCTAATTTCCAGCGACTGTTCCATCCTGTTCCTCCTCCCGATGGTCAGCATCTCACAAACTGAAAACAGCCGTTTAACAAATGCTTGAGAAGCAGGTGCTGCTAATAGGTCTAGAGCCATAGGTGCAAGTTGACTGTACGACTTCGGACAGCTTCTCAACCAAAATGGTATGGCATTGTCTGTGATTGCATTGCATTGGATGTCAGCAATGTACTTGTTGATCATGCCGGTGGCCACATTAATTTCTGACATCTGCAACTGATGAGGTGTGGCACTGTCAGATGCAGAAAGTTTCATTGCCAGGTTTGGAAACTGAATCTGAAGAATACTCTCTGCTGCAGTTGAATTTCATCTGGTGATTTTGTTCTTTGTTGTTTAACCTGTATATAATGTGCACAATAGTAAAAGTCAATCAGGTGATTGACAAATAACTATATAGTACTTTTACACATACTGGTTACCAGCATGGAAACTGACAAGCACAAATTAGAATAATAATTTCTATGAGTATTTAACTCTATACCAACTCTTAACACAAATTGCTGTTGGATTATTATTCATTTACATTATTGTCAGTTTTTATTCAAAATCTGCCATGCCAGTGTTACCACCCACTACCAATAATGGCATTACCACTATTACAGAACTAGATAGTAGATTGAATTTCATAGCAGTGAACTAAATGACATAACACAACTATAATTAATACATAGCCATTTTTGCATGTCTGATGGAGTAAAATTAAGTCACACAAACCTCGTTTATTATGTATTTTGTTGTCAGCCTCAAGCAGCTTTTTCAACTCTTCGTCTTCTATCATCATAGTAACTGCCAGCGATGGATTTAGAAGACATGCTGCTGCTGGTATTGGGTTGAAATTGTCAGCAGCTGGATGCAGCTAAACCTGGTCTTCATATCACTCAGCATGGTAGATGTAACTGACTTTGATGCCTTGCAAGACTGTAAGTGACACTGCAGCTCGATAATTGCAGGCAGTATATGAGAAAGTGATTGGCTGTCTGTTTGAAGTTTATCAGTCTGCACAGCTAACGGCTTCAACAGATCAGACAATTCTTGTAGTCGCATCCATTCGCTAATCAACAGTGTGTCAGTTTTCATCTCAGCCAGTAATTAAGTAACACACGCTTTGAGTTCAATAAAGCGAGATATCATATGGTAAGTGCTGTTCCATCCGGTACTGTTATCACTGACAAGCACTTTGCCACATCATTGTTTAATTTTTTTCTATCCCTTTACTTGACTTTCAAATTTTTCCAACCATGTGTCTAACTTTAGTAAGGAGGCTGTCATAATGGCTGAATGCTTTTTTCACCACAAGCTGAGCTAGACACGCCATTCATAAGGCAAATGACTAGATTTGTCTAACTCTTCTAATTCAATTGAGTAAACTAAGTCTGCCGGTACTGGATCAATGGTGACTTCTACTTCATTATCAGTGTCACTTCCTTCAGCATAAATAGCATCATTGTCCGAATTTGAAAGATATTCTGCCTCTGTACCTATGTCATTATCATCACATTCTTGGTCAGCCATTTCTATTTCATTTAGCAATCTGATGGCTTTGGTCATGTTGGCTCCACTGTCAGTGACAATCATCAACACTTGTTTAGATGTAATGTTCCAGTCCAACAAGCACTGATGTAGAGCTTAAGCCAACATTTCTCCTGTGTGTGGATGCTGCAGCTGGACAAGTTGTAGCATTGGTGTCTAACAACCAACTTCACAGAATCAAAAAAACAAGCAGAAACACCCAAGAAAGATGCAGACAAGTTTGTTTTGGACCATCCATCGAGACAGATTATGACTTTACGAGAAGCAGAAATCAGTTCCTTGAGTTTAACAATTCCTTCATTCCAATGCTCAGTTATCATTCGTTGAAGTGATTTAGATCCTGCATATATTTTGGGTAGAAAAATACTACTTTGAATCGCTATCAGCTAACTTTTCACAACTAAAATAAAGTTTGACAATCACATGTAATTGTAAGTCACTTATTTATTACATATAGTGTCTGTAAACTGCTGCTATCAGCTGACAAATTAAGATTTATTAGAAAATATTTTAAAATTATCTATAAATGTATTATTACATTAGGCTGACCTGGTAATTTGAATTTTGGATCTAAAACATTGGTAATTTACGAAAGCTTGGGTCATCAACAGAAGTGACTGGTAAACCTGTTCGAACTATCCAGTTTGCAACAGAATTTATCCTGTCATTATGCTGTGGTGATTCTTTACTCCAGACTCTTAGTATTTTGACAACTGTTGACAGCTGCTGGCAAAGTTTGTTGTTTCTTTACATTTGAGTCATTACCACCTGAAGCTGGATTCAAATAAAAAAAATATTAATGTTGTTTTACTGGCCATGATTTACACCTTTAATGCATTTGAAACATAATCATTCAACTCAAGGAACACAATGTTAGTTTTACCTGCTTCACTTTGTTGCTTCTTGGCTTCAACGTCTTCCGCTTCTCTTGCTTTAATCTCCTCATGTTCTGCATTATGATGGCTCTTCAAATGATTTCTAAGATTAGTTGGGTTTTTGGTTGCAACGGACATGACACACGCTTTACCATTACTAAGCACTACTTTACAGTACAATTTTTTTTCCTGTCTTTCATATTTGAAATATTTCCATACACTACTGGCATGTTTTCTACCAGAAAACATCTGTACAAAGCTTGCCATCTCTTTTTTTTTTTGGCTGCAAAATGAATGAACTTTCTTTTAGTTTCATCGCCCATGTAAATATCATTGCATATTAATTATATGAATAATATTGTCATAAATAAATAATAATACTTTTTCAATACTTGTAAATGTAAGTAACCTTCAAAGTGTTTTTTTTTAATTTTTGTTTAAATTGCGTGAAAATTAACATAATTCACGTATTTCATGTAGGCGTAGTGCTATGTTGCTTATAGTCTAATCTAACTTCGGGGCCGTCCATAAAGTACGTCACGCTATTTTTGACCATTTTTGACCCCCCTCCCCCCTGTCACAAATTTCGGGACCCCCCCCTCCCTAAAGTACGTCACACTTTCGAAAAAAAATTTTTTTATTAAGAACTAATTAAAATTTAATCGAAAACTTAAATCGCACTTCACTATTAAACTGCCTTAAAATATAAATATTAAAAGAACTATCAGATTATTAAATGAGTTTAATAGTAGAATAACTAATTGTCAATAGTTGTATCAGTTATTCTTTGAAACAGTAACTCATTCAATTGAATTTGAAAAAAAAAATTAAGAACTAATTAAAATTTAATCGAAAACTTAAATCGCATTTCACGAATAAACTGCCTTAAAATATAAATATTAAAAGAACTATCAGATTATTAAATGAGTTTAATAGTAGAATAACTAATTGTCAATAGTCCAATAGTTGTATCAGTTATTCTTTGAAACAGTAACTCATTCAATTGAATTTGAAAAAAAAATTGCAAAAATTAGATTGACAATGATATAATAAACATCATTTATCTGCTACCTATTCATTTACAATGGGTGAGGTGAACTTTGAGATAATCTTCCGATTATGCATTCTATTGACAAAGGATAAGAAGTAGATTAGCGAAACTTGACCTCAACCAGTGATTAAATAATAAAAATGGAAACAAAACAATATGACTAAAAAAGGACTAGATTGACAAAGTATGTGATCAGCTCTTGTGCTATATTGAATATGTTTATAGTGGACCTGTGAATTATGTTTAATTAAAAAAAAATTCACTAGACATCATCCATCCATAGTGAAGTGAAGTGTTCATCCATAGTTAAGACTGACATAAATCTGTCCCCATCATCGTTTCCTGGAAGGATAGTTGCAGACAGATCAACTTCATCCTCATCTAGCCACTCAACATTCTATGAATGTGCATTTTCCATTCTGCCAATAATTGCCATGAGTTCTCTTTGCCTTCTAGCAGCGATTCTCAAAGGACAAATGCGTTTTATCTGAGTTGATTCTGGAAAATTTGGGGTTGGCACATTCTCCTAGGAGACGGGTGGTCAAGTGGTATAGAGCGCTCGACTGTCGAGCGGAGGGTCCCTGGATGGAATCTCAGTGAGAACCTTAGGACTTTTTCAGGTCCTGGTGAAAGTTCCCACGTCCACCCAGCTTTAAATGGGTACCTGACTTTATGTTGGGGGAGTAAAGGCGGCTGGAAATTGTGCAAACCACACAATCCCTTCATATGCCTAGGTTATAGAAACAGATGAATTCTACACTTCATCTGCCCCGATGGCCCTTTAGGGCTAAGGAAACTTTACTTTTTTACATTCTCCTGCGCCCGAGCTCTGTGGTATCCTGTATGTTTCTTCAACATTGTTTATGAGGCAAAGTATAAGTGACACACTTTGCGAATTCGATCATGTATGCTGGTCTGCAAAGATGGAAAATAAAGATTATATGGTTGCACTTTAAAAACTCCTGCTGGTCTTGGCATAATGTCATCAAATTTGAGAGTTTGTGGCACAAACAAACAATGAAGGAAATGTATGTGCATCTGCTCTTTCTGAAGCTGAGTCCATCAGTTGTTTGGTTGATAGGGATTAGATTTGGAGGAGGAAATAATCTCGAACGTAAAACGTTGAAAAATGAGCTCCGTACTTTGGCGCAACATTTTATGTCCTGACATTTCACAATTTGAGTGAAGTATTGGCTGGTGAGAACATGATGGTCAAACAATTCTTATCCTTCGACATCAGTCCTGCTGCATCCAATTCAGATTTCTCAGGGTTAATATATTCTGCAACTGTTGGAAATTGGTCAACAATCCCATGCGACCAGATTTCAGCTTAAGTTTCACCTACAAACTTGAAGTTTGTTCTTTCCAAATTCTCATTTATTATTCTGCCCTGCGAATCAAAGTGACTGCCATAATGTTCATTTGGCAATATGACACCAGACAGTTCGCTGCTATATGAATCCATTCGATGTTCCATGCGATTATAAGCACTTCTTCCTGGCGCACTGGTTGCAGGGAATAAGGCATCAATATTATTTTAACGAAGTGATGGATTGCAACTTCAATTACGGTAATTTTTTGTATTATAATACAAATTCCAAATTTCTTTATCAGTGATATAATTATGCAGCAGACAACAAAAAATTAAATAATAATATTAAAAAAAATTATCTGCCTAAAAAAAATGAACATGTTGAAACCTCACTCACCATGTGTTTCCACAGTCACTCTGTGGATCACAGATTTCACCGATTTCAACAAAAAGTATTTCCACAGTCACCTGTGTTTTCAATCAACAGCGTTTCCAGTCACAGTTTGAACATCTGTTGTTTGTTTCGTTGTTTTAAATCTTTTATATCTATGGCTTTAACCCCACAGTGCCCAATTCTTTTTTTTATGTTTGTACTTTTAGTAACATCAGATCGGAAATAAATAAAGCAAAAGTAGATTGCGCATGTTCTTCCACTAATTTTACATCCCTCTGAAATAACGTGAATAAATACATTCACCTTTTTAGGCCACATTAAATAGATTATAATAATGAAATGCGTGAGGCGTGTATCAAAAATTATAAAACTTTCATGTGATTAGTAATGAAAGTCTTTTTAGTTATAGTTATTATTAGTTTTTTTGGCAAGCATTTTAGTTATTATTTAGTTATAGTTAACTGAACAACACTGGAGCTCACATTAACATTTTGTAACAAAAATTCCCTGTTCAAATCTTAAGGAACCCATGACTCTCATTTCCATCACCGAAACTACATCTACTCGTCGTAAGAAGCCCTGTAGCCAAGGGGTGGGGCACTGGGGGGGCCGTGCCCCCTCCCCCGCTAGGTATGGAGTGCCCCCCCCCCGCTTAAAAAAGAAGAAAAGAGGCAAAATAAAGAAAAAAGTAAAGGTGCCCCCTTGCTGGGTATTGGTGCCCCCCCTGCTTACTTTGACCTGGCTACGGGCCTGGTCGTAAGGCTGAATGTCCTGTATTTGGATCATCGAAGGATTTCCCATACAATGTTCTCCCAACATATGAAGATATTATGAAATACTACTTGCTAAAGAAACATGAATTGAAATATGCGACAGAAAGGGAACCTACTGTTCCGGAATTGTTAGCTATTGTTGCTGCCGCCATAGAATCCATCTGGGAAAAAGTTTCCATACCGACCGTCAGCCATACGCAAGTATTAAAGATGATAATTAAGCCTACTTACCATGATTCTTACAGAAGTTAGTTGACACCATTTAAAGGACGACAGAATGACAACAGCTATAGAAACTAGGGAGCGACCGATAATCGGATCGGTATCGGACCGATATTGGCACTATCGGTTAATATCGGATCGGCCGATTGTTGTAGGGAGCGACCGATAGTCGAACCGATATTGGCACTATGGGTTAACTGTCGGACCGGCCGTTTTTTGGCACAACAGAGTTGCAAAAAAAAAAAATCAGTAAATAACCCAATTCTATAACCAGATCAGACAAGATTTAAAAAAAAAAAAAGGAAAAAAAAACCCGTACACAGAAATTGTCACGTCTACATCAGAGATATGACCTTGAAACAATAGGATTGGCATTTCTTAATTCTAATGTATGACCTTGAATGATACAATTAGTGAACATCTGTGCGTATTTTTTGTTGGGATGGGAAGTTGGGGGGGGGGGGGGAACAAGACTTACGTGTGGGCGAAGTGTCACAAAATATGACAGGGAAGGGGTAAGCATGGGTTGACATACGTCATTAGCTGTAGCACGAGAAAAACACGTGTTTGGCATTGTTGTTGATTAAAAAAAATATCGGTATCTTGGGGGGGGGGGGTAAACAAGACACGCGTGGGCGAAGTGTTACAAAATATGTGAACATGGGTTGAAATACGTCATACAGCACGAGAATAACACGTGTTTGGCATTGTTGTTGCTTAAGGGGCTGTCCATTAATTACGTCAACAAAATAGGGGGTCAGAAAATTTTTGACAATTGTTGACAAGGGGGAGGGGGGGAGGTCAAGAAAAGTTGACGTCAACAATGTTAATTTTTTTTAATTTAATATAATTACTTAATAAATAGGAAAATTAAGCAGCGTTTGTAGTTCTGTCTTACACACTCGCTTAACATTCAGTATTTTAATTAATCTAACTATATTCCTACTAATTTTGCCACATAAACATTTTGGAAGCCTTTTTAGGGGGCGGGGGTAATCAAATGTTGACGTAATTTTATAGGGGGGGGGTCTCTGGAAGTTTGACAAGTTGTTGACAAGGAGGAGGGGAGGTAAAAATCGCCAAAAATTTGTTGACAATATCGGTATCGGTAAAAATGCTCGGGGAAAATATCGGTATCAGACTATCGGTAAAAAGGCATATCGGTCGCTCCCTAATAGAAACAAACTGAAAGAATTTGCCAATCGCAGTAAAACACTTTGTTTGATATTGCCGCTTGCAAATGTAAATCTAAGATGTGTTCTTGCCGATTCCCACTGCAGCATAAAGTTCTATTGGAAGAAAAAGACTTCCTTGAAGACCAAAGAGCCTTAAGAATGATGTATATCGGTAAAATAGATGTAAAACATCAAGGAAGAGGGAAAAACGCATTACAAGGATAGAAGCCATAGGAGCCAGACAAATGCGCAATGAAAGTGAACAATCGGCTGCATGTAGTTCAAAGGGACAATTGTAATCAGATGTTTCTTCGACAGCATCCGATTCTACGGTGGAAGATGAAGATGATTATGCCTACTCTAGCACTAACCCATTGCAATAAACTTCAATCACTCATAAAAAAGAAACAAATGCGTATAACGTTACCAAATGTTGCTCAGACTTACGACAGAGCAGGTGCCGCAATAGCGACAGCAAGTTTAGAAGATGTTGGCTTTGTTACAGAACAAAATACAAGTACAATAGATCGAAACAAGCTGAGAAGAGAAAGAAAAAGAATTGAACTTACCAAAACACTGGATAACATGCAGGGATTTTTTTTTTGATGAACGAAAAGACAAAACTATTGTAACAGAGCAAGTGGAATCAAGGAATAACATATTGCACAAATTTACGAGCCATGATTAGAGTATGTTGGACACATTCATCAACTTCTTCTGATGCTGCTGCAGCTCTTGTCTGATTGAGTTTTTTGTCCAAAACACAACCAGCACGGACACGTTATTGGTTACTGGTTACTGGTTACTGGTTATGATGGTTTAGCAAGCAATACAAGTTCCAATGATGGCGTGATACGGCTTATAGAAGAAAAATTGAATAAGCCTGTTCAATGGCTATTATGTCACATGCGAATGAATTGCCACTTCGGCATTTAATCAAACACCTCGATGGTCCAACAACTGGTCCTCGAAGATTAATAGGTTCTATTGGAGTTGCAATTCAGAGTTGTGAAACTCTCCCACCTGTTGCTTTCAAGAGGATAGATGCTGATTCCCGGAAATTCCTTTTGATGATTTAAGCACAGATCAAACATATCTTCTGGAAATCTGTCAAACAGTAATTAGAGGCAACTGTTCCAATGATCTTGCTCGCCACGATCCTGGCAAATTGTCTCATGCACGCTGGTTATTAAAGGTGAACAGAATACTTCGTTTGTATATAGCTCAGTTATTTGAGCTACAAGAACTTTCAACTTATATTGTGAGGTTTTATAGGCCTGTTTGGTTTGACATTAAAACAAAACCGTCGTGCAAAGATGGTGAAAGGCATTGTGGAAGACCATCTTCCTGTCACGTTATTAGTCTCCTGCCTTAAGAAAAATCGACGACCCTGGGTTATTGTAAATTGTTAATTCATAAACATAATTTAGTTCACCAGTTCATATTTGCACATTAACATTGAGACATTGATTTCATTCAAAATTGTTATAATGCTTTAAAGTTTGTATCCTTTAAAATTTGAAGGCCTTTTACACTACATAAAAGATATTTTAGGCCGTAACTACTTAGACCATTGGCAACCATTTTGAACTATTAAAATAAAAAATTAAAAAAAAAAATTTTCACTCCACACCATGTAGCGATTGCATGAGAATATAACTTTTAACTTTAAAAAAAAATCGAATTTAAAATCAAACGTGTCCTTTAAATTTCAACATTTTAAATTGTTCCCAATAGATTTTGTCCTACCCTCTCTCATTGTTTCGGATTATGTATCCTTCTTGATAGCTCTGATTCAGATGGTGATGCTACCTAAAAATCATTAACCTTAAAACATTAATCCAGTCTAAAAAGAACTATGAATGTATGAATCTAATGTAGAAAAAAAAAGTTATTTATTTTGATTATTTAATTCACAGTTTTGCCATAGAATCACTTGTTTTTATACCGCAATAAATGCCAGTAATATTTTTTAAGCAAAGACTGATGCATAAACAATGACGATTGAGAAACACAGTAGAGAATGTTGAGGGACACAGTGCAGTAGAAAATGTTGAGAGACACAGTGAAAATGTTGAGGGACACAGCGGAGTAGAGAATGTTGAGGGACACAGTGCAGTAGAAAATGTTGAGAGACACAGTGAAAATGTTGAGGGACACAGTGCAGTAAAAAATGTTGAGGGACACAGTGGAGAATGTTAAGGGACACAGTAGAGAATGTTGAGGGACACAGTGGAGTAGAGAATGTTGAGGGACACAGTAGAGAATGTTGAGGGACACAGTGGAGTAGAAAATGTTGAGGGACACAGCGGAGTAGAGAATGTTGAGGGACACAGTAGAGAATGTTGAGGGACACAGTGGAGTAGAAAATGTTGAGGGACACAGCGGAGTAGAGAATTTTGAGGGACACAGTAGAGAATGTTGAGGGACACAGTGGAGTAGAAAATGTTGAGGGACACAGCGGAGTAGAGAATGTTGAGGGACACAGTGCAGTAGAAAATGTTGAGGGACACAGTAGAGAATGTTGAGGGACACAGTGCAGTAGAAAATGTTGAGGGACACAGCGGAGTAGAGAATTTTGAGGGACACAGTAGAGAATGTTGAGGGACACAGTGGAGTAGAAAATGTTGAGGGACACAGCGGAGTAGAAAATGTTGAGGGACACAGTGCAGTAGAAAATGTTGAGGGACACAGTAGAGAATGTTGAGGGACACAGTGCAGTAGAAAATGTTGAGGGACACAGCGGAGTAGAGAATGTTGAGGGACACAGTGCAGTAGAAAATGTTGAGAGACACAGTGAAAATGTTGAGGGACACAGCGGAGTAGAAAATGTTGAGGGACACAGTGCAGTAGAAAATGTTTTTATACCGCAATAAATGCCAGTAATATTTTTTAAGCAAAGACTGATGCATAAACAATGACGATTGAGAGACACAGTGGAGAATGTTGAGGGACACAGCGGAGTAGAGAATGTTGAGGGACACAGCGGAGTAGAGAATGTTGAGGGACACAGCGGAGTAGAGAATGTTGAGGGACACAGCGGAGTAGAGAATGTTGAGGGACACAGCGGAGTAGAAAATGTTGAGGGACACAGTATAGAATGTTGAGGGACACAGCGGAGTAGAAAATGTTGAGGGACACAGCGGAGTAGAAAATGTTGAGGGACACAGCGGAGTAGAGAATGTTGAGGGACACAGCGGAGTAGAGAATGTTGAGGGACACAGCGGAGTAGAAAATGTTGAGGGACACAGTAGAGAATGTTGAGGGACACAGCGGAGTAGAAAATGTTGAGGGACACAGCGGAGTAGAAAATGTTGAGGGACACAGCGGAGTAGAAAATGTTGAGGGACACAGCGGAGTAGAAAATGTTGAGGGACACAGCGGAGTAGAAAATGTTGAGGGGACACATGTAATGGTTCCATTCTTCTCGTAGTGCCACCTTAAAAGCTTTATTAATGGAAACATCAAGGGGCTGAAACTGACAAGTCAGGCCACCTGGAATAACCGCAAGTTGGGTTTTTATAGTCTCGGCAATCTTCTTAACATCCTCAGTCAAGTGTCCCCTGAAGAAATCGAAGACAAGCAAGGCCCTTTTCTTAAGCAGAGCTCCTGGTCGGCATCCAAATATCTTCTTGAACCGAATTTGCATACCATCAGTATCCATCCAGCCTTTCTCATGTATGTGAAGAAGTATTCCGTTGGGAATTTCTTCTTTGGGGAAAGTCTTCCTCTTGAAAATCAACATTGGATTTAGCTTGGTTCCATCAGCAGCAAAACCCAAGACGACAGTGTATATGTTCTTCTCATTTCCAGTTGTCTTTATGGAAACTGTCTTGGCACCTTTCAGATCGACTGTTCTGTTGCTTGGACAGTCAAATGTGACTGGAACTTCATCCATATTATAAATTTGAGAAACATCGTAATTCCAGTGCTTTCTAAGGTTGATGATGAACTTATGAAATTCAACTATTTTTGCTTCGTAATCTTCAGGCATTCTTTGAGTAAGTCTGGTGCGAGTCCTCATTGACAGCTTCTCTCTCTTCATGAAGCGATAACACCAATTTGCTGAACCAGTAAAGTTTTCAATTTCTTTTTCTCTTGCTATTCTTTTGGCTTCTTGCAAAATTATATTGGTTGTAATAACTACACCATGTTGACGTTGCTCAACTATCCATGTCTTCAATTCCTTCTCCAAATCTGGCCACTTGGCAGACTTTCTACGACATGCCTTTTTCATCCTGGGCATTTTTCGAAGTAATCCTCCTGCTTTCTCCATCTGATGATTGCCCTCCGATCTGGTGAAGGTCTAAATTCCCGCTCAGCTGCATGATAACCAAATTCTTAGGCAAACTTAATTACTTTTAACTTAAAGCTTGCAGTGTAGGCGTGTCTCTTCATTTGTTCAGCCATTTTGGAATTTCAAAAAACACTGTAACCGAATACTGTGTACAATCTTGCAAGTCGCACGAAAAAACGACGGTGATGAAGACTCCACACAAGTAACTTCAAAAACCTTTAATACTTCAAAAGAAAAGTACAATAGTCAGAGTGAACACAAAACATTGGCATCCACCATCTTGGTAGCTCTCGCTTACTACATATGAGCACTACGTCACAAAACACACAACAACATCGTCCAACATCCTCCCTCTCCAAACAATTGAAATGCTTTGACACATCAAGACAACTAACAAACAAAATCACATTTCACATAGCATAGTCCTCATGCCACCTTGGACGCCAACATTCTCTGCGAGGTCTAATCTGGGACCCCGCAGTTTTCCCAGAATCCACGGCAGGGTCCCCGTTGTTTGGTTGTGATTCCTGCGGTCTGCAGATCTCCGACTCAGACAGTGAGCTAGCCTCGTCGGAATCATCGGTGGTTATGTGTGAGGGGGGAGTGATGATACCCGCGGCACACGGGTAGGCATCATTTTAAAAGGAGTGACCTTTGGTCTCAGATGAACTCTGTTCCTTGTGTAGATGCCGCCGTCTTCTCCCTATATGGTATAAGACCTCCCCGCTCTTTCTCGATTGATGACTTTCCCAGGTCTCCATCCCTTCCTCTCCGGGTCTTGAAAGTACACAGGGTTGTCTTCTTTTCACCTGCTCTTGGTGTTTAGACTTTTTCTTCAGAAGACATCGGGGCACAGAATTCTTAGCGGTGTCGGGGATCAACGTGCGAGGTGTTCTGTTTAACAGTACCTGTGCAGAGTTCAGACACGTATCCTTCCTGGGCGTGTTTCGCAGTTACAGAAATGCCCCATATGGGTCATCACCATTCCGGTAGGCCTTCTTCATAAGATTCTTCTATTTTGACAGCTGCCTCAGTCTTTCTGTTAGCCTTGTGATGGCCAGGGTCGGACATGACATGAATTATGTTCCATCTTTCGGTGAAAATAGCGAACTCTCTCGACGTGAACTGGGGTCCACAGTCGGCTACCAGTACCTTTGGAACGCCGAAGCGAGCAAAATGTCCTTTAAATTTTGTGATAACTGCTTGTGATGTTGATGTTGTGAGCCAATGTGAAGCAGGAAAAATAGTCAACAGAAACCAAATACAGTCTCCCTTGAATTTCAAAGATATCAGCCCCAATCTTCTCCCAGGGGCAGGTCCCTTCATTGTGTTGCCACAGAGTCTCTCGTACGTTTCTCGGTTTCTTTTCTTCCTTCGCCCTATTCTTTAACGAGTGTGGTATGTGTCGGCATGAAGATATCCCCGGTTTTATGGAAGTGCCACAGTCAGAGTGACCTCCTAGGTCACCGAGGGATGGATCTTCAGACTCAAGTTGCACTATAAAATTGTCTTTGTTGACCGTTATTAACCCAAGTTCCTCTGCCTAGAAGGCACTGAAACTAATTCCCAACCACGGTAAATTCGGTGAGTGTCTGTTTCCTTATTTTAGGGCCCCCCCTTCCCCCTTTTTCTACCCTTTTATTTCTGTTGAACCAAACCCCCCCCCCCCCCACCCCCCACCCCCTCTCCTCCTCCTCTACCCCCCCCCCCCCCCCCCCAGCTCCCCCTCCACCCCCCCCCCCCCCTTCCCCGCCAAAGGTTCTAGGCCCCAGTGGGGCCCGTTTGCCCTATCAGGGCAAGCTTGTGTTTTCATTTCGTGGGTCCCACCACAAAACCTACATCCAGTGCTTTCTGTGAGGGTTCTTCCTCCCATTTGCTTGGGCTTTCCCTCCGTTATCCTGTCCACTTTATCCACTACAATCTTATCTTGTTCAGTTTGCTCAGTTTTCATTTCTCTCAAGCTTTTTGTAGTTTGCTCGAAAATCTGACAAGTCCTGACCGCTTTTTCCAGCGTTAGCTCATGATTCTTTTTTAATGCATTTTTCACGTATAAAAATATCCCTACTTTGTATATGCCACCCCCCCCCTCCCCTACTTTTTGAGCTTGAAAATTTTGGAAAAAAGGGGTGTCTTATCCATGGGGAAATACTGTAAGTAAATATATGCTGGCGGGAAAAGACATTCCAGAAACAGCTAGAATAAAAGGTGCTTATTTTTTTTACTGAAGGTAATTTGTTAGTACGACTTAAAAACAAAAGTAAATAAATTAAATGTTATAATGTTTGTTTCCATTATTTTAATCATTTTAAAACAAAATAAAGAAAGTGAAACAGCAATGTAACTGACATAACTGGATATGGTGGCCCATTACACCCCATGATGGCCCATTTTACCCCTTTCACTGTCCAATTTCTCCACACGCATGGACCATTTCTCACCACAAACAAGTGTCTTGTGGGATTTTTATTTTCTAAAATAAATTAACAATATCTGGAAGGATTATTTTATGTTTTTTTTTTTGCACAAATAGACAATCTATCATGCCTATACATTTGATAATCATAGCTGCATATTTCTACAAATTTGACCAATTTTAGTGCAAAAGTAAATTTGTTGGCCCATTTCAACTCACTTTCTCCTACACCAACTATTCCTTCAAATACACAAACTGCCGAGGACTGGTAAGCCATAAAATCATGGAGTTTTACATAGATGTGAAGAAGTACCATTTTATATGTACACTTCCACCTCCCCATCATTTAACAGATATCCGAGACTGCTCTGTATGGGAAAATATTTGACGCTATGACCCCGACTTCAAGTTATAAAGAAACCGATTTTGAAAGTCATAGGGTCAAGAAGTTTGTCAAAGTCTAGTCTGACCTAGTAATATAACCCCTTACAATGTGCTTGTCAAAGTCTGGTCTGTGCTTGTCAAAGTCTGATCTGATCTAGTAATACAACCCCTTACAATGTGCTTCTCAAAGTCTGGTCTGATCTAGTAATATAACCCCTTACAGTGTGCTTGTCAAAGTCTGGTCTGATCTAGTAATACAACCCCTTACAGTGTGCTTGTCAAAGTCTGGTCTGATCTAGCAATACAACCCTTTACAGTTTCTCTCATCCTAGTAAACTCATTTTTAAAATTTATTTTATTATTACATTTTTTAGCTATAATACATTTCTAAATCTAACATAAACCTAAATCAAATATTATTTTATTATAAATATACGTCAAACTATCAGGCCTAATGTTGTAACATGGACAAAGTCCCTCTATAGATAAAATAATGATTAATTGTCTGACATTTAAAAACATTCATTCACTTATTATGTATCACTTTGTTTCTTGATGTTAACTCCCTTTCCCCGTGTAATGTTTTTTTGTCATTCCTTATTATTGTGTGCCAGACTTGCCTCCCCCCATTTCCTTTTTAAGGCGGTAACTAATAAGTGACTGAACGACCCATTTAATGACTATGAAACTCTTAGCATTTGTTTAATTAAATACTCATTCAAATTTACTAAATAGCTATATAAATCATAGCGGTATCCATGGGCGTATTCAAGGGGGGCATTTGCCCCCCTCACCCCTACATTTTGGAAAAATGTCATAAAATTGTCACAATAAAACTGAATTAAATTTCCTGAAAGTTTATTACATTGAAGAAATATAAAAAAAGAAATATATCTGCCAGTATAAATGATTACATTATTGTAATTTTTAAAATAATGGTTTCAGTGTCGAACAGTTACTATACTCATAAAATAAAGTATAAAATTATAAATTACACTGATACAGAAATAATATTGCAAATTTAAACTATTTATTCTGGTAAAAAAATTGAAAATGTCTTGATATTTGTTCAAATCGATTGATAACATTTTCTTTAAATTTTTGATACTCATCATACAAAGACCAGATAAACGATCAGCACCAGTTGTTGAGCGTATCCACGTTTTTACTCCTCTTAGAGTGCTAAATGATCTCTCGATTGTGCATGTTGTTACTGGAAGAGCCAGAGGGACGGTTGGTCGTGTGATAAAGCACCCTGACGGTCCCTGGTTCGATCTCCGGTGAGGACCAGTGGATGTTTAAGGTCATGACTTAAGTCCCCGCTATATCTCCCGTGGTGCTTCCATGACCATTGCACCATCAGCTATAGAGGGGATGAAAGACGGGCACCATAAAAACCGCCCCATTAGTGGTTTATAGGATCTAAGAGATTTCATCTCACCCTTATTACAGGGACTTCACACACTGGAAGAGCCAATGCAGTCAAAAAAGCCATCTTAATCATCGGGAAAAAATTGGTTCATCTAAAACCTCACATAGAGTCATTGTTTCTGTTTTTTCCCTTTACTACTTCATATCATACCAGGTTTCAATCTCTTCGATCGAATTGTCAAATGCGTAATAATCAGCTATAGCCCTGGCTCGATCATTAAAATGCGAGTTTCTAGTTTTGTCATCAAAAAGAGATTCAAAACTAAAAGGGAAAATGTTGGTTTATTTTCTATTCAAAAACGAATGTTCAGCGATGATATAATAGAATGAAGGTAGGGTGTAAAATTTTTTATTCTAAACTAACCCTCAGGCAAATCAACTTTTGGATTTTCCCCGTTCATTTGTCTTACAGCTATTCATGGAGGTTGAATGTCGACACCAATGTCATCTACAACACCTTTTGTAACTCTAAAAATTTCCTTATACCTCTCATCACATTTATGTCGATCACAGCCAATGTGGTCAGCAATTCTTCAATGTATTTTTGTACTGCCAGTAAAACTATATGCACTGACTGTAATTTTGGTACACAGCTTCTAGCTTTGATGAATATTTTTGAATAATAACTAAACAAACAACAAATATAAGAATATATCCGAGCAATTCTTCTGTAACCACCATTTCCCCATTTTATTCTTTGACAAATCTATCACCAAGTGACATCTGCTCAATGCCTGAAATGTCAGTTGTCTCGTTGGCAAGTATAGAAAATGCAACTGAATTATTTGTGTTTTGCGTAGTTGCCGAGATATACTTAGCATTACAAGAACCAATTGACAAATGATTACTAAGAACCAAATCATAAAAATTACCAAAATTTGATTCTTTTCCACGAAGTGCTAAATCATGCATGCCGCAAAATAGGATTGTAGAAATGATGGGACCCAGTTAGTTACGATTTTCGTGAGATTGTCTTCTAAATGATGAGTTCAACTGCTCATCTAAAAAAACTGCTTCGGCTTCCAATCATGCAACAAAATTGCTCGTCTTCATGAGTCTTAGTGCCATGTGCTTTGCATCTGGCTAATTGCGTTTTCGTTGAAATCTTTAAATCTTGTGCATTGTTTGATGACAAATGGCCCCTGATTTTCTCGAATTACTTTTTTGCGGAAACAACACGCAATATTTGCAAAAGGCATTTTTTAACATACAAGCCACGGTGATCAGTCTGATAACCATGCATCTCTAAAAACTGTGTTTCCATCATTGCCAGCTCTAAAATCATACTTTTTATCAGGGGTCTGAATTAATTTAGAATTAATTAGAAAATTCACTCATAGGCAGAAGATTATAAACCAACAAGAGTTGCCAGATTTTAAAAAAGCTGAATGCCAAGAGTATTTCTGAAGGCCTAATCAAGTTATAAAAGGTCAAATAAAAAAAAAATTAAAATCGAAACCTTCTTGTGTTTGTTGTCAAAATGTTTGAATTTTCAAATGCATTTATTTATGTCAATATAAATAATGTATGTTAAACTTTACTTAAATTTAATTGTAAAAATGAACCTGTAGGCCTATGTCATTGTCAGTTAAATTAAAAAATGTGTATTTGTGCCCCCCACCCCCTGGAAAAATTTCTAGCGACGGTATCACGTCTGCGTTATATGGAAAGTAGAAATATAGAATATAAAATGGCGTCTTGTCGGCGTCTGTTTTTTTTTTTTAAATCTACAGTTTTTAATAGTTTCTGCGGTTTTCAAAAAGAAAACCCATAGACCAAAATGTGAAATAATTCTATTTAAATATTTATTTGGTTTTTTTTTTTTTGTTTGTATTTTTTGGATTTCTACAACATATTGCATCTTTAAATTGTAAAAAAAAAATATGAAAATGTAGGATCTGTCCAAAACCAAAAATAGCTTCGCCTACTTATCAGACATACGAGAATATAACTCAATGCAAATGTTTTCCAGGGTACAGCTAGAATCTATAAATATTCATTATTAGTAAAATTACGAATAAATATTATTAACTAGGCAGTGGCGTAGTGAGATTAACTCGCACCCTGAGCACGACACCTTTTTAGCGCCCCCCCCCCATTCGAAAACCATATAATATTATATGTAAAATATAGCATTTGTAGCCCCTTTGTGAGTAGCACCGGGGCCTGATGACCCCCTTGTCCCCCTCACTACGCCACTGTAACTAGGCCAGATAGTGTGGTGGCCGCGAACCGAAGAGTCGAGATGTCACTGTAATGTACAAAATACATACTGACTTATGGAGAATTTCTTAAGTATTCCCAATCGCCTTCTTTCACCCTGGGCCCATATTTTATCTCGGCGGCCCTGTAGGTTCCCAGATGCTGAAGAATTTGATCTCAAGGGTGAGCCAACCTAACAGAGAAGAACTTTGACTTACAATGTGACTAAACTGTTTATACATTGACACTGGTGGCTTTATTTCCAGAAAACTAGGTCATCGCTTAAACAACAAAGAACGTTCAAAGAACTTTTCTTTTATTGATTACTGCCTTGGTTTTTCTTTTGAGACGCCAACGCTGTGACTTAATTCTTTAATTGCAGTCAGGGCTATGTGGGCCCTACCAGTCATTAGAATCATATCTGTGTGGGCCCTACCAGTCATTAGAATCATATCTGTGTGGGCCCTATCAGTCATTAGAATCATATCTGTGTGGGTGCCACAAGCCATTAGAGTCACAGCCTTACCACTGCTTGCGATTAATCAGATTGGTATTACCAGTGAGGATATAATTAGTGTCAACATTAATATCCATGGCTACAAGACACCTTAACTAATGGCACTCTTAAGATGTCTACAACCTACTCAATGGCTGGTGTAAATCTGAAAATATCTACAACCTACTCATAGGACTGGTGTACATCTGAAGATATCTACTACCTACTCATATTACTGGTGTAAATCTGAAGATATCTACAACCTACTCACATGGCTGGTGTAAATCTGAAGATATCTTCTACCTACTCATTACTGGTGTAAATCTGAAGATATCTACAACCTACACACATGGCTGGTGTAAATCTGAAGATATCTACAACCTACTCACATGGCTGGTGTAAATCTGAAGATATCTACAACCTACACAGCGTAACTTAAAAATCTGGAAGATATCTACAACCTACTCACATGGCTGGTGTAAATCTACAGAAGATATCTACAACCTACAAGCGTAACTGGTAAAAATCTGAAGATATCTTCAACCTACTCACATGGCTGGTGTAAATCTGAAGATATCTACAACCTACTTACATCACTGGTGTAAATCTCAATATATCTACAACCCATTCATATTACTGGTGTAAATCTCAATATATCTACAACCCACTCATATTACTGGTGTAAATCTCAATATATCTACAACCCACTCATATTACTGGTGTAAATCTCAATATATCTACAACCCACTCATATTACTGGTGTAAATCTCAATACATCTACAACCCACTCATATTACTGGTGTAAATCTCAATAGAGTCTGGTGTAAATGTGAAGATATCTACTACCTACTCACATGACTGGTGTAAATCTGAAGATATATACAATCACTTAACTATGGTCACTCCATCTTTACATGCATCAACAAACTTGGTATTGCATGAAATAAATAAAGACGAGTTTGACTGACACTGAGATAGGGTCGTTTCAATTTTCTTGACAAATTAATGCTATATGTCAACACAAAGACTTGACATGGACAGGTCGATGAAGACTTGTAGAGAAAAAAATCATTAATTGACATAGAAGTACAAAATATAAAGTTGAAGACACTGAAGAGGACAGACATTATAGACTCAAACATTATAAACCCAGACATTATAGACTCAGACATTATAAAGCAACCAGACTCAAGGAACTCAGTTTTCTTTGAAAACATTTGTCTTCATATGAGATATATTTAACTCCACTGGACCCAATATTTAATAACTTAATGTTTAACTAGGTATGTGCCTGTTCATTATGTAGGCCATTGTTAAGATGAGTACCACTGAATTTTGGTTAAAAAAACTAGATCACTCTGAATAGTTTAATCCTTTATTTAAATAACAGGTGTACAATGCAACAGTATAAAAACATTCATATTTGTTATTATTTCATCTAAGATATATATGTACAATTCAATTACAGCTATTTTATTTTTTTTCTTTAATAATTCTTAATATTTGGTCCAAACTTTTTTCACAACACTGAATGAAGTCCCTGACATTGCATGCTGGGAAGGTTGTTACGTTGAACCCTAGAAACTTGTCATCAACTCCGTAGCCTAACAACACAAAGTGAAATAAGTTTATATAAGTCACTGAATCTTAAATAAACATTTTAATTATTTCACATAAAAAGTAAGTTTTAAAATTAACTCATTTTTACAAATCATCCATATAGTATAACACCTAATCCCTCTACATGTGTTTCAATGCTTACACAAAATCTCGGCCCTAAACGTTACATAACAAAAACCTTTAATAATAATACCATTATTACGAAAAAAAAAGGATTGTGAGACAATTTTACACCAATACTTTATGAATTGAAGCCACCATGTTTATTTGCAATTTTTTTTAAAAAAAGGTAGCTATTGACATATTTCAGTATGATATCAATTAAACCATGGAATATCTTTACTAGTATTATTGATGTCATTATTTTGAATAAATGGAAAATAGTGAGTGGTACAGTTAACTAAGAGACATAATCAGATTTTTCCATTCCAAAATGTTAAACATATCAGTGTGGGTTTACCCTCACTTTTGTCTGCTTTCAATTCAAGACAAAATTTACTTTTTCTCTTATAACTTTATTTAAAACACATTTTAATATTTTTTTCTAATGTACCTAAAATAAATTTAAGACTTGAACAAGCTGACATGTCGACATTAGAGATAGGGTGACATGTAGACATTAGAGATAGGGTGATGATCCAAGTTAGCCAATTCAAATTTTATTGCATTCAGATTTCCCAGTATCTAACACATAATCACCCTTCATATGCGTCGTGTCTCCCTCAGGCTAATGATCCGTACACTAAAAATGTGGTGCACAAGGAAATCTACGATATGTATTGTGTTCATGATGATATGTATTGTGTTCATGATGATATGTATTGTGTTCATGATCCTATTGTGTTCATGGCAATAAAAGCCAAATGTTATTTTCTATTACAGTATTTCATACATTTCTTTGTTCTTTCTGTTCATATCGTATTCTGTTCATGGCAATAAAGGTCACATGTTCTTTCTATAGCTGTATTTTGTATATTTCTTGTATGGCAGGAATTGTTAGACATGTGGCAGGTATTGTATGTTAGACATGTGGCAGGTATTGTATGATTGTCACGTGGCAGGTATTATATGATTGACATGTGGCAGGTATTGTATGTTAGACATGTGGCATGCATTGTATGAACAGACATGTGGCAGGTATTGTTTGAACAGACATGTGGTAGGTTTTGTATGAACAGACATGTGGCAGGTATTGTATGAACATACATGTGGCAGGTATTGTATGATAGACATGTGGCAGGTATTGTATGATAGACATGTGGCAGGTATTGTATGAACAGACATGTGGCAGGTATTGTATGAACAGACATGTGGCAGGTATTGTATGAACAGACATGTGGCAGGTATTGTATGAACAGACATGTGGCAGGTATTGTATGAACAGACATGTGGTAGGTATTGTATGAACAGACATGTGGCAGGTATTGTTTGAACAGACATGTGGCAGGTATTGTAAAATTGAGTACTGTTGTGGAATGATAGGCTGGGTGTTTTACTTGTAGGCTATTTTAATAAAATTGGGCTTTATGTATTGGTGAAAATTGAATGGAAATTAAATCTACACACAAATACCAGGTAGATACCAAGAATTATGGGGTAGCAAATAAAAAGGAAATGAGAAACCCTAATTAAGAACATTACATCATAAATGCCCACATATGCTAGTAAAATTGGATTTTGTAAACAAACAAACACACTGTGTTACCAACAGTTTTAGTTTCAATTTTAGTGGTTAAAGTATTAGAAACCTGCACTGTGGTTGGACAATTAAATTGTAAAGTTTACATGAAAGGAATGCACAGTTTTGAATGATAAGAGGAGTGATAACAGGTGGACTGAATGAGATCATGTGGATTGAAGATAGACTGAATGAAATCATGTGGATTAAAGATAGACTGAATGAGATCATGTGGATTAAAGATAGACTGAATGAAATCATGTGGATTAAAGATAGACTGAATGAAATCATGTGGATTAAAGATAGACTGAATGAGATCATGTGGATTAAAGATAGACTGAATGAAATCATGTGGATTAAAGATAGACTGAATGAGATCATGTGGATTAAAGATAGACTGAATGAGATCATGTGGATTAAAGATAGACTGAATGAAATCATGTGGATTAAAGATAGACTGAATGAAATCATGTGGATTAAAGATAGACTGAATGAAATCATGAGTCTGTGGGTTCCCAGTGAGGATGGGACCCAGGTGTTTGGTTAGAATACTATTGGTAGATAAGAAGTAGAATTATTTAAGCAACATAAATGTATTAACCTTTAGTCCATTACACATCTACCTTACAGTGCAGATTTTAGTATCGTAGTACTTATATATTTCTATTGATTGTGAATTAAAAACCTATGTATGTATAAATGTGTCAGATTGATATAGTTATATAAACCTATGTATGTATAAATGTGTCAGATTGATATAGTTATATCTCTGAAATTTTCCTTCTGGAGTCATTCATTTTTGTATTGTGGAAATATACAGTGTTATACATATTGTTAGTATCTTGTTGATGTCACAATGGTATTAAAACTTATTATTTTGTGAGTGCCTATAGCAGTTTGATTTAATGAGCCGTGTTTGAATTAACAGTTTTCGACATTTTTATTTTGAATTTAACTTTGTTGTTAGACATGGAAAGGGAAAGTAAAGCATGTATGAAGAAACTTGTTGACATCAAGAGCTAACGTTTACAGTTGTTTTTTTTTTGCAAATAAAGGTAAAAGTGATGTGTGGAAATATTTTTAACTGGTGTTTTCAGATGGAGCAAATGAACTAAGAATTCGTAAAGAGTAACGACGGTAAGCAGATACCGGCGCATGAGAAAGCAAGCAGAATTAATTGTATCAATGTGTGTTAAAGGTTTGCAACCATTCACTCTGGTTGAATGCAGTGGTTTTCAGCATTGGATATTAAGTATGGAAATGTCCACATTAAAGAAATGTTACCATGTGCACCAACTATTTTGCATCACATTGAAATTGTTGTCAGGAAAGAATAAGACATTCTCAAACAGAGATTGTCTTTAGTGAAAAACTAATCTCCTGACACATGCTAAGCGAACAAGGTTACAGTGTATTTTTTTTAATATAAATTTGCCGAATCATTTCAAAAGTAATAATTTGCTGATTTGTTTGTTCTTAAATACATTTTCTTGTTCATTTGTACTAGTTTAAAAAATGTTGTCATTAGGTTATGTTCATTTAGACTGGTATGGGTTTGTATTGGTGGGGATGGAGCAGACTTTGATGAAAGTGGGTGGGGGTGGTTCAAACTATGCGGGGATGGGTGGGGTTAGATGAAAATTACAGCCCCATGCAGCTCTCTAGTGAATAACAGGTGAACTGAATGAGATCATGTTGATAACAGGTGGAGTAGATGAGGTCATGGAGTGAATCATGTGTGTGTGTTTTACTGGACAAGAAATGAAGGAGCTTCCAAATGGACAGTCAGAGATGCCATTACTGGTGTATTTGTGACCTTCATTGTATTACTGGTGTATTTGTGACCTTCATTGTATTACTGGTGTATTTGTGACGTTCATTGTATTACTGGTGTATTTGTGACCTTCATTGTATTACTGGTGTATTTGTGACCTTCATTGTATTACTGGTGTATTTGTGACCTTCATTGTATTACTGGTGTATTTGTGACCTTCATTGTATTACTGGTGTATTTGTGACATTCATTGTATTACTGGTGTATTTGTGACCTTCATTGTATTACTGGTGTATTAGTGACCTTCATTGTATTACTGGTGTATTTGTGACCTTCATTGTGATAAACTAATTGCCAAAACTGATGATCCTCTACACTACCTATTCTCATTATAGAGTAACAGAATTTATTAAATGCTCAAAAAAATAGTTTATTTTAATCTAATTAATCAGAAATTGAAAGAATGGTAAATACTCTGAATGCAGATGCCCGAAAAATTCCAATTTTTTTTCAAATTGTAATTCTAATGAATTATCCAATCAATATTAGAAACATTTCTTTTTAAGGAAAAGTTACAACTAATGAAGTGCAGCACTCTACAAATTAATCAAAGATCTATTACCTATTCCAAACCTAATGAAGTGCAGCACTCTACAAATTAATCAAAGATCTACTACCTATTCCAAACCTAATGAAGTGCAGCACTCTACAAATTAATCAAAGATCTATTACCTATTCCAAACCTAATGAAGTGCAGCACTCTACAAATTAATCAAAGATCTTTTACCTATTCCAAACCTAATGAAGTGCAGCACTCTACAAATTAATCAAAGATCTTTTACCTATTCCAAACCCATCAGAAGTCACAGCAGCGAATCCACCAATCTGTACAGAAGGGTCAGTAAGTGTAGATGTACTCAGTATAATATGGTTCAGTCTGGTGTAGGATGGGTGACTGAATATGGGCAGTGACAAACCTTTCTGTTGGGAAAGATTTTTTAAACAAAATAGATGGCGATCAAATCCTTGCCCTGTGAAAAACAAATCAAATTTAACAAATCAGTTACATTAGACATTATACAGAAACAACATTTAAAAACAAGGTCAATAAAAAAAAATTACAAATATCAGTCTTCATAGTTTCCAAAAAATAAGTGAAAGAATCTAAATTTATAATTTATTTTCAAGTTTTGTGTTCAATTTATGCCATATTTATCTAATGTTTTAAATATATAAAGTACATGTACAGTGAAAGTATTCAAATCAATTTTTCCAAAATGAACATTTTTATTTTTAATAAACGCAAGTATAAGTTCAAATATGACGTCACTTTTTGGTTGTGTAAATACTTTGTTGATTTTGAAAATTTAGATCTTTTCAACTCATTCCTTACTGAAGCATTTTTCATGCAGCAATAAATCTAGTGCTATAACTTGATTTTTTAAATAAATATATTTTCTTATACAAGTAAATCTGGTCTGTCTAAATCTATTGGCCCAAAAACTGTTTTACTAACTTAGGAATATACATATCTTTCTATCATTGTCACTAAGCTATGCACTTATTATTCTTTTTCATGCAGCAATGCAAACAATAAATCTACTACCATAACTTGATTTTTTTAAATAAACATGCTGTCTTATACAAGTATCAACTTCCAAAGAAATTAGCTTATCAACTTCCTAAGAAATTAGCTATCTTCACAACAAAATGATAATTAGTTAAAATAACATTATTACTTGTATAATATAACAAAATTAGCCCAAGTTCAAAAGCAAGGATTTTCTCTGGAAAAAATCCACTAAAATAGTAAAACATCTAGCTTAGGTCATTAATAATTGAAAAACCAATAATACAGATGTAAAATACTGAGGATATATTCAATATAAAATACTGGGGATATATTCAATATAAAATACTGGGGATATATTCAATGTAAAATACTGGGGATATATTCAATGTAAAATACTGGGGATGTATTCAATGTAAAATACTGAGGATATATTCAATATAAAATACTGGGGATATATTCAATATAAAATACTGGGGGATGTATTCAATGTAAAATATTGGGGATATATTCAACATAAAATACTGGGGCTGTATTCAATGTAAAATATTGGGGATATATTCAATGTAAAATATTGGGGATATATTCAATGTAAAATATTGGGGATATATTCAATATAAAATACTGGGGATATATTCAACATAAAATACTGGGGATGTATTCAATGTAAAATATTGGGGATATATTCAATGTAAAATACTGGGGATATATTCAATGTAAAATACTGAGGATAAATTCAATGTAAAATACTGGGGATATATTCAATGTAAAATATTGGGGATATATTCAATATAAAATACTGGGGATATATTCAATGTAAAATACTGGGGATGTATTCAATGTAAAATTCTGGGGATGTATTCAATGTAAAATACTGAGGATAAATTCAATGTAAAATACTGGGGATATATTCAATGTAAAATACTGGGGATGTATTCAATGTAAAATACTGGGGATAAATTCAATGTAATTTAGAAATAATCCTGAACAATAAGTTATTATAATTATTACTGACTAGTAAAAATATTACAATTATATGTTATTATTTTTGGGTCTGTATACAAACTGTAAACCTTACCCATTGCTGCTTCCTTCGTGAGTTGATTGTGTACAGCTGAACAATTTCTTAGGCCCTCCATGAGTTCAGTTTGGCTACTACTTTGTCCGCCAAATAATTTCTGGCACATGGCATCAGTGGCAGCTGTACAAGACCTCACAGTCTCTGTTCTACCTTTTTTATAAGCTGAAGTGCTGCAGGACTCATAGGTGCCAACATTTCTACCATACATCTGATAATGTGCCAACTGGAAGCAGACATTTTTATTAGTATCTACAAGTTAATAGAAAGGAAAAAAACAATCCATCAAAGGATTTTTAATAAAATGTTTAAGAAACTGTTAGAATTTAATATAATATGTACAATATTTTCTACAGCAATGTAAAATATTTCCTAATAGCCAGTAAAATACTTCATATAACAATGTTAAATATTTCATAAAATGATGTTATATATTTGCACAATAACTTCAAATATTACATACAATAATGTCAAATATTTCATATTTCAATTTGGTCAACTAGTTACCTCACGAGAGAGATAGTCATGCGGTGTAATGCACTATTGCACTATGGTATATAGGATCTTCGAGATAAACATCTCATTCTTACAGGGACTTTACAAACAAGTTACCTGGATGGCCAGTTGCATTATAGAATCTGGACTCAGTTTAGCCTTTTTGATATCCTGTTTATTCAACTTTGTATACTGCAGGTAATGGACATCTAGTGTACTTGTTACTTCCTGGAACCTTAACTTGGCTTTGTTAATGTTTTCTTTAATGTATGGGTCCAGGCGGAAATCTGCTCACACATTTAACAAAAATTATTCAGACATCTGCCATGCACAGAAGACATTATAAGATATCTATTACTATTTACATACTGAGTTTATGTTCTGCTAAATGTCTTCAAATAATCTGCACTAAATATCACGGATCATACATGAGTTAAAAGTTTACCAAGTCTTTGAACTTTCTTATCAGAATTTGCTGCAGCTGAGGCCTTGGTGTCTGGGTGCACTAATGAATTTTGTATGGAGTCAGAGAAAACTTCTTTGAAGTAACGTAATACAGCCACACCATCTCCCCAAGAGTGTTCAAAGTTTACAGCTGCCGTTCCACCTTTAGTTATAATTAACTGAAAGCTCTTGTCGAACCACCTAGAGTATTCAACATTTTACTTTCAGTAAAGCTCTACAACCTTAAAACCAGTTAAGTTGGAAAATTTATATAAGTAATTAGATCATGCCAGTGACAGGTATGTATTTTTTAATTAAAAGTTTAGGGTGTAATGTTAGTTTAGTAGAAAAATGTTAAGACAGATTCTATACAATTTCCAGTGACCCAGGTTGGGAAAATTAGATAATTTACATATAAAACACATTACACTTTTGTGTCAAGTGATAGGAAGAGAAATTACAGCCAAGAAAGTTCCAAAAACTAATAGATGTGTTACAAATAGATATGACATTGAACTGACAAAGGGAAGGGGATGAACCAATCAAAAGAGTGGGGTCTTAGAATTCTGTGATGTTTAAATCAAAGATATAGCTGAGGGACAGGAACAATTAGACATTATGTGACTTAAGGACACTGCAGAACAAGTTAAGTTTGATTATAATTTTATTGATATATCTTTATGTGTAGTCTGAATAAAGTAAATGAATCGTAATTGACTCAACTATATTAATTGACTCAACTATATTAATTGACTCAACTATATTATTGACTCAACTATATTAATTGACTCAACTCTATTAATTGACTCAACTCTATTAATTGACTCAACTCTATTAATTGACTCAACTCTATTAATTGACTCAACTCTATTAATTGACTCAACTCTATTAATTGACTCAACTCTATTAATTGACTCAACTCTATTAATTGACTCAACTCTATTAATTGAGTCAACTCTATTAATTGACTCAACTCTATTAATTGACTCAACTCTATTAATTGACTCAACTCTATTAATTGACTCAACTCTATTAATTGACTCAACTCTATTAATTGACTCAACTCTATTAATTGACTCAACTCTATTAATTGACTCAACTCTATTAATTGACTCAACTCTATTAATTGACTCAACTATATTAATTGACTCAACTCTATTAATTGACTCAACTCTATTAATTGACTCAACTCTATTAATTGACTCAACTCTATTAATTGACTCAACTCTATTAATTGACTCAACTCTATTAATTGACTCAACTCTATTAATTGACTCAACTCTATTAATTGACTCAACTCTATTAATTGACTCAACTCTATTAATTGACTCAACTATATTAATAGACTCAACTATATTAATTGACTCAACTATATTAATAGACTCAACTATATTAATTGACTCAACTATATTAATAGACTCAACTATATTAATTGACTCAACTATATTAATTGACTCAACTATATTAATTGACTCAACTATATTAATTGACTCAACTCTATTAATTGACTCAACTCTATTAATTGACTCAACTCTATTAATTGACTCAACTCTATTAATTGACTCAACTCTATTAATTGACTCAACTCTATTAATTGACTCAACTATATTAATTGACTCAACTATATTAATTGACTCAACTATATTAATTGACTCAACTCTATTAATTGACTCAACTATATTAATTGACTCAACTATATTAATTGACTCAAATATATTAATTGACTCAACTATATTAATTGACTCAACTATATTAATTGACTCAACTATATTAATTGACTCAACTATATTAATTGACTCAACTATATTAATTGACTCAACTATATTAATTGACAATATGTAAAAGGGATTGACATGCAAGAAATGCCTAACTAAAACACTACCACAAGTAAACCACAGATAATAATAATAGAAAATATTGTGTGACACTTTCATATTATACACGTTTTGTGCATGTACAGAAGTCTTTTATACAGACAAAAGCATAAATACTAAAAATTACTTCAATAGTTTAACACTAGTAAAGCTAATTTAGAAAAGATCATAAATGGACAAAATTTTTAACAGAAAATTATATACAAAAGAGACTTATCACTGACAAAAATAATTGGCTCAAAATTTTGATATTTATTTAAAAGACATTATGTTAAAACAGAATATAACGTTTAAAATTCACATCAATTCAGATTTTCATTCTGACTTATAATGTATAATATTAAAATGTGTGAATGTATGCATGAACATATAAAATGTAAAAAATTAAATTCATAAATAAATTCAAACAGACCTGTTAATTCCATCTCCATAAAGAAATTTTCTGGAAATCCCATTGGGGTCATCAGGTTGATCATCATCAAGGCACAAGGCAAAAATAGCACTCTCAATAACCCTCAGCTTAGTCTCATTTCTTGGATCTAGAGTTCAAATGAATAAATTATGTCATCAACTGTCAACACATTCTGTAAACTGTCTGTCTATACATTCTGTCAACTGTCTGTCTATACATTCTGTCAACAATTGTTTATACATTCTGTCAACAATTGTCTATACATTCTGTCAACTGTCAGTCTATACATTCTGTCAACAATTGTCTATACATTCTGTCAACAATTGTCTATACATTCTGTCAACAATTGTCTATGCAGTCTGTCAACTGTCTGTCTATACATTCTGTCAACTGTCTATACAGTCTGTCAGCAATTGTCTATACATTCTGTCAATAAAGTTAAAATAAATATATAATAATGAATAACAAATGGACATTTTATTCAGATAATGAGACAAAACAAATAATTAAATATCTAGAAGAAACAGAACAAGTATTTACCTGTATTCTAGCTCTGGACCAAACATATCTTACCTGCATTAATAAGTTGTATTCTAGCTCTGAACCAAACATATCTTACCTGCATTAATAAGTTGTATTCTAGCTCTGGACCAGTCATATCTTACCTGCATTAATAAGTTGTATTCTAGCTCTGGACCAAACATCTCTATGTTCTGTAGTTAAGGCTGACACAGGATGTTCTGGACAAGATGTTTGATCTTCCAGGATAAACTTCAGATGAGATAACACTTCAGTTTCTGGTATTATGTTACCTGTAATTATATTAATAATAGTATACATGTATTTTGTTCTTTCAAAAAAAAAGGATTTCATTCATAATATAAATGGGTATCTAATGTTGTAAATAGTGTGCATGAAGCAAGATCAGATCTCACAGTATAGAATGGTAATAATTACAAAGTGTGTTATTTTTTGAAGTATTTAGTTTTGTTGTTATTGTTTTTCTATTTTAAGATATTTAATTACAATGGATGCAACAATATTTTCTGAATCATAATAGAAAACTTTGGAAAGATTTGCCAAAAGTATTTAAGCCCAAGTGTTCTAGTAAAACATTAAATTCAAACTGAAATGGTGACCAGATAAAGAAAAAAGAAAATATTGTAAGCAGCCACATTAAATCTAAGAAACTTAATAATAAACGTAACTTAATTTTGTAAAAATCTTTTACTAAAAAAAATTAATAAAATTTTTAATAAGACTTATTGATATTACCATCTTTATCCAACATGTCAAAGACATAAAAATGCCCATTCCTTAAAATTAAAATATGTTTGGCATTTCTGTCAGTGAAGAGTTCATCTTTTTCAGATCTATAAAAAAAATTAATACATGTATATATTTTTTTCTTTCAATTTTGAGATACTGTAGGATAATTTCTGTTGAAAAGTGAGTATTGAAACTAGTATACATTTCAGTCATATATGGATTAGTAAACATAATCTATGAAGGGGGAGGGGGGGGCATCATAAATTTAATAAGCATGCTGAAGATGTTCTTACCCTAGCTTCTGATCTAACTACCTAGATGTTCTTACCCTAGCTTCTGATCTAACTACCTAGATGTTCTTACCCTAGCTTCTGATCTAACTACCTAGATGTTCTTACCCTAGCTTCTGATCTAACTACCTAGATGTTCTTACCCTAGCTTCTGATCTAACTACCTAGATGTTCTTACCCTAGCTTCTGATCTAACTACCTAGATGTTTGTACCCTAACTTCTGATCTAACTACCTAGATGTTCTTACCCTAACTTCTGATCTAACTACCTAGATGTTCTTACCCTAACTTCTGATCTAACTACCTAGATGTTCTTACCCTAACTTCTGATCCTTTTAACTACTTGTAACCTAACTTCTGATCTAACTACCTAGATGTTTGTACCCTAACTTCTGATCTAACTACCTAGATGTTTGTACCCTAACTTCTGATCTAACTACCTAGATGTTCTTACCCTAGCTTCTGATCTAACTACCTAGATGTTCTTACCCTAACTTCTGATCTAACTACCTAGATGTTCTTACCCTAACTACAGATCCTTTTAAATCTACTTGTAACCTAACTTCTGATCTAAATACCTAGATGTTTGTACCCTAACTTCTGATCTAACTACCTAGATGTTCTTACCCTAACTTCTGATCTAACTACCTAGATGTTCTTACCCTAACTTCTGATCTAACTACCTAGATGTTCTTACCCTAACTTCTGATCTAACTACCTAGATGTTCTTACCCTAACTTTTGATCTAACTACCTAGATGTCCTTACCCTAACTTCTGATCTAACTACCTAGATGTTCTTACCCTAACTTCTGATCCTTTTAACTACTTGTAACCTAACTTCTGATCTAACTACCTAGATGTTCTTACCCTAACTTCTGATCTAACTACCTAGATGTTCTTACCCTAACTTCTGATCTAACTACCTAGATGTTCTTACCCTAACTTCTGATCTAACTCCCTAGATGTTCTAACCCTAACTTCTGATCTAACTACCTAGATGTTCTTACCCTAACTGCTGATCTAACTACCTAGATGTTCTTACCCTAACTGCTCATCATTTAATTAATGTATGCTAAAAACTGTTATCGTACTGTCTTCCACATTTCAATAACTCAACTTATTGCTCTGGAACACAGTACCTTATGTAACTTATTTAACGTTGTTATAATAAAAAATACTCTCCAACCCAGCTTTTTATTATGTCACTAAAGAAACAAGACATGTCAGTAGTAGAAGAAAAAGGCAGCCATTAAAGTAATTTGTATTATATAAAATTCTGTTAAGGTAACTCACAAAAATTGTAACAAAACTTAAAGACATTACCTAGGTATGCGACAAGAATTGAATAAATTTTTATACTGACTCATGTCCAGAGGAAAAGCTTTGAACAGATAGGCTCCATACCAAGAGAGAGATCTGGGTAATAATCTGTTAAATAATAAATTGGTTTTATTCATAAAGATTAGATTCATACCCAATCAATTATTTGGCAATGTATATAAATCAAAGAATATTACACTCAGTATACTTTGTACAATTTATCAATTAACAGTTTGGAGACTAACATAGACATGAAATTTTTGAAGTTTTAATTTTGTTGTAACTTAAATTACCATTCCCAAACTGCACCACTTTAATTTTTTGGTTATCCAAATTTCAATAAATATTTGTATCACCTTAAGATTTAGTACATTTTTTTACTTTTCAGTGTTGAAAATTGAACCTTTATCCCCTCCATTGCGCAATTATCAACAACCATACCTACATGTTACACTAATGCAATGTATAGAACTATTCATAATATGGGTATTTCTCACTTTTTTGGTTTCCACCACAATGTTAACAGCTTGTGTACAATTCATATACACATTTAAAAAACCAACAGCTTCATTTAACAAAGTTGAATATGCACTTCATCTAAATATTCTCCCCAACATATTGCACTCCGTATACTTTTTTTTTTACTTCAAACACTTCTCTCACACCATATTGGACAAGTGCTGTACCTGAAACCATATTGGACAAGTGCAGTACCTGATACCATATTGGACAAGTGCTGTACCTGATACCATATTGGACAAGCGCTGTAACTTATACCATATTGGACAAGTGCAGTACCTGATACCATATAGGACAAGTGCAGTACCTGATACCATATTGGACAAGTGCAGTACCTGATACCATATTGGACAAGTGCTGTACCTGATACCATATTGGACAAGTGCAGTACCTGATACCATATTGGACAAGTGCAGTACCTGATACCACATTGGACAAGTGCTGTACCTGATACCATATTGGACAAGTGCTGTACCTGATACCATATTGGACAAGTGCTGTACCTGATACCATATTGGACAAGTGCTGTACCTGATACCATGTAATCTACTTCTGCATTTTCCCCCATATATAATCATAAGCAATAATTCCTTTTGAATGACCCCAAACATGACAAAAATGACATACACTAGAATCGCCAGGCAAAGCAAACTCAATTAAGGCGTATAAAAATAATCAATTAACATTCAAATATATGCAAACTTGAAATGTACATTGATGCTAAAAAAATGGAAATAGGAAGAGTAAAAACTGACATATTCTGATCAGATGGAATGATGCAAAAAAAATTGCTAAGATTTTATTTAATTACTGATTCTTCAAATCATATATATTGAACTAAATAGCTTTAAGGAATGCTCAAAAATGTTCAGATTCGAGGTAAAATACATTGGTGGAAAAATCTGAAATTCATTAAAAATTTTGAAACTTCTGATATTTCAGATTCCCAATTCACAAGTTCAGATCTGGTGCAGTATGATTTAAATTGCATCAAGTGAAATACATGTACATGTATAACCCAAAATAGTTTTAAAATAGAATTTTTCATGAAAATTTTATCCCCAATGAAAATATGGACATTTGGTTTGTAGTAAACTGACCTAGTCACATTGCGGAATGTATCAGTGTTAGACTTGGCTGGATCTAAATGAAAGACCTCTGGCTCTAATAATTCATCTCTTAATGTCTTCATAAAACGGACAGAAGAAATAACCATATTGGCTGCCCTTATCAACTGAAAGAAATAGAAAAAAAAATTAATAGAATTTAATATAGTGTAACCTATTTTTAATTGACTGCAGGTAAACTACTGTTACTAAATAGTAATAAAATCAAAACATTTAAACAGTTCTATAATGAAACATTTTTAATTATCCCAAAAATAAAAAAATATGCAGTCAGAACCAGCTCAATGCAGTTCTGTTCAACACTGTTTCAATGCTGCACTTTTTTTAAATATATTTCAACAATGTCTAATGATTAAATAATTAATATTTATTCAAGTGATATTTTTCAAACCAAATGTATTATTTTAGTGAGAGAATCAGGCATGAAAATAAAAAAAAGTGCCTTGAAAAACTCATAGGAAAGATAAAATTTTATGAATGCGATGTCATGAAATAAAAATTTTTTAGCTGAAAGTATTATGAGATGCGGTGTTCTGAAATTGAAAGTATTATAGATGGGGGTGTCCTGAAATTGAAAGTATTATAGACGGGGTGTCTAGAAATTGACCGGTTTAGCAATTTTTTGTATTAAAAAAAAAGTGTTGTGTTACAGTTTTAAAAAAAAATACAATTGATTTATTTAAAACTTTTAGTAGAATTCTGTTCTGTGGAATATTGAAAGGCCCATGTTTTTAATGAGTGCAACATGTATGGAGGGGATTCAATACAATTTTTGTCATGGCTGAGCCAGAGAAAGTAATATATATTTTTCACTATCTACATGCTTATCTTTTTTCCAAGCATTTCTCTGGGAACAATCTTTCATGCTACTCTATGTAATTTGACATTAAGAGAACAAAAAACAATAAATAATGAAAGTAAACATTTCCAAAATGTCCTACACTATAATCTACAGACTTAGAAATTAGTTTTATTGTAAATTAGCTGTGTTTCAAAAATGACAAATAATTTTACACATCAAAGTATAATGTAAGTTTATAAAAAAATAAGAGTTTCTCTACTTAATTATACAGTCACAGAGTTGTCTTATCTTAAGCAATTAGAAAGGTTATTACCTTTGTTTATTTTAGCTGCTCAATATTACAGATTACAAGAGAAATCTACTTTATGCAGGAATCTATAATATTTTTGCTATGACAGAAGTATCAGTTAAAACTCTAAAACTTATTAACTTTCCCAGTACTTTTAAGAATGAACAAAAATAATAGGTGAAATCTGTAACATATTTAAGAGAATATTCAATATAAACACTATAATAATCTCTAGAATTTTGAGATTGTTAAATGACAAAATTTTTAATAAAGATGAAAAGATGATACATGAAATAAATAATTACTTATGTTATACAACAAATACCAATAAAACCAGAGGGGGTTTTAACAGGACCATCGCTGGTTATATTATAAGGCTGTAAAATGTCTAAGATTTTCAGAAAAGTTTTTAAATACAACAGTGAATAATTTTTCTTTAGTGAATTGATTTTTTTTCTATTTAACGATAGGCGCTAATTGAAATAAAGCCTTGTATAAATACTTTCTATAACTAGCTCATAACATGTTACAATAGATGGCCTTGAATAAATACTTTCTATAACTAGCTCATAACATGTTACAATAGATGGCCTTGTATAAATACTTTCTATAACTAGCTCATAACATGTTACAATAGATGGCCTTGTATAAATACTTTCTATAACTAGCTCATAACATGTTACAATAGATGGCCTTGTATAAATACTTTCTATAACTAGCTCATAACATGTTACAATAGATGGCCTTGTATAAATACTTTCTATAACTGGCTCATAACATGTTACAATAGATGGCCTTGTATAAATACTTTCTATAATTGGCTCATAACATGTTACAATAGATGGCCTTGTATAAATACTTTCTATAACTGGCTCATAACATGTTACAATAGTTGCACCTGTGCATTATATTCCTTCCGTGGATCATCAGTGAATGTTATAAATGGATTGTGAGTCAGTACAACAGGACGTCTGTCTTTCAGATACATATCAAACCAGAGATCTAGAATAGAATATTACAAATTATGAATGTATGGCACTAGACAATTTTGTTTTTAACAAATATCTGTTCATCAGTGTCGATTGAAATAAATTAAACATGCTATTTATAAATGTTTAGTAGGAGAAGTCTCTTGCTAGTAACTGATGACAACTGGATAGAGTATGGTAGAAATGGCAATTCAAAGAGTAATTAAATATGAATAAAGATTTATAGCTAGACATAACATAAGTTTTTTTAGTTGTTTTTTTTTTGTTTTTTTTTTAGCATGATGCAGTATTTATCTATGGTGTAAACAATGGACTAGTTAACTTAAAATATTTATTTTTGTATAAAAAAAAAAACTACCTGATACATAGTTTGTGTTCTTGTTTTTTCTGTCAGTTTCAACAAGTTCTTTTTGTAGCTCTACAGAACAGCAAGAACATTAGACAGATAATTGATTAGAAGACTAAAAACTAGATAATGTAAATAATGGATAACTCTATACCATCTAACAAAGCTTAAAAATAAATATCCAGAAAAATGATCTTAAAATATATCTTTTGATTATTCAACAACAATATTCTCCAATGGTTTTGATTAATAATTTTTACTAATATCAACATAATAAACTAACTTAAGTAGAATTTTATATTGTATATCAATAATGTTGTATGTGAACACTAAAATTCATTTGCTTTATCGTTAACTATTTCATTATGTAAAGCTGATACTAGTAGGGACAGAAGTTGTTTTATTTTTCCTGTTCTACCTTCTAGGGAGGCTAAATGTTAATGTACACTTCAGTAATGGTGAAGCAGACACCAAAGTGATAATAGATTTTTATTTAATATAATTGTTAGAAGAAAAATGCATCAATTTAGTAGAGCATGTAATAGTTTCTGCTTTTAAGGAGAAATATGTGTCAGTCAATAGTCAGAGAGATATATGTCAGTCAATAGTCAGAGCAGGGGTGAGCAAACTATGGCCAGCGGGCCACATGCATGTATATTATGCGGCCCGTATGCATGTACATATTGTGATCCTATGTTGATGTTAATTTTCTTTGTTTAGAGTTTTTGCTATATTTTTGACATTTTATTCCATAAATTTGATTTGAATCTAGAGATATTAAATCAGTTTTATGGCTCCAGAATGTTAGTGATTACCAGACATTAAGAGTTAACATCCCTATTCGAAACTGCTTTTCCTCTCAAATGGAATAGGCTTTGGTTTACAATTTACATTTCGAAATATTTTGTAAAAATTGTAATTTTAGAGAAATATATGTTAGTCATTAGTCAGAGATATGTCAGTCAATAATCAGAGAGATATATGTCAGTCAATAGTCAGAGAGATATATGTCAGTCAATAGTCAGAGCGATATGTCAGTCAAAAGTCAGAGAGATATATGTCAGTCAATAGTCACAGAGATATGTCACTCATTAGTCAGAGAAATATATGGAGTCATTACAGAGATATGTCAGTCATTAGTCAGAGATATATGTGTCAGTCATTAGTTAGAGAGATATATGTCAGTCAATAGTCAGAGAGATATGTCAGTCCTCAGTCAGAGAGATATATGTCAGTCAATAGTCAGAGAGATATGTCAGTCATTAGTCAGAGAGATATGTCACTCATTAGTCAGAGAGATATGTCAGTCATTAGAGAGATATGTCAGTCATCACTCAGAGAGATGATATATGTCAGTCAATAGTCAGAGAGATATGTCAGTCATTATGTTTTCAAAAAAATTATTCACTGGACAATCATGACGGAGTTGGTAACAGATAATGAAGACACTCTATATCATGTATATATTGTAGCATAGCCCTTACTACAAGTATGTTTTAAGTTATTGATGTCATTCTATTGTAAATTTTTTTTTTTAAATAAAAAAAGATTTTAAAAAATTACCATTTACAATAAATAAAATGCAGTACCTTTTCCTTGCCCATTTTGAAATTCACTGACGATTTTCTGCACTTCTGTATGTTCATCCTTTGATAACAATGGCAGTTGAGCATTTAAATATCTTTCACAAGATTTCTCTAATTGAGGAACTGGTAACTTAGGAAGACTTTCTTGAAAGTGGTAGGTGGGTATTTTTGTAGCATGAAGGTATTCACGATTTTTTGATCTAAGAAATAAACATTTTCAGGTGAAATATTTAAATATGATGTGTGACTTTTTTATGGTCAGCATGTCACTAAAAAAACTCATATTTATTGTATCAAACAAAAATAGTTTGTGACAGAAACTCCCATAATTGAAACAATATAACTTTAACAAGGAATGGGTCCACTTGTGAAAAGTGATATTTTTTTAAATTGTTTTAATGACATGATGTTTAGGCCATGATGGTCACCAGCACTAAGATGTTTAGGCTATGATGGTCATCAGCACTAAGATGTTTAGGCTATGATGGTCACCAGCACTAAGATGTTTAGGCTATGATGGTCACCAGCACTAAGATGTTTAGGCCATGATGGTCACCAGCACTAAGATGTTTAGGCCATGATGGTCACCAGCACTAAGATGTTTAGGCTATGATGGTCACCAGCACTAAGATGTTAGGCTATGATGGTCACCAGCACTAAGATGTTAGGCTATGATGGTCACCAGCACTAAGATGTTAGGCTATGATGGTCATGAGACAAAAGAAAGATAGCAGATAAAAAATGTTGACCCACTGTGACTCTCAAATGATCACTAAAAAAATCACAGATTTTGATGGAGATATGCAATTTAACTTAAAGTATCAGGCTGGTACAATATTGCACTCTAGACAAATATGTCTTTTTACATTTATATTGTCAATAGTCAGTTACCAAAACTTATATTATTTAAATTATTAATTAAATGCTTTTTTTTTTTTTTTTGTAATTCCTAATGCAAATAAATTCAAATATTCATGGTTTCTATTTTATTAAAAACAAACTTAATGAAAATTAATGAAAAATGTCAACAGAAAATGGTCTAACAAGCTGTGAATATTTAAATCTCTGCTTGATTTGTATTCAAATTTTAAATAATGACATTATCACCAGAAAAAAGTAATAAAAAATTTAATATCAATTTACAAAAACATTTTTAATAATACCCTTAAAAACAGTTTTATTTCCTTTCAAAAACACATGAAAACTTAATGAGAATGGAAATAAAGATCTTTAGTACTAAGACAAGAACATAAAAGAACTGTTGTCACTGGGTAATGAGTTTTAAATATTCTTCAACTTTTATCACCAAATCAATTCACTTCATTAAGTAAATGTATATTACCAGGATCTCCGCTATTATATTCATCTCAATCAAACTGTGGGTAAGTTCATACAAGGGTTAACCATATCTATAGAGGAACAGTCAATGGATATAACATACTGCATCAACTCATTAATTAATATTGAACTATAAGATGTACTGAAACTTAAAAAATAATATTGAATTCTCATAGCCTATCTAACTGATAGAAAATATTTTTAAGTGTAATGAGCCATTTTAATTTTGCACCTAATGTTACAGAATCATTAGAGCTCTCTGCCATTTAGAAAATCCTTATGAAAAGAAAAAAGTAATTAATTTCTAAAATGATATTCATGTAAACAATTTTTTCAGGACCATAAGAGTTTGTCCTGTAGAGAATGTCCTATACAAATCTGGTTAAACCAATCAATTGACACAAATATACAACAAATGAATAGGTTAAAACAATTTTTTTTTATTAAATGTTGTGTTAATCACAACTACATAAAATTTCTAAAGAAAAATTAATAAATTAAAAGATTACTAAATGTATCATATAATCAGTGCCGGTTTAACCACAAAGCAAAACAAGGCAGTCGCCTAGGGTGACAAATATCTGGGGGCGGAACTAAAAGAATTTTTTTTTAAAAGCTGAATTTCAAAATGGATTGAATAATTATTTGTTTTACTAGAGAAACACCAGCCTGTAAACCTGGAAATAAATTGTATACATTTTGTAACATTTTACAGATGCACAGGTTATTGCAAAAGTCATTTCCAATTTTAATTTTGTTGCAGTTGTCTTAATGATGCCAGGGGAGTGGGGACACTCTGAAAAAGCTCCCCTATTCCCATGCTAAAAGGTATTAAAGTGTTGATAGTGCTTCCCCTTGATTGTGGCAAAGTAAGTGCCGACCCACTCAGTTACCTACTGGTTTATCATTAATTTGACAGTTTTGTATGAAGTGTTGTTTGAGATTAAGTTGGAAAACATAATTTAATTATATTACTTTTGCTAAAAGATTATCGTTATTAATATTACAAATGTCTAAAAAAATATATATATAAGTTCAAATTGTTTTCGATATATTATGGTGCATTACTGCTTTAAATTAAATTTTGTGGGCCTCCAGTGCCTAATGACTATAGTTTAAGACAGCCTGAATAGAATCTATAAATAAATAAGCGTATATGATGATATTTCCGAGTAGCTCTTAAGTTATTTATGTGAGGCTCATAATGAGCGAGTTATTTCTATTGTTTAACTATTTTTGTTCACTTTATTTTCAGAATTAGCAATGGTGCTACTCCTTAAAGTATCGCTTACTTTGTAAAATAAAAACACAGTGCAGCTCTAATTGACCTCATGCGTTGACACCCATGGTAAATATGTAATTTGAAAACTCTTTTTTGCGTTTTTGATTTACTAAATGTAGAAACGAGTTCCATAAATTCAATATTTCTACCCAATAGAGTAGCTAAGCTGGGGTAGGGGATCACCACCGGTAGAACTTACTCGTAGACAGATAGTTACGCACTGTCTCCTGCAAAGGCGTACAACCTGAACACATCCAAAGAGTGACTGCTATAAATGAAGAAAGCGATAGTTAGAATTTGGTGGTCGTGAGACGGCCCCAGTGGTTAGAAATATTCAGGGGCCCAAGATGTATTTCTCCAGGATAATCAATTCAGACACCAGTTTTCTGTCATCATGCATTTGGAAAAAAAATTCATGAAAACACTCATGTTGTTTTAGCCACAGAGATCTGCAAAGAAGAAAGTTAGTCCTTACAATATTTTGTAGGCTTCTACTTTTTCATCCATCTCTCTAATAAGTCTGTCTACAATAATGTAGAACTGTTGAATATAGAAAATGTCACTTGCAATTAGATTGAAACTGGATGTGATGTATCCATATTTTCATCATCGTAAATTCCTTTAGCATTTGCGTTTGTTTTTTTTTTGGTTCTGAATTCTGCGATCTTTAGCCACACCTTCAATGTTTCAAACTTGCTGATTGTATTATGAAAGTACTTTATGAGACAAAAGTCTAGTTTGATGATGATGCATAACTCAATTCCTATGCCCCTATATGCAAGTAGTTCTTATGTTTAGGTTACCTAGGACATCCATGAATAAGGAGGCTCATGTCTGTACTTTTATTTTGTAATAATCCAATAGAATTTTAAAATTTAATTTGTTGCTTTCAAAAAAAAAAATCTTCTTAACTATAAGAAATGCTAAACCACACTTAACATTCTGGCAGGCCTATATAGCTAACAGTAATGCTCACTACAAAAAAGGGCAATTTAGACTTGTGAAGGAACTTATACTAAAACAACTGAATAGTTATATGTCACAGATAGAGGCCTAATATTTGAAAATGGTAGACCTGACAGTATTTTTGCCCATAAGTCATTATTGACAATGTCAATCTTTTGATTTAAAAGTACCTAAAGCCCATGACAATATTAATATGCCCCATTATTCTATCACACATAAATACGTTTTAAAACAAGTGAGAGCATAGCGTTCCTTTGTGAAAGTTTTTATAAATTGAATATTTAGTAGCCCAATTAGCATAAGGGTGGGGGTAGGGGGGATGTATTGAGACAGTGTTTACCTACAGTGGCAAATACAGGACTGGCCCTTCATATAGTAAATTACCTATCCTTTCATATATTAACAACCAAGAAATATAACTTACCTAAATAATAGAATTGAAGTATGTAATTGTCTTCTTGAAGACTGTGATATAAATAATGAATACATTGATAATGAAACAAATACAAACCAATACATGTGTTTTCAAAATTTTGAAAATATGTAAAAGAAACATACGTTTTGCTGTAAAAATTGAGGATTTTGCTGTAAAAATATACAGGAAAATGATCTTAAATACTACCAGTTCAGCATTAAAGTAGTGACATTTTCAACCATTTTATTGAGTGGGATATTTTTGTCTGACCACCTTTCCTTTCTTATGACCCATGATTGTGAAGAGACTTTAACTTTACTTATTTACTGTAACTCAAAGTATGAAAATTTCTTAACAATTATAAAATATTAAATTAAGAGCTTATGTAAAATTCAAATAATTTACCTGAAAAGTTTGAGATTTCTTAATGACTAAATTCATGAACATTTTGAAGTTTCAAATATCCTATCAGTATGTTGATCAAAGTATCTGATTTAGGCCTATAAGATAATAAGATGATGGACTTTGACCTCAAAATGTATGTTGTTAGATTTATTCATTTGATAAGAACGCACTACCACTAGGGGACCAGCTGTACCATAAAAATTAAAGGTTATATTAAGAATTTAGATGATGAAAATGTTTATTTAAAAAGAATGTTAATACCGAAACTAAAAAAAAAATCAATTATAATTCAATTAAGTTACAATTCATGGTGATGACCATTCAGCATTCTAGATCTTCAATGCAAGTGTCAAGATCAATTAAACCTAAACGTCTTAACAACTTCAAAATAATTGAATGGTTTAAAAAATTTTACATGTTTAAGTAATATAAACCATTCCATTTTGTTTGTCCAGTGTTTAACAGTACCTTAAAAAAATTAGTTTAGCCAATACTAAACAAAAACAAAATTTAACACCGCCATTTTGTACAACTTAAATCATGTGATAAAGAAGCTCTAAAAAAAAACTTCCGTCAGTGAGGCGAAGTCCATGTTGTCTGTGTTGCCTGCGGTTACAGTCTTATAAACAACTTTAAAATACAGAGGAAAAACAAAAAAAAATAATTTTTAAGTGGCATTTATAGCAATTTAAGTTGCACGACAATATTTATATTGAATATATATACTAATAAGAACATTGTTTTTTAAATCTTCTCATAGAGTCAAATGATAATTATACCTATAAGCAAAAAATGTTACCGATCTGAATTCGGGTTACATTCATTGGCTCAACAAAGGGAAAAAACCACACATGAATATGTGTTATACTGATGCCGACGGTAAGACCGGCAACTAATTACAACTGCCAACTTTCTCACCAAAGAATTATTTTCCAACATATTTTAAATATCCAGAATTATATAACAATCTAGAAAATACTGTAATTATATTTCTGACTGAACACGAAAATTAAGTTATTGATATATTGTCTAAATAGCATTTTAGATTGATCAAAATAATTTAGAACTGATAATACAATATCACAGTTGACAGCACTGCAGTAGACAAGGTTACGTCATAATGTTTGTTTAGTTTCGTCACCTGTCATCCAACATCCTTCTTCCCGCCCACTCCTCCCCACACCTTTCCTTTTCCGCGAGTCGTCGTGTTATTTTAGCGATAGCACAATGGGATTTTACTCTTTTAATTGCTGGCTGCCTCTGCAACTGAAAGATTTTTTTTTAATTCTTAGAGCGCTCAACATAGCGATAAAACGTTTTATTTTATTATTGTCAATTTCTGTGTCCTTTAAACACATTTGGTGTATTCGAATAATGAAAAATAAAGCTTAAGTAAGTACGTTTAATTAAAATATCCTAGATGTAGTGAGGTTGCAAATATTTTTTTTAATCTTCAGGTTAATTACCCCCTCCCCTTACCCCCTACCCCCCCCCCGCTTTTTTCTTACGCTTTTTCATTTAATTTTGAAATAAAAGTAAGAAAAATCACTATAGTAATTTTGTTTAATTAACTCTTGTAGCTTTTACGTGGTAATTTTTTTTATTTTTATATTTGCTGTTGCACTTACCAGCGCATAATAGATATCGGCTTGTTTTACTAGCCCAATTACATCAGACAACGACAGTATGGCTGAAAGTTTTCAGCGTCTTATTAGATCAAAGTAGAAAACGTTTGACAATCGAGATCTACCTATATAGCCAACACATAAAACACGTTGCTGCATTAAACTCAGAAGCTTTTAATCGAATAGTCAAAGGAGGCATCCTAACCAATTGTATAATTCAGAAGGAAACTATAAATCCAGAATAACTATTTAAAACATAAATTGCCAAACTTTGTAATTAAATTTTTAGCAATTCTCGCGAACGTTCTTCGGTCGACAGTTCGTTTTCTGACCTAAGATATATACGTAATAGCAAAATAACCATTATCAGAATAGAGTAACTGGATGCCATTGATGTTAATGAAAAGTTCACTTTTCTGAAATATAAAGGGGGGGGGGAATACTTTAAATGACAAAGTGATAGAATTATTTATACAAAAAAATCAACGAATAACTAAACTATAAGTAGTCATCATAGTAGAGGTAATTTAACATGTAGTTTTTAGGTTATCGGTAGAAGTATTGTATGTAAAAGAAAGTGTTTATATCAACAATGACAGGTAATGCCCTTGCAAAAGTCACGCTTGCCCTTGTATTCTTAATTAATCTATTTATGAGATTTAAAAAAAAAAGAAAAGGAGGGACTGAAAGAACTGGTTTTTTTTTTTTTGCCTTGTCAGATGAGGCCTTGGTCGGACGATTAAAACATAAGAAAATATTGGGTCCGTGTTAGAGAAGTGCATTTTGATAAAGTTTATCTAATATAATCCATCTAGACAGTAGAATAGTTAAAACTGTTGATTGAAAACTTATGTAAGGATGAAATAAAATCTCTTAGATCCTATAAACCACCAATGGGACGATTTTTGCACCTCACGAAGATCGAACCAGTGAACCTCAGGCAGGCCCGTAGCCAGGTCAAAGTAAGCAGGGGGCACCAATACCCAGCAAGGTTGCAGTTTTTCTCATTTTAGTTACTTTTTCTTTATTTTTTCCTCTTTCTTTTTTAAGCGGGGGGCCTCCCCCCCCCCCCTTGGCTACGGGGCTGCCCTCAGGTCGACAATCGAGCGATATACCACACGACCATTCGTCCACATTTGTTATCCCTATGATAGTGAGAATTTTTTTTCTACGTTACTGGATTGAAAAATATTACAAATGATAAAGTATCCTTCTCTGTGACCATTATTTGCAACACGATGGACTTTTAATAAATTTGTTGAAACAGACTGACCGCTGGGCGTGGCTGACTGTCTTTATTTAATATAATTTGTTGGGATGTTTGTGTGGTCAGTATGGTGGGAAATTTACTATTTCAAAACTATTTTAATTACTTACAGTGTCGATGTGAATATTACTGGATTTAAACTGTTACATGAAAACGAAATTTTAGGTGCAAAAAGTTTACCGGAATTAGGCTGAAAAGCTTGGATCTACTTGCACTATATTTAGTCTAGAAGGGTAAAAGGAAAGATTATAGCAAAGGTGACCACTATTGTGTTAAAGTTTGTTTTCATTTACTGGTATTGGCCTTCTGCCTCTATTTAAATACTTCGTCTGTTAATGTCCACATTATGGATTGAAATTTCATAGGAAAGCAGTTATCATTATTTCAAGGATTCTATTATTACTTGCGTAGATTTGTATATGTTGAATTTGTTATAGGCCTATTTTTTCCAGTAACATAAAAAACAAGCAATTAAGCCTGTTCCATTCTGGACACAGGACGTGTTAGAGCATCTTCGTATTATGTATCAGTACGTTTGTTAGCTTTCAGTAAATATTTGTAAATTTTGGAAATGTTTATAAATTCAATTGTGTAATGCATATATTTGTAAAAAAAATTATAAAGGCGTTTCTTTATAATTGAAAAAAAAATTATTGTCTCTTAAATCTAACTACAAGTGGTTTGTGGTTACTGAAATAGGACTCATAATTGAAAACATTCTAAATTATTGTCATTTAATCGTCCGAAAACTCCGTCAATTGTTGCATAGCTCTGATACTTTCAATTAAACTCAGAACACAAGCTTACTATTTCATTTGATGAGTTTCTTAATAAATCTTGGTGAAACTACGTGATGCAGTATTTCGCACCAAATGAACGGGTTATTGAACGTACTAGGTGTATATATAATATATAAGCCCCTTAGGAGCCCTGAAGCCCGGCCCTCAGAGGTCCTGTCGCAAAATGAACTTTTGATGTACACATGGCAGGCTAAGACCTACAAAATGATATATACATCATGGGTCTAGGACTTATAGTTGCTGAGATATAGCGCTCCTTTATTAATATAGCTTATATAGTAAAAACGGTACTAAGGCCCCTTTTACGGCCCTGAGAGGTCAGATCGCGAAATGGAAAAAAGTCATTTCTTGGCAGGCCAAGACCTACAAAATGATATATACATCATGGGTCTAGGACTTTTGGTTGTTGAGATATAGGGTGATGACGGACGGACGGACAGACGGACAGACAGACAGACAAAACGGGGACAATAGAGCATTTTTTTTTCGAAAATGCTCTAAAAATATTTTTAGATGCTCAATATCATAGAGATAACAAAGAAAAACAATGAACAGTTTTAATTATGTTAATTAGTATCAAAATTTTAAGAGCTACACATTTCGACTAAAAATCTGTTAAAATTTAATAAATGATGTCTACCAAGCCCAGCGGCTAATCTATTTGCAGTAAAGTTATCTTGCTTTAATGTTCAAAATGCTCGTAACTCTTTCACAGGATACTTTCTCCATTGTCCCTTTGACATTGGCCTGTCGCACTCAGCCAATGCTCATATTGGCCAACCTATGTCAGACCGCCACTGGCTGCCTAGCAGACTTTGGCCGTGGCGTAACATATACATGAGGTATATGACTAAACAATTTTTTCATTATTTTTTATTCCCCATACTGCCACAAGTGGATATTTATCATATCTATACAAAACATATCAATAACAACCCTCAACTGTTAAAAAAGGTTACCATCCACACGCTCAGTAAATCGTATGCTATACCCGCATTTAGTATTTTAACTGTAATTGTGTTCTTTGTTTTTCCATGCACCGTCAGCATTTTAGTTGGCAACTATTATATGCATAATTAGTATTTGTGTCATTTCTGGATTGTCTCAGAGCAGATCTGTCAAAAAATGCTCCAGCTTCCGAGAAGAGCAAGAGAATTTGGTTTTCAAATCTGGTGCAATTCCGAAAAGGCATTAAATCACTAAAGCATAGTACTGTTGACAGTTGATCAAATGCACAAAATTCCAATGGAACTACATATCGTGAACAATTGCTTCTGATTTAAAAAGCAGAAAAGACACCGTACAATGTTGTTTCGAAGTCCTGGAAACTATGATTCCACAGCGATGTTTAATGTAAGAGATGAGAAAGGACGAGAAGACAGAGAGTACTATGCGCTTCAGATTTCAACAAAAAGGAAAAGTAGGCTATTGTACCTCAGAAGATGATTCACAAAAGATTCACCCAAGAAAAATGAAATAACTTAAAGGGAAAGTGCCAGTCACAAAAAGCTTTGGGGCCGTCCATAAAGTACGTCACGCTATTTTTGACGATTTTTGCCCCCCCCCCCCCCCGTCACAAAGTGTCACAAATCTCGGGACTCCCCTCCCCCCCCCGCCCCCCTAAAGTACGTCACACTTTCGAATTTTTTTTAAAAATTAAGAACTAATAAAATTTAATCGAAAACTTAAATCGCACTTCACTATTAAACTGACTTAAAATATAAATATTAAAAGAACTATCAGATTATTAAATAACTAATTGTCAATAGTTCAATAGTTGTATCAGTTATTCTTTGAAACAGTAACTCAATCAAGTGAATTTGAAAAAAAAATTGCGAAAATTAGAATGACAATTAAATAATAAAATCATGTATCTGCTACCTATTCATTTACAATGGGTGTGGTGAACTTTGAGATAATCTTCCGATTATGCATTCTATTGACAAAGGATAAGAAGTAGATTAGCGAAACTTGACCTCAACCAGTGATTAAATAATAAAAATGGAAACTAAACAATGTGACTAAAAAATAGGACTAGATTGACAAATTATGTGAGCAGCTCTGGTGCTATATAGAATATGTTTATAGTGGGCCTGTGAATTATGTTTAATTAAAAAATATTCACTAGACATCATCCATCCATGGTGAAGTGTTCATCCATAGTTAAGACTGACATAAATCTTTCCCCATCATCGTTTCCTGGAAGGCTAGTTGCAGACAGATCAACTTCATCCTCATCTAGCCACTCAACATCCTCTGAATGTGTATTTTCCATTCTGCCAATAATTGCCATGAGTTCTCTTCTAGCAGCGATTCTCAAAGGACGAATGCGTTTTATCTGAGTTGATTCTGGAAAATTTAGGGTTGGCACATTCTCCTAGGGGACGGGTGGTCGAGTGGTATAGAGCGCTCGACTGTCGACCGGAGGGTCCCGGGTTGGAATATCAGTGAGAACATTAGGACTTTTTCAGGTCCTGGTGAAAGTTCCCGTCCACCCAGCTTTAAATGGGTACCTGACTTTATGTTGGGGGAGTAAAGGCGGCTGGGAATTGTGCAAACCACGCAATCCCTTCAATGCATAGGTTATAGAAACAGATGAATTCTACACTTCATCTGCCCCGATTGTCCTTTAGGGCTTAGGAAACTTTACTTTTTTACATCCTCCTGCGCCCGAGCTCTGTGTTATCCTGTATGTTTCTTCAACTTTGTTTGTGAGGCAAAGTATAAGTGACACACTTTGCAAATTCGATCATGTATGCTGGTCTGCAAAGATGGACAATAAAGATCATATGGTTGCACTTTAAAAACTCCTGTTGATCTTGGCATAATGTCATCAAATTTGAGAGTTTGTGCCACAAACAAACAATGAAGGAAATGTATGAGCATCTGCATCTGCTCTTTCTGAAGCTCTGAGTCTATCAGTTGTTTGGTTGACTGGGATTGGATTTGGAGGAGGAAAAAATCTCGAAGGTAAAACGTTGAAAAATGAGCTCCGTACTTTGTCGCAACATTTTATGTCCTGACAATTCACAATTTCAGTGAAGATGCGAACATGATGGTCAAACAATTCTTATCCTTAGACATCAGTCCTACTGCATCCAATTCAGATTTCTCAGGGTTGATATATTCTGCAACTGTTGGAAATTGGTCAACAATCACATGCGACCAGATTTCAGCTTAAGTTTCACCTGCAAACTTGAAGTTTGTTCTTTCCAAATCGTCATTTATTGTTCTGCCCTGCGAATCAAAGTGACTGCCATAATTTTTGCACGCATTGCGACTCCCAGATGATCATGTGGACAGTAATTTACACTTTTCATATTTTGCACACTTGTTAACCTTGGCAAGTTCTAGCTATGGTGAAAATTTCATGTTGGTGTCTTAACGCCGTCTTGGTGAAAAATCTGCATGAAATTGCATGATTTATACACTATCGTGGACCATAGTAATTTTGAGTGTTTGAACTGACATCTTTGATGGACTGGGTTTTCTTATTTTTAATTTCATTTTTTTTTACTTGACAAATGTATTCTGATATGTTTCTAAGTGATAAGTACTTTTAAATGAATTTTTTGCGTAATATTTGCTTGCAAAAACATCACGAATGTAATGCAAAAATGTCACCATTTTTTTTTCAATGGTGTCTTAATTATTTCATTTTATATCACTGTATGTTCAGATTTCATGTAATTTGAGTAAAAATTATGATTTTTTTTTAAATTTTATAAGAAAAATTTACTTTCATAAAAATTTATGACAATTTATTAATATTTGATCTTTGGAGCCTTTGTTAATAGGTCACATGAGTACTCATTTATTTGTCTTCTTTTATCTTATTATTGATATAACTTATTCCTCTATGTCAGTGGTGGGCAAACTACGGCCCGCGGGTCGCGTGCGGCCCGCCAGAGTATTTTATGCGGCCCGAACACATGTAAATGTTGCGATCATATATCAATGTTTTTTTTTTCTTTGTTTAGAACTTTCGCTATATTTTTGAAATTTTATTCCAACTATTTGATTCAAATCTAGAAATATTTAATCGGTTTTATAGCTCCAGATAATTATTTGTAATTACTAGCCATTAATTGTTAACATCCCTATTTGAAACTGTTTTTTCTTATCAAACGGGAGAGGCTTTTGTTTACAATTTACCTTTTGAAAGGTTTTGAAAAGATAAGTGACAATTTGAATCATCAACTTCGAGATGCAAGCAAAGACTTTTTGTGGTACAGAGAGTACAGAACTTGGTCGAAAGTATCAGATACACCACAATTATTGGTATTTATACTGGGAATAAACACTCGTTTTGAGCTCACTAAGTGTTGAGCCACTCAAGGGTTAAACAAAGTTGCACTATTATATACATGCTTGCTTGTTTTCGTTCGTCCATTGTTTATTCGGGTTTTATTTTGTGTTATTACTGTTGTTTTTCTAAAATTTCTCTTTTTCTCGGTAAAATTTACGTATAATAATTGTTTTGGTTTATAAATCTAATTATAAATATAATAAATAACTAAGAAAATGGTCAATAAGTGTTCTGCATACGGATGCAAAAGTGGATATGACAGTGTTGAAAAAGCGGAAAGTAAAGGAGTTTCTTTTCACTCGTATCCATTAAACAATGTGGAATTATGTGAAAAATGGATTAGAGATAATCCCTGCCAAAATTTTCAGCCTGGGAAATATTCAAAAATGTGTTCGCGCCATTTCTTGCCAAGTGATTTTGTTAGTTCTGGTCTACTAAATCACTATACAATGGACTTTGGGCCAGAGCTTTTATGTTTCGTGATAGATTGAAATCTATAATGAGCTTTCTAAAGGTGTCTAATCCTCAAACTGAAGACAAAACCAACAAGTTATGTAAAGTACATTTTTTCTTTAACTTTATTATATTGTAATGTATAAAATTGTTTCAGCCTTACCAAGATATATCAATAGATTAAAGAATGATAAGAAATAAAGGTAGATATATTTTTAGGCAGTACATAAGGGATAAGCCGACTAAGTGGTGAATGAAGTTATGGGTATTAGCTGATTCTCTTTCTAGGTATACTTATGATTTTCATTTATATTTAGGTAAACAGGATAATGGGCCTTTTGGATTGGCATATGGGGTGGTAATGAAATTAATTAAATCTTTAGCTAAAGAGGGGTATAAATTATTAGTCGATAATTTTTATACTCCTATACAATTGTCTAAAGATCTATGGAATTTAGGGGTAGGAGCATGTGGAACTATTCTTAGGACATGTAAGGGTATTCCCCAATCTTTGAAAAATATAAAAGAGGGGATATGAGATGAGTTAGAAAGGGAGTTATTGACAGTACGATGGAGGGACAATAAAACTGTTTCGGTTATGTCCACTATGCATAATGCAAATAGATTTGGAACATTTAAATGACAGACTAAGTAAATGGGAAATTTTAGGAACTTACTGTTGACCAACCAACCATAATACAGTATTACAATAAATATATGGGGGGTGTAGATAAGAGTGACCAGTTGATAAATAAATATAATGTTCTATGAAAAATTATCATAAGCTGGTATAATAGTTACACTAATCTTGTAAAATATTTTTAGCAAAGTTATAAAACATACTGAAATTGAGCTTTGTTGTTATCAATAGACATTAGAATGCTAGTTTTTATAACTTAGATTTATATTTTTGAATTTTTCTTGTTGCATGGTCAATGTTGATCCCAGCAGATTTTTGGTCCTTTTTCTGTTAAAACACATCATTTTTAGAAATTTTAAAATATCTTTTGTATCTGATTATAATGTCTTCAAAAATATCCTACACACAGAGAATTGAATGTAGTTTAATAAAAAGTAACTTTTATTGAAATGAATCATAATGAATTTTTTTTTCTTCTTTGTGTTTGTGAATTGTTTAATTTATTTATTTTTGTTTATTTTTTTCATCTAAACTTTTTAAAAATAATAAAATACTTGCATAATAATATCACTTTGAAACATATATTGTTAAAAAGCCCTTTCAATTTACTACATTTTCATATATATACTATAATAACATAATTTTTAAAATAAAAGCTTTAGAGAAATATTGTCGATAAAAATCTTAAAGACATTGACGAATTAAGATTGAAAAAGCTGGATGTTTTTTTTAACAATGTCAACAGAGGAGGGCTATTGAAGCCATCTGAGTACACCTTCTCTACTTGCCTACTAAATTGGAAAGTATTCAATTCATTGAAAAGATCAGCAAGTAGTCTGAAACTATTTCTAGAACAAACAAATAAAAAAATTTGTTTAAATTGTTGATAGAGTAACAATTGATGAGTCATTGCTGATTGAAGAAATTATTTTTTTATTTCAATCATAATTTAAAAGAACTTATTTATGTTAAATTTCTTAATTGTTCGTCTAAAAATTATGTTAAGCAATTGAATGAGACCGTTCATGAAAAACCAATGAAAAAACGAAAAATAATTAAATTGACAAAATAAAGATTTTAAATTAAAAAATTTGTTATTAAAAGTTTTCAAACTTTAATTGCGTTTGTGTTTATTTCATAAAAACATAAGTACCAAATATACAAAACTGCTATTAAACATGAAGACTAACGCTAAACACTTGATTGTGTGTCAGCCTAAACCGTATTTTTTAAAATATTGGTTTTCCTTCCTGATGCTATATCTAGATTTCCATGATTCAGCGCTGTTGAGACCTGTGTGGAAAGAAATGAGTTGGTGTGGAATAAGATGGCAAGTGTAACAACAGATGGAGCGCGTGTTTTAGCTGGAAAAACGAAGGCCTGGTGAAGTTGAATAATAAAATTAAAGAAGAATATCCCGGCTACTAATTTACATATCCACCGTGTCATCCATCATGAAAGTCCGCGTAAAGTTGCGTTGAATATCAAGCATGTTATTGACCTTGTTGTTAGTGTAATAAACCTCATCAGGGCAAGGGCACTTAATCACAATCAGTTCCAGGCACTTCTTAAAGCTTTGGAAACTTAAACATCTCTATACTTATAAGACGCATTTGTTGTCTGTCTGCCTGTCTGTCTGTTCCCTTACAACTCAAGATCCAGACAACCAAATAACGTGAAATTTGGTACAAGTACACATAATTACATGGGTAAGGTTATAGGACATGTTTCGTTTCATCTCAATGGGTAGTTTAATTGTAATAAATTATTTTTATTTCAGTATATTTTACTATATTAAAGTAATCTCGACGGCGCCATAGATAAAACTCTTCTGTGACGTCATTTCCCAATGATCGAATAGAACTTGCGCGCTGGTGCTGTATCGTGCCTTTGTGATGCAAAGAATTGTTGATGTTTTTTCATGCTTCCGATTTGTACAGTTTGAGGAAGGTAAATGAATGAAGAAGGATTTTAGAAGAAGTGTGAAGCCATAATAATATGTATATATGTATATATCCTCTCTCTCCCCCCTACCCCCTCTCTCTCGCTTTATCTCTGAAGCGAGAGAGAGGGGGTAGGGGGGAGAAAGAGGAAAGGATGGTTGGAGGGAGGGGGAGGGGGGAGTGAAGGGAGAGGGGGAGAGAGAAGGGGTGGAGGGAAAGAGAGGGAGATGAGAGAGGGAGGGACAGAGGGAGGGATAGAGAGATAGAGAGAGGGTGGCAGGTAGGGAGAGAGAGGAAATCAGGGAGGGAGGAAGGGGGAGGAGGGGGAGGGAGGGAGAGGGGAAGAGAGGAGGGCGGAAGAGAGGGATAGAGAGGGATGGGAGAGGGAGGGATTAAGAAAGGAGGAAAGGAGAGAGGGAGAGAGAGGATGGGGGAAATGGGAGGGATGAGAGATAAAGAGTGAGAGGGGGGCAGGGAAGGAGAGAGAGGGAAGGAGGAAGGGGTAGAGAGGGAAGAAGGGGGATGGAAAGGGGGAGAGAAGGAGATGGGAGAGGGAGGGAGGGAGGGAAAGGGAGAGAGAGGGTGGGAGAGAGGGGGTAGGGAGAAAACAAAAGGTAAACAAAAAACCTTATTTTAAACCCGGGCAAAGCCGGGTACTTGCAACTAGTTCTGATATAAACTACCACATCAGGGAATATCAAGGAAGAAATATTTATGTTCTTGGAGATGAAGGGTTTTACTTGTGACTTTGTTACTAACATTGTTAATGAAGTGTGAAAATCAGACTTCATGTTCGCCATCGACTTTATAGAAAAGATGAATGAACTGAGTGTCAAACTTCAGGTCAATAGCTTGTTTGCACATGAAACATACGTACTTGTAAAATCATTTCAGGCAAAACTCTCTCTCTCTCTCTGTTCTCCAGGCAAGCAGGTGAAAACAAGTTTTGCCATTTTCCTTTGCTGAAACAGAAAATCATTTCAGCTGACATGGCTAATAAGTGCAAGGCTCATTTGGATGCCCTGGTTGTGGAATTTGAAGGGAGATTCCAAGACTTCAAGAACACTAAATAGCGAACTGAGTATATTGAAGAGTGGTTCCAAGATTTTGTCGCTATCTTGGTCCACATACATTTGTGAGCAAACGTTTTCTTGTATGAAATTAAACAAGTCTAATAACAGATGTTGACTGACTGCAATTTAAATGCAATCATGCGAATCACAACCAGTAAACTGGTTCCACAGTCAAAAAGCATTATCCGAAACTGTGAACAGTTACAAACTTCTTTTTAATTATATTTGTGGTCAGCTTGTATGTAAATTAAGTTCCATCGTCTTCATAAATGGTATGACAGATAACAAAAAAAGTTTGTTGAAATAATTATGAATAGTTAAGTCTTGTTACCAAATCAGCACTGATTTATTTAGTTCGTATTTCAAAATGTAATGTACATGTGTAATAAAGCATGAGTGTGAAATAAAATGACAAATACATGGTTATTATCCTTAATTCATATTTTCATACGTCGTAAATTGTAATTTAAGTAGACAAATATATGTGCGGCCCGCCGATAACAATCGAATTTTCAATGTGGCCCTCCGTGGGAAAAGTTTGCCCACCCCTGCTCCATGTGACGTCAGAATTTATACAACTAATATATATATATATATATATATATATATATATATATATATATATATATATATATATATATATATATTGTTACAACTCTTTAAATTCTGTTTATAAAATCAAAACATAACACAGACCGGCGTGGGTTCCAAGAGTATTTACTAATATCTATAAAAACAACAACAACGGCAACATGGCCACTCTCTTGCCGGCTTCTTATGTCACTGTCTCTACTGCGTCATCGCGTTCACTCTGTAGACTGTACGGTGCGCACCGGGAGGGTCGTAACACTGCCCCCCTCTTAAATCTGTCCGTCCCGGACAGGTCAGTTCTCACAACAGTATCTGTACAGTCTGTCCACATGAACCAGAGCTCTGTTCTCAGCGTGACCGTTGATGCTAGCTAGGAGCATGTCTTTTGTCAGGCTGTGGAGGTTGATTATCCCCGTGGTGGGGCGGGGAGGATCGTGTTCGTCCCCCTAGAAATCTGGCTGTTCACCGGGTAGGTTTTCTCGCAGGTGCAGGCGTTCGGGATACTGACCTCCATTGATGAGGCCCAACAAAATCAAGCTCTTGTTGTTGCAGAATAACATGACGATGACGAAACACACGTTGTAGCAGTAACGAAATGTTTTGCGTTTGAAAGAGCTAGGATGAATGTATACTGAACTGACCAGATTAAAGTCAATGGTCAGGTTCATCTCTGTCCTGCCTCGTTCTCCTCTGCTCCGATGCACTCTGCTGGTCTCCTCGCTCCTCTCTACTTTTAGTCTCTGCTCCCCAGGTGGCTCATATCGGTTCACCAGTGTCTCAGGTGGCTCTTAATGGGTCACCAACTCCTTAGGTGGCTCATCACAGGTCACCAACGTATCAGGTGGTTCTTCACAATTCACCAACGTATCAGGTGGCTCATTACCGGTCACCAACGTCTCAGGTGGCTCATCACAGGTCACCAACGTCTCAGGTGGCTCATCACAGGTCACCAAATCTTTCTTGTTATCGAAGCGCGACAGATTGTGCACGAAATTAAGACCTGTAGGGGTCTTGCCGTTCCAATGCCAAACGTTAGCACTGGCATCAGCTCCACTGTTGTGGATTTCCATGCATTCGCGGCTTTTGTTTAGTTGTGGTTTATTGTTCTTGACGTTGTTTTTATGAGACTCTGTTAAGTTGTCTGGATATTCAAGGTAACCAGGGCAGCGGTTGCAACAAGCTTTCAGACATTCTGCAGACCGATCATTCTCACAGGGGCTCAGATCGCTGGGCGGCTTTTCTTGGATTAGTTCCTTCTCGTGCGCTACGTTTTGGATGACCACATCATCAGGTATCACGTCGTGGATGACCATATCCTTAGGTGCCACTTCATGGATGACCACATCCTCAGGTACCACTTCTTGGATGACCACATCCTCATGTACCACTTCCTGGATGACCACATCCTCAGGTACCACTTCATGGATGACCACATCCTCAGGTACCACTTCATGGATGACCACATCCTCAGGTACCACTTCCTGGATGACCACATCCTCAGGTACCACTTCATGGATGACCACATCCTCAGGTACCACTTCATGGATGACCACATCCTCAGGTACCACTTCCTGGATGACCACATCCTCAGGTACCACTTCATGGATGACCACATCCTCGGGTACCACTTCATGGATGACCACATCCTCAGATAAAACTGGCCCCATGTCTAAGTCTGCTTCAATGATTAACTTTGTCTCTGAGTCATGTTTTCTTTTGTTGTCGTTTCATTCACTAGTTTCACTTTTGGTAATTCAATCTTTGCTTTCTCGGTGTCACCTTTAAAACCTTTCTTAATGTCCTCTATTTCACTTCTTAATGTTAAATGAAATTCTTTCATTTCATTCCGGCCTTCTTTCATTTCTTTTCTTAACTGCCCGATTTCCGTGGTAAAAACGTGGCTCTCCGGGTCCATTCCTTCATCAATAAGAGCTTCATGAAGTCTATTAAACAGTTGTTGTTTGTTGCCGTTAGTTGGAAGGTCCCTTTCTTCTAATTCATCCTTTAACTCTCTAACTAAAAGTCTGTTTAATTTCTTACCGAACATTGTAAGACTGTTCCGCCTCTGACACCAATGTTACAACTCTTTAAATTCTGTTTATAAAATCAAAACATAACACAGGCCGGCGTGGGTTCCAAGAGTATTTACTAATATCTATAAAAACAACAACAACGGCAACATGGCCACTCTCTTTCCGGCTTCTTATGTCTCTACTGCGTCATCGCGTTCACTCTGTAGACTGTACGGTGCGCACCGGGAGGGTCGTAACAATATATATATATATATATATATATATATATATATATTAGAACTCAGTGCAGTACACAATATAACAAATACTTTAATACAACTATAATACAACTTTGCTTATTTAAAGATCTCATAACTACTTCTACTATAACAAACTACTTAGATCTACCTATGTCTATTCTAAACCTGTCAGCCCTATACTCTACTACACCTTTCTCTCATCTAATGTATATTAAGTTAATTAACTTATTCTAACTTAACTTTATAAATGTCGGGGGGGGGGGTGATCATGCTCTCTTCGCATGTGTCAACAAAGGGAGCTTGACCATAACGTAACATGGCCAACTAAGTTTACTTCAGTGATGGGGCAGCAGCACAATATAAAAACTGCAAAAACTTCAAGAATCTGTATCTGCATAAAACAGATTTTGGCAGTGAAGCAGAGTGGACATTTTTTGCTACCAGTCATGGAAAAAGTCCTTGGGATGGTATTGGTGGCACAGTAAAGAGGCTAGTAGCAAGAGCAAGTTTGCAGGCAACTCTGCAACATTAAAAACTAACGCCACATCAGATGTACGAATGGGCAACCAAAAAAAGTTCCAGTAATTCATTTCTTTTTTGCAGCAAAGGATGACGTTAAAGTGCTTCGTCGCTGTTTGGTTGAACGATTTGCTTCAATTCAAACCGTTCCTGGTACACAGTCGGACCACCGGTTTGTGGCAGTAAGTGAAAAAAAACTCAAGATATTCAGGTTGTCATGTGATAACTGTGATACGGTTGTCAATGTGTCACAAGAACCTGACCGGGTAGTTGAACCGGCACCAAGCATTGCAGATCTGCATCCAGGACAGTTTGTGGCTGTTGTTTATAACACTGATTGGTTTATTGGGTGCATAACAGAACACTCTGTTGAACATCAAGATATCTTGGTCAAGTTCATGAACAGAACACCTACAAACAGATTAACCTGGCCAAGTCGTGACGATATCTGCTGGATACCATTCACTAATGTACTGTGCAATCTTCCACCACCAATGTTGTCTGGCAGCTCATCAAGACAGTATAGCTATGATGATGTGCATTTCGCCAATTGCAAGAATCTGTTTGATAGTAGGACTGTGTGTACATAGATAAGATACCATCAGTTAACTGCATTGGCAGCATAATGAGCATACGCTGATATCCGCCTTGTATGGTTGCTTGTATGGTTGATAAAAACAAACAATCTGTAATTTGATTTTGTAATTTAAAACTAACTTAATTTTTTCATAAAATATGATTGACATTTCATTTCTATGCTGAGTTACCATAATACACGTTAATGAGGCCCGTAGCGTGCGGGGTCAAATATTGATGAAAACTGTCTGAAGTGCACTGTTTGGAATTTTTTAGGGCATTCTGTGTGCAAGCTACACTCGAGATAAATACAATGAGTAAATACTGAAAATTACAGCCTGATATCTCTTTTAGTTTTTGAATTATTAGCTACGCAATATTCAATAATATAGTGTATAAATCATGCAATTTCATGCAGATTTTCACCAAGAAGGCGTTCGACACCCACATGAAATTTTCACCATAGCTAGTACTTGCCAAGGTTAACAAGTGTGCAAAATATGAAAAGTGTAAATTACTGTCCACATTGTCATCTGGGAGTCGCAATGCGTGCAAAAATGGACGACCATGATGCTTAAAGGGGCCCACAATGAGTACACTATTACTGATTAACAGGAATTCTCTATCAAAATAATAAACACATATAGGGGTACTTACTAACTGTATAACAAACATCATTTCATGTCTTATAGGTTCTTGGCTATACCGGGTCAAATATTGATGAAAACACTTGAGATAAATACATCAATCAACTCAGGATAAAACAATGAGTAAATACTGACAATTTCAGCCAGATACTTCTTTTAAGTTTTGAAATATTCACGTCCAAATATCGCGAAAATGTAAATGTCACGCGAACTCGCGACTACCCTTAAAACTTTAAAAAATCATATGTCGGAAAGTTTTTGACCAAATGGCCTGAAATTTTCAGGAATCACTCAACTTTGAATGTGCCACAAGCCATAAAAATTTCAGGACGATCTGAGAGGGTCGGGTGAACAATTGTTAAAAAAACTGGTTGAGTTGACATGGAATGACCCATCAGCTACACAGGCACGCAAAAGAAACTTACGACTTTTTAACATCTGATAAGTTAAACTATTCATAGAGCCAATTAGCTATTAACATGTTGTCACTTTCTTATACTTTCACTTTCAAGTAGGCCTACAGGGTGCCGAACTAGGGCACGAATGGCCTGAACTGCTGAATACTTTAAGATGGCCGAAACTAGAGAAAGTCGACGAAATAGCTTTGCTTAATGTTTTTGTAATGTGCAGATCTGGAGGAGAGTGCCAAAAGTTAAACTCGTTTTTTTTTTTTAAAGTACCACAATTGTGTTATGTGTTTTGTTATGTTAAAATTATTTTAAAACATCACGATTTATTTTATAATATGTAGTGACGAAGAAAGTAAAAACAGTGGCGAGTTATTGGTTAAGGCATAGCAATATGATTTTATGCTGAATAATATTTGTTCTGGGAAAGAGTTGGCAGCCTTGAACCGGATATTAAATGTATATATAAATAAATAAATAAACCAGTGTTGCCACTCCTTGGGTTTTCTCACAAGATCTTGGGTTTTCGGCTGTAAATCTTGGGTTTTTTTTTTTTGCTTTGTTTTTTTCTCTATTGTACAAGTGTCCCCCCCCCCCTTATCTGGGTCATTTTTGGTGGGAAAAGGGGGGAAAACTGAACGTAGGGCCTAGAAACATCCCGACAGGTAAATTGACACCAATAGGTGTGAGGCGACAGGCGAGGGTAGAGAAAAAGTGTTGCGGAATGTACTTGGGGACTCACGGGGTTTGAATTTTCCCGAAAGTATCGCATGTCCTGTGTTTAGTCTTTTCTCAATAACACAAAAGTGTCACATAAAGCTGTCCCAGACCGGGTTGGAGGTTGGATGGGCTTGTTGTAATTATCTTTTACAAATCACTCATGTCCAGACTGGGGTTAAACAGTTTTTATATCAGCTGTACGATTTTTTTTTAAGTTGAGAAAACTTGGACTTTAGCTGTAGATAGTTGAGCCATAATATACAAACACATTAAATCAGTGGCACAACCTGGGGTGCAGGCCAAATCATCAATACATAATTTATGTTATAAAGTAACAAAAAGACTGTCAAACTGTCTTTTTTCATAACGTGAGCCCCCCCCCCCCCCAGCATTTTTTGCTGGTTGTGCCACTGCATTAAATTTAAAAAAAAAATTTAGAATTCGCAATATTTTTTAAATTAGTTTCAAAAACCAAAAAAAAAAATTAATAATTTTTTTTTTTGGATAAAAAACAACAACACACAATTCAATTACATTATACTGCTTTATGTTACCTTTTTTTTTTATAAACAACAATGAGGGAAAAAAATGACCTTGGGTTTTCTTGGGTTTTTTAAGGGTCCCAACTTGGGCTTTTCATATTTTTAGAGTGGCAACACTGAAATAAACACTTGAGCGCTAAGTCAATTTTCAAAACACTCATGTATGTCGGCAAAGTATCATTGTAATTGTTTTGAGTCAATAATGAACAATTAACATTTTTAATTGTATTTAATATTTTAATTAAGATGCTCTCCTATTTCCCCCCTGAAGCCCCCTGTCTGAGGTGATACTTGTTATTATGGCACTTATGGCCATTAGTAATTAGTCTGGGGCAGGGGTGAATTCAGAAACGCAGTGACTACGGGACCAAGGAACGGACTCCGTATTTTTTTTTTCGGGGTCCAGGGATAGATGCGTATGCGCGGTTGACGGACTGCTTATTATTGCATATTTTTTGTTTTCGGGGTTAGGGTTAGGAATAGGGCTAGGATTAGCCTGATTAGGGTGAGAAGCAATATCTATAGCTGGATCTCGAAAAAAATCTGAGTCCATCTATCGCGCATGAGCACATCACAGCCGTAAAAAAATAAAATCCGTCTAGAGCGCATCTATCCCTGGACCCCGAAAAAAAAAAACGGAGTCCCGTTCCTTGGTCCCATAAGGCATAACAACTGCGATTCAGAAATGCACTGGCTCCGGATACATCTAAGGGTGAATTCTTATGATTTAAAGTTATTTTCTTTTCGTGGGAAATTGCATAACCGAGCAATTTTTTCTAATTATACATTAAAATGATAGCTTAGTTTGTGTGGCGCGCTGGTAAAGTTGGTTGTTCGCTTGGCCGTGACCCAGTTTGGCTAACTATGTGAGGGTTCGATTCCTCTGAGAGACATAATTATTTTTTTCAGATTTTATTTTTCAGGATCAGGGTTCGGGATAGGGGGGTTAGGGATAGGGTTAGGGTGTGGAGCAATATCTATTTATGGTCCCCGAAAAAAAATATCTCTGATTATTAAGAGTAAATGACGTCATCAACGTCTGCTGTAAATAAGAGTTCTCATTCATTCTGTTTACTCTTTAAACGTGTTAAAACCATCGCCGATTTTGAGCACCATCATTGTGTAATAATATCATAATATAAACTGCATTTCCCGCGATAAGAAAATAACTTTAAATCATAAGAGTTCATTCTGTTTACTGACATATCCCATAAAAAAAAAATACGTAGTACGTCTTAGTAGTATACGTAGTACGTCTGGGGCCAGTGCGATTCAGAAATCATAAAAAATTGTACTTAGGACAAAATTTCTCGGGATTCTATATCTAGACCCCTTTATGAGGCAGTTAGGATTACCATAGTCGGCATGTTGTGCCGACAATTTTTATTTCTTCCTTTGTACGTACAATTAATACTTAATTTTTGCTACCGGATTTGCCCATACTCCGACGTGTTTGTACTTTTGCCATTTTGAACATCTAACATCTATATAAATAATAGCTGTGTGGGCTCTGCGTTAAATCGAAAGTAAAGAATCAATACAACAGTATTTCATTTTAAAATATTAATCATGGCGCCATCTCGGTCTTGATTTGATATTTCTTTTTAAGAAAATCTACAGTTTTAAATAGTTTCTGTTGTTTTTATTATGAAACATTAAAGTCCCAAATATTAAAAAGTAATAATAACGTATTATCATTCAAATTATTTGTGTTTTTATTACAACAGATAGCATTTTAAAATCGTCAAATGTAAACAGTAGTAGTCGAAAATTCTCCAACAATTAGGATAGCGAGCGCATTTGGCGTAACTAATTTCGTAAATAAAGTTCTTTTAAAAAGTCAATCTAATATAAAAAAAAAGAAATTATGCGAAATTCTATACAAATTAAGTTCTCATCTATCACATCATGTCATTTTTTAAAATAAATAGTGCATTGATTTATTTTTAAATTATAAAATAAGAATATATTTTTAAGACTTACACGTCAAGTAAAAGTGTAAAATAATCAAGCGGTTTATTTTTTTATTTAATTATATTTTATAATTTATCATTTTTGTTGTTTTAATGAAAAGTAACAACAACTAATTAGATCTCATTGACAAAATTTTAAAACTTTTTTTTTTATTGAAATAATTTTTCCTTTAGGTTTGTTTCTTCAAGGAAAAGAAACAACAACTAATTAGATTTTTAATTTCGTTCATAACTTAAAAAAAAAAATTATTTTGAAAATATATATCAAAGCTGAACAATAGTTATCTCTATGCAAAGGCTTTGCAGTGTACAGCTAGTAAAAAATATTTTGTCCATTACTTTTAGACTCCTATTAGGCTCTATTTCATGATAGTATATGGGTGCTTGGGAATGTCACAGCTGCAGTCAGCATGTAATAAAATGTTTTGTATTTGTGAAATTTTGTATAAAATTAGCATAAATAGAAAATAAACAAGGTCGACAAGGGCCAGGAAGGGGGTAGATGCATGTCCGTACATCTCAATTATGTCCCCCCCCCCTTGCATTAGGATTTGTAAGTCTATACAAAATTATAAATTTTGAATAAAATATGATAAATAAGTAAAAAAAAAAAGATAGAATTTTTAGATACCAGAATCTCAGACCTGTGGAGGCATATCCATAGTGTCTGTGATTTTGCAGCACAACTATTTTGTTAAAACTGCTATTTATTTACTTGTTTCTATGAAGTGTGAATCCTGATCAAATGGGCTCATAGAAAGGAAATGTCATTGAGAAGTGTATTACAGGGTTACAGCTGGTCTGTGCCCACTGGTTAGCCTAGAAATAAAATTTCCACCTCTTACAGTGACACCTAAAACTTGATAAAAAAAGGATACTTGTTCATAATGTGTGTTTTTTATAGTAATGGAAAATTGAGTTTTCCAGAGTTAGCATACTCACTGTGTTGCTTCTGGGGATACAACTGTATCTCTACACATTACATGTATTATTTATTCTCACTAAATTGTATGAAAAAGGTAAAAAAAATAAATAAAAAGAATGGCATTCTTTGACCAAAATCTTAATCTGAAATATTTTCAGGCACTCTTTAAAAATGTAAGTGGAGTATTATAAACAAATCGGTTGAAAAAAATAGAACGAACAAAAGAACAAATAATATGTCAGTTATCAGTACTTTTTTTGCATCTACCCTAGAGACTGGAATTGTCTCCGCTGAGGATGCAGACAAGTTAGATCCTGTTGTTGTATATAACTACCAATTACCTACATCTAATTACCTTAAAAATGGTTTTTTTTACAAACAAAAATAGTTTCATGGGACTTTATTAGAAAATGTATTGACTAAGTATTTCAAAATATTTTTAAATTTTTTTTTTGTATTTCCAGAGTCCTAATTCAGTTAGCAATCTGCCTTTTTTATCTATAGTCATTCATTTTTTTAATGAAGACTTTAAATAGATTTATGTAAGTACACAATGAACCCTAAAATATGGTACATGTATATAGTTTGAAAAATTTATGAAATATAGCTGCATGTTTATTGACACTGTAGAGTAAAAATATTAGTTTGTAGATGTCAAATAGCTAGGAAGATTCATATTAAAATCTTTTGAAAAACCTTTGGGACTGTGTTTATTTGAAAAAAAAAAGTATTCAGTATGCATGGCATGACTTTACTTTAGTAAAACTAAAAACTAACTAGTTAGATAATGAAAACTCTAACCAAGCAGTATGCTTATATATACATACTAGTTGCAAGTACCCGGCTTTGCCCGGGTTTAAAATAAGGTTTTCTGTTTACCTTCTGTTTTCTCCCTACCCCCTCTCTCCCTTCCTCTCTCTCTCCCTCCCTCCCTCTCCCTCCCTTTCCCTCCCTTTCTCCCCCCTACTTCTCCCTCCCTCTCCCTCCCTCTCTCTCCCATTTCTCTCCCTCCCTCTCTCTCCCATTTCTCTCCCTCCCTCTCCCATCTCCCCTCTCCCCCTCCTTCTCTCCCCCCTGTCCATCCCCCCTCCCTCTCTCCCTCCCTCTCTCCCCCTTCCTCCTTCCCTCTCTCCCTCCCTGCCCCCTCTCTCTCTTTTTATCTCTTCCTCCCACTTCTCCCATCCTCTCTCTCCTTCCCTTCCCTCTCTCTCCCTCCCTTCTTTCTCCCTCCCTCCCCCTCTCCACCTCTCTCCCTCTTCCTCCCTCCCTCATTCCGTCTCTCCCTCCCTGCCTCCTCACTCTTTATCTCTCTCCCTCCCTCTCTCCCACCCTCTCTCTCTCGCCCTCTCTCCCACCATCTCTCTCTCCCCCTCCCTACCCCCTCTCTCCCTCCCTTCCTTTCTCTTTCCTTCCCTCCCTTTCTCTCTCCCTCTCTCTCCGTCCCTCTCCCATCTCCCTCTCTCCCTCTCCCCCTCCTTCTCTCCCCCCGTCCATCCTCCCTCCCTCCTCCTTCCCTCTCTCTCCCCCCTGCCCCCCCTCTCTCTCTTTATCTCTCTCTCCCCCCCTCCTCTCTCTCTCACTCTCTCACTCTCTCTCTCTCTCTCTCTATATATATATATATATATATATATATATATATATACTTATTATTGTGGCTTCACACTTCTTCTAAAATCCTTCTTCATTCCTTTACCTTCCTCAAACTGTACAAATCAGAGAGCATGAAAAACATCAACAATTCTTTGCATCACAAAGGCACAATACAGCACCAGCGCACAAGTTCTATTCGATCATCGGTAAATGACGTCACAGAGGAATTTATAGCGCCGTCGAGATTACTTTAATATAGTAAAATACTAAAATAAAAAAAAAATAATTACAATTAAACTACCCATCGAGATGAAACGAAACCTGTCCTATGACCTTCCCCATGTAATTATGTGTATGTGTAACAAATTTCACGTTATTTGTTTGTCTGGATCTTGAGTTATAAGGGAACAGACAGACAGACAGACAACAAATGCGTCTTATAAGTATAGAGATATAATAATGTATGTACAGTATTATTTGGAAATCTAAAATTTAAACTGAAAATGTTCTTCATAATCATGTATAAAATTTTTTTTTCATTTTTCTGGTAAATGCTTATAATAATTAGAAATGTAAATGAATGAGAATGAAAACATGAAAAATGTAATAAAAACAACTTTTTTTCATATAGGAATTATACTTTTGATACCATTGTTGAGGGTTCTGGAAAAAGGTTGAAAATAGGAGGTAAGAAGACCCAATTTGTTATGTACTTTTTAAAGAAAAAAATTCTAATTTCAAAGTGAAATATGCTTAAGTTAATAATTTTTTTTAAGTAATTTTTTTGTTCATAGATTTAAAAAATCTATTAAATTCTTCACCATAATTAGCTTAACTTTATATTTTTACTTAACAGTGCTAAAAATAAAGACTTTGTGTTGGTGTCTATGTGTGTTAAGATGATGCATCAGAATTGGGAGCAGGGTTTTATGTACAACAATTTTAACGTTTTATCCTAATTAATGATTCCCAAACTGATTTTTATAATTGAAGTTTTAAATCATTTCTATTTTAGTCTGTTAGTTTTAAGGTACGAATCCACCAAGATGAAATTCCGGTATGTAAGGGTTTTACGGATTCCGTCTCTGTTTCGCTGCTATGATATTCTAATGAGAACATTCACACCAGTCAAGATTTCCGCTGCGGAGCAGCGAAAGTTTTCAGTTTCGCTGCTTGCAGAGTTTTTTTCCGGAGAGCTACATTTTGCGTCAAGATAAACAAACAAAATGGCTGCTTAGAAATGTCGATTCGAATAGAAAAAATGATTCAAATTAGTATATATTCATTAAAAAATAACAACGACAAAGTGAATTTTGACAGAAAAACATTTGTATATGAATTTCTGAAAGGAAAATATACATTGTCTACCTACATATTCTATAAATGAAATTTCTTTCGATTGAAGCGCTGTCTGAAAACATAAATGCTATTCAATAAAAGTTTGACTGATCATGAAAACAAAAAAGTGAATGGCTACCGATTGAATAAAAAGTAAAAAAAAAATCAACAGTTTTCCAATTCCAGTTAGACAATTTATTTGTGATAAGAACAAAAAGGCACACGGAATCCAATATTTTCTGCTTTTCAAAGTATCGTTTTTTTTTCCACTAGCAGGAAGAAAGTGCGAAATAATCATTAAAAAATCTTCTTTCCGGTGAGTTGTTTCGGCGCTCACTGTTTCGTTCCAGTGTATATACAAGAGTTTCGCTAAGTGGAACTTTCCGCGCGAAAGTGTTTTGTCTTGGTGGATTCATATCTTTATGTATACTAATCAGTAAAGTTTGCTTATCCCTAAAGGGCCATTGGGGTAGATGAAGTATATAATTCATCTGTTTCTTAACTAAGGTATATAAAGGGATTGTGTGTTTAGCACAACACCCAGCTGCTTTTACTTCTCCAACTAAAATCAGGTATTCATTTAAAACTGGGTGAACTTTAACCAGGACCTGGAAAAATTTCCTTGGCTCTCACAAAGGATCAAACCCTTGACTCTTGACAGTTGAGTGCTCTACGCCGCTCAGCCACCCATCCCTCATCCTATTTAGAACTGGATTATCATCATTAGAATTGGATCTTAATCCTATTGCTCTTGTCCAAGATTACTGTAATTACATTTAAGCTGTCTTGGAGTGTTATGGGAGTGGCCAGCAAATGAGGTTGGGTAGTTTTACTATCTGGGGGGAGGTGCTGGCTAATAATTGAAAGAGCGAGATGAGAGATAGAAAGAGTGAAGAGTGAGAAAGAGAAGAAAGTTAATTAATCGTAGTTACACTATAATTAGTTGTAAAATATTATTGATTTTTTTATGAATCACGTGTTGAATAAAATAAGTCTGCTGCCACAACTGGGGTAAAAAAAACAAATAGCCAAAAATAACACATGATCTCTACAAAACATATCATTCATCTCACAGTGTTGCAACATGTATTTACTAAATTGTAGTTTTGTTACTGTAAATTTCAAACTACTCTGTTCTGGAGGCATTTATACTTCCCTATGCCACTGTAAATATGTTGCAATAGAAAATGAATTTATATCTCCAAACCCCTTCTAGTTATGCTTAACACTCCCCACATCCCATTTAAGTGTCTCATCTCTGCCTAAATTCTGAGTCTGTAGCAAAATCTTAGCCTCTTCTCCACCTTTCTCTACTTAATGTTATCAGTTGTGAAGAGGTCAGCCCTGTTACCACAATGACATAGTTTACAGTTTCATGTACATAGCCACTGAACTTAATATTTCAACTGTGATTATACATACTAAGCCTAGAATCATGGTCCATTTAAACATCTTATTCTCATCCCTTTGGACAGAATGATAACAAAATATTATTCATTATGGAGATGGTCACCTTTACTGGTATAAAACAATTTCAGTAATAAATGACTCTCTCCAAGGCCCCACCAGAATAAAATCTAAACAAGCTTCAGAAAAAAAATCTGGTGTCATAATTGAACTGATCACTGTGATAGAAAACAGGCGTGAAGAGTTTGTGTCGCAGTCTCATTTTATCATCAAATTAATGTAAATGTCAACTTTTTAATGATTCTTTTAGTCAAGCAAGTCTAAAACTTGACAGCAGTCTTTTCCTCCAACTTTGGCCTTGGAAAAAAATGTTCAGATTAAGTACAATGGATGAAAGTGACTAAAGTCTGCTAGCAGTTTTGTTTAAGAAAAAATTCGACTCACGTTGTCTATAGTGTCAAAAGGGTTAATAGAAATGTTAAAACTCATATTTGAATCTGTATAAATTTTCATATAATGACTGGCCTTTAGATGTATTTGGTAAGTAGCATTTCTCTCTCATTTTATTACTTTAAAAATGCAGACTCTTAAAAAAGAAATAATTTCTCAGTGTACAGCAAGATACAAGATTAGTTTTTAATATTTTCAGATTTACCAGAAAAAGTTGTTTCAAGTGTTCAACTGCAAAAACACTGTAAACGAAAGTTTCCTGGTCCAGCAGGGAATTTGCCACCTTCACCAGTATGTTTAATTTTCTCTGACACTTTACGAATAGGTGTAATACAAAAATCTACAATTCCTTAAGCTGTAGCCTAAGTGCACATATAATTAATCCAAAAATAGGTTGAGTTTAAAATAGCTTATGTTTGAACGTTAGACCACTTTTATTGACGAGATTATGTTAGAAGAATGGAGTACCATTACACGTATATGTATTTACCAAATTGTTTAGTATAATCAAAGAGACAATTAATAACATTTTTACTTCATGCCAGTAAGACAAGTGAATTATCAAGTATTAGAGTGTTCTTAACATAAACCTGAGTTTATTTGTTACGCAAATAAATATTACTCTTAATTTGTAGATATTTTTTAAGAAATTTATTTATTGCACTAAAAAGGGAGCTCCAGTTTGGACAGATAGTTAATGACAAATAAGCATATTAATTGCATCAAAATTATATAGTCGGGTTTAAAAATCGACACTTTTAGATTTCCGGGATTTATAACTTATATCTTTAATCCCAATTGACATTAGAAGCTTTTAAGCCCTACTAGCCTAATAGCAGTTCATTTATCACAGTAGATCTTTATCAGCAAAATAATTTTAAATGCTTTATACGGATTAAATAATACTAAGATTGTAACAAGCAGTTGTTCAGATCCTTTTTTTTTTTTGTTACATTCTTTTTTTTTGCCTTCTGAGCACCTAGTTGTCATGTTTAGTAAATATTGATTTCATTACATTTTACATTATACTGTTTGATTAACTCTTTAGCTGCCAGACATTGAGCATGTTGATGTCCTACATGATGATGAAAGTAATAAAAAGCTGATGATTAAAGATGAGGTACTCAATTTTTAGTTGCTTTTATTTTCTTTACAAAAAATTAAACATTGCTCTCATCACTATAAGAACTCAAGATGTTCAGTTAACATTTAAATTCTCTGACACTGTTTTACTTTATAAAAATTAATGTTTTTACAATTCAGTCTGTCTTACATCTTCTTTTTCATGTTTATTGAAATATGGTTGTTACCTATTACTTTTAAAATGCTGCCAAAATAACACAATGTAACAACATTTTTGTTTATGTTAATTTTTTGATGTTTCTTACATAATTTTGGTATGCTGATTTCAGTGGTACCATTGGTTTTGCTCTATCAAGATTTCCTGATAAAAAGCGTAAAATATATTTTGGAGTTTTTCCTATATGTGTGATGCATTTATAACACAGTGGCTTGTGGATTTGTTTTTCTCTCCGGCGAGCCACTGACAGTGGCTTTGTATATTTTGTGTCTTTTTTCTATAATCCCACTTTTAATATTACTTTTCCTGATTTTAGTTTTTTTTAGGTATTCAGGTAAATCATTTTTTTTATAAATATTAGCACATTTTGGGTACAATTTTTTTTAACAAATGCTACTGAGAGAATGAGTGAGCTATATTATTATGTTTATTTTCAGTTTAACTAATTACAACTGTTATATGAAGTGGTGAAAATGTCTAGAGGATCCGGCAAGCTTTGTCCTGACTCATTCTGTTATGTTTGTGGTTACTATATTATATATTAGTCCAACACAAGATTGTCAGTGGTACAAAATTCTTTACTGCATATCATGCTTATTTTGGCATGGCTATGGGAGATCAGGAAAGCCAATGCCCTTTGCGTTTCCGAGAATATGGAGAGAACCAACGAATCATCATGATGACTGTTATTTCTGCATGGTTGACATTTCAAAGTATAAAAAGCCGAAGGATAGGCTGACTTTAGTTTATCCAAGTATACCCTCTTCTATTGGGCCAGTTCCACACAGTGATGAATTGCCTGTTCCTAACCCACCTCAATCTGAAGAAGCAGCTGCATATCATTCTGATGTAGACACACCGGATGAACTCCGTGATGACTGTGATTTCAAGGAACCGAAAGATTCACCTAATTTCCCTAACCAACAAGACAAGACATGTTGAAAAAGAAGCATGGATTGCGTTTAGACATGTTTTTCATAGTTTTTTAGGCAACAATAAGAGTGATAACTACAAAGAGCTAGTGGAAAACTTAATTTTACGGTAGGCAGATATGAAATGCAGAATGTCACTAAAGATGCATTACCTGCATTCACACTTAGAATTTTTCAGACCAAATTTGGGTGATGTGAGTGAAGAGCACGGAGAACGTTTTCATCAGGATATCCATGCAATGGAGAAAATACCAGTGCAGATGGGATGCAGCTATGATGGGTGACTACATCTGGTGTTTGATACGTGATGACGACAAACTTCATAAAAGAAAACCATTTTCTACTGTTCACTTCTAGTGTTTTTTTTTTATTTTGAGAGACTATTATATTAGACGTAATGTAACATTATGTAATATATGTATGTAAATTGATGTAACATGACATTTTGTAACATAACATAACATTTTTGAACTAGTAAATGTTAAATATTGACTAAAGTTGTATCTCATGGAATATGATTAATATTAATTATATGTTTAATTGAATTTTTGGTTTTACGATCAAACGCTTGATGCAATAAAAAAAACCAATGTCATATTCAGACTCAGCATACTCATATTAAAAAAGAAACATCAAAAAATGTAGATAAACAGAGAAAAAAAATTTTTTTGTTACATAGTGTGAAAAACTTGAGTGAAAAACTTGTAAAGATGCTATACAATTAAAGTGTAAATGTTTCAACAAAAATTCAACCAATTTATTTTTAGTAACTTGATTTAGCCCCAATTAGTGCAGTAAAAACAATCTAATTACTAATTGCCATTGAAGCTTAAAAGAACATACAGCCAAACCTTGGTTTACATGTGGTTTGCAAAATTTAAAACAAAATTTGTCTAGATTTATCAGCAATGTTTGCAAGATGAGCTACATTACAAAAAAATGGAAGTGAATAAATGAGAGGTTTTGAGGTATGAATAATGCATATTTTCTGCTTTTTCTGTTGAGCTTTGTTTGATATGATAACTACTGAGTAGATGGTTTTCTCTCATAATCAAATATTTTCAAACAATGTGATTCTCTTGCACAGACAACATAATGGTATGTCAAAAATTACTAGAAATCCATGCAAAGGCAAAAGCAAGTGTCACTGCATTTGTTCTATGTTAATGCCATACAAGCAATACTATTAGTAACCGCAAAAAGATATCTTACACAATGATTAAATGAGATTACTTTATATACAAATAAAAAAAAAAATTAAAATCAATCAAATGTATTAATATGCATAAGATTAATTTTAGTTCTTTGGAATCATACAATTTTCCATTATTTCTTATGCACTTGAAATACAAGTGTTTTCAATTTACAAAGAAAAAGAAGGATTTTTTTATTTTCATGCCTAAATCTTAAGAAGTTCTTTTCAACAATCATCTGCCGTATTAACACTAAAGATTGAACAGATCCAGTTTAGCAGACTCAATTCTCCAGGCTAATGTGGTGAGAGGACATGATAAAGAACTGAAAATGTGGATAGGCCAGAGCTTTTTATTTATACAATGCCCTTTGTTTTTCTTAAAACTTAATTTATAATTTTTTTCTTTAATTAGGCCAGAAAAACTAGTCCCAATAGTGCGAGCTGAAGAGTCTACTCTACTTTTAAAATGAGCATCTACTTACACAAATCTTTTTAATTAATGTTTCAATATTTTTAAAATAAAAAACTGCAGCTTTTTGTTTTTAATTTTGAATGGTAGTGCATACATAGAAACTATACTAGTGCATACATAGAAACTATACTAGTGCATACGTAGAAACTATACTAGTGCATACATAGAAACTATACTTGTGCATACATAGAAACTATACTAGTGCATACATAGAAACTAGACTAGTGCATACATAGAAACTATACTAGTGCATACATAGGAACTATACTAGTGCATACATAGAAACTATACTAGTGCATACATAGAAACTATACTAGTGCATACATAGAAACTAGACTAGTGCATACATAGAAACTAGACTTGGATTTGAATTATTCAAAAGGTTGGGGAAAAAACTAAACAATGGGGTCCTCTTGTGTGGTAAAGCGCTCGACTGTCGACCTGAGGGTCACTGGTTCGATCTTCGGTGATGACCAATGAATATTTCAGGTCATGGCTACAGTCCCCACTATGTCTCCCAAGGTGCCTCCATGGCCATTGCTATTTCAGCTATGGTGGGGATGATTGAAAGGCACTTCAAAAACCGTCCCATTAGTGGTTTATAGGATCTAAGAGAATTCATCTCATGTTTACAGGAACTTCATACACACAGAGTAGTCATTCTGTTTATAAAAAAAATATTAAATACTGATATATAATTTAGTTGAGAAAGTATTTGTTACCTTATAAAACTTTCTTCATTACTGCAATTATTACCACTTTTTAAACTAAATTAAGCCAGCTATTCTAAAACATTTTTTGCCTAAGCCCAAGAAACCTCTCCAATTGTTTCTGGGCATACTTTGGTAACTAAGTAGTTCAAACCAGATTTTCAAATTTATTACACTCTCAATATATTTGTTTTATGGAATAAAACTTATTGTTTTGAGAATATGGATACTAAATTTATTAGTCTATTTTACGAAATAAAAAAAAAATATCAGATTATGAAAAATGGAATTAAAAAAATTTTTGAGACAACTTTAAAAGTACCATTTTTAAATGTAATTATCCTAAATAGTCGATTTTTGTATAATACCAAATCTATTCACTCTTCACGAATTTAATAACAAAACATAAGAATATTGAACAATATATTGACCCCAATAATTTATAATGTAAGCCTAAAATTATCCATTGCATATTGGTGTAAAGGTATAATTGTTTCGTAAACATTAGGATCACTTTTTATTTAACTGAGATCCGAATTTTTATATTTCCGGAAGAGAGTTTTAGTCAGTTGAAGGATCACTCTCGTACACGACAGACGTGTCGATGTTTTTTTTCCTTGTTAGGATATTGCAAATATTATTGTGAGTGATCATGAGAGTAACAGTTCACCTCCATGATGGAGATATATTTTCTAGATAAGTTTTTGTGTATTTGTACTTGGATATAATACAGATGTATCATTAGAACATAATGGAGTTCTCACTAGAAATGTGGTGATCCAACAGATTATTTTTACAATGTGTACAGTGAACTTATTTTATCGTATTTTCTATATTATTGTATCGTAATAAACTTCAATCAGCAAAGAACACTGTCTTCGCACATTATTTGGTATTTGATTAGTGGAATGAAAGAAGAGCCACAGCTACCACAAACACGCCTCCAAGATAATAACAATAATATTTAAACTCTGCAATGCCTCATCAATAATATTGAGAGAGTAATACCCAGACAATGATGGCAGAGAACAATGGTACCACTTAATACCCTGACAATTGGCATGAAATTAAATGTCACAATCTACACATTTATGGACATCAGTGTGTTTGTTTAATACACCACATTTATAATATTGACATCAGTGTGTCTGTTTAATACACCACATTTATGGACATCAGTGTGTTTGTTTAATACACCACATTTATAATATTGACATCAGTGTGTTTGTTTAATACACCACATTTATAATATTGACATCAGTGTGTCTAATACACCACATTTATGGACATCAGTGTGTTTGTTTAATACACCATATTTATGGACATCAGTGTGCTTGTTTAATGCACCACATTTATGGACATCAGTGTGTTTGTTTAATACACCATATTTATGGACATCAATGTGTCTGTTTAATACACCACATTTATAATATTGACATCAGTGTGTCTAATACACCACATTTATGGACATCAGTGTGTTTGTTTAATACACCATATTTATGGACATCAGTGTGCTTGTTTAATACACCATATTTATTGACATCAGTGTATCTGTTTAATACACCATATTTATGGACATCAGTGTGTCTGTTCAATACAACAAATTAATTGACATCAAATTTATTTTAGCTTTACAGCCCACATACCACAGTTACAGATGACATCTTTACATCAAACATCTGGATGTCACTGCTTGCTGATTTGGGACCCGATGAGAAAACAATACTTGAAAATTTTTCCATCAGATCATCTCTTTTGAAAGTAAATTATAATTACCATTCAATATTGTATTAAGATGTTTGTTAAAACTATTTGGCAACAAAAATGTGAAGATTAGTGTAGTAAAAAATGATGGTTAAACCATCGGGATTAAGATTTAAGTTGTTGATTCCTGGGATGTTCTCATCTCTTCTACTAATGGCTATACAGTTATCAGATTAATTTAACATTCGGAGGATGATAGTCTGAAACCTCAAACTTAGGTTTTTCATTTTTTATATTTATCAACAATGTACAGTGTATTGTTTTAACCTATCTTTATATGTGCCATGTCACTGACGTTAGGATTCAATTAAAAAAAAAGTTTTAAAAAAATGAAAATTAGCGGACAGAGGAGGACATAATTATTTTTTTTTTACATTTTTATTTGGCAAAAGTACAAAAAGAAACTATAAAGAATAGCAGAAAAAAGCACTTTAATTACCAAATATAAAATTAAATTTATTCTAGATTTAGTGAACAATTTCTACTTTAAAATTTTGTTATTTAGTGTGTTTTTATAGAAGTATTGAAGTCAGTACGTTGAAATATCATAAACTATGTAAATGTCCATACAAATACATAATTCTGAGAAATCATCATTTTAGACTTCCCTTAGAGTTAATAAAAGTCAGTCTTTTTAAACTAAATTTTAGGACTTGTACAAATAGAATGATGAATGCTTCTGAAATAAACAACATGTATGAGCATAAAATAAGGACAATTTAAAGAATGTAAATTTTACAAGAACTTCGGGCAACATTTTATCTATTTCATTTTTATATTTTATCATGTTGGAACTTATCAAGTACAGTTTAAATTAAATCTTAATTCTTAAGGTTTTGACCAAAGCAGTCTTGAATTATAATTGACTAATCAGGGTGGCTGGACCCTAGACAGTTCATCCTAGCGACATTTCAACCTCGCGACACTTCGACCCTGGGAAAGTTTGACCACAGACAATTTGACCCTGTTAAGTGATAAAAATATTTCTTTGTTTTAAATATGTTTATTAACTTTGTTCAACATGTGTATATATGCTTAAGATATTTGTATGTTTTATTTAAAATGTGTTTTAATTGTTTTAAATTTTTCTTTTAATTGTTTAAAATGTGTGTTTTAGTCCTTGTGATGTCTGAGCAATGAAGATAAATTATTTGATTATGTGACATAATTTTTCTACTCAACAAATCTTTTTGCCCCCTCTTTTGATTATAACCTAGCTCTGATAAAATTACAGCTTTTCAATCTCACACCTCATGTCATTTTTAGCAAAAACGCAAGTGTGGTAAGTGTTGCCAGACAGGTAGATATAACCACAATCTAAAGACAAACCTTCAGAAACACATATTTTAAACAATTAAAGCATATTTTAAACAAAGCTAATAAACATATTTAAAACAAAGAAATAATTAAAATGTTATTTTTATCAGTTGACAGGACCGAATAGTCCGGGGTTGAACTTTACCGAGGTCGAAGTGTCGCAGGGTGGAAAAATCGTGTAACCACTAATCAGATAAAATAGTATGGCATAGGATGAGTGTAAAAGTACATTCAGTTGGAAATGTTCCATGTTTCTTGAATGTCATTTTTTGTTTACAGGCCAGTAAGAAATTGCTTCATAAAGGAAAAATCCCCCTGATAGCTGGTTATGTTGAAAATGTACATGAGCAAGGATCAGATATCAGTTTTGTTATCCGAGATCAAACAGGTATATTTAGTCTATCTAGAATATCACATGTTAAAAAAAGTCATCTTATTTGTTATTTATCTTATCTGTTAAAAATATTTTTGAATACCTTTCATTACTAATTATTTAGGCTGGTAATACTTTGAAAAGATCTGCCTAAAAACTTCTTTTAGAAAAATAATGTGGATGTTTTACTTATACTGAATAACATTTGATAAATATTACAACTTTACAAATATGTGTAAAACATGTGACTATGTAAGTGGTTCTGAAACTTAAATGCTTAGCTATAAAAAAAATTTCCTTGTCATCATCCACCTATAAGTAAATACAGAACCATCATCCACCTATTATATATAATAATAGTGGTCTCACATCTGCGTTAAATCGAAAGTAAAAATCTAAGAATACAACAGTATTCCAGTTTAAATAATTTATCATGGCTCCCGGTCTCGATTGGATATTTCTTTTAAAAAAAATCTACAGTTTTAAATAGTTTCTGTGTTTTTTTTATTTCCCCTGTTACATTTCTGAAATAAAATTGTAATAATTCGCACATATATTCCAGTTTATTATAATTTAAAGTTCAGACTATTCTTCCTATTTAGTGCTATTTTTCAAATATAAAACAATATTTTTACCATTCAAATATGGCGCATAAATAATAATTTTGATTTTACTGTAAAATTCAGTGTGAAATATCAACAGATGAATCAAATATATACATGTATTATTCATTTACGAAAAACTTGAACTAAATAATTTAAAATTTGAATGTCTTTGTTTGGAAGACATTAAATTTGGCATTGGAGGTTTGACTGATCTTTGATGCTGTTTACATCTGTATAAATAAAAATGACATAAGGTTTCCCAGTACATTTGACTTAATATTCACATATACACGTCATCAGTCAGGGCCTGAACAAGGTCAGGATGGAGGGAGAAGTGGTTGCTAATTAGCAGGGGATGGATGGTCGCATTGTAAAGCGTTCGACTGTCGACCTGAGGGTCGCAGGTTTGATTTCCGGGTGAGGACCAGTGAATATTTTAGGTCATGGTGAAGTCCCCACTATATCTCATGTGCCTCCATGGCCAATGCACTTTTGGCTATGGTGGGGATGAAGGAAGGGCACTATAACAACAGTGATCTAAGAGATTTTATTTTATCCTTATTAGGATGAGATTTCACACACCCATATAAGTCACATTGTGACAATAACATGTTAATCAATATTTAAATATATGTACATGTATTAGGAAATTGAGGTAAAAAATCCTTTCTGTAAAGTCTTCAAGACAATGTTTTATAGATCAGTGACATCAACATAATACATATCAATCAGGTTAACACATTTAATATTTGAATACAATTATTGCAGGAAAAATGAAAGGCTCCTTACATCATGAAATTATGAAAGAGTCAAAGACTTCATTTCAGGCTGGATCAGTTGTTATACTGAGACATGTAAGTTTCCATTGGATTTATCACCTTATATTATTAGTGAAACTTTTTAGAATGGTTAGAAAAAATTGTAATCTTTGTTAAGAGGAAATATTGAAACTCTACTTCATTAGCATTTTAATTTCTTTTCAAAATTAATTCATATTTCGTCTGTTTTCAGCAATTTAATTTACCTATTAAATTCTTTTTTAAGGTTAGTGTGATAAGTCCATCATCTCGTACCCATTACTTGAATGTGACTCCTGGCAATATTCTTCTAGTCTACACATCTGATACAAATAAGGGAGTTGTTAAACAATCATTTCTAAAGAAACAGACTGCTACGACTGCTGATGGTATTCCTTCTCTTAATGATGTCATTAAAGAATCACATTTAGAATTAATGACATCATTGCAGATTTTCAAAGAAAATTTAACAAAAAAATCATCAAGCTCTCTACATTCTTATTTGAATGTATCCAAGGGTTTTCTTTCATCACCTGTAGGATTATCTAATCAACATGGTACTCCTGTGTTGCCTATGTCTGCAGAAAGTAGAAAAATTGGATTCACTAAAAGCATGCCTCATACTTTTGTAAATGAAACAATGAAATCTTCCAGAAACAATTCTTGTTTTCAGAGGCCATTAACGAATAATGAAAAGCTTGCTCATCCACTGTTTTCATCATCAGTTTTGAATGAAAATCTAAAGCTGGTAACAGACGTTGGTATTATTAAACCATCTGCCAGTTTTTCCTGTAATAATACTCGTCTGCCATCTACAGATGTAAATGCTTCCAGTAAGAAAGAAAAATTGTCTGAAAATTTACCAATACAATGGCCACAAACAGATGTAAGTGATATAGAAGACAGTTTGTTTCTTCTAAAGGATGATGATGACGATGTGCTTCAGATGTGTGATGTTGTTGATAGAACAGAACATAATTCTGCCAGCCCATTTCCTACTGCTAGACTGTTCACTGACAGTAAGGAAATGTCACCTGGGCAACAGTTTGATAAGACATCATGGGACTACAATGAAATTCATCCAACTTTACTTGGAAAACAAAACTTTGATAGACCAACCAATAGTTCTTCACTTCAGTTTTCAGCAATTAATGGGAGTAATTTAGTCATGGACCTACACAAATCCTCAGCTGATAGTTCAGTAGCTGACTCTGGTAAAGTAACTGTGTCAGCTGACCTAGGTCGAATGTCAACTGATGTAGAGAGAGACACAAGAATTCAACTGGTACATCCAGGACCATCACTCATTGTGTCCAATGAATTATTTCCACATTGGGATGACGGTAAGTTTCTTAAGAATACGACATGTGGAATTTGTGCGTATATGACAGAGCCTGTGTAGGTTTAATCGATTGAATCTGTGTAGATAAATGTGAGGTTAATGACAGTTCTAAATGATACAATATTTAATGGGTGATAATAATGTAAAAAATGGGCTTTATGCTGGAATATGCATGGAATGGTTTTAAAAAAATATACTTCAAAGTAAAATTATAAATTGGAAAAAATAACAGCTCTATTTAAAAAAACTGCTTTTAACTGTAGTCACAATTTATACATTAATTCTAATTATGATTTAATAAAATAAATATAAATAAAATTTGCTTTGCTCCTTAGCCAGTTTTGTCATGGGTGAGAGCATTCAGATGACACTGAAGTGGAATAGTCTGATAGCTACACTTTGGCCTGTCCATTCTTTTATGTGGCCTTGTACCTGTCTACATCTAGGACATTCTAGAGCCCTTGTACCTGTATACATCTGGGACATTCTAGAGCCCTTGTACCTGTATACATCTGGGACATTCTAGAGCTCTTGTACCTGTCCACATCTTTCAATATTTTTCAACTTGTAACAACAAATGACCTTAATACATGTATTTCTGACATCAGCCATGTAAATCTTTTTTTTCTAGTTCTTTAAACAAGTTTTTTTTTACTGAGACTATGTTCTTTGGTATGTTTAAAGAAATTTTTGTCAATGTTAATAATAAGGTTGAATAGGCCAAATAAATATTTTTTTTTCAGATTTTAATACTGATGTGCTCCTCTCACAATTGTCAGAAGATTTTTAAATTCCTGCTACACCAGCAAAAGTGTACAATGTCTGAAATTTAGAAAACAATTCCAATCTACTATATATAGTTCATCAAAAATCTGTAAATTAAAGATTTTGTTTAACTACTAATATCTGTCACTGAGTTATTAATTATAATCACTGTGCTATAATGTAAATTAATCTCAATACTGGAAGATATTTATATCCACCATGTTATGGGTTCTTTAAATAATACTTGTAGTAGCTATAAGAATTCAGGCAACACGGATAACGAAGTTAACTCCAGTTGAAGTAACATCAAACAATTATTTAATTCTTGAACATGAACTGACATAAAGGTAAATTCAGGAGGAGTACAATAGCCAACTGTAAACATGCATCCATCTATCTCGATGCCCAAAGCTAGACTGATCATTAGGGTGATAACTATTTTCATTTTTTTTCGTAAGGAAACTGAAACCTTTACATTCGAGGAACAATTGTATGTAGATGACAGTAGCAACATTAATTTTTTTTTAAATTGAAAAAAGTTCCCCCACCTTTTAATTTTTGTTTTCTCATATCGCGCAGTTTGACGCTCGGTTGCAATTTCACACTGAATTTTTATATGACTTTCTAGACTGCTTTTAAGCACATTCCAGTCACCTGTTTCCATTTGTTTATAAACAGGGCATTTACTATACTCATCTTCCCTCATCTTCTAAACAGAAGAGGTATCCAAGAATTCTATCTGTTGAAAAGCCAATCAATCTCACATGGATGCCGACAAACCGTCAAATTTTTGGAACCTTCACTTTTCTGTTCAATAGCCAGAAACGGCAACTGGATCGAATCAAAATTATGATTACTGATATAGAATTGATCTGGAGGGAAATTCAAGTCTTTCCACTATTATCCAGCACACTAATCAGAATGAAACTCAATGGTCTAATTGATTTATATGACAAAAACAAAAAGAAACCATCTGATAACACTTTCTCAGTTATTTGATGTCACCAACGTTAATGGAAAATGGAAAAGCACAGGATAAAGAGCTCTACCAGAGGCAAGTTAACCAGTGGAGAAAAGATTGGTTATTCAGTAGTACAACAAGCCCCTTTAGAATCAATCCACCCAAGAAAACGAATCCGACTATCAAAACTCAATCTCAAGCCAACTCTTCTCAATCACAACCTACACAAACACATACAACTGTCTCACAACCTATACAAACACATAAACTGTCTCAAAACCTACATAAAAACATACAACTGTATCAAAATCTTCGGATTCTGAAACCCCTGCTTCTTCACCCGAGTAGCCAACTATTTCTTTAACGTCATCTTCTGAATGCAAACCAAAATACCAAAGAGCAAGCGCTAGAACGGCGGGTTTACTAGTACTGAAAAACATTTCTACACATAAAGCATACGACGTTCTAGCAACCATTGCTGAACAGGGTCATGATGTGCCGGCTCCAAGTCAGGCGGATGTCTGGAAACGAGTAATCTCTGAAGGACGGAAAATGAAAACTAAAATTGTTCAAAAACTTCAAAGCAAAGATCCCTGTTGTCTCCAGTTTGATGGTAAAAGAGTGCAAGGGGAAGAGTATCAAGTAGTTGTGCAGAAAAATATGACAACCGAAATCAAACTCGGTATTCTTAAATGTGAGATTGATTCTGCCGCGGCCATTCTTAGTGAACTACATCAGCTAATTGATGAATATGATGCTTGGAAAAATATTGGCATGATAATATGCGACATGACCGCAGTAAATACTGACCATTTTCACGGGATTGTAAAGCTCATACAGGATGACGTACTCGACCTTCTTCTGAAACATGTCATGAATTTTCTTATTCAAGAGACAACGAGCAAACCAGAACTCAACTATCCCTTCATTGGCAAATTAACACAAAACTATGTCACTCTTCAAGCTGATTACCGCTTCTTGCGACAGAAGATGTTAGCACAGGCGAGAACCCACTTGGGCCTCGCATCAGCTGGAGTAAATTACCAAATTTACACCTGGCAAGATGGAAATCACGTACGATTGCATTATTTCTGATACCAGAGTGGCGTAGCATTCTCGCTTCTGCCTGCAACTTCATCTGCTACGAATGTGCAAATGCTTGGTTCGATTCGCAACACTACAATGAAGCGTCCTTCAATGAACTGTTTCATCAAGATTAAATGCAAGAAGGCAATTAAGTGTTTAAAGACCCTTTGGTCAGTCGAGAAGTCATTAATTGACATTTCCAGATCTAACCAAATTGCTGAACGTGCTGTGAAACTGATGGCGGAACTTCATGCGAAATCGAGAAAAATTTAATTTTTGAATCTGAAGTTCATAGGACAAAATATGTTTTGAACATTTGTTGTACATTCTGTACATATTACTAACTGTTCTATATCTTATTTGTTAATAAAAGTTGATTAGTTATTATTAATACCCTTTTGAATTAAGCTAAAAAAAAAACATGTCCTTTTTTGAAAAAAAAAATATTTTTTCACTTTTTTCTTCCAAAAAATGGGGAGGTGGGGGAACCTTTTTAAAAACAATGTAAAATGCTATTTATATTCTTAAATTACACATAAAGTTTCCTCGATTGCAAGTGGTTTCATAAAATTTTTTTTTTTGTTATCACCCTAGTAGGCAAATCAAACACAATAGCTTCAGCATGACCCATAACAGAATTTGCAGATACCTTTTCCTTTGTAACACTTGTTTTGGTTGTTTCATTTTTTTTCATCATAGTTCGACAACATTGTTTCTGGTGTTGCAGGATTGTTGGTGTACATTGTGGCCGAAGAATTAAATGAAATGTCATTATCACTAGTACTACTAGTTTTACCAGTAATGCAATCAGTGTCTCTGCTCATAAATTGCAGCAACGAACCCCGAATTTTTGTCAATGCTTTTTTTCTTTCTCCTCCTTTCTCTTCCGCTTCTCAAATCCACTCTCGTGTTTCCTCTTGTATCCATCACACATGGTTATTTAAAAATACTTTCGTTACTTTTTAAAATTTTGTAAGAGAAAAGAAGTACACGATTAACAATAAACAACGAACGTGGATCGCATGATGTAACACAGGAACCCAATAAACATGCACCGAGAGGACTCCCGTTGTCAAGCACCTATCAGACATCGGTAGGCAGTTTCCTATAGGACCTCTCGGCTGGATCGAAGGGGCAAGCCCCTGAGTGACCCATATTGGATGGCGCATGCGCTCTAAGCCTCTAACAGAATCGGGAAGCAGCCATCTTTACAGTTCGATGGCGCTGATATTATTTCGTTGAAAAGGTTCATTTCAAATTCATTTGATTTGCGTTGCATTTCGTTGAAAGGTCGGTGATTTTAATTAAATATTACTTTAAAAACATTCTAATTTCAAGTTGTTACAAAATGCTCCTGTAATGGAAATATGTATAAAGTGGTATCAATCTATGTACTGTACTATATTATAGTATAATATAAATGTATATATATGATATATGGATTTTTACCCAAATACTTCTAAGAATTTCTAATTAAGATTATATTAATATTAAAATTACTTATATGTAATTATGTATATTACTTAACATAATATGATTATTGTATCCATTTTACTATGTATATAATGCCATGCTATCTGTCATTGTAACTGTTTTTATCCAAAATTAAGATTAAAAAAAAGGGTGATAGTAAATATAGTTTTGCCTACCAATGAAATTTTCTATTGTGTAATTGGTGTAGGCATATTAACTTTATCTTGTCGTTAACCCTAAATAATTATTTTTATTTAATTTGCGTTTTATTTTATTTAAAATTTCACTAAAAGTCAAACATAAATTATACACAAACTTTGTAGGTAGGCAGAACCATTTACTTTTACCACAGGACCCACAATGTAAATCATCTTAGGGTTAAGGATATGATTATTGTTAGAGGTTTGGGTTAGTTAGGGTTAGTATTAGGAGTTAGGTTTAGTTTTAGTTGGAGTTAATGTTAGGGGTTAGTATTAGATTAGGGTTAGTGTTTTTATACGTATCCATTGTGATCAGAGAAGATTGGAATAGACAGAGCTGATATGGTCAGCAAGGTCATGTGCAATAAGATTACGTTATGTGACAGTTAATATAACGGCGAACGAAATACGGCGGCTAATGAGGCGCGCCGCATATTTTACGGCGGACGGAAATTCGGCGGCGTAGCCGGCGCGCGGCGCCGGCTGAGGGGTCTAGGTGGATGTCAAGATATCATAGAGTAGGTGAAGGGAGTATGTTTGAAAGGATGTGTTCACATCTTGGTGCGCATGTTATAAAAACGAAACTTGTGGCGCTCTGTTAGTGAACAGCCGCTGGTGACGTACAACGCATAGATTTTTTACGTTTATTTCTTTTGCATTCGCCAATGCCATGTAACGGCTTATTTACATACATGTTTGATGTATGTGTTTATTATGCATTCACCATATTTGATATAACAGATGCAACATAAGGATGTTGATGTGTGTGTGATAGGTTGATCGTTCTGGAGGCCCTGAATCTGGAAGTAACCTTTTAGTCGTATCGGACGTGAAATGGCCCTGCCTGAAGTGCACCGTAACAGCCCTGACATCTAGTCGTTCTGGAGGCATTTGAGACCTGGACGGCCCAGGATTGAGAGACCAGCTGGCAATTATAATGTAATAACTGATCTATTATAATTTAGTCTATTTATTGAATGTAATACTATTGTGGGTGATGCAAATCGTCACATAAATCCTATATTTTTCTGTATAGTCAGTTATAAAGTGGTATTAAAGTTATTATTTATATTATTTATACAGAGTTATTGTTGTATACGTCATATTTATATGTATACAACTGTTTATGTGTATGTCCAACCTACGGGGACCTGGGTGAACCTCTCGTCAGTGTACCCCTAGACCACGAGTTGTTCAAATTGGGTTGTGACAGTTGATTAACCATTATTTTTGTGTCTACAAGAAATGTTTTATTTTAATCAGTTGTAGTTTTGTGATTTTCTTTGTCATCCTTCTTTCATATTTCACCGGCTGATTTTAATGATTGTTTGCTTGACAAACTAGTTAATTTGTAATGATAATTAGACAGCGTAGACCAAGTAATCAATGAAGTGTTACTTTAAATGTTGTGCTACTTTAAATGATATGCCACTTTAAACTATATGCTACTTTAAATGTTGTGCATCTTTAAATGATATGCTACTTTAAATGATATGCTACCTTTAAATGATGTGTTATTTTAAATGAAGTGCTACGTTAAATGATGCGCTACTTTAAATGAAGTGTTACTTTAAATGATGTGCTACTTTACTTATTTTTTAAACGTTAACTTTGTCTTTTTTGTTTAATTTTGTTAAATCACTAAGTAAAAAATCTTACAACAATTTCTATTAAAAAATGACACACTTTTATCATTATTCTTTAATGTTTATATTATACAATATTAATAGGTTTTGAGTTCAATATATATCATTAGCCTACATAATTATAGGCAAAGACGTTTATATAGATAGGACAAATAGGTGGTCTTCACTTACTTGAGATATTTTATTGGAAGTTTTATTTTGTTGATACATAAAATGTCTAAAAGTTGATTTAATTTGCCCCTTTTGTCTAAAATTGTTAAATGACCTTTTTCCACGTGGTGACATTGACAGCGTTTATTCCCCTTATGGCTCCAAAACCTATGGCCGTCAGAAATGTAACTATACCTATGGCCCTCAGAAATGTAACTATACTTATGGCCGTCAGAAATATAACTATACCTATGGCCCTCAGAAATGTAACTATACCTATGACCCTCAGAAATATAAGATTGACCCAGACTACAGACGATAAGTTACAAAAATAAAGAAACATTTTTGAATCATCCTAAGTATGTCGATTATTATAAGACCAGACTGATAACTTGGGGAGAAGGGGGGGGCGCCGCTTCAGAACTAATTTTATACATCATACATAGTTAACCACATAGTTAACCACATAGTTAACCACATAGTTAACCACATAGTTAACCACATAGTAAACCACATAGTTCACCACATAGTAAACCACATAGTTCACCACACAGTAAACCACATAATTAACATTTTATTTACATGGAAACATTCAAAGATAGAATTCAATGAATGGATCTCCTTATGTGTGTGTGTAGTGGTGGGGGGGCAGTTTGTTAAAACTGAAACGTAACCTACAATTTAGGTCAAGCTGACCTGTCTATTTAACTCGCGGTTCTAAACCGGGGGTAAGCTTATCCTAAGGGGTTTGCAGTGATTTATGATTTTCATTGAAAACGGCCATTAGTTTAAAACAGCCATTAGTTTAAAACAGCCATTAGTTTAAAACATCCATGAGTTTATAACAACCATTAGTTTAAAACAGCCATTAGTTTAAAACAGCCATTAGTTGTTTAAAACAGCCATTAGTTTAAAACAGCCATTAGTTGTTTAAAACAGCCATTAGTATAAAACAGCCATTAGTTGTTTAAAACAGCAATTAGTATAAAACAGCCATTAGTTGTTTAAAACAGCCATTAGTATAAAACAGCCATTAGTTGTTTAAAACAGCCATTAGTATAAAACAGCCATTAGTTGTTTAAAACAGCCATTAGTATAAAACAGCCATTAGTTTAAAACGGCCAATAGTTTTAAAAAATTACTTGAGCTGGATACCGCCGTACAAAGTTGTTTATCCCGTTTGGTGTACAGTCGCAAAAGAGGTTGAGAACCGCGCTCTAAACGCTTCAAATAGTTGAAGTTAAGAAAGTATAGAAAGTATAGTTCCCTTGGGGGCCATCGGTGAAGACGTAACGTAGCCACAGACTAAGTATGGTTAGCACAACGTCCCACATGTTATACATTTATACACACACACACTAATATTTATAAATATATATGCATATTGATGTATATAAAGTTTGATTGATTGTTTCATTTATTTTGTTACAGATATCAAGTTTTATTTGTGTAAAGTAACTTCTACCACCTTGAAATAACGCCGTTGGCAATTAATTTACTTACTTAAGATCTATGAATGACCACTGATAAACTGGCCACATTTGGCCGTCCATCTAGCCATTGCATAGGACTGTACGGAGATAGAGTCACCTTATTGAACGGATTAGGGTCATTAGGTCGGCAGAAATCATAATTGTCAAGTAAACTGGTGTTCTGAAAATAATTTTAAAATAATGAAATTTTACCGGCACGGAGCGAAAAAACAAAGGAGCGATTTCGGAGCAACTTTATATATGGTGCGATAAACTTACACCCAAACATTAACGCGATAGATAATGACGTTTTCTGGAAATATTGGTTGATTTATCGATGCAGTTACTAGACCAATTAGAAAGAATTGCGCCACCACTACAAACAAAATGTCGGCTTTGAATTTTCTTAGACTCTGTCCTATGCATATTCCTTGCTCTATCCAATTTTACATTTATGTTATCAATTGTTATAATATGAGCCATACAAACATGTACTGAATGTCTATGATGATAAAGTGAATAATTTAAAAATGAATGCGAGAAGTACTGTCACATAATACTAATATGTAATTTGTAATTTTTTAAATGTATTTATGTATCTTGATGATCTATCATTGTTACATATTGATGTATTCTAATGATCTATCATTGTTACATATTGATGTATCCTGATGATCTATCATTGTTACATATTGATGTATCCTGATGATCTATCATTGTTACATATTGATGTATCCTGATGATCTATCATTGTTACATATTGATGTATCCTGATGATCTATCATTGTTACATATTGATGTATCCTGATGTTCTATCATTGTTACATATTGATGTATCGTGATGTTCTATCATTGTTACATATTGGTGTATCCTGATGATCTATAATTGTTACATATTCAGCTCTGCATTAAATTAGTTACCAGACGACCGCATTTAAATAATCACTTGGTATTTTCCTTTTTCCGCTCAAATTTTCCAACAGTATTTGTTCGTACTTTCAATTCGTTCTCTAGCTTATCTAGCTGGTCTATCTTGTCTAGCTTATATAGCTGGTCTAACTTGTTTAGCTTATCTAGCTGGTCTAACTTGTCTGGCTGGTCTATCTTGTCTAGCTTATCTAGCTGGTCTAGCCTGTTTAGCTGGTCTAGCTGATCTAACTAGTCTAGCTTATCTAGCTGGTCTAGCTTGTATATATGTTCTAGTTTGTCTGGCAGATTTTGATGGTCTAGATTGTCCGTAAAGTTTACAGTCAGAGATTGCTGGCCTTATTCCTATATTTCCTTTGTTTCCTTACAGCCAGATCTTATCTAAAACTATTATAAGGTCTTAAAATAAGTTGAAAAAATTAAATATATATGCATCAGGTCTGAGATTTTTTTTATTTCATATGTAGCAGGTCTATTTTTTTTGCCACTCACAGAAGCAAGTGTCATATATACATGTACTATACATATTTTGTAATGATAACTATGTGAAATGTTATTTATTATTACCATTCGATTATTGCTTATTTAAGGCGAACAATTTCATAAAATTACCACATATCAGGAAGAAGTTGATTATTTATATTTTAGTTTTATTTACAACGTCGCTCACTGTCCGGAGAGAATTAGACATCAGTAAATAAAGTAGAAATAATCTAATGTTTCTCAGGCGGCCAAGTAAAATTTGATCCATGGACCGGTACCGGTCCGCGGCCTGGGGTTGGGGACTCCTGTGCTAGAGGACCCCATAAGTTAGTTGCTATTGTTGTTTTTACTTACATCCGAGAAAGTTAAATAAAAGTGTCACTCCCTCATTAATGTTGAGTAGTCAGTAGCTCTTAGGATAAGACAAATATTTTACTTTAAAATTAAAATCGACAAGAATTAAATATTTTTGGGTTACAATATTTATAAAATTTCCGAATTTTCCCTAACTTTGTTGGATGACCACGACATAAACTAGACTTTACTAGACAATGTAATCGCTACATTGCAAAATGATCCAATGTGTAACCAAAACACTGCATCATACAATGAGACTATTGAATGTTTTATTTTTTAGTTTTTTCTTTGAACTCTGTCCCCCCCCCCTTTCCACCAAGATGGTCTGACCAAATTGACTTTTGTATTAATCCAAGATGTGACTGACCCCCGCAATTTGTGGAAGTATTCCGTCCTCATTGAATGATCAGTATATAAGCTGGAGAAAGTGACCACCATAAAACATTTCAACTTTAGTTTACACTTGTGATTAAATTTTGCTATTCTTACGTCGTTACTAAGATATTCATTTTCAAGTCGCCTGTGTACTTGTGATTACTTACAACTTTTCTATCGGATTAGTATCATTTGAAAGTACAAGTAAGTTGAATTTTTATTTATTTATTTTTGTGCATGTATCAAACTTTAGATAAATATGTTTTTACATAACATGTTCACCTTTTGTCATTATATGATATTCAGTTTGTTTTGCTCCTCTCGGGTTGTCTATTTACATACCTATGACATATCACACTCTGCTAAGGCTGGGTGGAAACGGGGCCAACCCCCGGAATATTTTATTTGTTTACCGGGCCTTGGTTAATTTACCAACATTAATTGAAGAAAGGTAATTTAATAAAATATCTAAAAGTAAAACTTTCTCATTTAAGTAGCGCTGAGTGAAACTCGTTATTATTCAAAGATTATCTCTTTTATCAGCAGTCTATAAATATGTGTCAATACTCGGCGTGCTTGTTGATTAAATAGTGAATAGAAAAAGAAAAACACAAGGACGCACAAAGCAGGGCCGTTAAGGGTTATTTGGAGTTGCTACGAATTTTACACAAGGGAAAACACTAAAGGGTTAATTTAGAGGGAATGAGCTTTGAAAAGAAATATTGGAAAGACAATTGCAAAAAGTATATTCGGGACTACACCAAACAGTTACGATATTTTATTATGGTGCCCCTTGAATAGTGCCCTTCTTTTTGAAACTTAAAGCAATCTGAAACTCGACCATGACGTTCTTTTAGTACCACTGTAGTTGATTAGTCTTCCGCTGAAAATAAATTTCTTTTACTTTTAAAATAAAAAAATATTGGAGTATGACAAAAAATACAATATCCGAATTTTTCTAGCCTTCACTAGATGACCATGACATAAACTGATATATTTCTAATCTCAACATTACAGTGCGATACAGTGTGCAACCAGGACAATACATTGTATCAAAGGGCCTTTTGATGTGGAACTTTGTTTACTGTGTTCTGTATTATTGTTTACTCACTCCACCAGATGGTCAGACAAAATAGACAATGTGGTGACTGACCCACACATTGGTGTAAGTGTCCTGGCCACTTTTGGTGATCAGTATATAAGCTGGGGTAGTGACCACAATAAGTCATTTCATTTTTTGTTTAACACTGAGATTTATTTTTGTTAGTCATTATAACGATATCATCTTTCTGTGTACTTGCGATTACTTACAATTATTATATCGGACTATTACATTAGTATCAGACATGTAAGTTGAACTCTTTTTTTTTTTTAACCACTACGTTCCACCAAAGTCATTGCACAGTTTGGCTTGGTGAAAACCGGGAACTACAACAATCGTCCCATTAGGGGTCTATAGCGAGAGTGGTCACGCATGATGAAAGCCACACTTCGGTATTTACATACATATAATGTAAATTACTTGAACTGGCTGCGCCCGATTGTATAATTTTCAAGCATTTCGTACACAGAGTAATTTAACCAATGATTAGGGGGGTCCAATTATTTAATTCGGAGGACATCAATCGTCTCATGTCTCTCAGAGCCCTATTCAACTAACGTTATCGTTTCTTAAAGTCAGTGTTGCAACGGACTACTTGCATCTAATTTTAATTCAGTTCTCTTTATACTTCCTGGTCTCAGTGCATTCTCATTACTCTCAGTTTTCTCTGTATTCCAGATTTGTAAAAGTTGCCATGGAGTTCACCAAAGATCTCCTGAGCTGCTATAAGAACCTCATCACTTCTGGAGCTGACATATACAGTGACATCTCCGTGGAGGTTGAGGTTGAATCTTTTCCTTGCCATAGATATGTGCTTGCTGCTTGTTCTCCTTTTTTTCGGACCCTATTCCGATGGGACAAGCAGGAGGTTAAACGTAACAGCTTCCATCTTGAAGACATCTCTAGTGAGACATTCAAACTGATTTACGGATTTATATATCTCCATGACAACGCACTAAACGAGGACAACTTTTTGGACGTATGGAAGGCAGCTGATTTTCTACAGATTGATTTCATAGTCTCGGCCTGTGAAAAATTAGCCATGGAGACCATAAATGAGAAGAATCACAGGTATTTCTGGCACGCCAAACTGATTGGGAAAAACGTCATGGCAAAAATATTAGAATACATCACTTTTAATTTTGACCAATTCAAAGACAGCCAGTGCCTCATGGAGCTGGAAGGTGTTGAGTTGCTGAACATAGTTAGAGATTCGAATCTCATGGAGCTGGAAGGTGTTGAGTTGCTGAACATGGTTAGAGATTCGAATCTCATGGAGCTGGAAGGTGTTGAATTGCTGAACATGGTCAGAGATTCGAATCTCAAGACAAACCGAGAAGAATATGTTGTGGATGCAATATTAAAGTGGGTCAGTCACTCTTGTAAAGACAATGGTTTGCCTGGAACTATGTTTTCAGTATACAAAGTTATCCCAGCAACATCAAGCCAGTCTGAATCTGTCACTGTCAAGTCAGAGATTGACAACTTAAGAGCTGAGTATCTGGTACCATTGCTGACAGTGTCAAGACTGGACTCTCTGAGCCATGATTATGTGAACTATATATTTAGTCATAAGCTGATTGTCCGTAATGTAAAAGTCCGTGACGCTTTTATGAAAGTCTGGTTGTACAGGTTTGACAGCATGTCCAATTACTGGCCAACATTTGCTTGTCATAGAAGATTCAGCCAATGGGCAGACGTGATCCTGATGCCAACTGTGAAGAAAACTGTCGAGATCTTTAACATTAATGAGAGGGAAATGACAGGAATTCTAGAAACATGTGCATTGCCCCGAGACTCATTTTTTAATAAACACAAAGAGAAAGCCTATCTTTGTGGCTACACTGACAGCAACAGAGACTCGTTGTCAATGTTTTTAGAGGTAAAAAACACGTGGCAAAATGTTGCTAGCTTACACCTGGGTGATAACATGAATCAACCACCAGGTGAATTCAAAGCTGGGCGACAAACTTTATTTTCATTTTCAATAGGCGACCGTGTGTTTGTTGCCCATACCAGGAGCAGAGGAATTTTCACATGGGACCCTATAAACTGCACACATTTAAGGAAGCTGACATCTGTGCCAAGTGCAACGCCAATTATCCACGCCACGCTCTTTAAGTCTTTCGTCATTGCTATCACTGGTGACCCCTACAATCAAGTCATGTTAAATATTTATGACACAACAAAACAAGAATGGGAGTCCACTGTCCTCCCGGTGAATATTTCGGACCAAAACATCTTGTCTTTTCGAAAGGAAGATGAACTCTATCTGATGACGTCACATGGCAAACTCTTCGTTGTAGACAACGTGGGAAGTGGAGTCTCGGTAAAGCACGTGACTACATTTTCTAATTTTAACTGCTCGTTGATTGGTGCACTGGTATAGAGTGAAGATCTGTATTTGTTTTTGAGGATTCGCACATGCCGTTCACTCCATAGGATGCTTCCACAGTCAGTAGAATTTCCTGAACTGTTTGATAAAGTACATGTGATCGGTACACATAATCCGTGCACTGCCATTATTCCTGCAAGTACACCTAATAGTGTGCTAGGTCTGTAACAGTTTGAACATTTTTATCAATTGGAATCAATACATTTAGACAGTGAATTTTTTCCAAAAAAAAAAGTACCTGAACTACTATTTATGAAATCTTTCTTTCAGAGCGATCGATTTCTTTAACCATATTATTTCTCATTTCGATGCTTATAAGATTCACAATATTTATGCACGAATTTATTGTCAGCGATATTGTATTCAATAAAACAATTTAAAAAATCTGAAAAAGTATTAAAATCAAACATTCCAGGTAGTAATATACTAATAAGCAAAAAGCTACGAAAAAAAAAACGTACCGTATTGCCGTCCCGGTGGGTTCCGCCAGAAAAAAAAAGCACTGCATTTAGGATTTGTAATGAACTCAAATTAATCATTCTGTAGGTTAACATTGTTTAGTTTTGATGTAGACTATATTTTTAATCCAAAATTTCAACTTAATATATAGTTTAAATGTACAGTTTTAATACATAGTTTAAATGTACAGTTTTAATATATAGTTTAAATGTACAGTTTTAATATATAGTTTAAATGTACAGTTTTAATATATAGTTTAAATGTACAGTTTTAATACAAAGTTTAAATGTATAGTTTTAATACATAGTTTAAATGTACAGTTTTAAAACATAGTTTAAATGTACATTTTTAATGTATTTTTTAAAAATACAATTTAATGTTGTTCAAAATTTAAATGTATATTTCTGTGATGAATTTTAGAATACAATGAAGACTAAAGATGCAACAATATAAAGGGTGTGTATTTTTAGAAATAAAAATCTTTATGATGTTACCAACATATCTTGTTTTTTTGTTAATTTCTTTGTATGTTAGACATGCGAATAGTAAATTTTACTATAGAGGATAAAAATCAATACATACAAACACACACACGCAAACATATCACTTTGTGGTTAATAAATTAAAAAAATTTAAGTTAAAAAACGAGACCACTTAAAGATCGGGTCTCACTGAAACGTATAAGGATAGTCTTTTAATAACTGCGTCACTGCTTGGTGGGCTTGGTGAGTGTAATGTGGTGGTGTATGCTAGGTCAGTGTAATGTGTAGGTGTATGCTAGTTCAGTGTAATGTGGTGGTGTATGCTAGGTAAGTGTAATGTGTAGGTGTATGCTAGGTCAGTGTAATGTGTAAGTGTATGCAGGGTCAGTGTAATGTGGTGGTGTATGCTAGGTTAGTGTAATGTGGTGGTGTATGCTAGGTCAGTGTAATGTGGTGGTGTATGCTAGGTCAGTGTAATGTGGTGGTGTATGCTAGGTCAGTGTAATGTGGTGGTGTATGCTAGGTCAGTGTAATTTGTAGGTGTATGCAGGGTCAGTGTAATGTGGTGGTGTATGCTAGGCCAGTGTAATGTGGTGGTGTATGCTAGGCCAGTGTAATGTGGTGGTGTATGCTAGGCCAGTGTAATGTGTAGGTGTATGCAGGGTCAGTGTAATGTGGTGGTGTATGCTAGGTTAGTGTAATGTGGTGGTGTATGCTAGGCCAGTGTAATGTGGTGGTGTATGCTAGGTCAGTGTAATGTGGTGGTGTATGCTAGGTCAGTGTAATGTGGTGGTGTATGCTAGGTCAGTGTAATGTGGTGGTGTATGCTAGGTCAATGTAATGTGTAGGTGTATGCTAGGTCAGTGTAATGTGGTGGTGTATGCTAGGTTAGTGTAATGTGGTGGTGTATGCTAGGTCAGTGTAATGTGGTGGTGTATGCTAGGTCAGTGTAATGTAGTGTATGCTATGTCAGTGTAAAGTGGTGGTGTATGCTAGGCCAGTGTAATGTGGTGTATGCTAGGTCAGTGTAATGTGGTGGTGTATGGTAGGTCAGTGTAATGTGGTGGTGTATGCTAGGTCAGTGTAATGTGGTGGTGTATGCTAGGTCTGTGTAATGTGGTGGTGTATGCTAGGTCAATGTAATGTGTAGGTGTATGCTAGGTCAGTGTAATGTGGTGGTGTATGCTAGGTCAGTGTAATATAATGGTGTATGCTAGGTCAGTGTAATGTGGTGGTGTATGCTAGGTTAGTGTAATGTGGTGGTGTATGCTAGGTCAGTGTAATGTGGTGGTGTATGCTAGGTCAGTGTAATGTAGTGTATGCTATGTCAGTGTAAAGTGGTGGTGTATGCTAGGTCAGTGTAATGTGGTGGTGTATGCTAGGTCAGTATAAAGTGGTGGTGTATGCTAGGTCAGTGTAATGTGGTGTATGCTAGGTCAGTGTAATGTGGTGTGTGCTAGGTCAGTGTAATGTGGTGTGTGCTGGATCAGTGTAAAGTGGTTTTGTATGCTAGGTCAGTGTAAAGTGGTGGTGTATTCTAGGTCAGTGTAATGTGGTGTGTGCTGGAGCAGTGTAAAGTGGTGGTGTATGCTAAGTCAGTGTAATGTGGTGTGTGCTGGAGCAGTGTAAAGTGGTGATTATACTAGTTCAGTGTAAAGTAATGGTGTATGCTAGGTCAGTGTAATGTGGTGGAGTATGCTAGGCCAGTGTAAAAGTAATGGTGTGTGCTAGGTCAGTGTAATGTGGTGTGTGCTAGAGCAGTGTAATGTGGTATATGCTAGGTCCATGTAATTTGGTGTGTGCTAGAGCAGTGTAAAGTTGTGGTATATGCTACGTCAGTGTAATGTGGTGTGTACTAGAGCAGTGTAAAGTGGTGGTGTATGCTAGGTCAGTGTATTTTGGTATGTGCTGGAGCAGTGTACAGTGGTGGTGTATGCTAGGTCAGTGTTATGTGGTGGTGTATGCTAGGTCAGTGTAATGTGGTGTGTGCGGGAGCAGTTTAAAGTTGTGGTGTATGCTAGATCAGTGTAAAGTGATGGTAAATGCTAGGTCAGTGTAATATGGTGTGTGCTAGGTCAGTGTAATGTGGTGTATGCTAGGTCCATGTAATGTGGTGTGTGCTAGAACTGTGTAAAGTGGTGGTGTATGCTAGGTCAGTGTAATGTGGTGTGTGCTAGAGCAGTGTAAAGTGGTGGTGTATGCTAGGTCAGTGTAATGTGGTGTGCTGGAGCAGTGTAAAGTGGTGGTGTATGCTAGGTCAGTGTAATGAGGTGTGTGCTGGAGCAGTGTAAAGTGGTGGTGTATGCTAGGTCAGTGTAATGTGGTGGTGTATGCTAGGTCAGTGTAATGTGGTGTGTGCGGGAGCAGTGTAAAGTGGTGGTGTATGCTAGGTCAGTGTAAAGTGATGGTGTATGCTAGGTCAGTGTAATGTGGTGTGTGCTATGTCAGTGTAATGTGGTGTATGCTAGGTCCATGTAATGTGGTGTGTGCTAGAACTGTGTAAAGTGGTGGTGTATGCTCGGTCAGTGTAATGTGGCGTGTGCTTGAGCAGTGTAATGTGGTGGTGTTTGCAAGGTCAGTGTAATTTTGTGTGTATACTAGGTCAGTGTAATGTGGTGGTGTATGCTAGGTCAGTGTAATGTGGTGGTGTATGCTAGGTCAGTGTAATGTGGTGGTGTATGCTAGGTCAGTGTAATGTGGTGTGTGCTAGGTCTGTGTAATGTGGTGGTGTATGCTAGGTCAATGTAATGTGTAGGTGTATGCTAGGTCAGTGTAATGTGGTGGTGTATGCTAGGTCAGTGTAATATAATGGTGTATGCTAGGTCAGTGTAATGTGGTGGTGTATGCTAGGTTAGTGTAATGTGGTGGTGTATGCTAGGTCAGTGTAATGTGGTGGTGTATGCTAGGTCAGTGTAATGTGGTGTATGCTAGGTCAGTGTAATGTGGTGGTGTATGCTAGGTCAGTATAAAGTGGTGGTGTATGCTAGGTCAGTGTAATGTGGTGTGTGCTAGGTCAGTGTAATGTGGTGTGTGCTGGATCAGTGTAAAGTGGTTTTGTATGCTAGGTCAGTGTAAAGTGGTGGTGTATTCTAGGTCAGTGTAATGTGGTGTGTGCTGGAGCAGTGTAAAGTGGTGGTGTATGCTAAGTCAGTGTAATGTGGTGGTGTATTCTAGGTCAGTGTAATGTGGTGTGTGCTGGAGCAGTGTAAAGTGGTGGTGTATGCTAAGTCAGTGTAATGTGGTGTATGCTGGAGCAGTGTAAAGTGGTGATTATACTAGTTCAGTGTAAAGTAATGGTGTATGCTAGGTCAGTGTAATGTGGTGGAGTATGCTAGGCCAGTGTAAAAGTAATGGTGTGTGCTAGGTCAGTGTAATGTGGTGTGTGCTAGAGCAGTGTAATGTGGTATATGCTAGGTCCATGTAATTTGGTGTGTGCTAGAGCAGTGTAAAGTTGTGGTATATGCTACGTCAGTGTAATGTGGTGTGTGCTAGAGCAGTGTAAAGTGGTGGTGTATGCTAGGTCAGTGTATTTTGGTATGTGCTGGAGCAGTGTAAAGTGGTGGTGTATGCTAGGTCAGTGTAATGTGGTGGTGTATGCTAGGTCAGTGTAATGTGGTGTGTGCGGGAGCAGTTTAAAGTTGTGGTGTATGCTAGATCAGTGTAAAGTGATGGTAAATGCTAGGTCAGTGTAATATGGTGTGTGCTAGGTCAGTGTAATGTGGTGTATGCTAGGTCCATGTAATGTGGTGTGTGCTAGAACTGTGTAAAGTGGTGGTGTATGCTAGGTCAGTGTAATGTGGTGTGTGCTAGAGCAGTGTAAAGTGGTGGTGTATGCTAGGTCCGTGTAATGTGGTGTGCTGGAGCAGTGTAAAGTGGTGGTGTATGCTAGGTCAGTGTAAAGTGTTGGTGTATGCTAGGTCAGTGTAATGTGGTGTGTGCTATGTCAGTGTAATGTGGTGTATGCTTGGTCCATGTAATGTGGTGTGTGCTAGAACTGTGTAAAGTGGTGGTGTATGCTCGGTCAGTGTAATGTGGCGTGTGCTTGAGCAGTGTAATGTGGTGGTGTTTGCAAGGTCAGTGTAATTTTGTGTGTATACTAGGTCAGTGTAATGTGGTGGTGTATGCTAGGTCAGTGTAATGTGGTGGTGTATGCTAGGTCAGTGTAATGTGGTGGTGTATGCTAGGTCAGTGTAATGTGGTGTATGCTAGGTCAGTGTAATGTGATGCTGTATGCTAGGTCAATGAAATGTGATGGTGTATGTTAGAGCAGTTGTCTTCAACCTTTTTATCGCTGCAGACCGGTCAACATTTGATAATTTTAGCATGTTTCAAGGCAGGGGGTCAGGGCGGTTAATTTATTCTATTTTAGTTTTTTTTTATTAATAATGTCACTGACGCTCCCAGCCGCTTAGCTCCCGGTTAACCTCGCGTCCATGGAAATACACAACAGTAAGTAAAATGGAAATACACAACAGTATGTAAAATGGAAATACACAACAGTAAGTAAAATGGAAATACACAACAGTAAGTAAAATGGAAATACACAACAGTAAGTAAAATGGAAATACACAACTGAAAGTGAAATGAAAATACACAACAGTAAGTAAAATGGAAATACACAACAGTAAGTAAAATGGAAATACACAACAGTAAGTTAAATGGAAATACACAACAGTAAGTAAAATGGAAATACACAACTGAAAGTGAAATGAAAATACACAACAGTAAGTAAAATGGAAATACACAACAGTAAGTAAAATGGAAATACATAACAGTAAGTAAAATGGAAATACACAACTGAAAGTGAAATGAAAATACACAACAGTAAGTAAAATGGAAATACACAACAGTAAGTAAAATGGAAATACACAACAGTAAGTAAAATGGAAATACACAACTGAAAGTAAAATGGAAATAGTTGAGTGTTTCTATGGCGGCCCAGTACCATTAAATCCACGAATTGATACCGGTCCGAGTGATGGGGACTACTGTTATACAGGAGAATATGAATGAGATATTTCTGGCTCAGAAAGATGCATACAATTTCCAAGCAAATAATGATATCTAGACAATATGCAAATAATGATAACTAGACAACATGCAAATAATGAAATCTAGACAACATGCAAATAATGAGATCTAGACACGTTGTATAAATACACAACTTATACTTATAATGTATATATATATATACATATATATATATATATATATATATACACACACACAAATATAGTGAGAGTTTTTTGCGCTGTCGCGAGTTGTCGACGTATTCGGGAATTCCACATTCTATAAATAGTCTTGCGTCTCGAAGTTGAGAATTATATATATGTATATAGATTTCACTTAATTATTGTTGCTCGATTAAGTATTCATTTGACAGAGGTACTGAATGAGATTCAATCAACTCATTAACATTTTCAATGGTGACATCCAGGTCAAGTTCATTCATTAGGCTAACTAATTAGGATTCACAAAATCATTAATCATTTGTGGGCATAATTGTTTCCAAGAACCTTTCATTGTTGATTCTTTTATTTCAGCCCACGAGTCTCCAATGTTATTTATTGCATTCCATATATTATAGTTCTTCCAAAAATCTCTTATTGTAAGCCCTTCTTCCCTGTCAGTTGTTTTGATTATTGTCCTCATATAATATCGTTTAATTGTAGCTATCACTGTTTGGTCCATCTGGTGAATGAGGCAGATAGTGTTTGGAGGAAGAAACACAACATTTATTTCCGGGTTTAAATTTTGCAGATACTCTAGATGCCCTGGAGCATTGTCTAAAATAAGTAATGCTTTTAAAGTATATTGCTATCCTTACAATATTTCGTAACTGCCGGCATGAGATGAAGAGTAAACCAATTTCTAAACATTAACGCGGTAACCCAGGCTTTTTTATTTGATTGCCAAATGACTGAAAGTGCTTCACTAGCGCTTTTATGGGCGATTCTAAAAACACATTTAAAAAAAATATATTTTTAGAAATGTTTGAGATAGCGAATGTACGAAATTAGAATGTGCGAAAGTCGAGGGCCGACTGTACATGTCATTTAGTGTGTGACGACTGTGACGTAGGTATTTTACAGCTTTTGGATACAACATGCAGAAGTAGCAAGGGGCTACTGATATTGCAAAGTTCAGTTCTTTGTACATTCAAACCCGTTTGGTAAAACTATAATCACCATGGCCACATAATATATATTATACAGCAAGCTCATTGGTATTTTAAAAATTCATCTATCATTGATTAAAAAATGCTTTCATTACTGTTATTGGCTTACTAATACTGTAGTAGATATGTCTTTTACATTGGCTTACTAATACTGTAGTAGATATGTCTTTTATATTGGCTTACGAATACTTAGTAGATATGTCTTTTATATTTATGGTATCACATAAATATGGATATACAGTAACAGTTGTATTAATACGACATTAAGTGTAATAAAAACAATAAATTCTGAAACAACTACGTCCATTTATAATAAATACCATATTAAGTACTGATTTATTGCTAATAAAAATGCCGCTCCTGCCTTAGCAATACTAAATTACATTCTTTTCAGTGACTTACAGGAATGAGCATGAGTAGATGACCAATAGTGACTTACAGGAAGGAGCATGAGTAGATGACCAATAGTGACTTTCAGTAAGGAGCATGAGTAGATGACCAATAGTGACTTACAATAAGGAGCATGAGGAGATGACCAATAAATAAAGATCCAGTCGTGTACAGCAATAATTTCTTAGTCACACTGAGTTTGTAATTAACAGTAAAATCGGCATATTTATTGACATATTTATTGACATATTTATTGACATATTTATTGATATATTTATTAATATATTGTTGTGACCCTCTTAATTCAACACACGGCGCTGGACCAGTCGTCACCTGGACAGGTGTGTAAAAACAAGAGATGAGGACGATGCGTGGAGACCAGTGACGTGACCTGATTTTGTAGGTGTGGACCGGACATGTGTAGTTAATTGGTTTTTGTTTTAGAGAACAAGGAGTTGGTGACCTGGAGATTACACGTTGGACTCGCTTGTGGCCGGCAGTGATTTTGTTTCCTATGTGGATTTATTAGTTTGGTTATGGAATTAATGTTTAGTAAATTTGTGTAATAAATAAATGTATCAGTCTAATCATTATTGAACCCACGTGTCCTGTGTGTCATTCTGTATAATATCAAGTTGTAACACTGGTGTCAGAGGCGGAACAGTCTTACAATGTCCGGTAAGAAACTAAACAAACTTTTAGTTAGAGAGTTGAAGGAGGAATTAGAAGAAAGGGACCTTTCAACTGACGGCAATAAGCAGCAACTGGTTAATAGACTTAATGAAGCTCTTATTGATGAGGGAATGGACCCGGAGAGCCACGTCTTTACCACAGAAATCAAGCAGTTGAAAAGTGAAGTGAAAGAATTTCATTTAACATTAAGAAGTGAAATAGAGGACATTAAGAAAAGTTTAAAAGGTGACTTCGAGAAAGCAAAGATCGAAATAAATGAAGATATTGACATGAGGGTGAATCAACTTCGGGCTGAGATTTTAATCAACAATGAAAAATACAACGAGGAGATTAGCGGCATTAGGGAGGAATTGAACAAGGCGCAGGGGTCACAGGCGGTGACCCAGACTACATTGAGCAAGATAAGACCACCAATTTTTGACGGCACTATTTCATGGTCCGTCTATAAAAGACAATTTGAGGCGGCTGTTAATGTTAACAGCTTGACCCGGGACGAAGATAAAGCAACGGCGCTTGTGTTGGCCTTGAGAGGAAAAGCCGCCGAACTACTGCACACCATTTCTGATCCAGGACGTTACGATGCCGTAGTTAGGGCCTTAGAATTGAGGTTTGGCGATGAACACTTGCAGGAGGTCTACAGAGTGCAGTTGAAGACAAGACAACAGAAGTCTGGGGAATCCCTGCAAGAAATAGAGGCAGACATCGAGCGACTAGCACGCCTGTCCCACCCAACGGCTGAACAGGAATTCCTTAATGTCATTATAATTGACTCTTTCATAGATGCCATTCGCGATCCAGAACTGAAAAAAGCAATTAGGATGAGTGGGAAACAAAGGGCAAGCGAAGCACTGGCTTATGCCCTGTCGCATGAAGCTGCTAAGAATTCCTCCAGGACCGAACATCATTCAAGGCAGTTAGAGGTCAATGAAGATACACAGCTTGACCAGATTCGTAGGGTGGTTGAAGAGGCTATGGCAGCCAAGGAACAAAAGGTGGCCGAGAGGACTAAGAGTATGAATGATCCTCGCTGCTGGAGCTGTGGTGCTTCTGGTCATCTTCGTAGAAACTGTCCAGGAGTTCGGCAATACCAGACCAGACAGTCAAGAGCCTCCCCACAATTTAATCGCTGGGGTAACCAGGGGAAACTAACGTCTGCCAGCTTCGTAGGGCAAAAGCCGGCAAAACATTCCAACAAAACCCATAAAGTCGTCATTCCAGTTGCAACTCTGGGGACTAAATCGAGCCTGTATGTTAAAGAAAAAATTGGACAGTTTAAGTGTAGATTTCTATTGGATACTGGGGCATCACGTTCAATCTTGCGACCTAATGCAATCAAGGACATGCAAATGAATAAAGTGAGTGGGCATTCATTGAAGACTACAAGTGGGGAATTAATGCCGATCCTGGGACGGACTAAAATTGAGTTCCAACTAGGGGATGAATCGTTCATTCATGAATTTTTGGTGGCTGACATTGTCGACAAATGCATTTTGGGGCTGGACTTCATGCACTTATATGGCCTTTCACTGAACCTTGGCGTAGGCACGTAACAGTGTGGGAAAAAGGAATTTCCCCTTCTTGGGAAATATGATAATGAGAATGTTATAAAGAGGATACGACTCATTGAAGACATAAGTGTACCTGCTCAGTCGGAGTTTATCATCTGGGGTAAACTGGACTATGATGGAGATGGAATGAAGACAGCCATAGTAGAGGCTGGTCATGGAATTGGTCGAGGACTAGCCATTGGGAAAACATTGGTGGCAATCAATGAAACCAAGTTGGTACCAGTAGGAGTGATGAACATTACAAATACTGATCAAAACCTTCGTAAGGACAGTGTCTTCGCTACATGTGACCCTGTTGATTTAATAACGAACTGTGAGATTGATAAACGTTTAATAGCCAAAAGTCCTGCAAAGAATCGATTCTCAGATAAACTTTTATGTGAATTACGGAAGGATTTGCCCCAAAGCGATTATGATAAGGCCGAAGCTATGTTACAGGAGTATACAGATATCATGGCTGCTGAAGAAAATGATTGCGGGAGAACAGACTTGGTGCAGCATCGAATCAACACAGGGAGTGCTAAACCAATACGGCAGATGCCACGCCGCCTACCTCTAGCGAAACAACAAGAGGCAACAGAAATGTTGGAACAAATGCATAAACAAGGGGTGATAGAACCGTCCAACAGACCGTGGAGTTCACCTGTCGTACTTGTGAAGAAGAAAGATAAGCCGTTTAGATTCTGTGTAGACTATAGAGCTTTGAATGAGGTAACTGACAAAGACAGCTATCCTCTTTCCCGTATCGACGACACTTGACTTAAAAAGTGGTTACTGGCAGGTCGGTTTACACCCTAAAGATAAAGAAAAGACTGCATTCTCAGCGGGTAATGGCCTCTGGCAGTTTACTGTTATGCCGTTTGGGTTATGTAATGCACCAGCGACTTTTGAACGGCTTATGGAACACATCTTGCGAGGTCTCAACTGGAAGACATGCCTCGTCTACCTCGATGACATTATAGTGATGGGAAAGACATTTGATGAACACCTTACGAACCTTAGAGAAGTGTTCCAGCGTATTCGCAGTGCCGGTATGAAGCTCAGTCCACGGAAGTGTTCACTATTTAGAAAGAGGTGAACTATTTGGGCACTGATCCTGGTAAGGTTGATGCCGTAAAGAGTTGGCCAAGACCAACTAACGCGCATGAGCTTCGAAGCTTCATGGGACTCTGCACATATTATCGCAGATTTGTGCCAAACTTTTCCAGCATTGCCAGAGAGCTTCATCGGCTCACGGAGCAAAAGAAGCCATTTCTTTGGCGTGAAGAATGCCAACAGTCTTTTGACAAATTAAAGAATGCACTAAGCTCTTCACCAGTACTGGCTTACCAAGTCCCTGGTAAAACATTTATACTCGATACAGATGCTAGTAATACCGGGTTGGGTGCTGTGTTGTCCCAGAGGATAGATAGCGTAGAGAATGTCGTCTCCTATTACAGCCGGACCCTTTCGAAATCCGAGAGGAACTATTGTATTACCAGACGGGAACTGCTGGCTGTTGTGGATGCCATCAAACACTACCATAAGTACTTGTATGGTCAGAAGTTTATTTTGAGAACAGATCATGCTGCCCTGAAATGGCTTCTGTCTTTCAAGAACCCAGAAGGTCAAATTGCAAGGTGGATCGAGAGACTTCAAACCTACGACTATGAGACCCAACATCGCAGAGGACTGCTACACAAGAACGCCGACTCTCTATCTCGCCGACCATGTAAGCCAGAATGTAAACACTGTCAACGTTTGGAGGCGATAGAGACAGATGACGTTTATGTTCAAAGCTTGGAGTTGGATGCCGCGGAGTCATGGTCTGACCTCAAGATCCGAGAGGACCAACTGAATGACGAGGATTTAGCCCATATCCTCCGGTGGAAAGAAGAAGGGCCCCGGCCAGTTGCCGAAATGGGTGCTTCTGCGACGGTTTATTGGGCTCAGTGGGACTCTATGATAATTGACCACGGGGCAATCAAGAGAGTTTGGAAATCTGCTGATGGCACCTCCCGTCGACTCCAACTAGTGCTTCCGAAGTCAAGGGTTCCCGAGGTGCTGAATGAAATGCACAATGGTGCCACCGGTGGACATCTGGGTGTAAATAAAACACTAGAAAAAGTGCGCCAGAGGTTCTATTGGTTTCACTACAGAAAGGACGTAGAGGACTGGTGTAGGAGGTGCAATCAGTGTGCAGCAACAAAAGGGCCGAGGAACAAACCTCGGGGCCACATGCAGCAGTACTTTACTGGAGTCCCTTTTGAGAGAATTGACCAGTGACGTGACCTGATTTTGTAGGTGTGGACCGGACATGTGTAGTTAATTGGTTTTTGTTTTGGAGAACAAGGAGTTGGTGACCTGGTGATTACACGTTGGACTCGCTTGTGGCCGGCAGTGATTTTGTTTCCTATGTGGATTTATTAGTTTGGTTATGGAATTAATGTTTAGTAAATTTGTGTAATAAATAAATGTATCAGTCTAGTCATTATTGAACCCACGTGTCCTGTGTGTCATTCTGTATAATATCAAGTTGTAACAATATTTATTGACAAATTTATTGACATATTTATTGACATATTTGTTGACACAGCCTATTTATGGAAAAGTTTTCACCGAAATGAAATACATTAATACTTTCATGAGATTTAATAGTTCTTGTATAAACTCCAACTGTTGAAGGGTTAAAATATTTTACCCCACATTTCACAATATTCCTGCTCCCAGAAGGTGCAGAGTTATTCACATTTCTCGCCGCTTTTTTATTGTATGAAAGTTACTTGTAGAAATTATTTATTAGTCCAACCCAAACAAGTCTGGAATCCAATGGACTTTACTAAAACAGCTGGACGACCTGGACTTTGCAGTTGACCTTGCTCTCCTTACACATAGCTATCAACAGATGCAAGAGAAAACAAATCTTGTGAATGCCACTGCAAAGAAGGTCGGCCTTAGCATGCACACATCTAAAACCAAGATCCTGAAAATTAACTCCACCAGCACAAATGCAGTGACCCTAAACGGAAGTCAGCTGGAGGAAGTAGAGTCATTTAACTACCTGGTTAACATCATAGATCAGCAGGGTGGAACAGATGCAGATGTCAAAGAAAGGATTGGAAAATCAAGAGCTGCCTTTATCCAGCTCAAGAACATCTGGAACTCCAAAGAGCTGTCCCTGAACCCCAAAATTCGCCTGTTCAATACCAATGTAAAGTCAGTCCTATTGTATGGAGCTGAGACCTGGAGGATTACGAAGACCACCACTAAGAGAGTCCAGACCTTTATCAACAGCTGCCTTAGGAAAGTTCTTCAAATACGATGGTCTGACACCATTACCAATGCCAGCCTTTTAGAACGAACCGGCCAAGCTTCAATAGAAGAAGAGATCAGGAAGAGGAGGTGGGGCTAGATAGGCCACACATTTCGAAAACCAGCAAGTAAAATCACTAGGCAAGCATTGAGATGGAATCCTCAAGGAAAAAGAAAAAGAGGCCGGCCAAGAAACACCTGGAGGCGAGAATTTGAAGCGGACATCACCAGGATGGGGTTCAGCTGGAAGCAGCTGGAGAGAATGGCTCAGGACAGAGGTCACTGGAGATCTTTAGTTGATGGCCCATACTCTGATAGGAGTGACGGGCAATGACGATGATGAACATGTATTATGTATTGATGGAATGCTATTATACATTGATGGACATGTATTATGTATTGGTAGAATAGTATTATGAATTGATGTACTTGTATTATGTATTAATAGACGGGTATTATGTATTGATGGACTTGTATTTGAAACAAGCGAACACGAACTAAATATGAGTGAAATAAAATAATAGATTTTTAATGGATATACTTCACACAAAAATTGAATTATGTTTGCAGGAGAGGAAATAATTGTAATATAGATGAATAGTCTATTGTAATATAGATGGAGGGTCATTGTAATATAGATGGATGGTCTATTATAATATAGATGGAGGGTCTATTGTTATTTCTATAAATGGCCTATTGTAATATAGATCGAGAATCTATTGAAATATAGATTGAGGGTATATTTTAATATAGATGTAGCGTCATTGTAATATAGATGAAGGGTCTATTGTAATATACAGGGGGAAGAGGCACAGAGGGTGGAAGAGACAGATTGTGAGTGCCTCACAACCATCGGGGAACCCAATAAACCCAACTTCGGTATGGTTTATCATTCCATATCACTCATCGTTGTGTCATCAAGCCAGCTTGGAAATCTACAGGCACAATAGATTGTCAGCATAAATTCATTGGCAGTGAAGTCCCTGTAAGGATGAGATGAAATCTCTTAGATCATATAAACCACTAATGGGAGCGATAGTGCAATATCCATTGGTTCTCACCATTTATCATACCAGGGACCTTCAATTTAACAGTCGAGCACTTTACCGCACGAATATCCGTCTCCTAATACATGGACGGATGGTCATATGGTAAAGGACCAAGGAAAATTGTTCATATAGACACAGCTAGTTTCAGAACGTTAATTAATAGACTTCCCAGGCAATGAATGATGCCTCGCTTTCGACAAACATTGACAAAACAATTGAAACAGATTTTAACTTCGTAGGCAGCAGTTGAAAGATAAGTTGGCTTCAATTAATAGGCCTACTATATCTACAATTGCAGATTGCTGAACGTCTATACGTAGAAGTTTTATTGGTGTTGCATTAAATTAATTAGAACCTGTGTTACTCTCTCAGGATAGCTGACTCACAGGATAGGTCCCGGGAAATTTTCTTCTCCCGGGATATTGTTGGATAAATAAAAGGAGGCTGGGAAAGGTATCACCCACACAATCCCATACAATAGCCGTGGCTACAGAAACAGGGCTGGGCATGGAACCATCCATACAGTCCCATACAATAGCTGTGGCTACAGAAACAGGGCTGGACATGGTACTATCCACACAGTCCCATACAATAGCTGTGGCTACAGAAACAGGGCTGGACATGTTACCATCCACACAATCCCATACAATAGCCGTGGCTACAGGAACAGGGCTGGGCATGGAACCATCCACACAATCCCACATGATTTAATTGTCAAAACACTAGAAGCAATCAGATCATTTGAAATAAAAGACAAAACTTCTTTCACTGTAACAAAAGGCGGATAAAATTTTAAAAAATAATCGCACTGTTATGATGAACTTAAGTGTAAACGATGTTAATTTAAATGAAGATCAGAGGCATGAGTAACAGGATGCTGAAGATTTGGATATAGAATTCAAACTAATTGATTATTTAATGAATCCACCATGTGATAATGATATGACGAACAGGAACAGGTTATTTAACAGGTTATGTAACATGCCGCTTGTTAAATATTGTTGATACTAAAGTACTACAGGCGTAACCAAACGTTTTTCAGTGCAAACATTTGCAAAGTTAGTAGCTATCTGGTACAAATAAAATCGCTCATCGTTGGCTGCGGCAATTGGCAGTTATCTCGTTACTCCCGGAGACACTCGGTGGAATTCCACGTACGATTCTGTTGCAAAATTACATTGTTTACTATCCAATACAGAATTAGAAGTTTAACTTGATATGATGTTTGATGACCATGACATCAAAAGACTCACTGCGCAGCAAATAATATTCATAGAAAAATACATTGAAGTATTTGATCTATTGTTTCTTGGACTGGGCATTTTGCAAGGCAAAAATAATATTGGATTTGGCTATTTGATGCCCACACTAACCGTTATAAAAGGTAAACTACAGGCAGTGGCGCAACCAGCAAAAAATGCTGGGGGGGGGGGCTCACATATAGAAAAAAATGCTGGGGGGGCTAACATATAGAAAATCGACAGTTTATATAGTAAAATATGTATGATGATTTGGTTGCGCCACTGACTACAGGTAATGATTTTGCGACATAAACACCCTCTCACGGGGTGTGAACTTCTTGCCAAAGCTGTTATTGATTGAAAATTAATGCGTGATTCGATTTTATATTTTCTGATCATAAAGGCAAAACTGGCAGCAGTGGTCAAGCCAAAATTAAAGACCGACTTTATAGACAACTTGGATCACAAGGCTGAAGTTGTAAAAACCTTAAAGCGTGCCTGCAGTGCAATGAGTGCATTTCCCACTCAACTTACTTGGCCGGGTGGTGCAGCTTCAATACAGTCAGCAGTACATATCAGGGCCCTGGAGAGGAGTAAAATGTGCCGGTGCGAGATTTTTTTGGGGCCCCTCTTTTCAATATAAAGCAAAAATTAGTTTTGGCAGCTCAGCCTTCACAGTTTATTAGTTTAGAACGTGTATGTAAATAAGTAAAACTTTAATAATTAAAATTATTACATATTATATTAAGTCAAATAAAAAACTTTAAAAAGGCTTACACACTGTAATCATAAATGACTTTTATATAAATGATTAATACAGCTGTTCAATTACTAGAATATATCATAAACTGGATAAACAAATATACCTAAATTAAAAAAAAAATACACAGAAAAGAATAAAATGATAAAAAAAATAAACAAATATTGTTAAAACAAGGTCGCTTAGTGTGCTTTTTTTTGGGCAAAACTACGAAGTACAGTGTCAAAGTCTATATTCTTTGCAATTTCAGACTCAATACTGAGCCTAGCGAGGTTGTTCAGGCGATCCTAAACATGGTAGACCTGAGATAATTTTTGGTGAGTTTAAGTTTGCTGAAACTTCTTTCTGCAGATGCTACTGTGGCTGGTGTTGTAAGGAATATTCTCAAACTGACTGTCAAGTTGGGAAATATGCTTTCTAATTTGTATTCGCATAAAGCATTTAGCAATTCCAATGCGCCCGTTTTCCACCAAAATTGGCATTGTGAACCTTATGTGATTCATTTCCATTTTAAGGTCTTCAGAGATTATGTCATTAAAATATGTCTAACTCTGGTCTCGCTGCTTTGCAATTTAATTCCTTTCTGACATTTTTTGCTAATTCCAAAAGAAAACTGAAGTTATCAGAAATCAGTTTTGAAATTATGCTGATTCAATGCACTAAAAACAATTTTTGTGAACCAAAAGTGTTAAATACTGAAGATTTTCATTATTCAAAATAACATAATTTTTATTACAATAACCTGCAAAGTGTCATTGAAATAAATCAAGTATCTATTTGAAAATTCTTGTGGGTTGAAAATGGTTTTTGACAAACACTCTGGCTTAATTGAAACACTTAGATTTGAAGAAAAGTGAGGTCACTTCAGGGAGATTTTTATCTGGGGGTTTTAAAATAGTTAATTTGATTTTCATGAAAGATAATTTTTAAATAAATGGTTTTTAAAATAGTTAATTTGATTTTCATGAAAGATAATTTTTAAATTAATTTCTTCTATTTATTTAGTACTAAAGAAATTGTATGTTAATAAATAAACTATGAGCTTAGTACACAAAACAGCATCGTGAGCTCAACAAGTCATGTGATCAGTCTCCTGATCTAATTTAATGATATTTAGGAGAGTGGCCATTAATTTGATTGTCTATTGCTATGTATATATATGCTCTCATCAATTTATCACAATTAGTTTCCATTCTATTAGCAAAAATAGTTCCTGGCATCATGTTTTTTATATTTTCAAATTCAATTTTATTGTGTGATTTTACATAAACTAGCTGCACTCTGAAAAATATGCATAGAAATAGATCATTATTGTTAGGCTTTGAGGTTATGGTGAATTTATGATATGAACAAAATTGAGAAACTTTTTAGTTTTTTCTTTTAACAATCTAAAAGATAAATTATTTATTTTTATGCCTGTTCCATCAAAGCTGATACTCAGTGATTTTTTTAATTTTACTTAAAAATTTCTACATTATTTTGAACATACACCTATGTTATTAACTAAGGTGGGCTCAATCTGAAAACCCTGGGATTTTAGTCCACCTAGATTTATATACCCTGACATTAATTTTAAGTTATGGCACCTGAGTATTTATTTTAAATAAATAAGAAACATCTTACGCAACTAATTATAATTCTATTATAAAATTTGATGTTGATCATACTTTTTCAAATCTAACTCAAGTGCATTATTTTACTAGATATCTAGTCAGAAAACCTCAGGACTTCTACAGTCTGAATGGGAGCATTTTGAAAAAATATTGGTTCAGAAAGCTTGCCTGACACAAAAGATATGTCATGTAAAGAAGATAAAATTCAGTCTTCGGTTGAAGCTTCACAACTTTCACAGACTTTCTCTAGGAAAGTAAGGAAGATGATGAAATCCCACTTGCCTCCTGGTGTTCGAAGAAAAATAGATGCAACAGCAGCAGCAGCAGTTCCTCAGATGATGAGAGTGGACACAAAAGTAATTCTAATTCAGATATGTCTTGTTCTGACTCAGATGACTCAGTAATAGCTATCAAAAGTAATAAAGACAGTAAGTTAATGTTTTATGTTTCACTAGTTTACCTAGTATTGATGTTTAGACATTAATTTAATAATTGTTATTTATTAAGTCTTCAGTGGCTTAAAAGTAAAAAAATCTAAATGAGGAGATATTTTTTTACCTTTAAAACATGAGAACTTCGCTTATCTGTAAAATGTTTTTGTTTTTTTTTAAATTTACTTTTAAAAAAGTAAAAAAAATAAATCCTTAGGCTTAGATCATACAAATATTTATAGAAATTATATTGACTTAAAAGTGAGATTAACTATAGTTAATATCAATGAATAGAGCTTAAAGACATACCGTATATACTCGCGTGTAAGTCGATCTCACAGATAAGTCGACCCCCTTTTTCAGGCCAAAAATTAAAGAATTTGCTATGACGTGGATAAGTCGAGACTAGAAATTGAGGAGCTTACAAAATCAAACAAATATCGTAATTAACTTTATTTATTCAGACATATAATAAGTTTGCCAAATTTGGCCAAAGTTTCTCATTCAAATCCTTCAAAATCCGAATATTCGTCATCAGAATGTTCAAATAATTGGTAGAACTGTTCATCTGTTACGTCATCTGCATAAATATCATTTTCGCTGTCAGTCTCTGCCGATCATCTGATGTAGAGTTGTCTTCGTCGTCGTCTTCATCGATGGCGTCATCCTCTGTTCCATCTATGCGTTGCTGATGCCGCACTTAATGAATGATTTTTAATCATTTCTGATGGCATTAAATCCCACATCCTTCACCCATTTCCTTCCACCAAATCTAGGTCTGGTTTCATCAGGTTCCAGCCTTTAGTTAATTTTGCTTGGCCAGAGCACATCCACTGTTGCCACATCTTCCGCACATTTTCTTTAAATGCTTGTTCAGCGAGACATCTAATGGCTGGAGCATAAAAGTTTTCATAATTTCATAGTTAACTCCACATAAATTGCGCCAAAGGAATGTTGTGTTCCGGTTCCTACAGCAACTCCATTTGATCCCTTTCTCTTTATTGTCAACATCCGGTTGAAAGTAGCACAACTGGAACCTGGAATAACTAAAGCTTACATTCAAATTTAATATTTTCCAAATGATAAAATATTTAATTAAAACTTGAACAGGCTGGTTATTTATCTTATAATTATCTTTAAAGTATCATTAAGTATCATTATAGTGTTGTTGGCTTAACATGTAATAGAGTAAGGGAAACATTCACTGCACGACTTAATGGCGGTCTAATGTGTTAATATATGGCGTTTCTTCACCAACATTCTTTGGAAAATTGCATTGACCCGTGTATAAGTCGACCCAGTTTTTTTACATATATATTCTGGCATAAATTTTTCGACTTATACGAGTATATACAGTTACTATGTTTATAACATTTCAATGTTGTACATTATTTCATTACTACACCCTACTCTCACAAATGAGTTTTGAAGAATCCAATTCTTTTATAGGAGTCCATTTATAAGCTACCTATCTGTTTTTTTATTATTATTTCACCATTGTCCTATGTATTCTACATGATTGATGATCAGCTATTTGGTCGCGACTCTAAAGCTTTCAATTGTTTATGGCCATTTTATGGGAGGTGTTGTAATTTTTATGAATAGCTAGTCTGTTAGGTTTTTTTCTGATATCCATACTTATGACTAAAAAATATATATTTCTAAATTTTGCAATGCACACATTTGTACAGCTGCTTTGACTACCAGCTCATGGTAATCATGCTAGCATAGATCTTATCTGAAACATGTTGTATTATGATGCAAGAAAGTAACCATTTATTTAAAATATTTAATTAATTGCAAAATTTATTGTTGAATCATGAAATTGTCATAAGCAAAACATGTAATTAAATTTCAAGATGAAATATACTTTACATTGTTTTTCCCAAACAAATAGTTAAAAAATATAGAAATAAATAAATTATTAAATAAATAAACAGAGTTTTGAGTTAAGAAATGCATTATAGTTTTTGTGAGAACATGTGAAATCTTGGTCATAATCATATATTTTAATGTTTCTATTATAGTGATTCTAAATGCAGAATACAGAAAACAAAGAAGCAAAGAAAAATCAGAATCTGAGGAAAAGGCAGATGAGGGTGAGAAACTTTTTCTTTTAATTTTTTTTCTGTTCTGTTTTATTATTTGTTTGTAAATATCGGTCTAGCATAGTTTTAAAAGACTCTTTTGTTGGTTTTTTTTTCTTCCATGTTCTAGATGATGGTGTCCCCCTCCCTCTACTGCCCTTACCTATTATTAAATTGTTCAAAGAAAAAAACTCTTAGATCATTTTTGTAGTTACATATTTTTTTAAACAATGGAAAAATTTAAATTCTGAGAAGAATGTAAAAAAATGTATTTCACATGCCATGGAAAAAAAATCTATTAGGGACTAGTCTTTAACTAATTCAGGGATTGTATAAATCTAAATGCAAACATATGTTGGTAAGTTCATTAATATTTATGAGAGCAGTTTTGCTGATGTATTGATACTAAGTCAAAAGCTGTTAGGCCTTTGACCACCAGAGAACCCCAGATTGACCTCTTGCTTTGCTTATATACATAGGATTCTCAACACAACTCCTCTTGTGCGGACCTGTAGTTGGTTAGTTATGCTGAACTATTGCTGGCAGTGATGGTGTATCTTCCACAGCGTAAGTTGGGCTTGTCAACGGCCCTCCAGCGTAAGCAAGAAGGGTCTGACATAATTCCAACGACCCTGGTAGATGTGTCAGTTATAAATTTTCATTGAATATTGGGGGAAAATGTTATTTTGATGGGTTAGAATTTTTTGTGACTGACTTATTTAATGGTTGTTTTCAACCTTTTTTATTTATTTAAACACCTATATGTGTAGTTTTAAAATGATATTCATAATTAAAACACCAAAATATTATAATTATTTAGTGGTTATCATTAAGGAGGAAGTTTATTAACTGTTCGTTATTGTAATTTTTCATAAGTTTAATTCTCAAACTGTTGAAAACTAATTGAAAAATTAAAGCATGAGACTTGCTATGGTGATTTATAAACAATAAATGTCAGTCTTTTTAAATCTATCAGTTGATGAGCTTGTATATATTTTCTTCACTAAAAAAAGAGGTTGTTATAAGTTTACAAATAAACATGGTCAATTTATGAGCATAGTTGAATCAGAGCTGTTTTAAAATTATATATTTTAACTACTTTTAAAATGCTAAAATATGAATGTTTATGGATAACTTATGACATTATAGATAAATGAATTGACAGATAAATATGTTAAAAATAAAGTTTTATGCATAAAAAGTGATCAAAAAGCTAAAATGCTAAATAATAAGAAATTTTTAATAATCATCTTATACAGAATTCACAACAGTGAAATGTTGTTATTATGAATTTTTTAGTATTGCAAAAAAAAATATTCCCTTTGATTATTTAACATCTCTTAAAAACTGCTGAATTCAACTTTCAGTATTGCAAAAAAAAAAAAAAGTCTTGCAAATTAAAATTTTTTAAAAAGTTATTTTTAGCATGCAAAAAAATGATAAAGATAGAGGTGCAGAGATTTCATGTGTTGAGGTGATCTATTTGGAGGGGGGTCCACCAAATCAGTAGAGGGGTCAATTTCATTTCAGAGGGGGAATACATTTTATTTACCATACTGACAGTGGACTGAACGAGCAAGATGATAAGCAGCATGTAGGCAGTAAGAAAGCATCATTTGTACCTAACATTGCAAGGGTGAAACAAATCAATGATGTTGAAGCACAGTTAAGGAATGGTTTTTTTAAAGCGTAAGCAGAAAGGAGGATGGTCAAATGAAAGAAAAAGTATTAAATAATAAGCCCATGAACTTTACTAAACTGTGCTGTGCTGTGTGGGTATTGAATAATTTGGTGGTATTTTTGGTCTAGTGCTATGGGGGTATTTCAGAAATATAAACATACCTAATTAAAATGGCTTTAACTCACTTAATTTTCTTTTCACAGTATTAGAAAACATTAGCAAAATACAGTTTTATTTCTAACAAAAAATTTACGTTGAACTTATTTAGTAAATTAACTTAATAACTTATCACAATAGCGATATTTCACTGTAGTAGCTATAAATTTAAGAAATAAAACATTATATCAATTTGCTAGGCTATGAAAATATTTTTTTTTTATTTTATATATAAAAATAAATAAAAAATGTCTTATAGACCTTAGACTTTTCTTTAAAGGGCATTTTTAGACGTTTGAAGTGTAATTCTGTTTTCAGCTTTTTAAAACAATTTTTTGAATCAAACTTTCATAAACATCTTTAATATTAACTAATTTTCTTTTTCAGATAAAAAAGTCTGTTTCCAGATCAGAATCACGAAGTCCTCATTCTTCTTAGAGCGATCATCTGAGCAGAAGCAGACATTCACGCCTCAGGTCTAGATCTCGGCATCGTAGGAAAGAGGTCAGAATTTTTAATCAACATCTCATTGTTTTATATTTTATATATAAATATATATAAAGATTTTGCTTGTTCAGTGATAATATTTGCTCTTTTCCCTAGCATTCCTGAATATCCATGGATAAACTGTTTTCTTTTAAAATATCTAAAAATAAAATTAACAGCTACAAGAGTAGAATAATAATCACTCATTAAACAGTCCTTTATTAATTACTAGTTGCAAGTACCCGGCTTTGCCGGGTTTAAAATAAGGTTTTCTGTTTACCTTCTGTTTTCTCCCTACCCCCTCTCTCCCCTTTCCCTCCTCTCTCTCTCCCCTCCCTGCCCCCCCTCTCTCTCTTTATCTTCTCCTCCCCCTCTCTCTCTCTCTATATATATATATATATATATATATACTTATTATTATGGCTTCACACTTCTTCTAAAATCCTTCTTCGTTCCTTTAACTTCCTCAAACTGTACAAATCAGGGACATGAAAAAACAACAACAATTCTTTGCAGCACAAAGGAACTATATAGCACCAGCTGACGCAAGTTCTATTCGGCATTAGTAGGAAAATTTTAAAATGTATCATCGGAAATGACGTCACACAGGAATTTATCTATGGCGCCGTCGAGATTACTTTTATATAGTAAAATACATAAATAAAAATAATTAATTACAATTAAAATACCCATCAAGATGAAACGAAACCTGTCCTATAACCTTCCCCATGTAATTATGTGTATGTGTAACAAATTCAACGTTATTTGGTTGTCTGGATCTTGAGTTATAAGGAACAGACAGACAACAAATGCGACATATAAAGTATAGAGATAGTGTGGACGTAGTATTCTTTTATTCACAGTCTCTATAAAGGACCAAAAGTAGTACTTTCGATAAATGAGAAGAATATCATCTAAGATTTTGCCTTCTATGGTAATCAATGAATGTTGCATATTATTGCAACACAGTCTGTGGCTGTTATGCCTCTTTGCAAATCAATCACCAACACTGAATTATTGATTCCTCTGTAATTTTGATTTTACTATTGTGTTGTTTTACTGTGTATCTTCTTCCTTTGGCTCTACAGCCCATTTAGGGCCCTGGCCTGCCATACTACACTTCTCCACTTTTCCCGATCCATGGTCTTCTTCCTCCACTCTCTCACTCCTATGGCTTTAAGGTCTTTCTCCACTTCCTCCAACCATCTGCTTCTTGGCCTGCCTTTAGGCCTTTTCTCATTAGGTGTTGTCTTATAAATCGTTTTTGGACCTCTGTTGTTTTCCATTCTTTCTATGTGCCCTACCCACCTTAATCTATTCATTTTAATTTCAGCTGTTATATTTATTTGGTTTTCGTACAGTTCGTACAGCTCTGAATTGGTTCTACTTCTCCACTCGTTATTGTCCTTTACTGGCCCATATATTTTCCTAAATATTTTCCTTTCCCAAGTGTTTAGCATATTTTCTGCTTGATTGTTGATGGTACATGTTTCGCTACCATATGTTACTGCTGGTCAAATCATTGTCTTGTATATGTTTTTTTAAAGTTTTATCGAGATCTGTCTGTTTTTCAGTATTTTATGCAGTGTATAATATATTCTGTTCCCTACTTCTATTCTGTTTTTTATCTCTATCATTATCGTTTTTTCTCACTTATGGTTGATCCCAGGTATTTAAAGTTTTCTACTCTTTCAAATGCTCTATCACTGATTTTGAAAAATTTTCTCTTTCTTCTTTTTCATTTCTTTGTAACAGCATATATTGAGTCTTTGTTTCGTTTACTGTTAAACCTGCTTTCTGAGCTGCTGTTTCTAATTCTATGTATGCTTTTGCTATATCCTTGCTTTGCTTTCCTATCAATGTTATGTCATCAGCATATGCAAGGTATTGGATGGGTTCTGTAAATATTGTTCCTGTTTTCATAGACTTTGTTTTTTCACTTCTGAGGTAGTGTGTTATAGTTCCTCGCTTATCCAACTGTACGTTTCTTATGACTTTTTCTAGGGTTAAGTTGAAAAGTATGCACGAAAGGGAGTCTCCTTGTCTAAGTCCTTGGTTTACTTTAAATTCTCTTGAGCTTTCCCTTGGATTTTCACTTTGCTTCTTGAGTTGTTTAATGTCATACGTACTAGTCTAATGAGCTTGTTGGGGATACACAACTCCTGCAATGTTTTGTAAAGATAATTTCTATTGATGCTGTCATATGCCATCTTGAAATCTATGTACAGCTGATGTAGGTTTATATTATGCTCATAACATTTTTCTAGAGTGTTTCGAAGGGAAAAGATGTGGTCTGTGGTTGCTCTGCTAGGCCTGAAACCACATTGATAGTCACCTAATACTGTTTCACTGAAATTCCCTATTCTGCAGGCTATTATTTTTGTTAGTATTTTATAAACAGTGTTGAGAAGTGAGATTCCTCTGTAGTTGTTGCAGTTAAGTTTCGAACCTTTCTTGTGTAGTGGAACTATTAAGGCTGTTTCCCATTCTGTTGGCATTATCTCTTCTTTCCATATTTTATTGACCATCCTGTGTATTTCTAAGTGTAGTGTGCGTCCTCCATATTTGAGTAACTCAGCATTTATGTTATCTTCTCCTGGTGCTTTATTGTTTTTGGTCTTTTTAATAATATTATTTATTTCTTCTATGGTTGGTTCTTCTATTTCTGCCCCATTGTCCTCTGCAATGTTTGGTACATCATTTTCGCATATATATATTCAATATAAATATTGTCGCGCAACATAAATAGCTATAAATGCATTTTTCAAAAGTTGTTTATAAGACTGTCACCGCAGGCAACACAGGCAACATGGACGCCGCGCCCTGATATATATATATATATATATATATATATATATATATATATATATATATATATATATATTTTTAACTAGACCTCATAATAATTATTCTTTCTTTTTATGGATAATACTAGATGTACCCTGCAAAGCCTTCGATTGAGATAGACTATTATTCAGCTTTGATACATATTTTCAAAATATTTGTTATTTATTTAAGTTATGAACGAAATTAGAAATCTAATCATTTAGGGGTCATCCATAAAAAAGACGTCCATCAATTTTTTGCTATTTTTTACCCCCCCCCTCCCCCCTTTGTCCACATTTGTCCAACTTTTACTGGACCCCCCTCCCCCTCCAGTTGTGGACGTCCAAAACAAAATTTACCGAACATTAATTAATGAATATTTCGAATTCTTAAATTGGGAGAATGTAAACATTATAAATAGTACATATTTACAAACATTTTTTTTCAGAAATTCTAAATTCTAAATATTAAAAAACTACTGTTTAAAAACATTTTATTGAATTATAATTAAAAAATGCAAATCATTAAACCACAATTATTCAGTCAACTGAAAATTCCGATTGCAGCCATTCAAACATATTTCGTACGATGACTACATCTGTTGTCGAATCCTAAATTGCTGGTTCAATCTGGGTGGCACTCTCATTGTCTGATACTTCTGCCTCATCATGTTCACAAACTGGAATATTGTAATGGACGACCTTATGTTTTTTCATTGCCACCTGTGATGGGAAGTATTTGCCGCAGAAACACATTCGCTTGGGAATTTTTCCAGCCACCGATGGACAATAGAGATCAAAAGGTAACTGTGACTACTGTAACTGTGATCGGGCTCCAGACCAATCAGTACAAGCCTCTGAAACAGTGATCCATAAGTACCACTACTACTCCCGATAGCTGCAGCCATGACGCCTGCTTCATGACTAACAAAAGGTACAGGAGCTGGAATGAAACGTTTGGGAAATAGTTCATTATAGTTTGTTCGTCTTGCTCCAAAGCACGTTACATCATTACATTTGATGATCTGCAGAAAATATTGAGACTGTTGGACAAGATTCCAACACCAATTCACAGAGGGAGATGGAAGAAATATGCTTGTGCTGCTTGGTTCAACATACTGTGCATGCACATCATAGCCATCAATGACAGCCTGACTCCAAACTTCAGCGAGTATTTCTCCAGCCTTTATAAAGTTTGCTTTTCTAGGTTTTGGTCTATAGTTTTACCATTTGCATCCAAATGGGACCCAAAATGATCATGAGGAAGAATGAGGCCTGACAGGCCATGAGACAATGGGGCCATTCGTCGTTCTACGGCGTTGTAGGCACTGTGACCCGGGGCATGACAGGCTATAAAAAAGCATCAAGATTGTACTTGGTAAACAATTTATATGCAGCGTTCAATGTTTTTAGATAACGTGGGTTCTCGTCTGGGCCTCCGTCAGCAGTAATAATTACTATAGGCTTTACTAATCCACCATTTGTACATGCCACATTCTTGAAAATATCCTGAGAGACAAGTACATCAAAATCCGCAACATGTGAGGCAGCAGTACTGGAGTCATGTTTAACATTCCTTATTGATATAGATGTTGGTCTAGAATAGGTCACACGGCCATCCTTGATAATACATGCGGTATAAACTGAAGGTATTAGTTTATGCCTATCTGCCACAACCCAATCATGGTCAGGCAATTGGATACGATATTCCAGATGCATTTGAAGTGGTGCTTGTTTTGATGCAGCTGGAAGGCCCAAAGGAACTCTATCCTTGTCGTCCTGGCTAAGAAAGAAAGTGCACTAACTGCCCATCAATACTGCCAAATCTTTCAAATAAGCTATAGCTGATGCTGCAAAATGGGCATCTATGTGCTCTTTGCACAAATTGTTGGCAGCTTTGATAAGTTTTACTGGAACGGTAGTTATGTGCCGCTTACCTTCAGCAGTCATATAGTTGAGTGGTAGAAGACGAAGATAGGTTGCAGATCGGCTTAGGTTAAAACCAAGACTTAACAGCTCATCAAGTGTTTTACATGAACGGATCAATTCGCTGCGTCGACGGTCATCAGCAGCTCCACTCAACTATTGACTTCAGCAAGTCAGATTGATCGCTTTCAATGCAAGGTCGGCCAAGCTTCTTCCTAGTGAACTTTTTGAGCTTTTTTGCTGCAGTGGGATGTTCTGAAACAAGTAATTGCAATGCTTCTTTCATGTCTGCTCGGGCTGAACGTTTTCGTTTCCGGTCAAATGAAAGGCAACGCAACTTCTGTTTCAGTTTTTTCTTTTTTTCTTCCAATTCATTTGAGTTCTTTTTCATTTCGTCTGTCCATAAACCAGTTTGACGAATTGCTAGCAATCCAGATAGTTTTGAATTTGTCAAATTTAACTCCTCTTTAGCTATCCGCTCGGCTGGTCTATTTTTTTCAAATTTAAGTGCAATACATTGATCTGTTTTATGCTGGTTATTCTTGCTCGATAACTCATCAATGTTTTCTTGATTGTCTGTCTTCCCATTTTTAACTCTGAACAGGAAATAAAGTATTTTCGATAATGGTAAAAATAAGAAATAAATATAAAAATGAATTGATATACACAATATTTACACAGTATAAAACTACAACTATATCTTTGATTAAAATATCGCAACACACAAAAACATAATACAAAATATTTTTTTTATTCATTTTAAACTTATCTTATTGCAAGTACATTTTATCATTTAATGAGCAAATTAAGTTTTGCTAAAATTTCTTACCGATTTTTTTACATATAAAAACATGACAGGACAAAATTTCCATACGGAACAACATTTGCTGTTAAATCCAATGGTCTACATTCTACAATTACAAGGTTTGTACATACATAATTTAAGACAAGTGGCTTACTTTGAATTTGCTTTTGGCACCAGGGCCCTGGAGAGGAGTAAAATGTGGCGGTGCAAGATTTTTTTGGGGCCCCTCTTTTCAATATAAAGCGAAAATTAGTTTTGGCAGCTCAGCTTTCACAGTTTATTTGTTTAGAACGTGTATGTTTAACAATAGCTTTAGGTATATCCATACAATTTTAGAACCACTGTTCAGTTGGTTAGTCAACATTGAAAGTCATATACACCCATACCTCGCTTTACGGCCTAGATACATTCCACGAAATTTGGCCGCTAAGCGAAAAGCCGTATAATGAATCAATTATTCTAGTGCAAATCCATACAAATTCAACGAGATCGGTTCCAAGTTGTTCAAATATGTAACATGGTTTATGATTCAAAATGTATTTTCTCTTTTTATTTCATTTAAATTAAAGCTGCATACATTTGTACATAAAATAATAACAACTCCAACAATCAACAATAGTCTATAAACAAAAAAAAACCATGTCATGTTACATAAAATATGAATCTGTTTATTTTTTTTAAAATGAAGACAATGACGTAATGGAAACCTGCAGATCAATGACGTCATCATTTTCCGCTGGTAAGGATGGGCGTGGCTTGCAAAAATTGTCCAACGTTGTTTATCTTGCCTTCTTGTTTATTTCGTTCTTCAATGAGTTACAACAGCTAATGGTTGAGTTAATTCCTCGAGAAATTGTGCGCTACGTCTGACTTCAGGATCGTTTTCAAAGAGAGGTTCCCTATCAGCTTCAAGTAGAGCAAGCACATCACGTTCGTTCAAACCTTCCAAAATGTTTTGCCTAATTTCAGGAATAAAATTAACTTCTGTATTCAGTGCCGAACTTAGGGGTTTTAGGGCCCCTCTTTGGAGGCCCCTGCATTTTGACATTCGACAACATGACATAAGATTATGTACTTTATATTTAATGTAAAAAAAATTGGGGGGGGGGGCTCAGGCTAAGGCCGGGGAGGGCTTTTGAATTTGGACCCCCTCCCCCCACCCTAGGTACGCTTCTGTCTGCAACAGTACTTTTTACACATTCTGGCCATATTTTTTTCCATCCATGGTTCATTGTTTTCAATTTTAATTCCTCCCATCATTCACTGATGCTGTCAACAGTTTCTTTGATGTTATAGTTTTTCCAAAATTGAAGATTCACCATCGGTTTCCCTTATGCTGAGTTTACGGAAAGTTCGGTGTAGGTAATGTGCCTTAAAAGTGATTATTGCGCCCTTTTCCATTGGTTGGATCAGTGCTGTTGTATTTTTTGGACATCTTCAGATAGTTCGGATAAATTAGGTAGGATGCCCTGGTGCATTATACAAAATAATCAAAATTTTTTCACTTCTGTACAAAAGTGTTTTTTTTTTGGCCGTTATAGCGAAACATTTTAGGCCGTATATCGAAAACGTGCCATAAATGATGAAGGCCGTTATAGCGAAATGCCGTATAACGAGCGGCCGTATAGCGAGGTATGAGTGTATTTTGATAACCAGAATTCCAGCGTTTTATCTTTGTTTTAGGTAGAGTGAGGTTGTCAGCACAGATCGTTGACCCCAGAAATAGGTGATGATAGATGTAATTCGGGGGACTAAGAAATACTAGCACAGAGTGAGTATTTTGCCGCACCAATCGCTAGGCTGGAAAAGGGCCCCTATGACGTAGATGAGTTGGAAAGGGTGTTGGGGAGCCAATCAGAAGTGTTGGGGCTTTGGAGTCACGTGATGGCCCATCGCCACATATAATGAGATGTAACTCCGTTTTTAGATAGACAATTCAGTAGAGAAACGATAGTTATTAGGTATACGTAGTCTTGCCCGGAAGACAGTATACGTATATTCAAAAGTTATTAGGTATACGTACTCTTGCCCGTGAGGAAGACAGTATACATATATTCACAAGTTATTAAGTTGAAGTTTACAGTGCACATAGTCAAAGTTTATTCTGTCAAAGTATTTCTATATAATTCCTTCGGGAACATAGGATACTAAGTGAGTGTACGAAGCATTTGTGTTAATACTGCTGCACATGAGTTCATAATACACATGTTTTCTTATTGTTTGATAAACGTCATTGAATCGTGGAACTTAGCCTCGTTAATGGTATGTTGTCTGTGAGTGCAACGAGACTGAACGCTACCTTAAGTAAACCAGAGAGATAATATCGACAGCTACATAGAACCATTATATCAACAAGCTCATAACGTTCAACTCCGTAACGTTATAGTTATCTGAAGCAGCGGTAAAGAACACACATAGTTACATTTGGTGGAACCACAACAATACAGAACCATAACGTTGACAATTTCCAACGTTACATTGGTATCGCCAACAGTATCCACCATAATATAACGTTATACAACAAAATCTACAACGTTACAGTATGTAAAGAAGTTGAAACTTTAATAATTAAAATTATTACATATTATATTAAGTCAAATAAAAAAAACTTGAAAAAGGTTTAAACTTTATAACTATAAACGATTAATGCAGCTGTTCAATTACCGGAATATATCATAAACAAATATAACTAAATTAAACAAAAAAAATACACAGAAAAGAATAAAATGCTAAAAAAATAAATTTATAAACCAATATTGTTAAAACAAGGTCGCTTTGTGAGTTTTTTTTGGGCAAAACTACGAATTACAGTGTCAAAGTCTATATTCTTTGCAATTTCAGACACAATACTGAGCCTAGCTAGGTTATTCAGGCGATCCTGACCCATGGCAGACCTGAGATAATTTTTGATGAGTTCAAGTGGCTGGAGTTGTAAGGAATATTTTCAAACTGACTGTCAACTCGGGAAATATGCTTTTTAATTTGTATTCGCATAAAGCATTTAGCAATTCCAATGCGCCCAACTGTTTTCCACCTAAATTGGCATTGTGAACCATTGTTATGTGTTTCATTTCCTGTTTAAGGTCTTCAGAGATAATGACATTAAAATATGTCTCCGCTAGTCTCGCTGCTTTGCAATTTAATTCCTTTTCTGACATTTTTTTGATAATTCCAACGAAAACTGAAGTTATCAGAAATCAGTTTCGCTGCACTAAAACGAACTATAAGCCCTTCAATGACATTATCCAAAATTACATAAAAAATATGCTTTCCTAAGTGTGCTTCCTGAATAGATTCGTCCGATTTATTCATTTTATCTAAAATTTCATGGGCCCCGGTGCGGCGCATCGGCTGCACTCCCCTCTCGTAGGGCCTGTTTGGCACTATTGATGCTACATCACAATCACCAGCTTTCGAGTTACCAGATGCTGTGGCTGTATCGCTAGAGCTTTTAGTAGCTGCAACATTACTCCACATAGATATTAGTTTGCTACGCCTTCTGGCAGAAATAGCCTTGAATTTAACAATGTTATGCTTGATGTCATCTTTATTACGTTTACATTCATTCCAAAGTATTTGCAACTTTTGGTACGCTAATTCTTTTTTTAATTCAGGATAGGCAGAAATATACGAACCTTTAAATTATAAATAATTTTTTTTCCATTTTAAAATTTAAATCCAGCAGAACGCGTCTACCGATTGTTTTTGTTATTTTATTGGTTGAATATTTGAATAGGTTAAGGTCAAAGGGATTATCGGTGCATATTTTAATAAAATCTACCCATTTTAAACCCTGGATGTTTAATTTTGACTTGCGCTTAATTTTTTTGACTAAATCGTGTCCGTAAGTTTTGTTGCAATTATTTAATATTTCGTTTTTTAGATAAAGTTTTTTTTTTTAATTTAAATATACTAGTCATCCCGCGGCGTAACATACGCCGCCTTATCAATCAATATAATTACTGTAATTATATTTTTAAATAAGCAATCAAACAAAATAACAGGATGACATCTTCAGAAAAAATACATGATATGCAAAGTTGAACTTTGACCTATCATGTGCAGACTTATGGTCACTATCTGTTACCTTTCAGCAGCTTGTTTTTGTTTTATTTTATTGTTTATTTTTTCATTCAGCTTCTAACAAACATATTTCGGGGGTGGGGGTTGGGGGTGTTTTAATTTGCATTGCTTTTTTTTTTTGGTTTGCAACAATTCGCTTTGTGTCTGCCTCAATCCACCCCTTGCTCAACCCAGCTTAAGTTTCTTTTAACCTTCATCCTACAGTACCTCCACTATTCAGTAAAGATAGATGTTGCGTAATGCATACATATTCTGAAACAGTTACCATTCGTTTGTAATCTATATTAATACACCTTTTTTAAATTCTCAAATTGGAAATAGTTCAATATTACTTTTTTCTTTACACATAATTGTATTATTAAATGTGTTTTTTTATTTAAAATAATCAGTTGACATTATAATGTTATTTTATGTACAACACTCCCTCATTTCCGCAGTTAAACGGATACATAATTTACCGCGACGGGGGATAAATGAAATAGTTTCGTGTTTAGAGTACATAGAAATATGATTACGACCAAACAATACTGTTTTAAAAATTACTGGAGCTGTCTAGACATGAAATAGTATTGTACAACCACCATTGTGCTCGTATTGCCTATTATATTTTACCAAATAAAATGACCAAACGTCATATAAGAAATAAAAAAATCTGGTATTGTAAAAGAAATAAAAAAAAAACAACGCGCTTGATGTGATGTATTCTAGAATACCACAAATCTATAAATAGTCTTGCAGGCTGGTGAAACCGAGTTGTCAAACGTGGTTGAATGTGTCTTGCTTTTCGGGAAATCGACAATCTATAAATAGTCCTGCGTCTTCTCGAAGAAGAGAAATATATATATAGATTTTTTTTTTTGTCCTGTATCTAATTACTCAATACGAAATAGACGAATTCAAATATTACAGCCATTTTTTTTATTCTCAACACAAAATAAAAATCATGAAAGATTTTCTAGAAAAAAGTCTAAGAATTTAACAAAACCGTTATTTAACCACTCATATTGTAAAAGATTGTTCCGATTTCTATCATAACTCTTTTGTCATAAAACTGGAATTTTTTGCAGTCCTCAACCCCTCCCCCTATGTCCACTTTTTGCTGAACCCCCTCCCTCCCTTTGTGTGGACGTCTTTTATGGATAGCCCCTTATTGTTTCTATCCTTACAACAACCTAAAGGATAAATTATTTTAATAAAGTTTTAAAAAATTTGCCAAAGATATCTTCTAATTAGTTGTTACTATTCATTAAAACAACCAAAAGGATAAATTAAATTAAAAAAAACAACAACATATAATTTATGTAAGGATTTGAACCTAGCTGGCAAACACAGCGAACAAGTAGCTCTAACCATTCAGCCTATTATTTTGAACTTGACATAAGTCTCAAAAATTTTATCTTATTTTTTAATTTGAAAATAAATCAATGCTCTATTTATTTAAAAAATTAAATTATATGATAGCTGAGAACTTTATTGGTATAGAAATTTTGCAGAATTTCTTTTTTTTTTTTAATATTAGAAAGACTTTTATAGAGAATTTTATTTACGAAATATGTTACGACGAGCTCTGCTATTCTCATCGTCGTAGAATTTTCGATTATTACTATTGAATTGTTTACGTTTGACGATTTTAAAATGCTATCTGTTGCAATATCAATAACAATAATTTAAATGATAATATGTTTTTATTACTTTTTAATAAATGAGACATTTCATTATAAAAACAACAGTAACCATTTAACACAGTAGATTTAAAAAAAAGAAATATCGAATCAAGACCGGGAAAGAAGACATGATTAAAATTTTAAACTGGAATCCTGTTGTATTCTTAATTCTTTACATTCAATGTATTGCTGACTTGAGACCGCTATTATTATATTAGATTGTATACCAGGCCGGATAGTGTGGAGGTCGGATATTGCAAATCGTATTATATATATATATATAAATATATATATATATATATATATATATATATATATGGCACATTCCAGTTACTTGTAGATATTACACATTCTAGTTACTTGTAGATATGAGACTTTCCAATTACTTGTAGATATGAGACTTTCCAATTGCTTGTAGATATGACACATTCCATTTACCTGTAGATATGAGACTTTCCAGTTACTTGTAGATATGAGACTTTCCAATTGCTTGTAGCTACGACACATTCTATTTACTTGTAGATATGACACATTTCATTTACTTGTAGATATGACACATTCCAGTTACTTGTAGATATGACAAATTCTATTTACTTGTAGATATGACACATTCCAGTTACTTGTAGATATGAGACTTTCCAATTACTTGTAGATATGACACATTCCAGTTACTTGTAGATATGACACATTCTATTTACTTGTAGATATGACACATTCCAGTTACTTGTAGATATGACACATTCCAGTTACTTGTAGATATGAGACTTTCCAATTGCTTGTAGATATGACACATTCTATTTACTTGTAGATATGACACATTTCATTTACTCGTAGATATGACACATTCCAGTTACTTGTAGATATGACACATTCCAGTTACTTGTAGATATGAGACTTTCCAATTGCTTGTAGCTACGACACATTCTAATTACTTGTAGATATGACACATTCCAGTTACTTTTAGATATGACACATTCCATTAACCTGTAGATATGAGACTTTCCAATTAATAGTAGATATGAAACATTCCAGTTACTTGTAGATATGACACATTCTATTTACTTGTAGATATATATAACACATTCCAGTTACTTGTAGATATGAGACTTTCCAATTACTTGTAGATATGACACATTCCAGTTACTTGTAGATATGACACATTCTATTTACTTGTAGATATGACATATTCCAGTTACTTGTAGATATGAGACTTTCCAATTACTTGTAGATATGACACATTCCAGTTACTTGTAGATATGACACATTCTATTTACTTGTAGATATGACACATTCTATTTATTTGTAGATATGACACATTCCAGTTACTTGTAGATATGACACATTCCAGTTACTTGTAGATATGACACATTCCAGTTACTTGTAGATATGAGACTTTCCAATTGCTTGTAGCTACGACACATTCTAATTACTTGTAGATATGACACATTCCAGTTACTTTTAGATATGACACATTCCATTAACCTGTAGATATGAGACTTTCCAATTAATAGTAGATATGGCACACTCCAGTTACTTGTAGATATGAGACTTTCCAATTACTTGTAGATATGAAACATTCCAGTTACTTGTAGATATGACACATTCTATTTACTTGTAGATATATATAACACATTCCAGTTACTTGTAGATATGAGACTTTCCAATTACTTGTAGATATGACACATTCCAGTTACTTGTAGATATGACACATTCCAGTTACTTGTAGATATGACACATTCTATTTACTTGTAGATATGACACATTCCAGTTACTTGTAGATATGAGACTTTCCAATTACTTGTAGATATGACACATTTATTTACTTGTAGATATGACACATTCTATTTACTTGTAGATATGACACATTCTATTTATTTGTAGATATGACACTTTCCAGTTACTTGTAGATATGACACATTCCAGTTACTTGAAGATATGACACATTCTATTTACTTGTAGATATGAGACTTTCCCATACTGTGGCTACGACACATTCCAATTACTTGTACATATGACACATTCCAGTTACTTGTAGATATGACACATTCTATTTACTTGTAGATATGACACATTCCATTTTCTGGTTTTGTGGGACCTCGAGTATCGTGGTCCCCGGGTCTCTTTACTGGCTGCACCTCCCTCACCTTAGGTCTGATAGTATATGTGCAGTATATGTACAGTTCATAGATACAGTATATGTACAGTTCATAGATACAGTATATGTACAGTTCATATATACAATATATGTACAGTATATATACAGTTTAAGTACAGTATATGTAAGTATGTGTAAAGTATATATACTTTATATGTAAAGTATATGTTAAGTATATAAATAGTATAATTATAGTATAAGTACAGCATAAGTAAAGTACATATACAGTATAAGTAAAGTACATATACAGTATAAGTAAAGTACATATACAGTATAAGTAAAGTACATATACAGTATAAGTAAAGTACATATACAGTATAAGTACATATACAGTATAAGTAAAGTACATATACAGTATAAGTAAAGTACATATACAGTATATGTTTAGTTAGAAAGTCCGTATAACCCTATCTTTAGAAATAACCACGACACTATTGTTGCTGTAAGTTGTGTTACAGTCATCACAGCTGGTGCTGCCGATAAATAATGACAACAACGTGATGGTTGTTTCGGGATGAAGTGATGGGTGAAGTGAAGTAATGGGCGACGTTATGGGTGAAATGAATTGATGGGTGAAATGAATTGATGGGTGAAATGAATTGATGGGTGAATTGATGGGTGAAATGAATTGATGGGTAAAATGAATTGATGGGTGAAGTGATGGGTGAAGTGATGGTTGAAGTGATGGGTGAAGTGAAGTAATGGGCGACGTTATGGATGAAATGAATTGATGGGTGAAATGAATTGATGGGTGAAATGAATTGATGGGTGAATTGATGGGTGAAATGAATTGATGGGTGAAATGAATTGATGGGTTAAATGCGATGGGTGAAATGATGGGTGAAGTGATGGTTGAAGTGAAGTAATGGGCGACGTTATGGGTGAAGTGAATGATGGGTGAAATGATGAGTGAAGTGAATTAATGGGCCACTTTATGAGTAAAATGAATTGATCTGTGAAGTGATGGGTGAAGCAATCGTATCCATGATCTACAACAGACTCTATATGTCTGAGTGGATAATACTTTATTTTATTTGTATTTCACTTGAATTGTAATTGTGTTGTATTTCACTTGAATTGTGCTTGTGTTGTACTTGTATTTCACATTATTGTACCTGTGTTGTACTTGTATTTCACGTATTTTGTACTTGTATTGTACTTGTGTTGTACTGGTATGTCACTTGACTTGTACGTGTATTGTACTTTATTTCACTTGTATTGTACTTGTATTTCAAGTATATTGTACTTGTACTGTACTTGTGCAGCACTTGTGTTGTACTTGTATTTTACTTTGTATTGTTTGTAATGTACTTTGTATTGTTCAATTATGCGACACATTTCTGTATCTATAAATAAAATGTACATTTTTTCAAATCATACTTGGCAACATGCATAAATCATAATTATAAAAGTATGTATGATCATACTTGGCAACTTGCAGAAATCATAACTACAAAAGTACGTATGTTCTATTCTAAATATTAAAACACTTGAGTCTAATATTTATTAGTGCAAAGTTCTAGGTTTAGCTTTGCAAAAGACTGAGGACAGTGCCGTAGCGAGCTTAACTCGCGCCCGGGGCACAATACCTTCTTAGCGCCCCCATTTGAAAACCATATAAAATTATATGTAAAATATACTTTTTGGCGCCCCTTTGTGAGTAGCGCCCGGGGCATGATGCCCCCGGCTTACCCCTCGCTACGCCTCAGTCTGAGGTATCACATTTCATTAATTACCCGAAGTAATTGTTTTCTCCCAATTCAATGTATAACATTACTTTATTTCACTACCAAAAGTAGTGTGTTTTCTCCCAATCCAATGTATCACATTACTTTATTTAACTACCAAAAGTAGTGTGTTTTCTCCCAATCCAATTTATCACATTACTTTATTTAACTACCAAAAGTAGTGTGTTTTCTCCCAATCAAATGTATAACATTACTTTATTTAACTACCAAACGTAGTGTGTTTTCTCCCAATCCAATGTATTACATTACTTTATTTCACTACCAAAAGTAGTGTGTTTTCTCCCAATCCAATGTATCACATTACTTTATTTAACTACCAAACGTAGTGTGTTTTTTCCTATCCAATGTATATCAAATTTCATTATTGGATGATATAAATACTGTAGCACACAAAGGTCTACATACAGCGACACATTCATTGTTGTGTTTTTTTGTCTTTAAAAGTTGACATAAAAGTTAACAAGCTAATGTGGACCTTCTAATAGACTGTCAATGGACAACTTATTATCAAGTAGACATCGTTGAGATACACTTAACACAGTTTTACACCAAGGAATGGGCTATTGTGTCTCTGAATGTTGAAACATTATGAACCACTTGAAATATTAGGCCATAGACCACATAAAACAAAGTTGCACACACAGTTCATATTCTTCACTTATAAGTTACAGATATATATATATATATATAATGCCATCATAACTTAAGTTCATTCATTGGACGGAACAAAGGGTCTCAGCCATCATAACTTGAGTTCATTCATTGGACGGAACAAAGGGTCTCAGCCATCATAACTTGAGTTCATTCACTGGACGGAACAAAGGGTCTCAGCCATCATAACTTGAGTTCATTCATTGGACGGAACAAAGGGTCTCGGCCATCATTTTGTTTTGGGAGGCCTTTTTCAATTCACCCCATATTAGGTTGCAAAATTCAATTTCCAGTTCACAAGACCTTCTCCAAGTGGTCTATGGACGGCCAATCTTTCTCTGTTGGTCAATATGTGGGTGACTCTGTATGTTTATACACCTTATAACAAGACGTATTTGACATTTTTATTGAATATCCGGAGTTTATATTTTGTTGAGTGGGAAGAAGTTTTCCAAACCTGCATCAGGGAGACAAAGACATGTCTTGCCTTGCATATTCTGGTTTGACAACTTCGTTTGATCCGCCAGTGGCAGAGACATTGATACAGAGATATGTCAAGTTGTCAACTTCCCTAAGATGTTCATGTCATCAAGTTCCACATATACATTACATACATATGGTGTCATCATGTTCCACATATAAATTACATACATATGGTGTCGTCGTGCTCCATGTATAATTTATATATGTGTCAGACATACACATTTGTCTTTCATCAGAATGACCCTGCTCTATTTGACTTGATTAAGAAAGACCGTGTCATATTTCATTTGATTTAGTCTGTCATAGGCGGCATTGAATATCCAGTCTGTAATGGGCAGCAGGGAACTTTCAATCAGCCATTGGCGGCATGGAACTGGTCATAACCTTTTTGTTGTCTTCATGTCGTGTCTTGTTATGTTGGGCGATGTAGAACATGTTTATATCAATTTTAAATAATTATTAAGTCAAATAAGCCTGGCATGAAGTGTAAATTTTCTCAATAACATGCTGACAGTTTATATATATATATATATATACTTAAGTAGACCAGTAATCCCAATACATAATCTCACATACATAAAAATTAACTCACATACATAAACATTAACTCATATATATATACATATATATATATATATATATATACATTAACTCACATACATATACATTAACTCACATACATTAAATCACAATATACATTAACTCACACACATTAACTCAAAATAACTTGTTTAAAACAATGTTTTATTACTATTGTGATGGTGTTAACAATTAGACCTATGAGTTAATAATCAATATTTCTTATCGCTTTACTCTACAAACATTACCAGAAAACCAAATAAAAAAGTGTGAAAAAAAACATTTGTGTAATTAGTACCTTAACAAGCGAAAATATAATTTGTGAAAGTAAAATATTTTTTTCAGAACTTAATTCTCGGTATCTTTCCTTGAAGCTAAATATTTTTTAATTTTGTCGTTGCTTTCAACAATTTTCGTAAGCTCTTGTAGGTGAGGGTATCCATCTGTTGTCAATTGCCCACGTTTACTAAAACTGTAGATCAAATCATACACATATATGTCTGCCAAAGTTAACTGAAATAACAAATATATATATATATACTTTTAGAAAACAAACAAAAAAGTTAGTGTGTACATTAGGGTGCATCACCACAATAGAGGAAAAAACTGATTGTTTGTTTTTGAGCTGTCTATGTTTCTAATTTGTTCTAATATCATTAATAATAACTTGTGTCAAATATTTTTCAAACCAGAGTTGATTTAGAGGTCCCCCCCCCCCCCCCGCCCAAGAAATCACAAAACATGTAAAGAAAAAAAAAGTTTATTCTAGCCTATATAAAAATTACATTAAAGTATTAAATTATTTATTACAGTTTCATTTAATTCAGTTTCACTTGGTTGCACGTTTGTAAAGTTTACGCACATTTGAGATGTTTTTGCGGTCCATTTCTACCATTTGAAAAATGTTTTGAAAATGTTCATCCGTTCGCGCTGCTTCAACAAAGTCAGATGCCAGTTTCACTCCTCTCTCGGCACAATCGTTAACAACGTTAATAGCAGCAACATTTTCTGCACTGGCAATGTAAGAAGCTGTTTGGCACCAATCATCAACAGGCAGTTGGAGGGATCCTGTGTCCAGTTGAAGTCTGTATATAGTAAACCACGAGTCAACTCCAGCCAGATCACACAACCGAGTTTTAGAATCAATTGATTGGAATCGTGGTTTTCCCCAACCATTTCCAAATCGATTCTGTGGAGTTCGGAGGGCAACCACTGGTCGAAGCCTTAGCAGAGCATCTGCTAAAGCTCGCTTTTCCAACACAGGTACTTCATTGCTGATCAGAGCAAGTGGGATCATTCCCTTGCAGTGAGGTACCTCAGGTGCATATTCAGGGCACGGATTGCTGACTCTGGATATGGCTCTGTTGACATCGTTGTAATCCAAAAGTCGCTTTCGTAGAGCCGCAGATCTATTCCATGAAATGCATCCACACTCTTTTTGCAAGTGAGCCACCACACACGACATAAGCATGTGTGCGCAAATGTAGCAAATGCACGAATCTTTTGGCACTCAGATCACGTGTGGTAGCTGAGTGCCTGGAGGCAATAATTGAATTTGTTTCTCACACAGTGCAATCTTGAGGCAATATATCAGTGTTTGAGATCCATCGTGCTTTTGTGCAGGAATTGGTCTTTTAAGTCACTTCTCCTTATTTGCAGCATTCAGGTAAACAACCGACAGCTTAAGGAGATTCGTCTGGTAAGTCGAATCTCGCAAGAATTCGATTTGTTTACTAGAGTCGCCAAGGTACTGCATCTCTTAATAATACGTAGTGTCTCACCGAGCCTTCAGATCGTGATACAGACCAACGGCAAACAATTTATAAACACGTGAGATCATCTTTGTGCCACCAACTCCCAAATTTACTTTGCAGCTTCGGTAAACAAAGTTATATCCGGGATTTAGAAACTTCACCTCATGCCTGCAACCTATGCGAGACGATAACTTCTCCAATGCGAGTGGCGAACTAACCAACCACAGAAGAGCACGTTTTGTATGGCAATTTTGCGAGGCACCGTCTGAGTAACCAGTGTTTGATCTTGAGCTGTGTCGAATGTCATATTAACGATATGCAATCCTATAATGGCCTCGTCATTGGCTAGTCAGTGGTTACCTGCACTTATTTCACCATACGGCGTCTTCTTTTGTTGCCTTGGCACGTAATTTGGCATTCCTACGAAGTTTCAAATGACTTTGTATTACCGCTCAAAAAAACTGTCATGACGTTCTTCAGTGACACGATGATTTTTTAGAGAAGGTGTCAGTTTGCCATCCCAGTGGAAAGTGCCCAGAGTTGGGTGGTTCCCAGGAGTCGTGGATCTTTGTAGATATCTCACTTACAACTTTGCGACGTGAACAATCTGCAGTAGCATAGGAAGAAGCCACCATTGATACATCACCCCAGACTCGCTAATAAGGCCCTGTGTGAAAACTGCCTGCTGTGTTGGTGTAATCTCCAATCTTGTCGCTAGTGACACAAGATTTGGTCGGCTTAAAACATCTGGAGGTACAAATACCAAAGCTCCTGTTGGCTTTCTTCGCTTTTGCAATGGCATTATATCATCCAAACAGTTATCAACAAACCTCCATATTATCTTCTGATTTAGAAGTAGAATCATCAAGTTCGTCACTGCTACCCTCGCTGGAAGGCACTGGAAATCGTTGAACATGCTGCATTTTCTTCTCTTGCGCGTTTCTAACGTTCCAATGTTTGCTACATCTGAATGGCGTCCGTTTATCTTTTTGCAAGTGTTTTGTCCAAATGATCCCAGCTGGAAGACCTGTCTCCTTTCACATAGACCTCTAAGAATACTAGATCTTCTGCATTCTTGATAATAGTCTCGAACATTTGGTGGCCACAGTTGAAAAGTTGTTGTCAACATAGATTTCATTTGTTCCAGTTTACGTTTGGTGGCTGGTGTTGTTTCAAGGACTTTTATCTATTGAAAAGAAATTTATTGTATTCATCAGAGAAGCTGAACAATCTTCTCACAAGCTCTCTTCTCTGTCACCATTGAAATCTTTGCTTTTTTCGTAGAAAGCAGTAACTTGATTTAGCACAATTTTTGGCAGGACCGTAAATCGAGAAGGTGCACCAAGAGAACCTGGACGCTCACTGTGTGCTGCTTTATTGCAGTGATACATCATGCACCTCAAAACTTGTAAACAAGTTGGTAGTCGAAGAATTCCAGTAATTATGGCATCATCAACACAGATTTCAGGGTCAATGCCAAACAATTCAGTTTTCACAAGAGTTTGTGGTTTCTTTGTTCGCGAGGCAGGAGACGCAGTAATAAATGGATATGCAACTGTTGAAGTGATGCCAGGGTCAGCCAGCATTTCCTTAGAAGGTGTAAACATTTTATTGTTGTTTTTCATATCATTTCCATGTTCTCATTTTATAGGTCGTGTGTATCAGAAATTAAAATAATATAAATAAAGAAATTAAAATGCTTGCCTTGGTCATCAATATGCGGTAAGGAAAAGTGTTGTTTTTGCTAATAAAATGTGAATTTTAAATTTTATTTCTAGCACAACTGCTTATCAAAATCAATCATAGCTACCAAACATTATAAAACCAAAGACTATAAAACAATTTATATAGCGCTTCACTTTTTGTATGTAAGTCTGTAAGACATTACAAGAAGGATGGTTTTATCTAGTTTTCGCTTAATTATGCAAACTTTTTGAAGTCCGGGGGACTTCTAAATATTGTCAAATAATTTTTATTTTTTTACACAATGCTTTTTTTGATCAATGGAACAAATTTAAATAGCAGACAGATCAATTATTAAAAAAATTTTTTGGTGATGCACCCTAGTGTACATATAATAACAATAGAAAGTAGTAGCCATGGAATATATTAACAATTAAAAGGACGTACAGAGTTGCCTACGAAATAACCAGTTCCACTTTCTTTCAGAAGTCTTTCAAAAAATGTTAAATATTTGGGGGCTTCAACCTCTTTTAAATTTTTGAGAAGCTCAGCCTTGAAGAAGAAAAATTAAAACATACAAATCTTATTAGAAACATTTTGCTATTTTTAAAAAACAAAGTTGCTAGAAATGTTGACGTACTTTCTTATTCTCATCACTTTCATAAAATGTTGACGTACTTTCTTATTCTCATCACTTTCATAAAATGTTGACGTACTTTCTTATTCTCATCACTTTCATAAAATGTTGACGTACTTTCTTATTCTCATCACTTTCATAAAATGTTGACGTACTTCTTCTTATTCTCATCACTTTCTCTAAAAAAATGTTGACGTACTTTCTTCATTCTCATTTTTTTCATAAAATGTTGACGTACTTTCCTATTCTCATCACTTTCATAAAATGTTGACGTACTTTTTTATTCTCATCACTTTCATAAAATGCCTTCACAGCGGCACTCAAAAAGTCATTTCCGAGTTGGACAACCTGATCTATCTGTAGTCCATCTAAATTTGTTTGACCATGAATCCAATGAAATAATTTCTAATATAAAAGCTGAGAAATATTTAACTTCTATAATTCTGTCATTGGTGTCAACAGTTTCAGTGCTATATTTTATTCAATGATTCATAGAAATGGAATCTGAATAAGCCTAGGAAAATCATTATCACTTTCTTCTTTGTGGTTCAATCAATCTGAAATTTCTTTTTCATTTGTGTATTCTGGATGACAGTGCGGTTAGTGTTGGAGGAAATTCATTGAAATGTTGTAGACAACGAAAGATATTTACATTACGCTTGGTACATTTCATATAAGGGGGAAATGCAAGAAAGATTGTATAAAGTCAGCGAACAGAGGCTGGTTCTATATCACAGACATAAAGTGGTTGATCCAGTGATACAAACGTTTATATAAACTTGGACGACTAAAGAGTGGGCGCCATCTGGGAATTGTAATTTATGAAATGACAAAATTAAAACGTCAAAATACACAAATAGCTAAAGGAGTGCACGCTAGCAATATTGATATTACCGTAAACAGACACTAACACCTAAAGGAATGCAGCTGGGCATTAGATGTTGGTCAACGAGACATGATAGCTAAAGGAATGCAGATGGCATTAGATATTGGTCAACAGACACAATAGCTAAAGGAATGCAGCTGGCATTAGAGATTGGTCAAAAGACACAATAGCTAAAGAATGCAGCTGGCATTAGATATTGGTAACACGAACACAATAGCTACAGAGAATGCAGCTGGCATTAGATATTGGTCAAACAGACAATAACTAAAGGTATGCAGCTGGCATTAGATATTGGTCAAAAGACACAATAGCTACAGGAATGCAGCTAGCATTAGATATTGGTTAACAGACACAATAACTAAAGGTATGCAGCTGGCATTAGATATTGGTCAACAGACACAATAACTAAAGGAATGCAGCTGGTATTAGATATTGGTCAACAGACACAATAGCTAATGGAATGCAGCTGGCATTAGATATTGGTCAACAGACACAATAGCTAAAGGAATGCAACTGGCATTAGATATTGGTCAACAGACACAATAGCTAAAGGAATGCAGATGGCATTAGATATTGGTCAACAGACACAATAGCTAATGGAATGCAGCTGGCATTAGATATTGGTCAAAAAGACACAATAGCTAAAGGAATGCAGCTGGCATTAGATATTGGTCAACAGACACAATAGCTAACGGAATGCAGCTGGCATTAGATATTGGTCAACAGACACAATAGCTAAAGGAATGAAACTGGCTTTAGATTTTGGTCAACAGACACAATAGCTAAAGGAATGCGGATGGCATTAGATATTGATCAACAGACACAATAACTAAAGGAATGCAGCTAGCATTAGATATTGGTCAACAGACACAATAACTAAAAGAATGCAGCCAGTATTAGATATTGGTCAAAAGACACAATACCTAAAGGAATGCAGCTGGCATTAGATATTGGTCAACAGACAAAATAACTACAGGAATGCAGCTGGCATTAGATATTGGTCAACAGACAATAACTAAAGGTATGCAGCTGGCATTAGATATTGGTCAACAGACACAATAACTAAAGGAATGCAGCTGGTATTAGATATTGGTCAACAGACACAATACCTAAAGGAATGCAGCTGGCATTAGATATTGGTCAACAGACACAATAGCTAAAGGAATGCAGATGGCATTAGATATTGGTCAACAGACACAATAGCTAATGGAATGCAGCTGGCATTAGATATTGGTCAACAGACACAATAGCTAAAGGAATGCAACTGGCATTAGATTTTGGTCAACAGACACAATACCTAAAGGAATGCAGCCGGCATTAGATATTGGTCAACAGACACAATAGCTAAAGTAATGTGCAGATGGCATTGGATAGTTGGTCAACAGATTACAATAGCTAACGGAATGCAGCTGGCATTAGATATTGGTCAACAGGCGCAATAACTAAAGAAAAGGAATGCAGCTGGCATTAGATATTAGTCAAATGACACAATAGCTACAGGAATGAAGCTGGCATTGATATTGGTGCACAGACTGCACAACTAAAGGTGTGCAGTTGGCATTAGATTTTGGTCCTTGAGACACAATAACTAAAGGAATGCAGCTGGTATTAAGATATTGGTCAACAGACTGTACCCAAAGGAATGCAGCTGGCATTAGATATTGGTCATCAGACACAATAGCTGGGGGAATGCAGATGGCATTAGATATTGGTCAACAGACACAATAGCTAATTTGAATGCAACTGGCATTGATATTGGTCAACAGCATTAGCTACCCTAAAGGAATGCAGCTGGTATTAGATATTTGGTCAACAGACACACATATTCAAAAGAATGCAGCTGGCATTAGATATTGGTCAACACGACACAATAACTAAAGGAATGCAGCTGGCGGTTAGATATTGGTCAAAAGCACAATAACTAAAGGAATGCAGCTGGCATTAGATAGCTGCTATCAACAGACAAAATAACTAAAGGAATGGCAGCTGGCATTAGATATTGGGTCAAAAGACACAATAGCTACCACGGAATGCAGCTGGCATTAGATATTGGTCAACTTAGACACAATAGCTAAAGGAATGCAGCTACACATTCGATATTGGTCAACAGGTACAATAGCTGCTGGAATGTATTGGCATAGATAGCTGTAGCCAACAGACACAATAGCTAATGGAATGCAGCTGGCATTAGATATTGGTCAACAGACACAATAGCTAAAGGAATGCAACTGGCATTAGATTTTGGTCAACAGACACAATACCTAAAGGAATGCAGCTGGCATTAGATGTTGGTCAACAGACACAATATCTAAAGGAATGCAGATGGCATTAGATATTGGTCAACAGACACAATAGGTAATGGCTGAAGGTAGCCCCTGGCATTAGATATTGGTCAACAGACACAATAGCTGAAGGAATGCAACTGGCATTAGATATTTGGTCAACAGACACAATAGCTAAAGGAATGCAGATTAACGCATATTAGATAGCTGGTCAACAGACACAATAGCTAAAGGAATGTGCAGTCATGGCAGTGATGATATTGGTCAAAAAAGACACAATAGCTGAAGCTTAAATGCAACTGGCATTAGATATTGGTTAAACTCAGACACAATAGCTACAGGAATGCAACTGGCATTAGATATTGGTCAACAGACACAATACCTAAAGGAATGCAGCTGGCATTAGATTTTGGTCAAAAGACACAATAGCTACAGGAATGCAGCTGGCATTAGATATTGGTCAACAGACACAATAGCTACAGGAATGCAAATAGCATTAGATGTTGGTTAACAGACACAATAAATCAAAGGAATGCAGCTGGCATTAGATATTAGTCAACAGACACAATACCTAAAGGAATTAAAGCTAAGAATTAGATATTGGTCAACAGACACAATAACTAAAAAAGATTGCAACTGGCATTAGATATTGGTCAACAGACACAACTAAAGCAATGTGTGAATGCAGCTAGCATTAGATAGTTTGGTCAAAAGACACAATAACTAAAGTTAATGCAGCTGGCATTAGATATTGGTCAACAGACAAAATAACTAAAGGAATACAGCTGGCATTAGATATTGGTCAAAAGACACAAGAGCTGCTGGTGAATGCAGCTGGCATTAGATATTGGTCAGCAGACACAATAGCTAAAGGAATGCAAGCTGTCAATCGATATTACTCAACACGAACAATAGCTGAAAAAGGAATGCAGATGAGCATTAGGTATGTATCCAACAGATCAACAATAGCTAATGACAATGTAGCTGGCATTAGATATTGGTCAACAGACACTAATACCTAAAGGAATGCAACTGGCATTGGATTTGGTCAACAGACACAATAACTAAAGGAATGCAGCTAGCATTAGATATTGAATAAACAGACACAATAACTAAAAGAATCGCTAGTAGTTAGATATTGGTCAAAAAAGACACAATAGCTACAGGAATGTAGTTGAAATATTAGATATTGGTCAACAGACACAATAACTAAAGTGAATGTGCGATGCAGTAGATATTGGTCCAAGATTAACAAAGCAGCTATTAGGAATGCAGCTGGCATTAGATATTGGTTAACAGACATCAATAACCAAAGGAATGGCAGCTGCGTGATAGAGCCATTAGTCAACAGACATTACAATACCTAAAGGAATGCAGCTGATAGTAGAATATTGATCAGCAAATCTATCAATAACTAAAAGAATGCAGCTGGTATTATTAGATGGTCATTCGTCAACATACACAACATAACTAAGGATGCAGCTGGCATTAGATGTTGGTCACCCAAGAGATACATTTAACTAAAGGAATGAAGCTGCGCATTAGATATTGATCAACAGACAAAATAACTAAAGGAAAATGCAGCTGGCATTAGATAGTTGGTCACAAAGACATGCTTAGCTACAGGAGATACGCTAGTTGGCAATAGATCATAGGACAACATATATTGCTCAGAATAGAATGTAGCTGGCATTAGATATTGGTCAAAAAGACAATAGAAGCTAACAAGGAATGCAGCTGGCATTAGATATTAGCCAACAGGTACAATATCTAAAGGAATGCTGATTGGCATTAGATATTGGTCAACAGACACAATAGCTAAAGGAATGCAGCTGGCATTAGATATTGGTCAACAGACACAATAACTAAAAGAATGCACCTGGCATTAGATATTGGTCAACAGACACAATATCTAAAAGAATGCAGCTGGTATTAGATATTGGTCAAAAGACACAATAACTAAAGGAATGCAGCTGGCATTAGATATTGGTCAACAGACACAATAACTAAAGGAATGCAGCTGGCATTAGATATTGGTCAAAAGACACAATAACTAAAGGAATGCAGCTGGCATTAGATATTGGCGCTATTTTCTTGGTGCATCCCCGTAAGTCCCTGCCCTAAGCGCCAACTAAGCAGGAATGGGACCATAATTTTTAGAGTTATCTCCAGAATCTATGGAAGGGTTGTGCGAGAGTGTCGAGCTAAAAGAGGAGCCAAAATAGTACTCATCAAAAATTGTCATCGTTTTAAATGGTCGAAATGATAAAATCATGACAATGCTCGAAAGACTGAAACAGGAAAATTATAAAAGAACAGAAAGAGACATGTAAGGAGACAATCCCTGAACAGGTAAAAGATGGAGGAACTAAGCTTACACATATAAAATTACATTATAAAAAATATTTTATAAAAAAACAACGTTTTTCTTGCGTACTAAAAAGCAGAAAAACGTTGGGCGCATGAATCTTATATTATGTGAATGTTTGTATTACAGTATTAGAATCATCAAATGTTAACAAATAAATCCCAAAAGAATTATTACAGAAGGTTTTCGAAATATCAAGATATTACAGATCATTTATTAGAACTTAGTCTAGATAACAAAATGCATATGAGTATGTAAAATTAATTCTAGTGTTGTATAACATGCGCCCAACGTTTTTCGTTTTTAAAAATCAGAAGCTCTTATAAAGTCTATTACTATTACCATGTTACCAATTTATTCAGAAATTATTTTCTACTTTTTAGTACGCAAGAAAAACGTTTTTTTATAAAATATTTTATAATGTAATTTTTATTTTCTACTTTTTAGTTAAAATTTTTTTTTTCAAGTAATTATAATTAAGACGAAGAGTCAGCGGCGTAGCGTGGATATCGGCCGCCCAGGGCGGAAGACGATTTTGCCGCCCTCTCATTTAGGTATTTCAATTTAATCTATACATTTTGCCGCCCCCCCCCCCCCCCCCAAAAAAAGTAATTAAAAGTGCCGCCCGGTGCGGACCGCACCCACCGCCCCCCCCCCCAAGAGGTACGCCACTGCGAAGAGTTAAAAAATGTTGGTGTAAGACAGACCCGATTTAACTATATATATTTCTGCTCGAACGTTCTGGAGAGCTCTGACTCACATGTATTCATGCGCAGAAAATCAAAGAAAGTAGTGAAACTTTTTGGCGTATCATGTTTATAAACAGAGAATATAAATTTTGAGTTCTTTCTCTTTAAATAATTTTTCAACACATTTGTTTTTATTGTGCTGCGTTCGCTTTTAAAATCAATTTTGGCCGTTAATTTTTTTTGTTCTGGAAGTGGTCTAATCACACACGTGTTCAGGCGCAGTAGAGTATAGCACCAGTAATTTTCCTTGATTTAGACAAGGCTGTGACCTATTCGCCATACATATTTAATTTTATTTATTAAGAAACTCATCAAATCATAATGAAATAGTAAGAATATTGCATTGTCATCGGGTTCTGAGTTATATTGAACGTATCAGAGCCATATTACAAAGGTATTAATTGAATGAATCTTTCTTTATGTTGTGCATATTGATATACTGACCAAATTCACGAGCACAATAATTAGCCATTGCTATGCTTTGTGCATATCTCTTTCCGTCTATTTCTAGAACAGGCAATTGACCAAATGGAGTATCTGAAAAAATCAATTGCAAAATAATAAATAATATTTAAAGTTAGGACACAAATAAGTTATCAAAGTTGACATTAATAGAATGATGACACACACTTTGGATATCAAAGTTGACATTAACAGAATGATGACACACACTTTGGATATCAAAGTTGACATTAACAGAATGATGACACACACTTTGTATATCAAAGTTGACATTAATAGAATGATGACACACACTTTGGATATCAAAGTTGACATTAATAGAATGATGACACACACTTTGGATATCAAAGTTGACATTAACAGAATGATGACACACACTGTGGATATCAAAGTTGACATTAACAGAATGATGACACACACTTTGGATATCAAAGTTGACATTAACAGAATGATGACACACACTTTGGATATCAAAGTTGACATTAACAGAATGATGACACACACTTTGGATATCAAAGTTGACATTAACAGAATGATGACACACACTTTGGATATCAAAGTTGACATTAACAGAATGATGACACACACTTTGGATATCAAAGTTGACATTAACAGAATGATGACACACACTTTGGATATCAAAGTTGACATTAATAGAATGATGACACACACTTTGGATATCAAAGTTGACATTAACAGAATGATGACACACACTGTGGATATCAAAGTTGACATTAACAGAATGATGACACACACTTTGTATATCAAAGTTGACATTAACAGAATGATGACACACACTGTGGATATCAAAGTTGACATTAACAGAATGATGACACACACTTTGGATATCAAAGTTGACATTAACAGAATGATGACACACACTTTGTATATCAAAGTTGACATTAACAGAATGATGACACACACTGTGGATATCAAAGTTGACATTAACAGAATGATGCCACACACTTTGGATATCAAAGTTGACATTAACAGAATGATGACACACACTTTGTATATCAAAGTTGACATTAACAGAATGATGACACACACTGTGGATATCAAAGTTGACATTAACAGAATGATGACACACACTTTGGATATCAAAGTTGACATTAACAGAATGATGACACACACTTTGGATATCAAAGTTGACATTAACAGAATGATGACACACACTTTGGATATCAAAGTTGACATTAACAGAATGATGACACACACTTTGGATATCAAAGTTGACATTAACAGAATGATGACACACACTTTGTATATCAAAGCTGACATTAACAGAATGATGACACACACTTTGGATATCAAAGTTGACATTAACAGAATGATGACACACACTTTGGATATCAAAGTTGACATTAACAGAATGATGACATACACTTTGTATATCAAAGTTGACATTAACAGAATGATGACACACACTTTGGATATCAAAGTTGACATTAACAGAATGATGACACACACTGTGGATATCAAAGTTGGCATTAACAGAATGATGACACACACTTTGGATATCAAAGTTGACATTAACAGAATGATGACACACACTTTGTATATCAAAGTTGACATTAACAGAATGATGACACACACTTTGGATATCAAAGTTGACATTAATAGGGTGTGTTTACCATTTTTAGTAGTCTATAGTATGTGAAACATTTTATATTTTCAACTTACTAGGTTTCTCTGTTGGCCATGTTTCTTTAGTGTGTCTTACATCATCCCAGCTTTGTCCTGCAGCGGCTAGTATGATGCGGCAAACTTCAGCTCTACCTCTGGCATCAAAGTAGATTATTTTTATGTTCTTTGGGGCCATGCCTTAAAAGAAATAGAAATGTCTTTATTCAAAAAAGAAAGTTAAAACTTCTACTATTAAGCAACGTTTAAAGTAACCACTGGCGTACTGAATAAATGAGAATTTTTTTTTACTTAATCAGAATGCAAATTAATAAAAAAAAAAAAGGTTGAAGAATGGAGTATAATTTATGATAATTTTAAAAGGAAATGAGGTAAATCTTTGAAAAGTTAATTAGAACAGAAAAATATGAAAAGTAGTGAAAATAAGACGAGTCAGGTCAGTTAAATGAATACAACAACAAGTCATTTAAATGAATAAATCAACAGGTCATTAAAAATAATACAAAAAATCATTTAAATGAATAAAACAACAGGTCATTTAAAATGATACAACAACAAGTCATTTAAATGAATAAAACAACAGGTCATTTAAAATAATACAACAACAAGTCATTTAAATGAATAAAAAAATGTCATTTAAATGAATAAAACAACAGGTAATTTAATGGTAATATAAAAAGTCTAAAGTTGTGTTTTGTGAGGCCCTCTCAAAGTTGTAGCCCAGTACGCTGGCCTGATCTGTTTGGGGGCAAGATCATTTGTGTACACAGTACAGGAGACTAATATCATGATCTTTCTGGGACAAGACCATTGGTGTTTCATGGTCAGGAACAAAACAAGTTTTCTGTCTCACAGTGGCAGTTCGTGCTAGCAGTGGCGAGCAGTGCAAGGTAAAGATTGAACACAACACACAGTCGTGCTAGCAGTGGCGAGCAGTGCAAGGTAAAGATTGAACACAACACACAACCTTATGACTCATATTGAATTAACACATCTTTCAGGAATGACGTAATAATGGCGATCTTGTTATCAAGCATAATGAAATAATTTTGAAATGTATTTTACAACATTTGAACAAATATTCATGTTTTTATCAAATTTGACATTATTCAGTTTCAACAAATAACTTTAAATAAATTAAACCTGATCATTCGAGAATTATTTATCATTTCAAAAATATAGAAAAAGAATTCATTCAAAAGATAAAATACTTACTTGATGCTGGACAGCTACAACTAGATCAAGTGTTAAGATTTAATTCACACAACGTGAGCCTCACTAACACAAGCTGCTAACTCAATCAACCAAATCGTTAGCTGAAATGTAGGCTAGAGGTGAAGACAATGAATATTTAAAGGTAGGCTTCATCTATTGCGAGACTTTGTGTGGGTGACTCGGTATCGTTGAGGCTTTGGTGTAAGACTGCACAAAGTTTTAATGCAGACATGACCTACTTTGTGTAGTCATGGCGATTGCATGTTTAGACGTGTTGATGATGTAGGCCTAGTTTATTTTGTTATTTTGCAGCATTCTATCAACTCTATATGTTTTTAAACTGTACATATTATTGGTGTATGTTTGTAAACTGTACATATTGTTGATGTATGTTTGTAAACTGTACATATTGTTGATGTATGTTTGTAAACTGTACATATTGTTGGTGTATGTTTGTAAACTGTACATATTGTTGATGTATATTTGTAAACTGTACATATTGTTGATGTATGTTTGTAAACTGTACATATTATTCGTGTATGTTTTGAATAGCTTACTTGATCTGTTGACGTTAGACTTATAAACACACCACACATACACACACACACGATGGAAAGTAATATTTTCAATCTTGGCCGGCAGTAGTTTGCGTTGCGGCGCCTTTTGGATCCATATAGACTGTCACAATCCAAGATCTATATAGACTGTCACAATCCGAGATCTATATAGACTGTCACAATCCAAGATCTATATAGACTGTCACAATCCAAGATCTATATAGACTGTCACAATCCAAGATCTATATAGACTGTCACAATCCAAGATCTATATAGACTGTCACAATCCAAGATCTATATAGACTTCTCACATTCCATGATCTATATAGACTGTCACATTCCAAATCTATATAGACTGTCACAATCCAAGATCTATATAGACTGTCACAATCCAAGATCTATATAGACTTCTCACATTCCATGATCTATATAGACTTCTCACATTCCATGATCTATATAGACTGTCACATTCCAAAATCTATATAGACTTTCTCACATTCCAATATCTATATAGACTGTCACATTCCAAGATCTATATAGACTGAGGTCGTTATCTAAGAGCATGATAACCTACTGAGTTCTGGCCAGTATTTGTCACATCCACGTGGTTCCACAGGACGCACACAACACAACTAGAAATGAGCACAAAACACGTACCAGTACACCGAGTAGTGTTTATTTACATTAAAATAAAGACAATCATTGTGCTCTAAAAGAGGCATGTAGCATTCTCGGCTACTAAATAAATATAAATATATTGAACCGAACGGTCCTCACCTGGGGCTTGTAGTTCTAAAAAGAACTCAGAACTGAGCTGGTCGAAACTCCACCACGCTAACAGACTGTTTCCCTAGCCCCGGGTTAACTCTAGTCAACTCTCCTCTCTGAGCCACGCAATCCACTCGCGCGGTGAGACTTCACGGCAGCGAGCCGTGTAGGCCACACACGCATCACACGTGGTCAGTTGCAGCCTTCAAGCGTGGGGCGATAATGGGACAGAGTGCCCACCCCTCTCCCGCTTGAATATAATGAGGGTACCAATTTCCCCCCCCCCCCTCTACTGTGATCTTTCCCAGGTGACGTCAGTGTTAAGTGGGTTAATCCCCTGGCGCGAGACGGTGTTGCCCTCAGTGCGAACACCTGGGAAGACCAACGCCTATGACTATCCCCTTTGTTATCTCCCCCTGAGTCGATGACGCAACACGAGGGGGGACAAGGAAATAGGGGAGGGCTCTAGATTTCACCACAACCTCACAAAATGTGACACTCACATTCCAAGATCTATATAGACTTCTCATATTCCAAGACCAATATAGACTGTCTCACATTCTAAGATCTATATAGACTGTCTCAAATTCCTTATGTGGATGTGATAGTATAACCTAACCATAGTTTCTGTGGATGTAATAGTATAACCAAAGTTTCTCAGTTGAAGAAACATTCGAGAACTTACATACCAATAAGATCACACCTAAGTGAAAAACACCAACACATGACAAAGGTGTGTTTGTGTGTGATATCAGAGGTGTGTTTGTGTGTGATAACAGAGGTAATTTTTTGTGTGATATCAGAGGTGTGTTTCTGTGTGTGATATCAGAGGTGTATTTGTTGGTGTGTGCTATCAGGGGTGTGTTTGTTGGTGTCTGATATCAAATGTGTTTATGATGGTATGTGATATTAGAGGTGTATTAGTTGTTGGTGTGTGATATCAAAGGTGTGTTTGTTGGTATGTGATATCATAGCCGTGTTTGTTTGTGTGATATCAAAGGTGTATTTGTTGGTGTGTGATATCTGAGGTGTGTTTGTTGGAGTGTGATATAAGAGCCGTGTTTTTGGTGTATGATATCAAAGGTGTGTTTGTTGGTGTCTGATATCCAATACTAAATATTTGTAAATTACAAAAATTAAAAGCGATCATTAATTTTTTTTATTAAGACATCGGTTCAACTATTTTAAAACTGGAGAGAAGTCTTTAAGAAGTCTTCATTGGTGTGTTCCAACAAACGACATTACACGTCTAACATCTTTCTGTAATTTTAGTGATTGAAATTCTGGCACGAAGTTCTAAAATTCGTCCGACATTTCTGGAACTTCCTAAACGTCTATAGTCTCATTAAGAACTTAAATAAATGATGTACAATAGTTCAAATCATACATCAAACTCTCCCTTCCCCCCCCCCTCCATTTTCACTAACATAACCAACCAATAAGACGCCCAGTTGTATGGACGGACTAACATAGGAATCTGTGTGATCAGTTTATGTATGTATCCAGGGGTGGACTGGGGAGTTCAAGCGGCCCGGGAAAAAAACAAAAAACGGCCCTATCTTCATGAATTTTATTTTCCTTGTGCCTTTTTTCCCATCCAAACCTGAGGGCCGAGGCCTCCAAAGTGATGGGTCACTTTACAAATTACAATATACAATAACAAAAAACCGATAAATGGAATATCTTAATTTATAATTGTATATAAAATATCCAGAATGCGTCAATTCAAGTTATAAATCAATTCATTCGGACTCACTGTGATGGTGTTATAGTGTAAGCAACTTCTTTAAGCTGGGTGTCATTTCGGCTACATGATCTATAACTGTGTCATTATTCAGTTCACTTAAAACATCGGTTTCTGTTGACATAAGCATAAAAGCTTCAAGGTGTGTAGAAGACAATGAGCTTCGCAAGCGATTCTTAATGTATTTCAGTTTAGAGAAAGATCTCTCACAAGCTACTTGGGTAGAAGACATAGTCAATAAAAGTTTATATGCACTAAAGAGATGATTGTATGTTTGCCCATAGAAACTGTATTTATGTAGTACAGAAAAGCAGCAAACAGGACATTTTTTTGCAAAATTTGCATTTTTGAAGTTCCTCACTCTTATCCACAACTTGGTCGTCCCAGAGTTCATGTGGCGAATCTTCACTGACGCTGTCCTCTACTGAATCATCGAACATTTGGAGAAGATATTCGTCGGGGACAGAATTTTTAAATTTGTCCCATTTCTGCGCAAAGTCAGTTAGCTCTTCTCTGAGATTGGTCGCTGTGGCACTTTTCATTAAATTTAACGAGAATACTGCTAAGGCGCTGCATCGCTGATGTAGCCAAACCTTGTTGTTTAATATCCTCAAAATTCTGTGGATCAAGACAGGCAATATCTGCGTATATAAGGAATCGTGACATTCAAATTGCTTTTCAATACTTTTTACAATTTTGTCCATGATGCAGTGCGATACCTGTCCGCTGCATTATTTCCTACTACCTTGTGTGTTCTTCTTTCATCAGACATCGCTTTTGCTTTGTGTAAACGTTTCTCTACAAAATTTTCCTCAAAGGTAATTTCAACATTTTCTTCTTCCAACTTGTTATTAGCCCAGGACACAAATCGTTTGGCATTGTCGAGAACACCATCGAAATCTCTTGAAATATTTTTTAACAACTTAACAGTACAATCTACATTACGGTATGCTTGCAGTGCATCCATTCCGGTGGTTTGTAAATAACTAGAAAGCGATCCTGTGTGCTGGAATATTCTTAAGTATAGTTTTGCAGTGACAACCGTTTCAAACCGTTTCAAACTTGATAAACTTATCTAGTAAAGTTTGAGCTGTATCCCCGATTTTTGAATTGAATGCGTCCGATTGTGCTAGTTCTTGTAACGTATAAATCAATTCAATGTACGATGATGAGTTTGGATCATCAAAATTTCCAAATATTTTTAACGCACTTTCTTTGGCCCATCATCGCGTTTCACCAACAATATTTAATCTTTGGTGTCTAGATTTCTGTTGGTGATCGACCCAAACATCCATTCTTTTATACGATTCTCTAAAGAACACCGCACATGCAGTTGAAATAGGCTAATTGAAGAGGTCGTGGCTTGAGTGGTATCACTTAGAACAAGATTCAATACATGTGCGTAGCACCAGACATGAATTTGATGAGGTGCAACGTCACTCAGCCATTTAGTAAACCCATTGTACTGTCCTTACATATTGGCTGCCCCATCGGTAGCATTACCGACACAATATTCAATATTTATGTTACATTCAATGAGTTTTTCTTGAAATAATTCAAACATACCTTTTCCAGTAGAAGATGTACAGTTTGCCACGCATATCAATCGCTCATGAACTTTATCTGTTACATATCTTATAATTATTGAACATTGGTCCTTCACACTTACATCCTGAGTTGTATCTAATTGAACTGAAAACATACCAGCAGATTTAATTTCCTCCGAAATGGTTTTCTTTATAATTTTTCTTATTACATCAACGATATAATTCAATGTCGTCTTCGATATGAGGGTAATCAAATTTCCTCTCCCCTTAATCGCCAAATTAGATGCATGTCTGTCATTACTTTTCTCAATAACCATATCAAGATGTTTTTTAATTACTGGGTCGAATTTTGACAAGAGTAATAATATTTCCAAGAAATTTGCATGATCGATTGTATCGTCGTTTAATGTATAGGCAGCATCATTTTTTGACCGATAACTAAGACCACGTTTTCCAATCATTTTCAGAATCTCAATTACTCTATCCAGCACTTGTCTCTTTTCTTGAACTTGTTGGCACCTTTTTTATTTTGCTGAGAGAATAAAATGCTATTTATAACTTGAATTAACGTGATGTTTGCTGTTTTCATGTTCTACTATTCTTTGATGCACATGTTTCCAGGAATTCATTCCAGCTGTGAATGAGTTCATATCGTCAGTCGAACGTATGGTCAGTCGGTCCCACATTGTGGGACATGTGTCCCGGCGGCCCAGTCCACCCCATTTATAACTTGAATTAACGCATTCTTGATATTTTATATACAATAATAAATTAGATATTCCATTTATCGTTTTTTTGTTATTGTATATTGTAATTTGTAAAGTGACCCATGACTTTGGAGGCCTCGGCCCTCAGGTTTGGATGGAAAAAATGCACAAGGAAAATAAAATTCATGAAGATAGGGCCGCTTGAACTCCCCAGTCCACCCCTGGATCCATACATAAACTGATCACACAGATTATTATGTTAGTCAGTCCATACATAAACTGATCACACAAATTATTATGTTAGTCCGTCCATACATAAACTGATCACACAGATTCCTATGTTAGTCAGTCCATATATAAACTGATCACACAGATTATCATGTTAGTCCGTCCATACATAAACTGATCACACAGATTATTATGTTAGTCAGTCCATACATAAACTGATCACACAGATTCCTATGTTAGTCCGTCCATACATAAACTGATCACACAGATTCCTATGTTAGTCAGTCCATACATAAACTGATCACACAGATTCCTATATTAGTCAGTCCATACATAAACTGATCACACAGATTATTATGTTAGTCCGACCATACATAAACTGATCACACAGATTCCTATGTTAGTCAGTCCATACATAAACTGATCACACAGATTCCTATGTTAGTCCGTCCATACATAAACTGATCACACAGATTATTATGTTAGTCAGTCCATACATAAACTGATCACACAGATTCCTATGTTAGTCAGTCCATACATAAACTGATCACACAGATTATTATGTTAGTCAGTCCATACATAAACTGATCACACAGATTCCTATGTTAGTCCGTCCATACATAAACTGATCACACAGATTATTATGTTAGTCAGTCCATACATAAACTGATCACACAGATTATTATGTTAGTCAGTCCATACATAAACTGATCACACAGATTATTATGTTAGTCCGTCCATACATAAACTGATCACACATATTATTATGTTAGTCAGTCGACGTATGTTAGTCAGTCATAAACTGATCACACAGATTATTATGTTAGTCAGTCCATACATAAACTGATCACACAGATTATTATGTTAGTCAGTCCATACATAAACTGATCAAACCGATTATTATGTTAGTCCGTCCATACATAAACTGATCACACAGATTCCTATGTTAGTCCGTCCATACATAAACTGATCACACAGATTATTATGTTAGTCAGTCCATACATCAACTGATCACACAGATTATTATGTTAGTCCGACCATACATAAACTGATCACACAGATTCCTATGTTAGTCAGTCCATACATAAACTGATCACACAGATTCCTATGTTAGTCCGTCCATACATAAACTGATCACACAGATTATTATGTTAGTCAGTCCATACATAAACTGATCACACAGATTATTATGTTAGTCCGTCCATACATAAACTGATCACACAGATTATTATGTTAGTCAGTCCATACATAAACTGATCACACAGATTATTATGTTAGTCAGTCCATACATAAACTGATCACACAGATTATTATGTTAGTCCGTCCATACATAAACTGATCACACATATTATTATGTTAGTCAGTCCGTACATAAACTGATCACACAGATTATTATGTTAGTCAGTCCATACATAAACTGATCACACAGATTATTATGTTAGTCAGTCCATACATAAACTGATCAAACCGATTATTATGTTAGTCCGTCCATACATAAACTGATCACACAGATTCCTATGTTAGTCCGTCCATACATAAACTGATCACACAGATTATTATGTTAGTCAGTCCATACATAAACTGATCACACAGATTATTATGTTAGTCAGTCCATACATAAACTGATCACACAGATTATCATGTTAGTCCGTCCATACAAAAACTGATCACACAGATTATTATGTTAGTCAGTCCATACATAAACTGATCACACAGATTCCTATGTTAGTCAGTCCATACATAAACTGATCACACAGATTCCTATATTAGTCAGTCCATACATAAACTGATCACACAGATTATTATGTTAGTCAGTCCATACATAAACTGATCACACAGATTATTATGTTAGTCCATACATAAACTGATCACACAGATTATTATAATAGTCAGTCCATACATAAACTGATCACACAGATTATTATGTTAGCCCGTCCATACATAAACTGATCACACAGATTATTATGTTAGTAAGTACATACATAAACTGATCACACAGATTATTATGTTAGTCCGTCCATACATAAACTGATCACACAGATTCCTATGTTAGTCCGTCCATACATAAACTGATCACACTGATTATTATGTTAGTCAGTCCATACATAAACTGATCACACAGATTCCTATGTTAGTCCGTCCATACATAAACTGATCACACAGATTCCTATGTTAGTCAGTCCATACATAAGCTGATCACACAGATTCCTATATTAGTCAGTCCATACATAAATTGATCAAACAGATTATTATGTTAGTCCGTCCATACATAAACTGATCACACAGATTCCTATGTTAGTCAGTCCATACATAAACTGATCACACAGATTCCTATGTTAGTCCGTCCATACATAAACTGATCACACAGATTATTATGTTAGTCAGTCCATACATAAACTGATCACATAGATTCCTATGTTAGTCAGTCCATACATAAACTGATCACACAGATTCCTATGTTAGTCCGTCCATACATAAACTGATCACACAGATTATTATGTTAGTCAGTCCATACATAAACTGATCACACAGATTCCTATCTTAGTCCGTCCATACATAAACTGATCACACGGATTATTATGTTAGTCCGTCCATACATAAACTGATCACACAGATTATTATGTTAGTCCGCCCATACATAAACTGATCACACAGATTCCTATGTTAGTCAGTCCATACATAAACTGATCACACAGATTATTATGTTAGTCAGTCCATACATAAACTGATCACACAGATTATTATGTTAGTCAGTCCATACATAAACTGATCACACGGATTATTATGTTAGTCAGTCCATACATAAACTGATCACACAGATTCCTATGTTAGTCAGTCCATACATAAACTGATCACACAGATTATTATGTTAGTCCGTCCATACATAAACTGATCACACAGATTATTATGTTAGTCAGTCCATACATAAACTGATCACACGGATTCCTATGTTAGTCAGTCCATACATAAACTGATCACACAGATTCCTATGTTAGTCCGTCCATACATAAACTGATCACACAGATTATTATGTTAGTCCGTCCATACATAAACTGATCACACAGATTATTATGTTAGTCAGTCCATACATAAACTGATCACACAGATTCCTATGTTAGTCCGTCCATACATAAACTGATCACACAGATTCCTATGTTAGTCAGTCCATACATAAACTGATCACACAGATTCCTATGTTAGTCAGTCCATACATAAACTGATCACACAGATTCCTATGTTAGTCCGTCCATACATAAACTGATCACACAGATTCCTATGTTAGTCAGTCCATACATAAACTGATCACACAGATTTCTATGTTAGTCCGTCCAGACATAAACTGATCACACAGATTATTATGTTAGTCCGTCCATACATAAACTGATCACACAGATTATTATGTTAGTCAGTCCATACATAAACTGATCACACAGATTATTATGTTAGTCCGTCCATACATAAACTGATCACACAGATTATTATGTTAGTCCTTCCATACATAAACTGATCACACAGATTCCTATGTTAGTCCGTCCATAAATAAACTGATCACACAGATTCCTATGTTAGTCCGTCCATAAATAAACTGATCACACAGATTCCTATGTTAGTCAGTCCATACATAAACTTATCACACAGATTATTATGTTAGTCAGTCGATACATAAACTTATCACACAGATTCCTATGTTAGTCAGTCCATACATAAACTGATCATACAGATTCCTATGTTAGTCAGTCCATACATAAACTGATCACACAGATTCCTATGTTAGTAAGTCCATACATAAATTGATCACGCAGATGTTAGTCCGTCCATACATAAACTGATCACACAGATTATTATGTTAGTCCGTCCATACATAAACTGATCACACAGATTATTATGTTAGTCCGTCCATACATAAACTGATCACACAGATTATTATGTTAGTCCTTCCATACATAAACTGATCACACAGATTCCTATGTTAGTCCGTCCATACATAAACTGATCACACAGATTATTATGTTAGTCAGTCCATACATAAACTGATCACACAGATTATTATGTTAGTCCGTCCATACATAAACTGATCACACAGATTATTATGTTAGTCAGTCCATACATAAACTGATCACACAGATTATTATGTTAGTCAGTCCATACATAAACTGATCACACAAATTATTATGTTAGTCCGTCCATACATAAACTGATCACACATATTATTATGTTAGTCAATCCGTACATAAACTGATCACACAGATTATTATGTTAGTCAGTCCATACATAAACTGATCACACAGATTATTATGTTAGTCAGTCCATACATAAACTGATCAAACCGATTATTATGTTAGTCCGTCCATACATAAACTGATCACACAGATTCCTATGTTAGTCCGTCCATACATAAACTGATCACACAGATTATTATGTTAGTCAGTCCATACATAAACTGATCACACAGATTATTATGTTAGTCAGTCCATACATAAACTGATCACACAGATTATCATGTTAGTCCGTCCATACAAAAACTGATCACACAGATTATTATGTTAGTCAGTCCATACATAAACTGATCACACAGATTCCTATGTTAGTCAGTCCATACATAAACTGATCACACAGATTCCTATATTAGTCAGTCCATACATAAACTGATCACACAGATTATTATGTTAGTCAGTCCATACAAAAACTGATCACACAGATTATTATGTTAGTCCGACCATACATAAACTGATCACACAGATTCCTATGTTAGTCAGTCCATACATAAACTGATCACACAGATTCCTATGTTAGTCCGTCCATACATAAACTGATCACACAGATTATTATGTTAGTCAGTCCATACATAAACTGATCACACAGATTATTATGTTAGTCAGTCCATACATAAACTGATCACACAGATTATTATGTTAGTCAGTCCATACATAAACTGATCACACAGATTCCTATGTTAGTCCGTCCATACATAAACTGATCACACAGATTATTATGTTAGTCAGTCCATACATAAACTGATCACACAGATTATTATGTTAGTCAGTCCATACATAAACTGATCACACAGATTATTATGTTAGTCCGTCCATACATAAACTGATCACACATATTATTATGTTAGTCAGTCCGTACATAAACTGATCACACAGATTATTATGTTAGTCAGTCCATACATAAACTGATCACACAGATTATTATGTTAGTCAGTCCATACATAAACTGATCAAACCGATTATTATGTTAGTCCGTCCATACATAAACTGATCACACAGATTCCTATGTTAGTCCGTCCATACATAAACTGATCACACAGATTATTATGTTAGTCAGTCCATACATCAAGTGATCACACAGATTATTATGTTAGTCCGACCATACATAAACTGATCACACAGATTCCTATGTTAGTCAGTCCATACATAAACTGATCACACAGATTCCTATGTTAGTCCGTCCATACATAAACTGATCACACAGATTATTATGTTAGTCAGTCCATACATAAACTGATCACACAGATTATTATCTTAGTCCGTCCATACATAAACTGATCACACAGATTATTATGTTAGTCAGTCCATACATAAACTGATCACACAGATTATTATGTTAGTCCGTCCATACATAAACTGATCACACAGATTTTTATGTTAGTCAGTCCATACATAAACTGATCACACAGATTATTATGTTAGTCAGTCCATACATAAACTGATCACACAGATTATTATGTTAGTCCGTCCATACATAAACTGATCACACATATTATTATGTTAGTCAGTCCGTACATAAACTGATCACACAGATTATTATGTTAGTCAGTCCATACATAAACTGATCACACAGATTATTATGTTAGTCAGTCCATACATAAACTGATCAAACCGATTATTATGTTAGTCCGTCCATACATAAACTGATCACACAGATTCCTATGTTAGTCCGTCCATACATAAACTGATCACACAGATTATTATGTTAGTCAGTCCATACATAAACTGATCACACAGATTATTATGTTAGTCAGTCCATACATAAACTGATCACACAGATTATCATGTTAGTCCGTCCATACAAAAACTGATCACACAGATTATTATGTTAGTCAGTCCATACATAAACTGATCACACAGATTCCTATGTTAGTCAGTCCATACATAAACTGATCACACAGATTCCTATATTAGTCAGTCCATACATAAACTGATCACACAGATTATTATGTTAGTCAGTCCATACATAAACTGATCACACAGATTATTATGTTAGTCCATACATAAACTGATCACACAGATTATTATGTTAGTCAGTCCATACATAAACTGATCACACAGATTATTATGTTAGCCCGTCCATACATAAACTGATCACACAGATTATTATGTTAGTAAGTACATACATAAACTGATCACACAGATTATTATGTTAGTCCGTCCATACATAAACTGATCACACAGATTCCTATGTTAGTCCGTCCATACATAAACTGATCACACTGATTATTATGTTAGTCAGTCCATACATAAACTGATCACACAGATTCCTATGTTAGTCCGTCCATACATAAACTGATCACACAGATTCCTATGTTAGTCAGTCCATACATAAGCTGATCACACAGATTCCTATATTAGTCAGTCCATACATAAATTGATCACACAGATTATTATGTTAGTCCGTCCATACATAAACTGATCACACAGATTCCTATGTTAGTCAGTCTATACATAAACTGATCACACAGATTCCTATGTTAGTCCGTCCATACATAAACTGATCACACAGATTATTATGTTAGTCAGTCCATACATAAACTGATCACATAGATTCCTATGTTAGTCAGTCCATACATAAACTGATCACACAGATTCCTATGTTAGTCCGTCCATACATAAACTGATCACACAGATTATTATGTTAGTCAGTCCATACATAAACTGATCACACAGATTCCTATCTTAGTCCGTCCATACATAAACTGATCACACAGATTATTATGTTAGTCCGTCCATACATAAACTGATCACACAGATTATTATGTTAGTCCGCCCATACATAAACTGATCACACAGATTCCTATGTTAGTCAGTCCATACATAAACTGATCACACAGATTATTATGTTAGTCAGTCCATACATAAACTGATCACACAGATTATTATGTTAGTCAGTCCATACATAAACTGATCACACGGATTATTATGTTAGTCAGTCCATACATAAACTGATCACACAGATTCCTATGTTAGTCAGTCCATACATAAACTGATCACACAGATTATTATGTTAGTCCGTCCATACATAAACTGATCACACAGATTATTATGTTAGTCAGTCCATACATAAACTGATCACACGGATTCCTATGTTAGTAAGTCCATACATAAACTGATCACACAGATTCCTATGTTAGTCCGTCCATACATAAACTGATCACACAGATTATTATGTTAGTCAGTCCATACATAAACTGATCACACAGATTATTATGTTAGTCAGTCCATACATAAACTGATCACACAGATTCCTATGTTAGTCCGTCCATACATAAACTGATCACACAGATTCCTATGTTAGTCAGTCCATACATAAACTGATCACACAGATTTCTGTGTTAGTCCGTCCAGACATAAACTGATCACACAGATTATTATGTTAGTCCGTCCATACATAAACTGATCACACAGATTATTATGTTAGTCAGTCCATACATAAACTGATCACACAGATTATTATGTTAGTCCGTCCATACATAAACTGATCACACAGATTATTATGTTAGTCCTTCCATACATAAACTGATCACACAGATTCCTATGTTAGTCCGTCCATACATAAACTGATCACACAGATTATTATGTTAGTCAGTCCATACATAAACTGATCACACAGATTCCTATGTTAGTCCGTCCATACATAAACTGATCACACAGATTCCTATGTTAGTCAGTCCATACATAAACTGATCACACAGATTCCTATGTTAGTCAGTCCATACATAAACTGATCACACAGATTCCTATGTTAGTAAGTCCATACATAAATTGATCACGCAGATGTTAGTCCGTCCATACATAAACTGATCACACAGATTATTATGTTAGTCCGTCCATACATAAACTGATCACACAGATTATTATGTTAGTCCGTCCATACATAAACTGATCACACAGATTATTATGTTAGTCCTTCCATACATAAACTGATCACACAGATTATTATGTTAGCCCGTCCATACATAAACTGATCACACAGATTATTATGTTAGTAAGTACATACATAAACTGATCACACAGATTATTATGTTAGTCCGTCCATACATAAACTGATCACACAGATTCCTATGTTAGTCCGTCCATACATAAACTGATCACACTGATTATTATGTTAGTCAGTCCATACATAAACTGATCACACAGATTCCTATGTTAGTCCGTCCATACATAAACTGATCACACAGATTCCTATGTTAGTCAGTCCATACATAAGCTGATCACACAGATTCCTATATTAGTCAGTCCATACATAAATTGATCACACAGATTATTATGTTAGTCCGTCCATACATAAACTGATCACACAGATTCCTATGTTAGTCAGTCCATACATAAACTGATCACACAGATTATTATGTTAGTCCGTCCATACATAAACTGATCACACAGATTATTATGTTAGTCCGCCCATACATAAACTGATCACACAGATTCCTATGTTAGTCAGTCCATACATAAACTGATCACACAGATTATTATGTTAGTCAGTCCATACATAAACTGATCACACAGATTATTATATTAGTCAGCCCATACATAAACTGATCACACGGATTATTATGTTAGTCAGTCCATACATAAACTGATCACACAGATTCCTATGTTAGTCAGTCCATACATAAACTGATCACACAGATTATTATGTTAGTCCGTCCATACATAAACTGATCACACAGATTATTATGTTAGTCAGTCCATACATAAACTGATCACACGGATTCCTATGTTAGTCAGTCCATACATAAACTGATCACACAGATTCCTATGTTAGTCCGTCCATACATAAACTGATCACACAGATTATTATGTTAGTCAGTCCATACATAAACTGATCACACAGATTATTATGTTAGTCAGTCCATACATAAACTGATCACACAGATTCCTATGTTAGTCCGTCCATACATAAACTGATCACACAGATTCCTATGTTAGTCAGTCCATACATAAACTGATCACACAGATTTCTGTGTTAGTCCGTCCAGACATAAACTGATCACACAGATTATTATGTTAGTCCGTCCATACATAAACTGATCACACAGATTATTATGTTAGTCAGTCCATACATAAACTGATCACACAGATTATTATGTTAGTCCGTCCATACATAAACTGATCACACAGATTATTATGTTAGTCCTTCCATACATAAACTGATCACACAGATTCCTATGTTAGTCCGTCCATACATAAACTGATCACACAGATTCCTATGTTAGTCAGTCCATACATAAACTGATCACACAGATTCCTATGTTAGTCCGTCCATACATAAACTGATCACACAGATTCCTATGTTAGTCAGTCCATACATAAACTGATCACACAGATTTCTATGTTAGTCCGTCCAGACATAAACTGATCACACAGATTATTATGTTAGTCCGTCCATACATAAACTGATCACACAGATTATTATGTTAGTCAGTCCATACATAAACTGATCACACGGATTATTATGTTAGTCAGTCCATACATAAACTGATCACACAGATTCCTATGTTAGTCAGTCCATACATAAACTGATCACACAGATTATTATGTTAGTCCGTCCATACATAAACTGATCACACAGATTATTATGTTAGTCAGTCCATACATAAACTGATCACACGGATTCCTATGTTAGTCAGTCCATACATAAACTGATCACACAGATTCCTATGTTAGTCCGTCCATACATAAACTGATCACACAGATTATTATGTTAGTCAGTCCATACATAAACTGATCACACAGATTATTATGTTAGTCAGTCCATACATAAACTGATCACACAGATTCCTATGTTAGTCCGTCCATACATAAACTGATCACACAGATTCCTATGTTAGTCAGTCCATACATAAACTGATCACACAGATTTCTGTGTTAGTCCGTCCAGACATAAACTGATCACACAGATTATTATGTTAGTCCGTCCATACATAAACTGATCACACAGATTATTATGTTAGTCAGTCCATACATAAACTGATCACACAGATTATTATGTTAGTCCGTCCATACATAAACTGATCACACAGATTATTATGTTAGTCCTTCCATACATAAACTGATCACACAGATTCCTATGTTAGTCCGTCCATACATAAACTGATCACACAGATTCCTATGTTAGTCAGTCCATACATAAACTGATCACACAGATTCCTATGTTAGTCCGTCCATACATAAACTGATCACACAGATTCCTATGTTAGTCAGTCCATACATAAACTGATCACACAGATTTCTATGTTAGTCCGTCCAGACATAAACTGATCACACAGATTATTATGTTAGTCCGTCCATACATAAACTGATCACACAGATTATTATGTTAGTCAGTCCATACATAAACTGATCACACAGATTATTATGTTAGTCCGTCCATACATAAACTGATCACACAGATTATTATGTTAGTCAGTCGATACATAAACTGATTACACAGATTCCTATGTTAGTCAGTCCATACATAAACTGATCATACAGATTCCTATGTTAGTCAGTCCATACATAAACTGATCACACAGATTCCTATGTTAGTAAGTCCATACATAAATTGATCACGCAGATGTTAGTCCGTCCATACATAAACTGATCACACAGATTATTATGTTAGTCCGTCCATACATAAACTGATCACACAGATTATTATGTTAGTCCGTCCATACATAAACTGATCACACAGATTATTATGTTAGTCCTTCCATACATAAACTGATCACACAGATTCCTATGTTAGTCCGTCCATACATAAACTGATCACACAGATTGCTATGTTAGTCAGTCCATACATAAACTGATCACACAGATTCCTATGTTAGTCCGTCCATACATAAACTGATCACACAGATTCCTATGTTAGTCAGTCCATACATAAACTGATCACACAGATTTCCCTATGTTAGTCCGTCCAGACATAAACTGATCACACAGATTATTATGTTAGTCCGTCCATACATAAACTGATCACACAGATTATTATGTTAGTCAGTCCATACATAAACTGATCACACAGATTATTATGTTAGTCCGTCCATACATAAACTGATCACACAGATTATTATGTTAGTCCTTCCATACATAAACTGATCACACGGATTATTATGTTAGTCAGTCCATACATAAACTGATCACCCCCCACAGATTCCTATGTTAGTCAGTCCATACATAAACTGATCACACAGATTCCTATGTTAGTCAGTCCATACATAAACTGATCACACAGATTCCTATGTTAGTCAGTCCATACATAAACTGATCAAACAGATTCCTATGTTAGTCAGTCCATACATAAACTGATCACACAGATTCCTCTGTTAGTCAGTCCATACATAAACTGATCACACAGATTCCTATGTTAGTCCGTCCATACATAAACTGATCACACAGATTATTATGTTAGTCCATACATAAACTGACCACACAGATTATTATGTTAGTCCGTCCATACATAAACTGATCACACAGATTATTATGTTAGTCCTTCCATACATAAACTGATCACACAGATTCCTATGTTAGTCCGTCCATACATAAACTGATCACACAGATTATTATGTTAGTCAGTCCATACATAAACTGATCACACAGATTCCTATGTTAGTCCGTCCATACATAAACTGATCACACAGATTCCTATGTTAGTCAGTCCATACATAAACTGATCACACAGATTCCTATGTTAGTCAGTCCATACATAAACTGATCACACAGATTCCTATGTTAGTAAGTCCATACATAAATTGATCACGCAGATGTTAGTCCGTCCATACATAAACTGATCACACAGATTATTATGTTAGTCCGTCCATACATAAACTGATCACACAGATTATTATGTTAGTCCGTCCATACATAAACTGATCACACAGATTATTATGTTAGTCCTTCCATACATAAACTGATCACACAGATTATTATGTTAGCCCCCGTCCATACATAAACTGATCACACAGATTATTATGTTAGTAAGTACATACATAAACTGATCACACAGATTATTATGTTAGTCCGTCCATACACAAACTGATCACACAGATTCCTATGTTAGTCCGTCCATACATAAACTGATCACACTGATTATTATGTTAGTCAGTCCATACATAAACTGATCACACAGATTCCTATGTTAGTCCGTCCATACATAAACTGATCACACAGATTCCTATGTTAGTCAGTCCATACATAAGCTGATCACACAGATTCCTATATTAGTCAGTACATACATAAATTGATCACACAGATTATTATGTTAGTCCGTCCATACATAAACTGATCACACAGATTCCTATGTTAGTCAGTCCATACACTAAACTGATCACACAGATTATTATGTTAGCCCGTCCATACAGCAAAACTGATCCACACAGATTATTATGTTAGTAAGTACATACATAAACTGATCACACAGATTATTATGTTAGTCCGTCCATACATAAACTGATCACACAGATTCCTATGTTAGTCCGTCCATACATAAACTGATCACACTGATTATTATGTTAGTCAGTCCATACATAAACTGATCACACAGATTCCTATGTTAGTCCGTCCATACATAAACTGATCACACAGATTCCTATGTTAGTCAGTCCATACATAAGCTGATCACACAGATTCCTATATTAGTCAGTCCATACATAAATTGATCACACAGATTATTATGTTAGTCCGTCCATACATAAACTGATCACACAGATTATTATGTTAGTCAGTCCATACATAAACTGATCACACAGATTCCTATCTTAGTCCGTCCATACATAAACTGATCACACAGATTATTATGTTAGTCCGTCCATACATAAACTGATCACACAGATTATTATGTTAGTCCGCCCATACATAAACTGATCACACAGATTCCTATGTTAGTCAGTCCATACATAAACTGATCACACAGATTATTATGTTAGTCAGTCCATACATAAACTGATCACACAGATTATTATGTTAGTCAGTCCATACATAAACTGATCACACGGATTATTATGTTAGTCCGTCCATACATAAACTGATCACACAGATTCCTATGTTAGTCAGTCCATACATAAACTGATCACACAGATTTCTGTGTTAGTCCGTCCAGACATAAACTGATCACACAGATTATTATGTTAGTCCGTCCATACATAAACTGATCACACAGATTATTATGTTAGTCAGTCCATACATAAACTGATCACACAGATTATTATGTTAGTCCGTCCATACATAAACTGATCACACAGATTATGTATGTTAGTCCTTCCATACATAAACTGATCACACAGATTCCTATGTTAGTCCGTCCATACATAAACTGATCACACAGATTCCTATGTTAGTCAGTCCATACATAAACTGATCACACAGATTCCTATGTTAGTCCGTCCATACATAAACTGATCACACAGATTCCTATGTTAGTCAGTCCATACATAAACTGATCACACAGATTTCTATGTTAGTCCGTCCAGACATAAACTGATCACACAGATTATTATGTTAGTCCGTCCATACATAAACTGATCACACAGATTATTATGTTAGTCAGTCCATACATAAACTGATCACACAGATTATTATGTTAGTCCGTCCATACATAAACTGATCACACAGATTATTATGTTAGTCAGTCGATACATAAACTGATCACACAGATTCCTATGTTAGTCAGTCCATACATAAACTGATCATACAGATTCCTATGTTAGTCAGTCCATACATAAACTGATCACACAGATTCCTATGTTAGTAAGTCCATACATAAATTGATCACGCAGATGTTAGTCCGTCCATACATAAACTGATCACACAGATTATTATGTTAGTCCGTCCATACATAAACTGATCACACAGATTATTATGTTAGTCCGTCCATACATAAACTGATCACACAGATTATTATGTTAGTCCTTCCATACATAAACTGATCACACAGATTCCTATGTTAGTCCGTCCATACATAAACTGATCACACAGATTGCTATGTTAGTCAGTCCATACATAAACTGATCACACAGATTCCTATGTTAGTCCGTCCATACATAAACTGATCACACAGATTCCTATGTTAGTCAGTCCATACATAAACTGATCACACAGATTTCTATGTTAGTCCGTCCAGACATAAACTGATCACACAGATTATTATGTTAGTCCGTCCATACATAAACTGATCACACAGATTATTATGTTAGTCAGTCCATACATAAACTGATCACACAGATTATTATGTTAGTCCGTCCATACATAAACTGATCACACAGATTATTATGTTAGTCCTTCCACTACATAAACTGATCACACGGATTATTATGTTAGTCAGTCCATACATAAACTGATCACACAGATTCCTATGTTAGTCAGTCCATACATAAACTGATCACACAGATTCCTATGTTAGTCAGTCCATACATAAACTGATCACACAGATTCCTATGTTAGTCAGTCCATACATAAACTGATCAAACAGATTCCTATGTTAGTCAGTCCATACATAAACTGATCACACAGATTCCTCTGTTAGTCAGTCCATACATAAACTGATCACACAGATTCCTATGTTAGTCCGTCCATACATAAACTGATCACACAGATTATTATGTTAGTCCATACATAAACTGACCACACAGATTATTATGTTAGTCCGTCCATACATAAACTGATCACACAGATTATTATGTTAGTCAGTCCATACATAAACTGATCACACAGATTCCTATGTTAGTCAGTCCATACATAAACTGATCACACAGATTATTATGTTAGTCAGTCCATACATAAACTGACCACACAGATTATTATGTTAGTCCGTCCATACATAAACTGGTCACACAGATTATTATGTTAGTCCGTCCATACATAAACTGATCACACAGATTCCTATGTTAGTCAGTCCATACATAAACTGATCACACAGATTATTATGTTAGTCCGTCCATACAAAAACTGATCACACAGATTCCTATGTTAGTCAGTCCATACATAAACTGATCACACAGATTATTATGTTAGTCCGTCCATACATAAACTGATCACACAGATTATTATGTTAGTCAGTCCATACATAAACTGATCACACGGATTCCTATGTTAGTCAGTCCATACATAAACTGATCACACAGATTCCTATGTTAGTCCGTCCATACATAAACTGATCACACAGATTATTATGTTAGTCAGTCCATACATAAACTGATCACACAGATTATTATGTTAGTCAGTCCATACATAAACTGATCACACAGATTCCTATGTTAGTCCGTCCATACATAAACTGATCACACAGATTCCTATGTTAGTCAGTCCATACATAAACTGATCACACAGATTTCTATGTTAGTCCGTCCAGACATAAACTGATCACACAGATTATTATGTTAGTCCGTCCATACATAAACTGATCACACAGATTATTATGTTAGTCAGTCCATACATAAACTGATCACACAGATTATTATGTTAGTCCGTCCATACATAAACTGATCACACAGATTCCTATGTTAGTCCGTCCATACATAAACTGATCACACAGATTCCTATGTTAGTCCGTCCATACATAAACTGATCACACAGATTCCTATGTTAGTCAGTCCATACATAAACCCTGATCACACAGATTCCTATGTTAGTCCGTCCATACATAAACTGGATCACACAGATTCCTATGTTAGTCAGTCCATACATAAACTGATCACACAGATTTCTATGTTAGTCCGTCCAGACATAAACTGATCACACAGATTATTATGTTAGTCCGTCCATACATAAACTGATCACACAGATTATTATGTTAGTCAGTCCATACATAAACTGATCACACAGATTATTATGTTAGTCCGTCCATACATAAACTGATCACACAGATTCCTATGTTAGTCAGTCTATACATAAACTGATCACACAGATTCCTATGTTAGTCCGTCCATACATAAACTGATCACACAGATTATTATGTTAGTCAGTCCATACATAAACTGATCACATAGATTCCTATGTTAGTCAGTCCATACATAAACTGATCACACAGATTCCTATGTTAGTCCGTCCATACATAAACTGATCACACAGATTATTATGTTAGTCAGTCCATACATAAACTGATCACACAGATTCCTATCTTAGTCCGTCCATACATAAACTGATCACACAGATTATTATGTTAGTCCGTCCATACATAAACTGATCACACAGATTATTATGTTAGTCCGCCCATACATAAACTGATCACACAGATTCCTATGTTAGTCAGTCCATACATAAACTGATCACACAGATTATTATGTTAGTCAGTCCATACATAAACTGATCACACAGATTATTATGTTAGTCAGTCCATACATAAACTGATCACACGGATTATTATGTTAGTCAGTCCATACATAAACTGATCACACAGATTCCTATGTTAGTCAGTCCATACATAAACTGATCACACAGATTATTATGTTAGTCCGTCCATACATAAACTGATCACACAGATTATTATGTTAGTCAGTCCATACATAAACTGATCACACGGATTCCTATGTTAGTAAGTCCATACATAAACTGATCACACAGATTCCTATGTTAGTCCGTCCATACATAAACTGATCGCACAGATTATTATGTTAGTCAGTCCATACATAAACTGATCACACAGATTATTATGTTAGTCAGTCCATACATAAACTGATCACACAGATTCCTATGTTAGTCCGTCCATACATAAACTGATCACACAGATTCCTATGTTAGTCAGTCCATACATAAACTGATCACACAGATTTCTGTGTTAGTCCGTCCAGACATAAACTGATCACACAGATTATTATGTTAGTCCGTCCATACATAAACTGATCACACAGATTATTATGTTAGTCAGTCCATACATAAACTGATCACACAGATTATTATGTTAGTCCGTCCATACATAAACTGATCACACAGATTATTATGTTAGTCCTTCCATACATAAACTGATCACACAGATTCCTATGTTAGTCCGTCCATACATAAACTGATCACACAGATTATTATGTTAGTCAGTCCATACATAAACTGATCACACAGATTCCTATGTTAGTCCGTCCATACATAAACTGATCACACAGATTCCTATGTTAGTCAGTCCATACATAAACTGATCACACAGATTCCTATGTTAGTCAGTCCATACATAAACTGATCACACAGATTCCTATGTTAGTAAGTCCATACATAAATTGATCACGCAGATGTTAGTCCGTCCATACATAAACTGATCACACAGATTATTATGTTAGTCCGTCCATACATAAACTGATCACACAGATTATTATGTTAGTCCGTCCATACATAAACTGATCACACAGATTATTATGTTAGTCCTTCCATACATAAACTGATCACACAGATTATTATGTTAGCCCGTCCATACATAAACTGATCACACAGATTATTATGTTAGTAAGTACATACATAAACTGATCACACAGATTATTATGTTAGTCCGTCCATACATAAACTGATCACACAGATTCCTATGTTAGTCCGTCCATACATAAACTGATCACACTGATTATTATGTTAGTCAGTCCATACATAAACTGATCACACAGATTCCTATGTTAGTCCGTCCATACATAAACTGATCACACAGATTCCTATGTTAGTCAGTCCATACATAAGCTGATCACACAGATTCCTATATTAGTCAGTCCATACATAAATTGATCACACAGATTATTATGTTAGTCCGTCCATACATAAACTGATCACACAGATTCCTATGTTAGTCAGTCCATACATAAACTGATCACACAGATTATTATGTTAGTCCGTCCATACATAAACTGATCACACAGATTATTATGTTAGTCCGCCCATACATAAACTGATCACACAGATTCCTATGTTAGTCAGTCCATACATAAACTGATCACACAGATTATTATGTTAGTCAGTCCATACATAAACTGATCACACAGATTATTATATTAGTCAGCCCATACATAAACTGATCACACGGATTATTATGTTAGTCAGTCCATACATAAACTGATCACACAGATTCCTATGTTAGTCAGTCCATACATAAACTGATCACACAGATTATTATGTTAGTCCGTCCATACATAAACTGATCACACAGATTATTATGTTAGTCAGTCCATACATAAACTGATCACACGGATTCCTATGTTAGTCAGTCCATACATAAACTGATCACACAGATTCCTATGTTAGTCCGTCCATACATAAACTGATCACACAGATTATTATGTTAGTCAGTCCATACATAAACTGATCACACAGATTATTATGTTAGTCAGTCCATACATAAACTGATCACACAGATTCCTATGTTAGTCCGTCCATACATAAACTGATCACACAGATTCCTATGTTAGTCAGTCCATACATAAACTGATCACACAGATTTCTGTGTTAGTCCGTCCAGACATAAACTGATCACACAGATTATTATGTTAGTCCGTCCATACATAAACTGATCACACAGATTATTATGTTAGTCAGTCCATACATAAACTGATCACACAGATTATTATGTTAGTCCGTCCATACATAAACTGATCACACAGATTATTATGTTAGTCCTTCCATACATAAACTGATCACACAGATTCCTATGTTAGTCCGTCCATACATAAACTGATCACACAGATTCCTATGTTAGTCAGTCCATACATAAACTGATCACACAGATTCCTATGTTAGTCCGTCCATACATAAACTGATCACACAGATTCCTATGTTAGTCAGTCCATACATAAACTGATCACACAGATTTCTATGTTAGTCCGTCCAGACATAAACTGATCACACAGATTATTATGTTAGTCCGTCCATACATAAACTGATCACACAGATTATTATGTTAGTCAGTCCATACATAAACTGATCACACAGATTATTATGTTAGTCCGTCCATACATAAACTGATCACACAGATTATTATGTTAGTCAGTCGATACATAAACTGATTACACAGATTCCTATGTTAGTCAGTCCATACATAAACTGATCATACAGATTCCTATGTTAGTCAGTCCATACATAAACTGATCACACAGATTCCTATGTTAGTAAGTCCATACATAAATTGATCACGCAGATGTTAGTCCGTCCATACATAAACTGATCACACAGATTATTATGTTAGTCCGTCCATACATAAACTGATCACACAGATTATTATGTTAGTCCGTCCATACATAAACTGATCACACAGATTATTATGTTAGTCCTTCCATACATAAACTGATCACACAGATTCCTATGTTAGTCCGTCCATACATAAACTGATCACACAGATTGCTATGTTAGTCAGTCCATACATAAACTGATCACACAGATTCCTATGTTAGTCCGTCCATACATAAACTGATCACACAGATTCCTATGTTAGTCAGTCCATACATAAACTGATCACACAGATTTCTATGTTAGTCCGTCCAGACATAAACTGATCACACAGATTATTATGTTAGTCCGTCCATACATAAACTGATCACACAGATTATTATGTTAGTCAGTCCATACATAAACTGATCACACAGATTATTATGTTAGTCCGTCCATACATAAACTGATCACACAGATTATTATGTTAGTCCTTCCATACATAAACTGATCACACGGATTATTATGTTAGTCAGTCCATACATAAACTGATCACACAGATTCCTATGTTAGTCAGTCCATACATAAACTGATCACACAGATTCCTATGTTAGTCAGTCCATACATAAACTGATCACACAGATTCCTATGTTAGTCAGTCCATACATAAACTGATCAAACAGATTCCTATGTTAGTCAGTCCATACATAAACTGATCACACAGATTCCTCTGTTAGTCAGTCCATACATAAACTGATCACACAGATTCCTATGTTAGTCCGTCCATACATAAACTGATCACACAGATTATTATGTTAGTCCATACATAAACTGACCACACAGATTATTATGTTAGTCCGTCCATACATAAACTGATCACACAGATTATTATGTTAGTCCTTCCATACATAAACTGATCACACAGATTCCTATGTTAGTCCGTCCATACATAAACTGATCACACAGATTATTATGTTAGTCAGTCCATACATAAACTGATCACACAGATTCCTATGTTAGTCCGTCCATACATAAACTGATCACACAGATTCCTATGTTAGTCAGTCCATACATAAACTGATCACACAGATTCCTATGTTAGTCAGTCCATACATAAACTGATCACACAGATTCCTATGTTAGTAAGTCCATACATAAATTGATCACGCAGATGTTAGTCCGTCCATACATAAACTGATCACACAGATTATTATGTTAGTCCGTCCATACATAAACTGATCACACAGATTATTATGTTAGTCCGTCCATACATAAACTGATCACACAGATTATTATGTTAGTCCTTCCATACATAAACTGATCACACAGATTATTATGTTAGCCCGTCCATACATAAACTGATCACACAGATTATTATGTTAGTAAGTACATACATAAACTGATCACACAGATTATTATGTTAGTCCGTCCATACACAAACTGATCACACAGATTCCTATGTTAGTCCGTCCATACATAAACTGATCACACTGATTATTATGTTAGTCAGTCCATACATAAACTGATCACACAGATTCCTATGTTAGTCCGTCCATACATAAACTGATCACACAGATTCCTATGTTAGTCAGTCCATACATAAGCTGATCACACAGATTCCTATATTAGTCAGTACATACATAAATTGATCACACAGATTATTATGTTAGTCCGTCCATACATAAACTGATCACACAGATTCCTATGTTAGTCAGTCCATACATAAACTGATCACACAGATTATTATGTTAGCCCGTCCATACATAAACTGATCACACAGATTATTATGTTAGTAAGTACATACATAAACTGATCACACAGATTATTATGTTAGTCCGTCCATACATAAACTGATCACACAGATTCCTATGTTAGTCCGTCCATACATAAACTGATCACACTGATTATTATGTTAGTCAGTCCATACATAAACTGATCACACAGATTCCTATGTTAGTCCGTCCATACATAAACTGATCACACAGATTCCTATGTTAGTCAGTCCATACATAAGCTGATCACACAGATTCCTATATTAGTCAGTCCATACATAAATTGATCACACAGATTATTATGTTAGTCCGTCCATACATAAACTGATCACACAGATTATTATGTTAGTCAGTCCATACATAAACTGATCACACAGATTCCTATCTTAGTCCGTCCATACATAAACTGATCACACAGATTATTATGTTAGTCCGTCCATACATAAACTGATCACACAGATTATTATGTTAGTCCGCCCATACATAAACTGATCACACAGATTCCTATGTTAGTCAGTCCATACATAAACTGATCACACAGATTATTATGTTAGTCAGTCCATACATAAACTGATCACACAGATTATTATGTTAGTCAGTCCATACATAAACTGATCACACGGATTATTATGTTAGTCCGTCCATACATAAACTGATCACACAGATTCCTATGTTAGTCAGTCCATACATAAACTGATCACACAGATTTCTGTGTTAGTCCGTCCAGACATAAACTGATCACACAGATTATTATGTTAGTCCGTCCATACATAAACTGATCACACAGATTATTATGTTAGTCAGTCCATACATAAACTGATCACACAGATTATTATGTTAGTCCGTCCATACATAAACTGATCACACAGATTATTATGTTAGTCCTTCCATACATAAACTGATCACACAGATTCCTATGTTAGTCCGTCCATACATAAACTGATCACACAGATTCCTATGTTAGTCAGTCCATACATAAACTGATCACACAGATTCCTATGTTAGTCCGTCCATACATAAACTGATCACACAGATTCCTATGTTAGTCAGTCCATACATAAACTGATCACACAGATTTCTATGTTAGTCCGTCCAGACATAAACTGATCACACAGATTATTATGTTAGTCCGTCCATACATAAACTGATCACACAGATTATTATGTTAGTCAGTCCATACATAAACTGATCACACAGATTATTATGTTAGTCCGTCCATACATAAACTGATCACACAGATTATTATGTTAGTCAGTCGATACATAAACTGATCACACAGATTCCTATGTTAGTCAGTCCATACATAAACTGATCATACAGATTCCTATGTTAGTCAGTTCATACATAAACTGATCACACAGATTCCTATGTTAGTAAGTCCATACATAAATTGATCACGCAGATGTTAGTCCGTCCATACATAAACTGATCACACAGATTATTATGTTAGTCCGTCCATACATAAACTGATCACACAGATTATTATGTTAGTCCGTCCATACATAAACTGATCACACAGATTATTATGTTAGTCCTTCCATACATAAACTGATCACACAGATTCCTATGTTAGTCCGTCCATACATAAACTGATCACACAGATTGCTATGTTAGTCAGTCCATACATAAACTGATCACACAGATTCCTATGTTAGTCCGTCCATACATAAACTGATCACACAGATTCCTATGTTAGTCAGTCCATACATAAACTGATCACACAGATTTCTATGTTAGTCCGTCCAGACATAAACTGATCACACAGATTATTATGTTAGTCCGTCCATACATAAACTGATCACACAGATTATTATGTTAGTCAGTCCATACATAAACTGATCACACAGATTATTATGTTAGTCCGTCCATACATAAACTGATCACACAGATTATTATGTTAGTCCTTCCATACATAAACTGATCACACGGATTATTATGTTAGTCAGTCCATACATAAACTGATCACACAGATTCCTATGTTAGTCAGTCCATACATAAACTGATCACACAGATTCCTATGTTAGTCAGTCCATACATAAACTGATCACACAGATTCCTATGTTAGTCAGTCCATACATAAACTGATCAAACAGATTCCTATGTTAGTCAGTCCATACATAAACTGATCACACAGATTCCTCTGTTAGTCAGTCCATACATAAACTGATCACACAGATTCCTATGTTAGTCCGTCCATACATAAACTGATCACACAGATTATTATGTTAGTCCATACATAAACTGACCACACAGATTATTATGTTAGTCCGTCCATACATAAACTGATCACACAGATTATTATGTTAGTCAGTCCATACATAAACTGATCACACAGATTCCTATGTTAGTCAGTCCATACATAAACTGATCACACAGATTATTATGTTAGTCAGTCCATACATAAACTGACCACACAGATTATTATGTTAGTCCGTCCATACATAAACTGGTCACACAGATTATTATGTTAGTCCGTCCATACATAAACTGATCACACAGATTCCTATGTTAGTCAGTCCATACATAAACTGATCACACAGATTATTATGTTAGTCCGTCCATACAAAAACTGATCACACAGATTCCTATGTTAGTCAGTCCATACATAAACTGATCACACAGATTATTATGTTAGTCCGTCCATACATAAACTGATCACACAGATTATTATGTTAGTCAGTCCATACATAAACTGATCACACGGATTCCTATGTTAGTCAGTCCATACATAAACTGATCACACAGATTCCTATGTTAGTCCGTCCATACATAAACTGATCACACAGATTATTATGTTAGTCAGTCCATACATAAACTGATCACACAGATTATTATGTTAGTCAGTCCATACATAAACTGATCACACAGATTCCTATGTTAGTCCGTCCATACATAAACTGATCACACAGATTCCTATGTTAGTCAGTCCATACATAAACTGATCACACAGATTTCTATGTTAGTCCGTCCAGACATAAACTGATCACACAGATTATTATGTTAGTCCGTCCATACATAAACTGATCACACAGATTATTATGTTAGTCAGTCCATACATAAACTGATCACACAGATTATTATGTTAGTCCGTCCATACATAAACTGATCACACAGATTCCTATGTTAGTCCGTCCATACATAAACTGATCACACAGATTCCTATGTTAGTCCGTCCATACATAAACTGATCACACAGATTCCTATGTTAGTCAGTCCATACATAAACTGATCACACAGATTCCTATGTTAGTCCGTCCATACATAAACTGATCACACAGATTCCTATGTTAGTCAGTCCATACATAAACTGATCACACAGATTTCTATGTTAGTCCGTCCAGACATAAACTGATCACACAGATTATTATGTTAGTCCGTCCATACATAAACTGATCACACAGATTATTATGTTAGTCAGTCCATACATAAACTGATCACACAGATTATTATGTTAGTCCGTCCATACATAAACTGATCACACAGATTATTATGTTAGTCCTTCCATACATAAACTGATCACACAGATTCCTATGTTAGTCCGTCCATAAATAAACTGATCACACAGATTCCTATGTTAGTCCGTCCATAAATAAACTGATCACACAGATTCCTATGTTAGTCAGTCCATACATAAACTTATCACACAGATTATTATGTTAGTCAGTCGATACATAAACTGATCACACAGATTCCTATGTTAGTCAGTCCATACATAAACTGATCATACAGATTCCTATGTTAGTCAGTCCATACATAAACTGATCACACAGATTCCTATGTTAGTCAGTCCATACATAAACTGATCACACAGATTCCTATGTTAGTCCGTCCATACATAAACTGATCACACAGATTCCTATGTTAGTCAGTCCATACATAAACTGATCACACAGATTCCTATGTTAGTCCGTCCATACATAAACTGATCACACAGATTCCTATGTTAGTCAGTCCATACATAAGCTGATCACACAGATTCCTATATTAGTCAGTCCATACATAAATTGATCACACAGATTATTATGTTAGTCCGTCCATACATAAACTGATCACACAGATTATTATGTTAGTCAGTCCATACATAAACTGATCACACAGATTCCTATGTTAGTCAGTCCAGACATAAACTGATCACACAGATTATTATGTTAGTCCGTCCATACATAAACTGATCACACAGATTATTATGTTAGTCAGTCCATACATAAACTGATCACACAGATTATTATGTTAGTCCGTCCATACATAAACTGATCACACAGATTATTATGTTAGTCCTTCCATACATAAACTGATCACACAGATTCCTATGTTAGTCCGTCCATAAATAAACTGATCACACAGATTCCTATGTTAGTCCGTCCATAAATAAACTGATCACACAGATTCCTATGTTAGTCAGTCCATACATAAACTTATCACACAGATTATTATGTTAGTCAGTCGATACATAAACTGATCACACAGATTCCTATGTTAGTCAGTCCATACATAAACTGATCATACAGATTCCTATGTTAGTCAGTCCATACATAAACTGATCACACAGATTCCTATGTTAGTCAGTCCATACATAAACTGATCACACAGATTCCTATGTTAGTCCGTCCATACATAAACTGATCACACTGATTATTATGTTAGTCAGTCCATACATAAACTGATCACACAGATTCCTATGTTAGTCCGTCCATACATAAACTGATCACACAGATTCCTATGTTAGTCAGTCCATACATAAGCTGATCACACAGATTCCTATATTAGTCAGTCCATACATAAATTGATCACACAGATTATTATGTTAGTCCGTCCATACATAAACTGATCACACAGATTATTATGTTAGTCAGTCCATACATAAACTGATCACACAGATTCCTATCTTAGTCCGTCCATACATAAACTGATCACACAGATTATTATGTTAGTCCGTCCATACATAAACTGATCACACAGATTATTATGTTAGTCCGCCCATACATAAACTGATCACACAGATTCCTATGTTAGTCAGTCCATACATAAACTGATCACACAGATTATTATGTTAGTCAGTCCATATATTGTAAACTGATCACACAGATTATTATGTTAGTCAGTCCATACATAAACTGATCACACGGATTATTATGTTAGTCCGTCCATACATAAACTGATCACACAGATTCCTATGTTAGTCAGTCCATACATAAACTGATCACACAGATTTCTGTGTTAGTCCGTCCAGACATAAACTGATCACACAGATTATTATGTTAGTCCGTCCATACATAAACTGATCACACAGATTATTATGTTAGTCAGTCCATACATAAACTGATCACACAGATTATTATGTTAGTCCGTCCATACATAAACTGATCACACAGATTATTATGTTAGTCCTTCCATACATAAACTGATCACACAGATTCCTATGTTAGTCCGTCCATACATAAACTGATCACACAGATTCCTATGTTAGTCAGTCCATACATAAACTGATCACACAGATTCCTATGTTAGTCCGTCCATACATAAACTGATCACACAGATTCCTATGTTAGTCAGTCCATACATAAACTGATCACACAGATTTCTATGTTAGTCCGTCCAGACATAAACTGATCACACAGATTATTATGTTAGTCCGTCCATACATAAACTGATCACACAGATTATTATGTTAGTCAGTCCATACATAAACTGATCACACAGATTATTATGTTAGTCCGTCCATACATAAACTGATCACACAGATTATTATGTTAGTCAGTCGATACATAAACTGATCACACAGATTCCTATGTTAGTCAGTCCATACATAAACTGATCATACAGATTCCTATGTTAGTCAGTCCATACATAAACTGATCACACAGATTCCTATGTTAGTAAGTCCATACATAAATTGATCACGCAGATGTTAGTCCGTCCATACATAAACTGATCACACAGATTATTATGTTAGTCCGTCCATACATAAACTGATCACACAGATTATTATGTTAGTCCGTCCATACATAAACTGATCACACAGATTATTATGTTAGTCCTTCCATACATAAACTGATCACACAGATTCCTATGTTAGTCCGTCCATACATAAACTGATCACACAGATTGCTATGTTAGTCAGTCCATACATAAACTGATCACACAGATTCCTATGTTAGTCCGTCCATACATAAACTGATCACACAGATTCCTATGTTAGTCAGTCCATACATAAACTGATCACACAGATTACTATGTTAGTCCGTCCAGACATAAACTGATCACACAGATTATTATGTTAGTCCGTCCATACATAAAACTGATCACACAGATTATTATGTTAGTCAGTCCATACATAAACCCGATCACACAGATTATTATGTTAGTCCGTCCATACATAAACTGATCACACAGATTATTATGTTAGTCCTTCCATACATAAACTGATCACACGGATTATTATGTTAGTCAGTCCATACATAAACTGATCACACAGATTCCTATGTTAGTCAGTCCATACATAAACTGATCACACAGATTCCTATGTTAGTCAGTCCATACATAAACTGATCACACAGATTCCTATGTTAGTCAGTCCATACATAAACTGATCAAACAGATTCCTATGTTAGTCAGTCCATACATAAACTGATCACACAGATTCCTCTGTTAGTCAGTCCATACATAAACTGATCACACAGATTCCTATGTTAGTCCGTCCATACATAAACTGATCACACAGATTATTATGTTAGTCCATACATAAACTGACCACACAGATTATTATGTTAGTCCGTCCATACATAAACTGATCACACAGATTATTATGTTAGTCAGTCCATACATAAACTGATCACACAGATTCCTATGTTAGTCAGTCCATACATAAACTGATCACACAGATTATTATGTTAGTCAGTCCATACATAAACTGACCACACAGATTATTATGTTAGTCCGTCCATACATAAACTGGTCACACAGATTATTATGTTAGTCCGTCCATACATAAACTGATCACACAGATTCCTATGTTAGTCAGTCCATACATAAACTGATCGTTACAGATTATTATGTTAGTCCGTCCATACAAAAACTGATCACACAGATTCCTATGTTAGTCAGTCCATACATAAACTGATCACACAGATTATTATGTTAGTCCGTCCATACATAAACTGATCACACAGATTATTATGTTAGTCAGTCCATACATAAACTGATCACACGGATTCCTATGTTAGTCAGTCCATACATAAACTGATCACACAGATTCCTATGTTAGTCCGTCCATACATAAACTGATCACACAGATTATTATGTTAGTCAGTCCATACATAAACTGATCACACAGATTATTGTGTTAGTCAGTCCATACATAAACTGATCACACAGATTCCTATGTTAGTCCGTCCATACATAAACTGATCACACAGATTCCTATGTTAGTCAGTCCATACATAAACTGATCACACAGATTTCTATGTTAGTCCGTCCAGACATAAACTGATCACACAGATTATTATGTTAGTCCGTCCATACATAAACTGATCACACAGATTATTATGTTAGTCAGTCCATACATAAACTGATCACACAGATTATTATGTTAGTCCGTCCATACATAAACTGATCACACAGATTCCTATGTTAGTCCGTCCATACATAAACTGATCACACAGATTCCTATGTTAGTCCGTCCATACATAAACTGATCACACAGATTCCTATGTTAGTCAGTCCATACATAAACTGATCACACAGATTCCTATGTTAGTCCGTCCATACATAAACTGATCACAATAGATTCCTATGTTAGTCAGTCCATACATAAACTGATCACACAGATTTCTATGTTAGTCCGTCCAGACATAAACTGATCACACAGATTATTATGTTAGTCCGTCCATACATAAACTGATCACACAGATTATTATGTTAGTCAGTCCATACATAAACTGATCACACAGATTATTATGTTAGTCCGTCCATACATAAACTGATCACACAGATTATTATGTTAGTCCTTCCATACATAAACTGATCACACAGATTCCTATGTTAGTCCGTCCATAAATAAACTGATCACACAGATTCCTATGTTAGTCCGTCCATAAATAAACTGATCACACAGATTCCTATGTTAGTCAGTCCATACATAAACTTATCACACAGATTATTATGTTAGTCAGTCGATACATAAACTGATCACACAGATTCCTATGTTAGTCAGTCCATACATAAACTGATCATACAGATTCCTATGTTAGTCAGTCCATACATAAACTGATCACACAGATTCCTATGTTAGTAAGTCCATACATAAATTGATCACGCAGATGTTAGTCCGTCCATACATAAACTGATCACACAGATTATTATGTTAGTCCGTCCATACATAAACTGATCACACAGATTATTATGTTAGTCAGTCCATACATAAACTGATCACACAGATTATGATGTTAGTCAGTCCATACATAAACTGATCACACAGATTATTATGTTAGTCAGTCCATACATAAACTGATCACACAGATTATTATGTTAGTCAGTCCATACATAAACTGATCACACAGATTATGATGTTAGTCAGTCCATACATAAACTGATCACACAGATTATTATGTTAGTCCGCCCATACATAACTGATCACACAGAATCCTATGTTAGTCAGTCCATACATAAACTGATCACACAGATTATTATGTTAGTCAGTCCATACATAAACTGATCACACAGATTCCTATGTTAGTCAGTCCATACAACTGGGCGTCTTATTGGTTGGTTATGTTAGTGAAAATGGAGGGGGGGAAGGGAGAGTTTGATGTATGATTTGAACTATTGTACAACATTTAGTTAAGTTCTTAACGAGACTATAAACGTTTAGGAAATTCCAGAAATGTCGGACGGATTTTAGAACTTCGTGCCAGAATTTCAGTCACTAAAATTAAGAAAGATGATAGACGTGTAATGTCGTTTGTTGGGACACACCAATGAAGTCAACCTATCATCACACTTGTCATCTTAAAGACTTCTCTCCAGTTTTAAAATAGTTGAACCGATGTCTTAATAAAAAAATTAAAGATCGCTTTTAAATTTTGTAATTTACAAATATTTAGTATTTGATATCAGACGCCAACAAACACACCTTTGATATCATACACCAAAAAACGTCTCTGATATCACACTCCAACAAACACACCTCAGATATCACACACCAACAAAGACATCTTTGATATCACACAACAACAATTATACTTTTGATATCACACAAAAAATAACCTCTGTTATCACACATCAACAAACACACCTCTGATATCACACACAACAAACACACCTCTAATATCACATACCATCATAAACACATTTTATATCAGACACCAACAAACACACCTCTGATAGCACACACCGAAAAACACACCTCTGATATCCCACAGAAACACACCTCTGATATCACACAAAAAATTACCTGTTATCACACACAAACACACCTCTGATATCACACACAACACACCTATGTCATCATGTGTTGGTGTTTTTCACTTAGGTGTGATCTTATTGGTATGTAAGTTCTCGAATGTTTCTTCAACTGAGAAACTTTGGTTATACTATTACATCCACAGAAACTATGGTTATGTTATACTATCACATCCACACAAGGAATTTGAGACAGTCTATATAGATCTTAGAATGTGAGACAGTCTATATAGATCTTGGAATGTGAGTGCCACATTTTGTGAGGTTTTGGTGAAATCTAGAGCCCTCCCCTATTTCCTTGTCTCCCCCCCCCCCACTCGTGTTGCGTCATCGACTGAGGGGGAGATAACAAAGGAGATAGTCATAGGCTTTGGTCTTCCCAGGTGTTCGCACTGAGGGCCACACCGTCTCGCGCCAGGGGATTAACCCACTTAACACTGACGTCACCTGGGAAAGATCACAGTAGACAGGGTGGGGGGGGGGGGAATTGGTACCCTCATTATATTCAAGCAGGAGAGGGGTGGGCACTATGTCCCATTATCGCCCCACGCTTGAAGGCTGCAACTGACCACGTGTGATGTGGGTGTGGCCTACACGGCTCGCTGCCGCGAAGTCTCACCGCGCGAGTGGATTGCGTGACTTGAAACTTCCGGTCAGTTTTGAGTCGGGTAGTGAGTTTGAGACAGTCAGTCAGAAAGGAGAGTTGACTGGAGTTAACCCGGGGCTAGGGAAACAGTCTGTTAGCGTGGTGGGGACTTAGAGTTTCGACCAGCTCAGTTCTGAGTTCTTTTTAGAACTACAAGCCCTAGGTGAGGACCGTTCGGTTCAATATATTTATATTTATTGTAGTAGCCGAGAAAGCTACTTGTCCTTTTTAGGGCACAATGATTGTCTTTATTTTAATGTAAATAAACACTACTCGGTGTACTGGTACGTGTTTTGTGCTCATTTCTAGTTGTGTTGTGTGCGTCCTGTGGAACCACGTGGATGTGACAAATACTGGCCAGAACTCAGTAGGTTATCATGCTCTTAGATAACGACCTCATAGATTCCGCAAGGGGCCCGTGAAAGTGAGACAGTCTATATAGATATTGGAATGAGACAGTCCATATAGATCATGGAATGTGAGACAGTCTATATAGATATTGGATTGTGACAGTCTATATAGATCTTGGAATGTGAGAAAGTCTATATAGATTTTGGAATGTGACAGTCTATATAGATCTTGGAATGTGAGAAAGTCTATATAGATTTTGGAATGTGAGAAGTCTATATAGATCTTGGAGTGTGACAGTCTATATAGATCTTGGATTGTGACAGTCTATATAGATCTTGGATTGTGACAGTCTATATAGATTATGGATTGTGACAGTCTATATAGATCTTGGATTGTGACAGTCTATATGGATCCAAAAGGCGCCGCAGCGTAAACTACTGCCGGCCAAGATTGAAAATATTACTTCCCATCATGTGTGTGTGTATATGTGTGGTGTGTTTATAAGTCTAACGTCAACAGATCAAGTATGTTATTCCAAACATACACCAACAATATGTACAGTTTACACACATACACCAACAATATGTACAGTTTACAAACATACACCAATAATATGTAAAGTTTAAAAACATATAGAGTTGATAGAATGCTGCAAAATAACAAAATAAACCAGGCCCACATCATCAACACGTCTCAACATGCAATCGCCATGACGACACAAAGTAGGTCATGTCTGCATTAAAACTTTGTGCAGTCTTATACCAAAGCCTCAACGATACCGAGTCACCCACACAAAGTCTCGCAATAGATGAAGCCTACATTAAAAAATTCATTGTCTTCACCTCTAGCCTACATTTCAGCTAACGATTTGGTAGATTGAGTTGGCAGCTTGTGTTAGTGAGGCTTACGTTGTGTGAATTAAACCTTAACATTACGGCGTTCACTTGATCTAGTTGTAGCTGTTAAGCATCAAGTAAGTATTTTATCTTTTGAATGAATTCTTTTTCTATATTTTTGAAATGATACATAATTCTCGAATGATCAGGTCTAATGTATTTAAAGCTATTTGTTGAAACTGAATAATGTCAAGTTTGATAAAAACATGAATATTTGTTCAAATGTTGTAAAATGCATTTCAAAATTATTTCATTATGCTTGATAACTAGGTCGCCATTATTACGTCATTCCCGAAAGATGTGTTAATACAATATGAGTCATAAGGTTGTGTGTTGTGTTCAATCTTTACCTTGCACTGCTCGCCACTGCTAGCAGACTGTGTGTTGTGTTCAATCTTTACCTTGCACTACTCGCCACTGCTAGCACTACTGTGTGTTGTGTTCAATCTTTACCTTGCACTGCTCGCCACTGCTAGCACCACTGTGTGTTGTGTTCCTACCCCACCAGAGTTATTAGCGGCGCATGATGCGTGTCTGTCATGTCTACATAGCGACGGGTTGTGACCGCTACATCTGCCATCATCGCAGAATAAAAAGAGCTTTAGTACTTGCCCAGACTGTCAGACCTGCAGTGTGTGTGTGTGTTTGTGTGTAATGCTGGTCGCCCACAATCGCTAGTCAAGGTTTTCCCCTGCCATTATTGACAGAGCGGGAGGGTGCATAGGTGTGTTTGACTGTGACAGAATGGAAGGGTGCTGTGCGCCGACCACACCCGTTAACACGCCAGCTGTGAGTATAAAGGTCTCGGTTGAACCCTATTGACCAGGGTACTGCCACTGTCGACAGAAAACTACTGACCATGAAACACCAATGGTCTTGTCCCAGAAAGATCATGATATTCGTCTCCTGGACACCAATGGTCTTGTCCCAGAAAGATCATGATATTAGTCTCCTGGACACCAATGGTCTTGTCCCAGAAAGATCATAATATTAGTCTCCTGGACACCAATGGTCTTGTCCCAGAAAGATCATGATATTAGTCTCCTGGACACCAATGGTCTTGTCCCAGAAAGATCATGATATTAGTCTCCTGTACACCAATGGTATTGTCCAAGAAAGATCATGATATTAGTCTCCTGTGCACCAATGGTATTGTCCAAGAAAGATCATGATATTAGTCTCCTGTACACCAATGGTATTGTCCAAGAAAGATCATGATATTAGTCTCCTGTACACCAATGGTATTGTCCAAGAAAGATCATGATATTAGTCTCCTGTACACCAATGGTCTTGTCCCAGAAAGATCATGATATTAGTCTCCTGTACACCAATGGTATTGTCCAAGAAAGATCGTGATGTTAGTCTCCTGTACACCAATGGTCTTGTCCCAGAAAGATCATAATATTAGTCTCCTGTACACCAATGGTCTTGTCCCAGAAAGATCGTGATATTAGTCTCCTGTACACCAATGGTCTTGTCCCAGAAAGATCAGGATATTAGTCTCCTGTACACCAATGGTATTGTCCAAGAAAGATCATGATATTAGTCTCCTGAACACCAATGGTCTTGTCCAAAAAGGATCATGATATTAGTCTCCTGTACACCAATGGTATTGTCCAAGAAAGATCATGATATTAGTCTCCTGGACACCAATGGTCTTGTCCTAGAAAGATCATGATATTAGTCTCCTGTACACCAATGGTATTGTCCAAGAAAGATCATGATATTAGTCTCCTGTACACCAATGGTTTGTCCAAGAAAGATCATGATATTAGTCTCCTGTACACCAATGGTCTTGTCCCAGAAAGATCATGATATTAGTCTCCTGGACACCAATGGTCTTGTCCAAGAAAGATCATGAAATTAGTCTCCTTACACCAATGGTCTTGTCCCAGAAAGATCATGAAATTAGTCTCCTGTACTGTGTACACAAATGATCTTGCCCCCAAACAGATCAGGCCAACGCACTGGGCTACAACTTTGAGAGGGCCTCACAACATACAAATTTAGACTTTTTATATTACCATAAAATGACCTGTTGTTTTATTCATTCACTGATTTTTTTTATTCATTTAAATGACTTGTTGTTGTATTATTTTAAATGACCTGTTGTTTTATTCATTCAATGATTTTTTTTATTCATTTAAATGACTTTTTGTTGTATTATTTTAAATGACTTGTTGTTGTATTATTTTAAATGACTTGTTGTTTTATTCATTTAAATGACTTGTTGTTGTATTATTTTAAATGACCTGTTGTTTTATTCATTTAAATGACTTGTTGTATTATTTTAAATGACCTGTTGTTTTATTCATTTAAATGACATGTTGTTTTATTCATTTAAATGACTTGTTGTATTATTTAAAATGACTTGTTGTTTTATTCATTTAAATGACTTGTTGTTGTATTATTTTAAATGACCTGTTGTTTTATTCACTTAAATGATATGTTGTATTATTTTAAATGACCTGTTGTTTTTTTATTTAAATGACTTGTTGTTGTATTCATTTAGCTGACCTGACTCGTCTATTTTCACTACGTTTGATATTTTTCTGTTCTAATTAATTTTTCAAAGATTTACCTCATTTCATTTTAAAATTATCATAAATTATACTCCATTCTTCAACCTTTTTTTTTCTTAATTTGCATTCTGATTAAGTAAAAAAAAAAAATTCTCATTTATTCCGTATGCCAGTGGTTGCTTTAAACGTTGCTCAATAGTAGAAGTTTTAACTTTCTTTTTTGAATAAAGACATTTCTATTTCTTTTAAGGCATGGCCCCAAAGAACATAAAAATCATCTACTTTGATGCCAGAGGTAGAGCTTAAGTTTTCCGCATCATACTAGCTGCTGCAGGACAAAGTTGGGATGATGTAAGACACACTAAAGAAACATGGCCAACAGAGAAACCTAGTAAGTTGAAAATATAAAATGTTTCACATACTATAGACTACAAAACTATCTAAAAATGGTTAACACACCCTATTAATGTCAACTTTGATATCCAAAGTGTGTGTCATCATTCTATTAATGTCAACTTTGATATCCAAAGTGTGTGTCATCATTCTATTAATGTCAACTTTGATATCCAAAGTGTGTGTCATCATTCTATTAATGTCAACTTTGATATCCAAAGTGTGTGTCATCATTCTATTAATGTCAACTTTGATATCCAAAGTGTGTGTCATCATTCTATTAATGTCAACTTTGATATCCAAAGTGTGTGTCATCATTCTATTAATGTCAACTTTGATATCCAAAGTGTGTGTCATCATTCTATTAATGTCAACTTGGATAACTTATTTGTGTCCTAACTTTAAATATTATTTATAATTTTGCAATTGATTTTTTCAGATACTCCATTTGGTCAATTGCCTGTTCTAGAAATAGACGGAAAGAGATATGCACAAAGCATAGCAATGGCTAATTATTGTGCTCGTGAATTTGGTCAGTATATCAATATACACAACATAAAGAAACATTCATTCAATTAATACCTTTGTAAAATTAAATCATTCACTAAATTTTAAAATGTCTGTAAAATCTTTCACTAACGAAATATTCTGTGTACAAATTTCATTTCTTTCAAGATAAGAGCATCACTATAAAATATCTATTCAACAATCTTGTATATATACAGTGCTGGATTATCAGAGTATAGCTAGCTGTAGTGGCGCCCTGTGCTAGTTTCATTTTTTAACTTACAAAAACTTTTTTTAGTTCACTATAATCATATTAGTTCACTATAATCGTACTAGTTCACTATAATCATATTAGTTCACTATAATCATACTAGTTTACTATAATCATATTAGTTCACTATATTCATATTAGTTCACTATATTCATATTAGTTCACTATAATCATATTAGTTCACTATATTCATATTACTTCACTATAATCATACTAGTTCACTATAATCATATTTTATATGTAACAATGACTTACAAAAAAGACTTCACTTGCTTGACACAGTCATATGTGTTCATAATCAGTACCAGACACTTAATAGTATTCCACTGACAGCACTGCCAACCAAGACATTTGGTCCTAAAAAGTGGATGATCCCAACATGTAATATAAGTTTTCTGAAAGGGCATTTTACAACGTTTTTCTTAACTTCACTTCTTGTCTGATTGTTTGTATGTTTGTCCGCGGGATTTTGCAATCCAATTTTAGACCACTTTCCAATAAGCTATAGCTCTGATACTTTCAATAAAACTCGGAACCCGATGACAATGCAATATTCTTACTATTTCATTATGATGTGATGAGTTTCTTAATAAATAAAATTAAATATGTATGGCGAATAGGTCACAGCCTTGTCTAAATCAAGCTAAAATTACTGGTGCTATACTCTACTGCGCCTGAACGCAGCTCGATAAAAACAAATGTGTTGAAAAATTATTTAAAGTGAAAGAACTCAAAATTTATATTCTCTGTTTAACATGATACTCCAAAAAGTTTCACTACTTTCTTTGATTTTCTGCGCACGAATACATGTGACGTCAGAGCTCTCCAGTACGTTCGAGCAGAATATATATATAGTTAAATCGGGCTGTCTTACACCAACATTTTTTAACTCTTCGTATTAATTATAGTTAATTGAAAAAATAATATTTTAACTAAAAAGTAGAAAATAAAAATAACATTATAAAAAATATTTTATAAAAAATGTTTTACTTGCGTACTAAAAGCAGAAAATAAAAACGTTGGGCGCATGTTATACAACACTAGAATTAATTTTACATGCTCATATGCATTTTGTTATCTAGACTTAGTTCTAATAAATGATCTGTAATATCGTGATATTTCGTAAACCTTCTGTAATAATTCTTTTGGGATTTAATTGTTAACATTTGATGATTCTAATACTGTAATACAAACATTCAAATAATATAAGATTCATGCGCCCAACGTTTTTCGTTTTTAAAAATCAGAAGCTCTTATAAAGTCTATTACTATTACAATGTTACCAATTTATTCAGAAATTATTTTCTGCTTTTTAGTACGCAAGAAAAAAGTTGTTCTTTTATAAAATATTTTTCATATTGTAATTTTATATGTGTAAGCTTAGTTCCTCGATCTTTTACCTGTTCAGGGCTTGTCTCCTTACATGACTCTTTCTGTTCTTTTGGAATTTTCCTGTTTCAGTCTTTCGAGCATTGTCATGATTTTATCATTTCCACCATTTAAAACGATGACAATTTTTGAAGAGTACTATTTTGACTCCTCTTTTAGCTCAACACCCTCGCACAACCCGTACAACCCTTCCATAGATTCTGGAGATAACGCTAAAAATTATGGTCCCATTCCTGCTAAGTTGGCGCTTAGGGCAGGAACTTACGGGGATGCACCACGAAAAATAGCGCCAATATCTAATGCCAGCTGCATTCCTGTAGCTATAGTGTCTGTTGACCAATATCTAATGCCAGCTGCATTCCTTTATTTATTGTGTCTGTTGACCAATATCTAATGCCGGCTGCATTCCTGTAGCTATTGTGTCTGTTGACCAATATCTAATGCCAGCTGCATTCCTGTAGCTATTGTGTCTGTTGACCAATATCTAATGCCAGCTGCATTCCTTTATTTATTGTGTCTGTTGACCAATATCTAATGCCAGCTGCATTCCTTTATTTATTGTGTCTGTTGACCAATATCTAATGCCAGCTGCATTCCTTTATTTATTGTGTCTGTTGACCAATATCTAATGCCAGCTGCATTCCTTTATTTATTGTGTCTGTTGACCAATATCTAATGCCAGCTGCATTCCTTTATTTATTGTGTCTGTTGACCAATATCTAATGCCAGCTGCATTCCTGTAGCTATTGTGTCTGTTGACCAATATCTAATGCCAGCTGCATTCCTGTAGCTATTGTGTCTGTTGACCAATATCTAATGCCAGCTGCATTCCTTTATTTATTGTGTCTGTTGACCAATATCTAATGCCAGCTGCATTCCTTTAGTTATTGTGTCTGTTGACCAATATCTAATGCCAGCTGCATTCCTGTAGCTATTGTGTCTGTTGACCAATATCTAATGCCAGCTGCATTCCTTTAGTTATTGTGTCTGTTGACCAATATCTAATGCCAGCTGCATTCCTGTAGCTATTGTGTCTTTTGACCAATATCTAATGCCAGCTGCATTCCTTTAGTTATTGTGTCTGTTGACCAATATCTAATGCCAGCTGCATTCCTTTAGTTATTGTGTCTGTTGACCAATATCTAATGCCAGCTGCATTCCTTTAGCTATTGTGTCTGTTGACCAATATCTAATGCCAGCTGCATTCCTGTAGCTATTGTGTCTGTTGACCAATATCTAATGCCAGCTGCATTCCTTTATTTATTGTGTCTGTTGACCAATATCTAATGCCAGCTGCATTCCTTTATTTATTGTGTCTGTTGACCAATATCTAATGCCAGCTGCATTCCTGTAGCTATTGTGTCTGTTGACCAATATCTAATGCCAGCTGCATTCCTTTATTTATTGTGTCTGTTGACCAATATCTAATGCCAGCTGCATTCCTGTAGCTATTGTGTCTTTTGACCAATATCTAATGCCAGCTGCATTCCTTTATTTATTGTGTCTGTTGACCAATATCTAATGCCAGCTGCATTCCTTTATTTATTGTGTCTGTTGACCAATATCTAATGCCAGCTGCATTCCTGTAGCTATTGTGTCTGTTGACCAATATCTAATGCCAGCTGCATTCCTGTAGCTATTGTGTCTGTTGACCAATATCTAATGCCAGCTGCATTCCTGTAGCTATTGTGTCTGTTGACCAATATCTAATGCCAGCTGCATTCCTTTATTTATTGTGTCTGTTGACCAATATCTAATGCCAGCTGCATTCCTGTAGCTATTGAGTCTGTTGACCAATATCTAATGCCAGCTGCATTCGTTTATTTATTGTGTCTGTTGACCAATATCTAATGCCAGCTGCATTCCTTTATTTATTGTGTCTGTTGACCAATATCTAATGCCAGCTGCATTCCTGTAGCTATTGTGTCTGTTGACCAATATCTAATGCCAGCTGCATTCATGTAGCTATTGTGTCTTTTGACCAATATCTAATGCCAGCTGCATTCCTTTATTTATTGTGTCTGTTGACCAATATCTAATGCCAGCTGCATTCCTGTAGCTATTGTGTCTTTTGACCAATATCTAATGCCAGCTGCATTCCTTTATTTATTGTGTCTGTTGACCAATATCTAATGCCAGCTGCATTCCTTTATTTATTGTGTCTGTTGACCAATATCTAATGCCAGCTGCATTCCTGTAGCTATTGTGTCTGTTGACCAATATCTAATGCCAGCTGCATTCCTGTAGCTATTGTGTCTTTTGACAAATATCTAATGCCAGCTGCATTCCTATAGCTATTGTGTCTGTTGACCAATATCTAATGTCAGCTGCATTCCTGTAGGTATTGTGTTTTTTGACCAATATCTAATGCCAGCTGCATTCCATTATTTATTGTGTCTGTTTACCAATATCTAATGTCAGCTGCATTCCTTTATTTATTGTGTCTGTTGACCAATATCTAATGCCAGCTGCATTCCTGTAGCTATTGTGTCTGTTGACCAATATCTAATGCCAGCTGCATTCCTGTAGCTATTGTGTCTGTTGACCAATATCTAATGCCAGCTGCATTCCTGTAGCTATTGTGTCTGTTGACCAATATCTAATGCCAGCTGCATTCATGTAGCTATTGTGTCTTTTGACCAATATCTAATGCCAGCTGCATTCCTTTATTTATTGTGTCTGTTGACCAATATCTAATGCCAGCTGCATTCATGTAGCTATTGTGTCTTTTGACCAATATCTAATGCCAGCTGCATTCCTTTATTTATTGTGTCTGTTGACCAATATCTAATGCCAGCTGCATTCCTGTAGCTATTGTGTCTGTTGACCAATATCTAATGCCAGCTGCATTCCTTTATTTATTGTGTCTGTTGACCAATATCTAATGCCAGCTGCATTCCTGTAGCTATTGTGTCTGTTGACCTATATCTAATGCCAGCTGCATTCCTGTAGCTATTGTGTCTTTTGACCAATATCTAATGCCAGCTGAATTCCTGTAGCTGTTGTGTCTGTTGACCAATATCTAATGCCAGCTGCATTCCTGTAGCTATTGTGTCTGTTGACCAATATCTAATGCCAGCTGCATTACAGTAGCTATTGTGTCTTTTGACAAATATCTAATGCCAGCTGCATTCGTTTATTTATTGTGTCTGTTGACCAATATCTAATGCCAGCTGCATTCCTGTAGCTATTGTGTTTGTTGACCAATATCTAATGCCAGCTGCATTCGTTTATTTATTGTGTCTGTTGACCAATATCTAATGCCAGCTGCATTCCTTTATTTATTGTGTCTGTTGAGCAATATCTAATGCCAGCTGCATTCCTGTAGCTATTGTGTCTGTTGACCAATATCTAATGCCAGCTGCATTCATGTAGCTATTGTGTCTTTTGACCAATATCTAATGCCAGCTGCATTCCTTTATTTATTGTGTCTGTTGACCAATATCTAATGCCAGCTGCATTCCTGTAGCTATTGTGTCTTTTGACCAATATCTAATGCCAGCTGCATTCCTTTATTTATTGTGTCTGTTGACCAATATCTAATGCCAGCTGCATTCCTTTATTTATTGTGTCTGTTGACCAATATCTAATGCCAGCTGCATTCCTGTAGCTATTGTGTCTGTTGACCAATATCTAATGCCAGCTGCATTCCTGTAGCTATTGTGTCTTTTGACAAATATCTAATGCCAGCTGCATTCCTATAGCTATTGTGTCTGTTGACCAATATCTAATGTCAGCTGCATTCCTGTAGGTATTGTGTTTTTTGACCAATATCTAATGCCAGCTGCATTCCATTATTTATTGTGTCTGTTTACCAATATCTAATGTCAGCTGCATTCCTTTATTTATTGTGTCTGTTGACCAATATCTAATGCCAGCTGCATTCCTGTAGCTATTATGTCTGTTGACCAATATCTAATGCCAGCTGCATTCCTGTAGCTATTGTGTCTGTTGACCAATATCTAATGCCAGCTGCATTCGTTTATTTATTGTGTCTGTTGACCAATATCTAATGCCAGCTGCATTCCTTTATTTATTGTGTCAGTTGACCAATATCTAATGCCAGCTGCATTCCTGTAGCTATTGTGTCTGTTGACCAATATCTAATGCCAGCTGCATTCATGTAGCTATTGTGTCTTTTGACCAATATCTAATGCCAGCTGCATTCCTTTATTTATTGTGTCTGTTGACCAATATCTAATGCCAGCTGCATTCATGTAGCTATTGTGTCTTTTGACCAATATCTAATGCCAGCTGCATTCCTTTATTTATTGTGTCTGTTGACCAATATCTAATGCCAGCTGCATTCCTGTAGCTATTGTGTCTGTTGACCAATATCTAATGCCAGCTGCATTCCTTTATTTATTGTGTCTGTTGACCAATATCTAATGCCAGCTGCATTCCTGTAGCTATTGTGTCTGTTGACCAATATCTAATGCCAGCTGCATCCCTGTAGCTATTGTGTCTGTTGACCAATATCTAATGCCAGCTGCATTCCTGTAGCTATTGTGTCTTTTGACCAATATCTAATGCCAGCTGCATTCCTGTAGCTATTGTGTCTGTTGACCAATATCTAATGCCAGCTGCATTCCTTTAGCTATTGTGTCTTTTGACAAATATCTAATGCCAGCTGCATTCCTGTAGCTATTGTGTCTGTTGACCAATATCTAATGTCAGCTGCATTCCTGTAGGTATTGTGTTTTTTGACCAATATCTAATGCCAGCTGCATTCCATTATTTATTGTGTCTGTTTACCAATATCTAATGTCAGCTGCATTCCTTTATTTATTGTGTCTGTTGACCAATATCTAATGCCAGCTGCATTCCTGTAGCTATTGTGTCTGTTGACCAATATCTTATACCAGCTGCATTCCTGTAGCTATTGTGTCTGTTGACCAATATCTAATGCCAGCTGCATTCCTGTAGCTATTGTGTCTGTTGACCAATATCTGATGCCAGCTGCATTCCTTTATTTATTGTGTCTGTTGACCAATATCTAATGTCAGCTGCATTCCTGTAGCTATTGTGTCTGTTGACCAATATCTAATGCCAGCTGCATTCCTGTAGCTATTGTGTCTGTTGACCAATATCTGATGCCAGCTGCATTCCTTTATTTATTGTGTCTGTTGACCAATATCTATTGCCAGCTGCATTCCTTTATTTATTGTGTCTGTTGACCAATATCTAATGCCAGCTGCATTCCTGTAGCTATTGTGTCTTTTGACAAATATCTAATGCCAGCTGCATTCCTGTAGCTATTGTGTCTTTTGACCAATATCTAATGCCAGCTGAATTCCTGTAGCTATTGTGTCTGTTGACCAATATCTAATGCCAGCTGCATTCCTGTAGCTATTGTGTCTGTTGACCAATATCTAATGCCAGCTGCATTACAGTAGCTATTGTGTCTGTTGACCAATATCTAATGCCAGCTGCATTCCTGTAGCTATTGTGTCTGTTGACCAATATCTAATGCCAGCTGCATTCCTGTAGCTATTGTGTCTTTTGACCAATATCTAATGCCAGCTGCATTCCTTTATTTATTGTGTCTTTTGACCAATATCTAATGCCAGCTGCATTCCTGTAGCTATTGTGTCTGTTGACCAATATCTAATGCCAGCTGCATTCCTTTATTTATTGTGTCTTTTGACCAATATCTAATGCCAGCTGCATTCCTTTATTTATTGTGTCTGTTGACCAATATCTAATGCCAGCTGCATTCCTGTAGCTATTGTGTCTGTTGACCAATATCTAATGCCAGCTGCATTCCTGTAGCTATTGTGTCTGTTGACCAATATCTAATGCCAGCTGCATTCCTGTAGCTATTGTGTCTGTTGACCAATATCTAATGTCAGCTGCATTCCTTTATTTATTGTGTCTGTTGACCAATATCTAATGTCAGCTGCATTCCTTTATTTATTGTGTCTGTTGACCAATATCTAATGCCAGCTGCATTTCTTTATTTATTGTGTCTGTTGACCAATATCTAATGCCAGCTGCATTCCTGTAGCTATTGTGTCTTTTGACAAATATCTAATGCCAGCTGCATTCCTGTAGCTATTGTGTCTTTTGACCAATATCTAATGCCAGCTGCATTCCTTTATTTATTGTGTCTGTTGACTAATATCTAATGCCAGCTGCATTCCTTTATTTATTGTGTCTTTTGACCAATATCTAATGCCAGCTGCATTCCTTTATTTATTGTGTCTGTTGACCAATATCCAATGCCAGCTGCATTCCTGTAGGTATTGTGTTTTTTTACCAATATCTAATGCCAGCTGCATCCCTGTAGCTATTGCGTCTGTTGACCAATATCTAATGCCAGCTGCATTCCTGTAGCTGTTGTGTCTTTTGACCAATATCTAATGCCAGCTGCATTCCTGTAGCTATTGTGTCTGTTGACCAATATCTAATGCCAGCTGCATTCCTTTATTTATTGTGTCTGTTGACCAATATCTAATGCCAGCTGCATTCCTGTAGCTATTGTGTCTGTTGACCAATATCTAATGCCAGCTGCATTCCTTTATTTATTGTCTGTTGACCAATATCTAATGTCAGCTGCATTCCTTTATTTATTGTGTCTGTTGACCAATATCTAATGTCAGCTGCATTCCTGTAGGTATTGTGTTTTTTGACCAATATCTAATGGCAGCTGCATTCCATTATTTATTGTGTCTGTTTACCAATATCTAATGTCAGCTGCATTCCTTTATTTATTGTGTCTGTTGACCAATATCTGATGCCAGCTGCATTCCTGTAGCTATTGTGTCTGTTGACCAATATCTAATGCCAGCTGCATTCCTGTAGCTATTGTGTCTGTTGACCAATATCTAATGCCAGCTGCATTCCTGTAGCTATTGTGTCTGTTGACCAATATCTGATGCCAGCTGCATTCCTTTATTTATTGTGTCTGTTGACCAATATCTAATGTCAGCTGCATTCCTGTAGCTATTGTGTCTGTTGACCAATATCTAATGCCAGCTGCATTCCTTTATTTATTGTGTCTGTTGACCAATATCTAATGCCAGCTGCATTCCTTTATTTATTGTGTCTGTTGACCAATATCTAATGCCAACTGCATTCCTGTAGCTATTGTGTCTGTTGACCAATATCTAATGCCAGCTGCATTCCTTTATTTATTGTGTCTGTTGACCAATATCTAATGCCAACTGCATTCCTGTAGCTATTGTGTCTGTTGACCAATATCTAATGCCAGCTGCATTCCTTTAGCTATTGTGTCTTTTGACGTGTTAATTTTGTCATTTCCCAAATTACAATTCCCAGATGGCGCCCACCCTTTAGTCGTCCAAGTTTATATAAACGTTTTTATCACTGGATCAACCACTTTATGTCTGTGATATAGAACCAGCTCTGTTCCTGACACCATATAATCTTTCTGCATTTCCCCTTATATAAAAATTACAAAAAAAAAATGTAAATATCTTCGTTGTCTACAACATTTCAATGAATTTCCTCCAACATAACCGCACTGTCATCCAGAATACACAAATGAAAAGAAATTTCATATTGATTGAACCACAAGAAGAAAGTGATAATTGATTTCTGGCTTATTGAGATTCCATTTCTGTGAATCATTGAATAAAGATAAATTACTGAAACTGTTGACACCAATGACAGAAATTATAGAAGTTAAATATTTCTCAGCTTTTATATTAGAAATTATTTATTTCAGGATTTTATGGTCAAACAAATTTAGATGGACTACAGACAGATCAGGTTGTCTAACTCGGAAATGACTTTTTGAGTGCCGCTGTGAAGCCATTTTATGAAAGTGATGAGAATAAGAAAGTAGGTCAAATTTTATGAAAGTGATGAGAATAAGAAAGTACGTCAACATTTTATGAAAGTGATGAGAATAAGAAAGTACGTCAACATTTTATGAAAGTGATGAGAATAAGAAAGTACGTCAACATTTTATGAAAGTGATGAGAATAAGAAAGTACGCCAACATTTCTAGCAACTTTGTTTTTAAAATAGCAATATGTTTCTAATAAGATTTGTATTTTTTAATTTTTCTTCTACAAGGCTGAGCTTCTCAAAAATTTAAAAGAGGTTGAAGCCCCCAAATATTTAACATTTTTTGAAAGACTTCTGAAAGAAAGTGGAACTGGTTATTTCGTAGGCAACTCTGTACGTCCGTTTAATTGTTTAATATTCCATGGCTACTACTTTCTATTGTTATTATATGTACACACTAACTTTTTTGTTTGTTTTCTAAAAGTATATATATATATATATATATATATATATATATATATATATATATATATATATATATATATATATATATATATTTGTTATTTCAGTTAACTTTGGCAGACATATATGTGTATGATTTGATCTACAGTTTTAATAAACGTGGGCAATTAACAACAGATGGATACCCTCACCTACAAGAGCTTACGAAAATTGTTGAAAGCAACGACAAAATTAAAAAATATTTAGCTTCAAGGAAAGATACCGAGAATTAAGTTCTGAAAAAAATATTTTACTTTCACAAATTATATTTTTGCTTGTTAAGGTACTAATTACACAAATGTTTTTTTCACACTTTTTTATTTGGTTTTCTGGTAATGTTTGTAGAGTAAAGCGATAAGAAATATTGATTAGTAACTCATAGGTCTAAATGTTAACACCATCACAATAGTAATAAAACATTGTTTTAAACAAGTTATTTTGAGTTAATGTGTGTGAGTTAATGTATATGTATGTGAGTTAATGTATGTGAGTAAATGTATGTGACTTAATGTATATGTATGTGAGTTAATATATATGTATGTGAGTTAATGTATATATATATATATATATATATATATATATGAGTTAATGTTTATGTATGTGAGTTAATTTTTATGTATGTGAGATGATGTATTGGGATTACTGGTCTACTTAAGTATATATATATATATATATATATATATATAAGTATATTAATATATATATATATATAAACTGTCAGAATGTTATTGAGAAAATTTACACTTCATGCCAGGCCTATTTGACTTAATAATTATTTAAAATTGATATAAACATGTTGTACATCGCCCAACACAACAAGACACGACATGGAGACACCAATAGGTTATGACCAGTTCCATGCCGCCAATGGCTGATTGAATGTTCCCTGCTGCCCATTACAGACTGCCGCCAATGGCTAATTGAATGTTCCCTGCTGCCCGTTACAGACTGGGTATTCAATGTCGCCTATGACAGACTAAATGGACTTAGTCAAATCAAATGAAATATGACACGGTCTTTCTTAATCAAGTCAAATAGAGCAGGGTCATTCTGATGAAAGACAAATGTGTATGTCTGACACATATATAAATTATACATGGAGCACGACGACACCATATGTATGTAATTTATATGTGGAACATGATGACACCATATGTATGTAATGTATATGTGGAACTTGATGACATGAACATCTTAGGGAAGTTGACATTTTGATATAACTCGGTATCAATGTCTCTGCCACTGGCGGATCAAACGAAGTTGTCAAACCAGAATATGCAAGGCAAGACATGTCTTTGTCTCCCTGATGCCGGTTTGGAAAACTTCTTCCCACTCAACAAAATATAAACTCCGGATATTCAATAAAAATGTCAAATACGTCTTGTTATAAGGTGTATAAATATACAGAGTCACCAACATATTGACCAACAGAGAAAGATTGGCCGTCCATAGACCACTTGGAGAAGGTCTTGTGAACTGGAAATTAAATTTTGCAACCTAACATGGGGTGAATTGAAAAAATCCTCCCAAAAAAAATGATGGCCGAGAACCTTTGTTCCGTCCAATGAATGAACTCAAGTTATGATGGCTGAGACCCTTAGTTCCGTCCAATGAATGAACTCAAGTTATGATGGCTGAGACCCTTTGTTCCGTCCAATGAATGAACTCAAGTTATGATGGCCGAGACCCTTTGTTCCGTCCAATGAATGAACTCGTTATGTTGGCCGAGACCCTTTGTTCCGTCCAATGAATGAACTCAAGTTATGATGGCCGAGACCCTTTGTTCCGTCCAATGAATGAACTCGTTATGTTGGCCGAGACCCTTTGTTCCGTCCAATGAATGAACTCAAGTTATGATGGCCGAGACCCTTTGTTACGTCCAATGAATGAACTCAAGTTATGATGGCATGATATATATATATACAATGTCTGTAACTTATAAGTGAAGAATATGAACTGTGTGTGCAACTTTGTTTTATGTGGTCTATGGCCTAATATTTCAAGTGGTTCATAATGTTTCAACATTCAGAGACACAAAAGTCAATCCCTTGGTGTAAAACTGTGTTAAGTGTACCTCAACGATGTCTACTTGATAATAAGTTGTCCATTGACAGTCTATTAGAAAGTCCACATTAGCTTGTTAACTTTTATGTAAACTTTTAAAGACAAAAAAACACAACAATGAATGTGTCGCTGTATGTAGGCCTTTGTGTGCTACAGTATTTATATCATCCAATAATGAAATTTAATATACATTGGATAGGAAAAAACACACTACTTTTGGTAGTTAAATAAAGTAATGTGATGCATTGGATTGGAAGAAAACACACTACGTTTGGTAGTTAAATAAAGTAATATGATACATTGGATTGGGAGAAAACACACTACTTTTGGTAGTTAAATAAAGTAGTGTGATACATTGGATTGGGAGAAAACACACTACGTTTGGTAGTTAAATAAAGTAATGTTATACATTGGATTGGGAGAAAACACACTACTTTTGGTAGTCAAATAAAGTAATGTGATACATTGGATTGGGAGAAAATACACTACGTTTGGTAGTTAAATAAAGTCATGTGATACATTGGATTGGGAGAAAACACACTACGTTTGGTAGTTAAATAAAGTAATGTGATACATTGGATTGGGAGAAAACACACTACTTTTGGTAGTTAAATAAAGTAATGTGATACATTGGATTGGGAGAAAACACACTACTTTTGGTAGTTAAATAAAGTAATGTGATACATTGGATTGGGAGAAAACACACTACGTTTGGTAGTTAAATAAAGTAATGTTATACCTCAGACTGAGGCGTAGCGAGGGGTGAGCCGGGGACATCATGCCCCGGGCGCTACTCACAAAGGGGCGCCAAATAGTATATTTTACATATAATTTTATATGGTTTTCAAATGTGGGCGCGAAGAAGGTATTGTTCCCCGGGCGAGAGTTAAGCTCGCTACTGCACTGTCCTCAGTCTTTTGCAAAGCTAAACCCAGAACTTTGCACTAATAAATATTAGACTCAAGTGTTTTAATATTTAGAATAGAACATACATACTTTTGTAGTTATGATTTCTGCATGTTGCCAAGTATGATTTGAAAATGTGTCGCATAATTAAACAATACAAAGTACATTACAAACATTACAAAGTAAAATACAAGTACAACACAAGTGCTGCACAAGTACAGTACAAGTACAATATACTTGAAATACAAGTACAATACAAGTGAATACAATTGAAATAAAGTACAATACGTGAAATACAAGTACAACACAGGTACAATACATGCGAAATTCAAGTGAAACAAAATTACAATTCAAGTGAAATACAAATAAAATAAAGTATTATCCACTCAGACATATAGAGTCTGTTGTAGATCATGGATACGATTGCTTCACCCATCACTTCACAGATCAATTCACTTTGCTCATAAAGTGGCCCATTAATTCACTTCACCCATCATTTCACCCATCATTCACTTCACCCATAACGTCGCCCATTACTTCACTTCACCCATCACTTCAACCATCACTTCACCCATCAATTCATTTCACCCATCAATTCATTTCACCCATAACGTCGCCCATGCATTACTTCACTTCACCCATCACGTCATCCCGAAACAACCATCACGTTGTTGTCATTATTTATCGGCAGCACCAGCTGGGATGACTGTAACACAACTTACAGCAACAATAGTGTCGTGGTTATTTCTAAAGATAGGGTTATACGGACTTTCTAACTAAACATATACTGTATATGTACTTTACTTATACTGTACTTATACTATAATTATACTATTTATATACTTAACATATACTTTACATATACAGTATATATACTTTACACATACTGTACATATACTGTACTTAAACTGTATATATACTGTACATATACTGTATCTATGAAGTGTAAATATACTGTATATATGAACTGTACATATACTGTACATATACTATCAGACCTAAGGTGAGGGAGGTGCAGCCAGTAAAGAGACCCGGGGACCACGATACTCGAGGTACCAGATAGTGACCATAAAGTCTGCACATGATAGGTCAAAGTTCTCAACTTTGCATATCATGTATTTTTTCTGAAGTTGTCATCCTGTTATTTTGTTTGATTGCTTATTTAAAAATATAATTACAGTAATTATAGTGATTGATAAGGCGGCGTATGTTACGCCGCGGGATGACTAGTATATTTAAATTTTAAAAAAAATCTTAATCTAAAAAACGAAATATTAAATAATTGCAACAAAACTTACGGACACGATTTAGTCAAAAAAAAAATTAAGCGCAGGTCAAAATTAAACATCCAGGGTTTAAAATATGTAGATTTTATTAAAATATGCACCGATAATCGCTTTGACCTTAACCTATTCAAATATTCAACCAATAAAATAACAAAAACAATCGGTAGACGCGTTCTGCTGGATTTAAATTTTAAAATGGAAAAAAAATATTTAGAATTTAAAGATTTGTATATTTCTGCCTATCCTGAATTAAAAAAGAATTAGCGTACCAAAAGTAGAAAATACTTTGGAATGAATGTAAACGTAATAAAGATGACATCAAGCATAACATTGTTAAATTCAAGGCTATTGCTGCCAGAAGGCCTGAGAAGGCGTAGCAAACTAATATCTATGTGGAGTAATGTTGCAGCTACTAAAAGCTCTAGCGATTCAGCCACAGCATCTGGTAACTCGAAAGCTGGTGATTGTGATGTAGCATCAATAGTGCCAAACAGGCCCTACGAGAGGGGAGTGCAGCCGGTGCGCCGCACCGGGGCCCATGAAATTTAAATAAAATGAATAAATCAGACAAATCTATTGAGGAAGCACACTTAGGAAAGCATATATTGTATGTCATTTTGGATAATGTCATTGAAGGGCTTATAGTTCGTTTTAGTGCAGCGAAACTGATTTCTGATAACTTCAGTTTTCGTTGGAATTATCAAAAAATGTCAGAAAAGGAATTAAATTGCAAAGCAGCGAGACTAGCGAAGACATATTTTAATGAAATAATAATCTCTGAAGACCTTAAACAAGAAATGAAACATATAACAATGGTTCACAATGCCAATTTTGGTGGAAAACAGTTGGGCGCATTGGAATTGCTAAATGCTTTATGCGAATACAAATTAGAAAGCATATTTCCCAAGTTGACAGTCAGTTTGAGAATATTCCTTACAACTCCAGCCACTTGAACTCATCAAAAAATATCTCAGGTCTGCCATGGGTCAGGATCGCCTAAATAACCTAGCTTGGCTCAGTATTGAGTCTGAAATTGCAAAGAATATAGACTTTGACACTGTAATTCGTAGTTTTGCCCAAAAAAAAACTCGTAAAGCGACCTTGTTTTAACAATATTGGTATATAATTTTTTTTTTAGCACTTTATTCTTTTCTGTGTATTTTTTTTTGGTTTAATTTAGGTATATTTGTTTATGATATATTCCGGTAATTGAACAGCTGCATTAATCGTTTATAGTTACAAAATTTAAACCTTTTTCAAGTTTTTTTTTTATTTGACTTAATATAATATGTAATACTTTTAATTATTAAAGTTTCAACTTCTTTACATACTGTAACGTTGTAGATTTTGTTGTATAACGTTATATTATGGTGGATACTGTTGGCGATACCAATGTAACGTTGGAAATTGTCAACGTTATGGTTCTGTATTGTTGTGGTTCCACCAAATGTAACTAAGTGTGTTCTTTACCGCTGCTTCAGATAACTATAAAGTTACGGAGTTGAACGTTATGAGCTTGTTGATATAATGGTTATATGTAGCTATCGATATTATCTCTCTGGTTTACTTAAGGTAGCGTTCAGTTTCGTTGCACTCACAGACAACATATCATTAATGAGGCTAAAATCCACGATTCAATGACGTTTATTAAACAATAAGAAAACATATGTATTATGAACTCATGTGCAGCAGTATTCACAAAAATGCTTCGTACACTCACTTAGTATCCTATGTTCCCGAAGGAATTATATAGAAATACTTTGACAGAATAAACTTTGACTATGTGCACTGTAAACTTCAACTTAATAACTTGTGAATATATGTATACTGTCTTCCTCACGCGCAAGAGTACGTATACCTAATAACTTTTGAATATATGTATACTGTCTTCCGGGCAAGAGTACGTATACCTAATAACCTGTGAATATATGTATACTGTCTTCCGGGCAAGAGTACGTATACCTAATAACTTGTGAATATATGTATACTGTCTTCCGGGCAGGAGTACGTATACCTAATAACCTGTGTCTCTATCGTTTCTCTACTGAATTGTCTATCTAAAAACGGAGTTACATCTCATTATATGTGGCGATGGGCCATCACGTGACTCCAAAGCCCCAACACTTCTGATTGGCTCCCCAACACCCTTTCCAACTCATCTACATCATAGGGGCCCTTTTTCTAGCCTAGCGATTGGTGAGGTCAAATACTCACTCTGTGCAAGTATTTCTTAGTCCCCCGAATTACATCTATCGTCATCTATATCTGGGGTCACCGACCTGTGCTGACAACCTCACTCTACCTAAAACAAAGATATAACGCTGGAATTCTGGTTATCAAAATATATGACTTTCAATGTTGACTAACCAACTGAACAGTGGTTCTAAAATTGTATGGATATACCTAAAGCTATTGTTAAACATACACGTTCTAAAGAAATAAACTGTGAAAGCTGAGCTGCCAAAACTAATTTTTGCTTTATATTGAAAAGAGGGGCCCAAAAAAATCTTGCACCGGCACATTTTACTCCTCTCCAGGGCCCTGGTGCCAAAAGCAAATTTACAGTAAGCCACTTGTCTTAAATTATGTATGTACAAACCTTGTAATTGTAGAATGTAGACTATTGGATTTAACAGCAAATGTTTTTCCTTATGGAAATTTTGTCCTGTCATGTCTTTATATGTAAAAAAATCGGTAAGAAATTTTAGCAAAACTTAATTTGCTCATTAAATGATAAATGTACTTGATATAAGATAAGTTTAAAATGAATAAAAAAATGTATTTTGTATTATGTTTTTGTGTATTGCGATATTTTAATCAAAGATATAGTTGTAGTTTTATACTGTGTAAATATTATGTATATCAATTCATTTTTATATTTATTTCTTATTTTTACCATTATGGAAAATACTTTGTTTCTTGTTCAGAGTTCAAAACGGGAAGACAGACAATCAAGAAAACATTGATGAGTTATCGAGCAAGAATAACCAGCATACAACAGATCAATGCAATGCACATAAATTTGAAAAAAAATAGACCAGCCGAGCGGATAGCTCAAGAGGAGTTAAATTTGACAAATTCAAAACTATCTGGATTGCTAGCAATTCGTCAAACTGGTTTATGGACAGACGAAATGAAAAAGAACGCAAATGAATTGGAAGAAAAAAAGAAAAAACTGAAACAAAAGTTGCATCGCCTTTCATTTGACCGGAAACGAAACCGTTCAGTCAGAGCAGACATGAAAGAAGCATTGCAATTACTTGTTTCAGAAAATCCCACTGAAGCAAAAAAGCTCAAAAAGTTCACTAGGAAGAAGCTTGGCCGACCTTGCATTGAAAGCGATCAATCTGACTTGTTGAAGTCAATAGTCGACATTGTGTCTGCGAGTGGAGCTGCTGATGACCGTCGACGCAGCGAATTTATCCGTTCATGTAAAACATTTGATGAGATTTTAAGTCTTGGTTTTAACCTAAGCCGATCTGCAACTTATCTTCGTCTTCTACCACGCAACTATATGACTGCCATTGACTGCTGAAGGTAAGCGGCACATAACTACCGTTCCAGTAAAACTTATCAAAGCTGCCAACAATTTGCGCAAAGAGCACATAGATGCCCATTTTGCAGCATCAGCTATAGCTTATTTGAAAGATTTGGCAGTGTTGATGGGCAGTCAGTGTACATTCTTTCTTAGCCAGGACGACAAGGATAGACTTCCTTTAGGCCTTCCAGCTGCATCAAAACAGGCACCACGTCTAATGCATCTGGAATATCGTATCCAATTGCCTGACCATGATTGGGTTGTGGCAGATAGGCATAAACTAATACCTTCAGTTTATGTCACATGTATTATCAAGGATGGCCGTGTGACCTATTCTAGACCAACATCTATATCAATAAGGAATGTTGAACATGACTCCAGTACTGCTGCCTCACATGTTGCGGATTTTGATGTACTTGTCTCTCAGGATATTTTCAAGAATGTGGCATGTACAAATGGTGGATTAGTAAAGCTTATAGTAATTTATTGCTGTTGACGGAGGCCCAAACGAGAACCCACGTTATCCAAAAACATTGAACGCTGCATATAAATTGTTTACCAAGCACATTCTTGATGCTTTTTTATAGCCTGTCATGCCCCGGGTCACAGTGCCTACAACTCGGTAGAACGACGAATGGCCCCATTGTCTCATGACCTGTCAGGCCTCATTCTTCCTCATGATCATTTTGGGTCCCATTTGGATGTAAATGGTAATACTATAGACCAAAACCTGGAAAAGCAAAATTTAAAAAGGCTTGAGAAATACTCGCTGAAGTTTGGAGTCAGGCTGTCATTGATGGCTATGATGTGCATGCACATTATGTTGAACCAAGCAGCACAAGCATATTTCTTCCATCTCCCTCTGTGAATTGGTTTTGGAATCTTGTCCAACAGTCTCAATATTTTCTGCAGGTCATCAAATTTAATAATGTAACGTGCTGTGGAGCAAGACGAACCAACTATAATGAACTATTTCCCAAACGTTTCATTCCAGCTCCTGTACCTTTTGTTAGTCATGAAGCAGGCGTCATGGCTGGAGCTATCGGGAGTAGTAGTGGTACTTATGGATCACTGTTTCAGAGGCTTGCACTGATTGGTCTGGAGCCTGATCACAGTTACAGTAGCATGCCTTTTGATCTCTATTGTCCATCGGTGGCTGGAAAAATCCCCAAGCGAATGTGTTTCTGCGGCAAATACTTCCCTTCACAGGTGTTTGTGAACATGATGAGGCAGAAGTATCAGACAAGGAGAGTGCCACTCAGATTGAACCAGCAATTGAAGATTCAACAACAGATGTAGTCATTTAACGAAATATGTTTGAATGGCTGCAATCGGAATTTTCAGTTGACTGAATAATTGTCGTTTAATGCTTTGCATTTTTTAATTATAATTCAATAAAATGTTTTTAAACAGTAGTTTTTTAATATTTAGAATTTAGAATTTCTGAAAAAAATGTTTGTAAATATGTACTATTTATAATGTTTACATTCTCCCAATTTAAAAATTCGAAATGTTCATTAATTCATGTTCGGTAAATTTTATGTTTTGGACGTCCACAACTGGAGGGAGCATGGGGGTCCAGTCAAAATTGGAAAAATGTGGACAAAGGGGGAGGGGGGGGGTAAAAAATAGCAAAAAATTGATGGACGTCTTTTATGGATGACCCCTAACTGATTAGATTTCTAATTTCGTTCATAACTTAAATAAATAAAAAATATTTTGAAAATATGTATCAAAGCTGAATAATAGTCTATCTCAATCAAAGGCTTTGCAGGGTACATCTAGTATCATCCATGAAAAGAAAGAATAATTATTATGAGGCTTAGTTAAATATATATATATATATATATATATATATATATATATATATATATATATATATATATATATATATATATATATATCAGGGGCGCGACGTCCATGTTGCCTGTGTTGCCTGCGGTAACAGTCTTATAAACAACTTTTAAAAAATGTATTTACAGCTATTTAAGTTGCGCGAAAATATTTATATTGAATATATATATATATTAATGTAAGGACAGTGTTTTTGCCGGTAATCTCCTATTTTAGTGATAATTAATATTTTGATAAATAATATTGATACTTTACCTCTATAAACATTCCAAAATCATAGTATTGATTGTTATTTATTAAAAGAATAAGAAAAAAAATTTAAAAAATGTGTTTAAATGCATTAAATAAATTTGTAAAAAAGGTCCTCTATATTCTATATAAAATACTGTCAGCCATGTTAAGAGATGACCTGAAATGTTTACAAAAAAGGCAGCTGCCAACTACAAGATTATTAAAAAATACTGAAAGATAAGACGGTACCTTCGGAAAAACTAATGCCCATCACTTAAAGAGCATGACAAAAATTATTTAAACCAAATTTATGTTAGGGGGATAGCTACTCTTGGGGCCCTTAGGGCCGTTTATATTGTACCGCTACGTATAAGGTTTAGAACGGGGCCCTAAAAATGACATACTTATTAATATAGCTTATATAGTAAAAACGGTACCCTTACAAACACTGATGCTTAGCCCTCAGAGTGCATGACCAAAATAAATCAAACCTATTATGTTAGCCTCCCATCAGTTTCACATTCATTGGCCTGTCTGTTACGACCACTTCAGTATGAAGTATCAGTCTATTGGACGAATACCATCTCTATCACCTTTTATCCACACTGGTACAATTGTCATCGCTAATCACTCATGGTTAGCTAGCCCGCCTTTTTGGGAGGTGAGTGTGAAATGGAGAAGGGGTGGTGGTGGAATGGACCTTCAGATAAGGTAGACTAAGTAAGATTTCTTTTCAGTCTAGCAATTCGTTTGTTGTCGGTCGGTATCTTAACAGGAATTTCACGTTTTGATGTGAAAGTTCTTAGATCTGTTGACCAGCGCTCGAGTGGTTGAGGAGATAGCGTCTGAATTTGGAGGAACAAAGACTAAGTGGGATTATTTTCGTTAAACGTTTCGAATAACCTGTTTAATCCAATACCCCTCCCCCCTCTTTTCTGTGAGTAACAGGTGAAATAAGGCAGGGGGTGGGGGCTAGTCTTGGGACTTTTTACATAAAATTATGCAACGTGACATCATTGTGACATCTGGAACATTCCATGATAGATCAGTTTAAACCTTTGTTACAAATATAAGCAGTATGTAAAGTTTCACTTCAGTATTTCATACTACTTTGAAGAGAGAATGGAAATAGTGATTGCTTTGTTATTGAATTTCCTTGTTATAGCTGCTAATTCAGATAAGTACACTTCCACTGTGTTCTTAATTTATTTAACCTCATCCTTGTTTTTTTTTCTTTTATATACAGACCATCCGATATAAAAAAAAGCTTTTGTAGTTTCAATCTTAACAATTTTTGTCAATACAATTTCAATGAAGTAAATCTTTTTAGTACATAGAAAATTGTTATCACAACACGAGTGATCAGAACTTAATTGAAGTTAGCTCATTTATTTGACATAAAACAAGATTTATTGCAGTGTCGAATTTAACTTTGTAATGGCAGGTAGACCTAGAAATCTTCGTTTCAATATAGTAGATCCTCAAAATATTATGGACCATGTAGCCATTTTACAAGAAATTTGGACTCTATCTGGTTTAGAAAGAGAAACGCATAACCAAGAATCGTCTATTCAGTGGTTAGCTGTTAGGCGTCTATTGAGAAATAATAAGCAGTGCACCACGTGCAATGTATTATGTTATCTTGGAAATCATAATACCGGTATAGATGGGTTTCGCTGGGTTTGTCCGACATGTCACTTAAAAAAGAGCATTAGATTTAATTCTTTTTTTACGAGAAGCCATTTGTCTCTCAAAACAATAACTCAGATTATTTATTGCTTTGCATACAACTTTTCCCAAAAATCCACCAAACGCGAAACGAACATACTCAATGAGAACACTTTGGTCGACTGGTTTAACTTTCTTAGGGAGGAAATGTCCACTTATATGAACCGCCGGCCGATAGAAATTGGTGGGGTAAATGAAAACTTTGAACCTATTGTTGTGGAAATAGATGAATCAAAGTACTTTCATCGTAAATACCACAGGGGTACTTGGAGGGAAGGCCATTGGGTATTTGGTGGCGTAGAAAGGGGAACAGGGAAATGCTTTTTAGTTGAAGTTCCCGATAGAAGGGCAGAAACCTTAGAAGCCCTGATATTGCAACATGTAATGCCAGGCACCCATATTATATCCGATGGATGGGCCGCGTATAGGGGGATAGAAGGACTTGGTGGCGGAGTTTATTCACACTCTGTAATTATACATGAACAACATTTTGTTGACCCCCATGACCCTGAAGTCCATACTCAAAATATCGAAAATCTGTGGATGAGGGCAAAACGAAAATTAAGAAGTCAATTTGGGACAAGCGAGGGTTTCTTTCATTCATATTTCGAAATCAATTTAAACACCAAAATGAATTTTCCACTATTCTTTGCGTAATTAGTGAAAACTACAATATTTAGACAAACATATTTTACATGGCTTCTATCCCCATAAAATATAATGAATTTGTTTCAATTTTCTTTAACCGTTTGGCACTGCTTTATTTTTCTAATAAGTGTAATATTACATATAAATCATTATGTCATGGTTGAGTCATTTTCAGGGCCCCGTTCTACACCTTATACGTAGCGGTACAAGATAAACGGCCCTAGGGGCCCCAAGAGTAGCTATCCCCCTAACATAAAATTGGTTTAAATAATTTTTGTCTTGCCCCATGAGGGCTAAGCATCAGTGTTTGTAAGGGTACCGTTTTTACTATATAAGCTATATTAATAAGTATGCAATTTTCAGGGCCCCATCCTACACCTTATATGTAGCGGTACAAGAAAAACGACCCTAGGGGCCCCAAGAGTAGCTATCCCCCTAACATAAATTTGGTTTAAATAATTTTTGTCTTGCCCCAAAAGGGCTAAGCATCAGTGTTTGTAAGGGTACAGTTTTTTACTATATAAGCTATATTAATTATGACTTTTTCAGGGCCCCCATTCTACACCTAAGATATAGTGATAAAAATAAATGGCCCATTGGGACATCAAGGGCGTCTATCCCACTAACATAAAATGTGTTTAATCATTTTCTTCATGCCCTATGGGAGTCAGGCATTACTGCTTCTCATGGTACTGTTTTTCCTATATAATCCTTTGTTAAGTATGCCCCATTAGTTTCTTCATTTTAAAATGCTAAATTGGCAGCAACATCACTGGAATTCGGTAGTGTTTTTTTAAAATTGTTAAACAGAAAATATACGGAACGAAAGAAAATAGTAAAGAAAAGTGTTATAAGTTGCAATTTTTTGCGATAAAGTAATAAAAAATGAACTAAGTTGTGTCTAAAATGGATAATAATGATGTGAAATCATTAATACTATGATTTGGGAATGTTTATAAAGGTAAAGTATCAATAATATTATCAAAAAATGTCTGCCCCTAAAATAGGAGATTACCGTTTTTGCCTCTTCTCATAGAGTCAAATGATAATTAGACCTATAAACGAAAAATGTTGCCGATTTGAATTCGGGGTTACACTTGTATAAATACGTTTGCCATTCATTGGCTGAACCAAGGGGAAAAAAAACCACACATGAATATGTGTTATGATGATGCCGTGGGTGAGACAGGTAACTAATTTTTAACTGCCAACTTTCTCAGCAAAGAAGTGGCATTTATAGCAATGTAAGTTGCACGACAACATTTATATTGAATATATATATACTAATAAGAACAATGTTTTCGCCTTTCTCATAGAGTCAAATGATAATTAGACCTATAAACGAAAAATGTTGCAGATTTGAATTCGGGTTATATATATAATTATACGTTTGCCATTCATTGGTTGAACTAAGGGGAAAAAACCGCACATGATGCCGATGGTGAGACCGGTAACTAATTTTTAACTGCCAACTTTCTCAGCCAAGAATTATTTAACCACAGATTTTAGTCTCGTCACCTGTCATCCAACATCCCCCTTTCTGCCCACCCCTCCCTATACCTTTCCTTTTCCGCGAGTCGTCGTGTTATTTTAGTGATAACACAATGGGAGTTTTATTTTATTATTGTACATTTCTGTGTTCTTTAAACACACTGGGTGTATTTGAATGTTGTAAAAAAACATAAGTAAGTACATTTAATTAAGATATTCAAGATGAATCTAGATGTAGTGAGATTGAATTTTTTTCTTTGTATTTTAAATCTTCATGTTTAATACCCCAATCTGTTTTTTTCTCACGCTTTTTCATTTAATTTATTTTTGAAATAAAAGAAAGAAAAAATCACTATAGTAATTTTGTTTAATTAACTCTTGTAGCTTTTACGTGGTGATTTTTTTATTTTCATATTTTCTGTTGCACTTACCAGCGTGTAATACATTTTGGCTTGTTTTACTAGCCCAATTACAACAGACAACTACCGTACAGCTGAAAGTTTTCAGCGTCTAATTAGATGAAAGTAGTAAACGTTTGACAATCGAGATCTACTTATATAGCCAACACATCAAACATGTTGCTGCATTAAACTCAGAAACTTTTAATCGAATAGTAAAAAGACGCATCCCAACCATATATCTTATACAAAAGGAAATTATTAATCAAGAATAACTGATTGAAAACATAAGTTGCCAAACTTTCTAATTAAATTTTTAGCCATTCTTGCGAAAATTCTTCAATCGACATGTCGTTTTCTGATCTAAGACGTATATGTAACAACAAAATTACCAATATTAGAACAGAGTAACTGGATGTCATTGATGTCAATTAAAAATTCACTTTTCTTAGAGATAAAGGGAAAAATGCTTTTAATGACAAAAGTGATAGAGTTATTCATACAAAAGAATCGACGAATAGAGCTAAATTAAAAGTAGTCATCATAGTAGAGGTAATTTAACATGTAATTTTTATGTTATCGTTAGAAGTATTGTATGTAAAAGAAAATTTCATATCAATAATAACCGATAACACCCTTACAAAAGTCACGCCTCGCCCCAGATATATATATATATATATATATATATATATATATATATATATATATATATATATATATATATATATATATATATATATATATCTAGTGTTCGCCCATCGTATTCGATGAAGACCATCTAGTCATCAGAGGTTGGAGTGTTGGTTGGTGGGTGTCGGTGTGTGCGCAGATGGCTGACTAGTCCAATCCTTGCGTGGAAATGTCTATGACCGTGGGGACAGGGAATGGTGGCTGTCAGATGGTGGTCGGCAGCGCGAGCTTTGCGAACCAGGCGTCGCGTTTCAGCAACAACAGTTCTATTTGCCTCACATAACCCAGCGCCTATGTGAACAGAGTGACGCCACAAAGCTCTGTCCTGGGCATCTTCCTCCCAGCAATCAGGATCCATGTTGAAAGCCTTCAAAGAGGACTTCAGCGTGTCCTTGTAGCGCTTTCCCTGCTGCAGTTCTCCGTAGAAGATCTTTCGAGGCAGTCGGTGGTCTGGCATGCGAGCGAGGTGGCCTGCCCAGCGAAGCTGAGAGCGCATTAGTATGCTGTAGATGCTGGACATGTTGGCTCTGGCAAGGACTTCAGTGTCGGGAACCTTGTCTTGCCATCTGATCCTCATTTTGCGCCTGAGGCAGGTTGTGTGAAAGTGGTTGAGTTTCTTGGCATGGCGCTGGTAGACTGTCCAGGTTTCGCTTGCGTACAGTAGTGTTGGGAGGACGATGGCGTGATACACCTTCAACTTGGTGGGTAGGCTGATACCTCTTCTGTTCCAGACGTTGGAGTGAAGTCTACCAAAGGCTGCACTGGCTTTGGCGATTCGTGCGATAACTTCGTCGTCCATTACAACACAACGAGAGAGAGTGCTGCCAAGGTAGGTGAATTTCTCCACCGTGTTCAGTCTCTGGCCGTTAACGTGGATGTTGGGGTCAATGTATTGTTTGCCCTGGGCTGGTTGGTACATCACTTCGGTTTTCTGTGTGCTGATGGTGAGACCAAAGTTGAGGCATGCACGTGAGAATTGGTCGACGCAGTGTTGCATGTTGGTTTCTGAATCTGCGTTTAGAGCGCAGTCGTCGGCGAATAGGAATTCTCTCGTGGTGTCTGTCAGGACCTTTGTTTTGGCTTGGAGCCTTCTGAGGTTGAATAGGCCACCATCAGTGCGGTATCTCAGCCCAATGCCCATCTCACTGCCTTTGAAGGCATCTGTCAGCATTGCGGAGAACATGAGACTGAATAGGGTCGGCGCTAGGACGCAGCCCTGTTTCACTCCATTTGTGACTGCGAATGGTTGGGATGCTTCACCGTTGTCCTGCACCCTGGCCTGCATGCCATCGTGAAACTGTCGCACGATGGAGACGAACTTTGAGGGACATCCGTATTTAGCCATGATCTTCCATAAGCCATCTCTGCTGACGGTGTCAAATGCTTTGGTGAGGTCAACATAAGTAGAGTACAGATCAGTGTTCTGTTCCTGACACTTCTCTTGGAGTATATATATATATATATATATATATATATATATATATATATATATATACACACACACACACATACACACATTACGAAAGCTTTATTTAGTTGGGCCTTATGGACATTTAGATGGAACTAGCTGTTTAAATCCTTAAATCGTGGGCAGTTAGATATACTAGCTGTTTAAAAGTCTATACAAGTTTCACCCTCATATAATGGGCGCTTAGATATGTATAAATTAATTTGGTTATGGGCCCCAATAGTAACTTTGCCTAGGGCCACCAAATGTATATTTGTATATTGCCTCAACATGTACATAGAGCCCCCAAATGTATATTTGTATATTGCCTCAACATGTACATAGAGCCCCCAAATTATATTTGTATATTGCCTCAACATACGCATAAAGCCCCCAAATGTATATTTGTATATTGCCTCAACATGTACATAGAGCCCCCAAATGTATATTTGTATATTGCCTCAACATACTCATAAAGCCCCCAAATGTATATTTGTATATTGCCTCAACATGTACATAAGCATAGAGCCCCCATATGTATATATTCACTTAAATGTATCTTTTCATAGGGACCCCAAAAGTATCTTTATAAGAGGCCTCATAAAACGTAAGAACAGGTTGATCTGTATTTTACGGGTTGAGAATCTCTTATTTCAGTGAATATAAGAATACAAATACTGCACTTTGTGCTGTTATGTGTAGTTACCTATTTCAGTTAATATAAGAATATAAATACTGCACTTTGTGCTGTTATGTGTAGTTACCTATTTCACTTGTTGAATTTGTAATTAAGAAATGTGTAAATGTGTGCAGTTGGAGTCTTACCCCGTGATATGTGTGACATATACCTTCTCTCTACTTGAGTGCTGGGTAAATCAATAGGTTGTGTGAAACTGCAAGTCATATAATCATTCAATCAATGAAACTAGACTATTTACAGGACACCACCCCCTGTTCCACCCGGGGACTGGATATCGTGATGAAGCTTTTTTCCTGCAATGTCATGCCCCCCTCCCTACTTGACCTACTTGTATTTAAAGTAGATCTTTTTTTAATGCTGCTTTCATACTATACGGTATTTTTCTGTCATACCTCTGCAAGTTAACATAAAATATTTTTAAAACTACTATTATTCGAATACCTCAAATCACGAACAATGCATTTCACACTTTGGACCTAACACATATTGCCAATATTGACACATCGTATCAAACGTAAAATTTTTCATGGCCTTTCAAATGTCACACAACAGGACATGGGTGATTCGAAATGTCACATAATAGAAAATGTTTGATTCTAAGTCTCACAGAACAGAAAATGTGTTATTCCAAGTGACAGGAAATGTGTGATTACAAATGTAATACAACAGGAAATGTGTGATTCCAAATGTCAAAAAAACAGGAAATGTGTGGTTACAAAAGTCGCTCAATAGGAGTTGTGTGATTCCGGACGTAACAAATATGTATTTGGATATCTAAATTAAGCAGTGAAAAGTCATGAAAAACGAGAGCCGAGATTGTGTTCAATAATTTATCAGCAGAATTATTTTACCGGCATTGGTTTCACGAACAACAATTTTCAAACATTTTTGACTGAATTTACGACAAACAATTTGCAATACGCATCAAAGACTTGCAACAAACTATTCCGAAAATACAGCAAACATTTCACTTCAACTGTACTAAACAGCAAACATTTCACTTCAGCTGTACAATACAGCCAACATTTCAAAACAGATGTACTATTATAAAAAATATTTCTCTTCAGCTGTACTATACAGCCAACATTTCAAAACAGCTGTACTATAACAGCAAGCAATTTACTTCAGCTGTACAATACAGCTAACATTTCAAAACAGATGTACTATTATAGAAAACATTTCTCTTCAGCTGTACTATACAGCCAACATTTCAAAACAGCTGTACTATAACAGCAAGCATTACACTACAGATGTACTATACAGCAAACTTTTTATACAGCTGTACTATTACAGAAAACTATTCACTTCAGATGTACTCTTAAAGTGAAGATTTCAAAACAGTTGTACTATACAGCAAATATTTCACTTCAGATGTATTATACAACGAACATTTCAAAACCGCTGTACTACGATGTACTCGACAGCATCTTATAACACACTAGTCTGGACTATTTCAAGTTTGTGACAAGTGACCCAGTTTGCTATGATTTTTCTACCGGACATGAGCCACGTTACCTTGTTAACTGGTAGATTTAGAAACCAAATAGTAAGTTAAATGTCAACCTTTATAGCTATGTTGTGTGTAAATAGCCAGTGTGTAAACAACCAGTGTGTAAACAGCCAGTGTGTAATTTTTGTTTTAACCTGGACTCTTCTTCCCCTCTTTATCAATCAGTTGAAGATAAAACATTGTTCATTTCTACAGGACACAAACTGCCAGTAAGTAGGTTTAACTGGTACTCATTAAGTTCTAACTGAAATGTAATATTATGGTCTCATTTGATTGTTGGCTAAAATACACTATTTTCCATTTATACTGTATTTTGGTTTCTAGTGACTGTACTTTAATACTTTGGTTTCCATTTACATATTTACAGTTTAGTTAATGTTCGATATAAGTCCATTTATTTGGAGATTAAATTCTGAAATTCACAGATATCATTGCTGTTGGGAAAAGAAGTCAACCCCAAAGCTAAAAGTATTACTGTCAATAGCTTAATTATTGCTCTTGTTTTAAATATGTACACACTTATTTATTATTCTAGTTAAAATAAAAATTATTACAACATTCTTATGATTATTTTATTTATATATAATTTCAGTAAAAATAAACACGGCAGCTCTGTTTGAGCTGAAACTGTTTAAGTCCAAGTGAATTAGTTATTTATACTATTTATTAACTTAACCGTTATCAGTCATAGTAATTTTAGTTCTTCAAAATATTCATCAAAATTTGTATTTAAAACAACTTTCTATTCCTATTTTCAGGAAATATGACTTCTTAAACAACTTTCTATTCCTATCTTTAGAAAACATGACTTCTAAAACAACTTTCTTATCCTATTTTCAGAAAACATGACTTCTAAAAAGTTCAAGCTGATTTATTTTGATTTCCGAGCCAGAGCTGAGGTATCCAGATTGTTGTTGGCAGCTGGGGGTCAGGACTATGAAGATGTGAGAATCCCTGAGAGTCAATGGCCCCAGGAAAAGAAAAGTACGAACTAAAGAAAAAATGTCGCTTGAAACTTATCATATCATTTAAGAAATGTTACATAGAAACTAATCATAATATTGGACAAAATGTTCATTGAAACTGGTCATATTTTAATGTACCAAATGTACAAGTCAAAGAAAACTATTTGTAAACATCTGGCTTTTAATGACTACACACTGTAAATATAGTCAACATTAATGCATAATTATTATTATTTTAAAGAAATGCCGTTTGGTCAAGTTCCGGTACTTCAGATTGGGGAAAAAATGTTTGCCCAAAGTGTTGCTATAGAGACCTATTTGGCCAGAGAACTTGGTAAATTCAATGTTTCAATTAATATGTATTAATTAATTATTAATGCACTGATGATTTACAAGTGTGCTCAGAGCTGACCACATAATGACTTTTGATATTTTTTTTTCAAAAAGCACACATTTTAATATGTTAGTAACAATCTTTGAATAGAATGTCTATGTAACTTTTTATTATCGACTTTTTACTCACTTTAACAACAAACTTTGGGCTCCAATTTGTAATAACATTCTCTATTTCACTAACACTTATCACGAATATACAGGAATACAAACATACATAGATACATAAATTAGGAATTTATTTGTTTTAATCATCAACAATGACTGGAAGAATGGTGCAAGGACATTAAACCAACGGACTGTTGGACACAAGGCAAGACTGACAGACAGAATGACAGACAGAATTATAATCCTCTTTATACTAACGTGTCAGGTCTCCATGGTAAAACAAACCTGGAAAGTCTTATGATAGACCAAGTCGTTCAGTTCAATCAAGAATTCAGAGCTAAAGCCGTTACTGCCATTAAAGAATTAGACAGTAATAGAAAGGTAACATCTAGCCTTATCTATCTTCATCTAGCCCAGTCTATCTTCATCTAGCCCAATCTATTATAATCTAGATCCATCTCTCTACATCAGGTCTATCTCTGAACATCAATGTTTATATAATAACAACTAGCCCAATCTATCTTCTAATATTTAGTTCTCTTTTAACGTCTACATCATTTTCTAAACATCTAGGTCTATGTTTTAACGTCTAGATCATTTTCTAAACATCTAGGTCTATCTTTTAACGTCTAGATCATTTTCTAAACATCTAGGTCTATCTTTTAACGTCTAGATCATTTTCTAAACATCTAGGTCTATCTTTTAACGTCTAGATCATTTTCTAAACATCTAGGTCTATGTTTTAACATGTTTATTTCTTAATATTTTCGCCTATACCTCTACGTCTGAGTCTATCTAATTACATCTAGTTCTATATCATTTTTTCATTGATGAATTTAAGTAGTAGTAATGTGATTGTGTATGCATTATACTATATGTTCATGAAATAAATGTCTATGACTAGGCTGAGCTAATTAAGAATGTGAAAGAAGTTGAAGTACCAAGATATTTTACGCATTTAGAACAGCTTTTGAAAGAAAACGACATAGACTACTTCGTGGGATCTTCAGTTCGTATTGTTTTGTTTTTTTAATTTTTTTTAATTATGTAAAGTTTAGTTTTAGTTTTTAATCTGCAATCTTTGCATTGTTTTATTTATTAGTGCCTGATTATTAGTTTTTGAAAAATAAATTGCATGATGCACCAGTCCTCAGATGTCCAGTTTTATTGTGTGCACCTGTCATCAAATGACCAGTTTTATTGTGTGCACCGGTCATCAAATGCCCAGTTTATTGTGTGCACCTGTCATCAAATGCCCAGTTTTATTGTGTGCACCTGTCATCAAATGCCCAGTTTATTGTGTGCACCTGTCATCAAATGCCCAGTTTTTGTTGTGTGTACCTGTCATCAAATGCCCAGTTTTATTTGTGCACCTGTCATCAAAAAATGCCCAGTTTTATTGTGTGCACCTGTCATCAAATGCACAGTTTTATTGTGTGCACCTGTCATCAAATGCAGTCTTATTTTGCCTGATTTGCTGATAATGACTAAAATGAGGGCCCAGGGCTAGGTTGTGCCGCTTGACATCGGTTCAGTTTATCTTAAGGGGGTTTAGTAGCGGCACATCCATTTTAGCTAGCATACGCCTTAAACATTTGAGATTGAAATATAATGTCAGGTATAATTTAATTTTAAATTATTCAATTTTGTTTTTAACGTTTTGTTAGTGTTTACCATTAAACAGTCGCCATTTAAAAAAAAAAACTCTTAAAATATTGCTAAATTTCCCCAAATATTTTCATAAATCATAAATATTCTTGTAGCACATATAAATCTGGGGAGAATATGATAATTTTATTACGATGCTATGAAAAGTAATTAACATATGATTTTTTTATTTTTTAATAAAACATTTTTTAATGATAAGAAATTAGAAAAATATATTTCTTGTTATGAAATAAACTAGCTTATTCTCGGTAGTATTATGTACAAAGATTGTGACAAAATTTGCCAGCCTATCTTAATTAGAAAAAATTAATGACAGTTATTGCATCAGCCAACTTGATAAATTAACAACTGAGAAAACGATTATTTTTAATGATGATAGGCTGATGTTAAGACCACCACATTCAAATTAAAAATGATACTTAAAATATTATCTAAAACTATCAAAGATATATTTATTTATGTATATATATATATATATATATATATATATATATATATATACATAATCGGCTAACATAGACGGTGGTTCGACAGACCTTCACACCGTGCGGTGTATAGGATGGTCATGGCAATAAAAGCCACATGTCTGCACGTTACAAAAATACACGGCACCGCACGAGTTGAAAGAGTCGACCGCCAGTATAAAAATAGTTTGGGGAATTCCAAAATTATAGTAACTGACAAGAGACAACTTACTAAATGAGAGTATGTTTGGTTTTTGGCATGTTTCAATGTCAAATGACTCTTTCTGCGAATAAAAATGAAATGCTGGGGGAATTCTCAAACTTCAACAAAGGATTTCCTTATTAATGGATTAAGATTTTTAAATAATATGGAGTAGTGTGCGCAAATTAGGTAAAATTGGAATGCGCAAATTATGTAAAGTTGGATGTTAGATTCAAAGTTTAATAGTCGGGGGTTGTTTTTGTTAAGCTTCTGTACCCATAGTGAGGATTATTTTTTCTTGGGATGAATTATATAAAAAGCTATTTTTGTATATAGACTGATTATTAACGCTCAAATATATATTACCGAGTTGGTTGGGATAGGTGGGGAATAAACCAAATGGTTGCGGAAAGGGGGGGGGGGGAGTCAAGCAGACGATTCGAGATGCAACACCGCTATTTTTCTCTTTTTTTAAAACATACGTCATGTTAAAGAACTGTTGGAATAGGGGTGTAGGGTTGGGAAAGGAGCGTTTAACGGGGGGGGGGTAGGGAGAAGTGTCACGTGGTATTGTTAACAGGGTTTGCCGTATGTACATTGAGACCCACTGCGATTCGAACATGTCTTGAGTGGTAGGGGGTTGGCGGGCGGGGGATGGCGGGAAGTATGGGTGTGGGGCTAAGTGGAAGAGAATTGGAGATAGAAGAAATAGTTGGATCTTAGATTCAAAGATTAATGGTCGGGGGTTGTTTTGTTAAGATTCTATGCCCATAATGAGGATTGTTTTCTTTGGGATGAACTATATAAAATATGAACTTCTTTGATGTATTATTAAGTGTCCCTTAATGTGTTTTGGCTACAATAATCTGTTCATGTCCTTTGGGGCCACTTGGAGTAGATAGACATGCTATTTTTGTATAAAGACTGATTGTTAAAGTGCTCGAATATAAATCACCATTTTCAACTCCAACTGCCTGCCTAATAGCCGGTACGAGTACCGGGCCTGTTCAGCTAGTATATATATATATATATATATATATATATATATATATATATATATGTGTGTGTGTTTGTGTGTGCATGTGTTTGTGTGTCTGTGTGTAGTAATGTATGTATGTTTGGTTGGCAAGCTCAGAAATCCACATCCTTGAACCAAACCAAACTTCTGACAGAAAAAAAAATTTTGACCTTGGTATTGAAATATGCAATTGATTTTTATTTTATATTATCTGTATTAAGATAATAAGCATTTTAATTATCGATATTGACATCCGATTTATTTCGTTTTTTTTTCCTTATCTTACTTGATTTCTCATGTCTCTCCATTTGGGAAGAGAGGGAAGGGGAGAATGGAGTTTGGGGGAGGCTGTTTTATTCTTTTGGTCAGTTCGTACTGCCTGGTCATAAGCAAATATCTCGGACACTGAAGCCACCTTTGATAAGAATATTTCATTACTAAATATAATCGTGTGTTCTAATGAATGTATTTATAGTTCACCAAAAGCCATACGAAAAATGCTTAAGAAAATCCTCTATATCTCCACAGATGACCATTGCAGATATCTCTGCCTATGATAACATGTACTCCCTTAAATCTGCACAGTTGACATATGCAGATATCTCTGCCTATGATAACATGTACTATCTTAAATCTGCACAGTTGACATATGCAGACATCTCTACCTATGATAATATGTACTCCCTTAGATCTCCACAGTTGACATATGCTATCTCTACCTATGATAACATGTACTCCCTTATATCTCCACAGTTGACATATGCCGATATCTCTGCCTATGATTACATGTACTTCCTTATATCTCCACAGTTGACATATGCCGATATCTCTACCTATGATAACATGTACTCCCTTATAACTTTACAGCTGACATATGCAGATATCTCTACCTATGATAACATGTACTCCTTTCATATCTCCACAGTTGACATATGCAGATATCTCTGCCTATGATAACATGTACTCCCATGTATATCTCCCAGAGTTAACGCATATATCTTTTCGCCCATGATAACATGCTTACCCCCTTATCTCCAGTTGGCCCTATATCTCTTCCTATATGATAACATGTACTCCCTTATATCTCCACAGTTGACATATGCAGATATCTCTACCTATGATATCATGTACTCCCTTATATCTGTACAGTTGACATATGCAGATATCTCTGCCTATGATAACATGTACTCCCTTATATCTCCACAGTTGACATATGCAGATATCTCTACCTATGATAACATGTACTCCCTTATATCTCCACAGTTGACATATGCAGATATCTCTACCTATGATATCATGTACTCCCTTATATCTGTACAGTTGACATATGCTATCTCTGCCTATGATAACATGCTACTCCTTATATCTACGTTAGCACATATGCAGATATCTCTGCCTATGATAACATGTACTCTCTTACATCTCAACATTTGGCACATGCTAGATATCTCTACCTATGATAACATATACTCCCCTTATATCTCCACTAGTTGACATATGCAGATATCTCTACCTGATGATACTTATATGTACTCCCTTATATCTCCCACAGTTGACATATGCAGATATCTCTACCTATGATAACATTTATGCCTTCTCTACTAGAGGACCACTACTAGAGCTGTCAGATGATAACTTCCCTTTACTCAAATCTCTTTATAACAGAGTAGAAAACACAGAGAGAATTAAAGAATATCTGGCTAATAGAAAAAAGACAGAATTATAAACAATTCAAATTGAATAACAGAAGTGTAAACAAGTAAAATGGAATTTTTTTCTATTGCATGATAAATATTGTCTGTTTATGTTAATCTGAGTGGCTTAATTGACTTATAATGGTATGTCTTTTTTCTACCTTCATAACCTGATATGCCATATTATCCCATTTAAATACAAGTCATGCCTATAGTCTACAGCTAAATACCAAAGTGTGCCTATATTATTACTGGCTAAGATACCTGTATAGGCTTTTCTTTAGTTTTTAACCACAAAGGAAAACATGTATTGCTGCACTCTGTTTGTTAAAGTAAAATATATCTATTGTGCCTTAAGATAGATACATATATGTATTATCTATAGTTTTATGCCATTTCCCCTGGTCCAGTTTTTTTATAAGCATAAAACTCAATAAAAAAAAATATGTGTCCATTTTTGTTCATAACTGTAATTATATAATTTATGATTTAGGTCACATGATATTATTTTGTTTTGATTTTTTAACATTATATAAATGAAAAGATTTACAGCAATGAATCTATGGATACCATAGACCAGCGGTGTCCAAACAGTTAAAAGTAGGATTTGAACCATAGGCAATCATAAATGTTTAGTGTAGAGAAGTAATGAAATAAATTTAAAGTAATGCCTGGGAGGATAGTCGTGTTTGTCCCATCATTGACCGAAAAAATGTTTTTATCAATTTGAATTTAGAAAAGGAACGTTCCCCTTCAGCACTTGTTTCAAAAATTGAAAGATAGATCCGGAAAGCAATATTTACATTCGGAAAACTTGTCTCCAACCTATTCTGTATTTGTGCTGTAAGCATTTCAGCCACAGTTTTTCATCAACTGAAACATCAATGAGAACAAAGAAATTGTTAAACAAATACTCACCGAGATCTGATAAAAGTGTGGTGAGTCATCGGAAAAAATTTCAACAACGGCTAGTAAAAGTTGTTGCTCTGGTTCTATATATGTTTGAAAACAATCTTTCTATTTTAAAAGGTATCTTTACCTCCACGGAAGCGATAAGTAGGTTACCCTCTACCGCATGGTTGCGTCTTTCGCATTAGGAATTTCCCATCACTTTCGGTCCAAAGTTTTCTTTCAGTGGTATACTTTGCTCTCTAATTGTTATGCATTGTTCTTGAGTCATAACCCACTGACTTGACCTTGTGTTAAACAGTTTTATCTTGGGCAACCGATTTAATACTTATTGATATAATGGTTATAAAGAATGAAAAACATTTTTTGGTTTTGTACTTTATGGTAATGTATTTCTTTCATAAATTCTTATCTAATTTGTATTGTCCTTTTCTTTTTTATGAATAATATTAAGAAATTAGAATTATTTCGCAAGTTTGTTTTAATACTGGTTGTAGAAGAGAACATTTTGGTAAAATTAATGGCTAAACAAGAAGCAGTCACACCTGTATTTTGTGTACGTTATCTTCTGAACTGCCTACCAGCCAATTACATTTGACTGACCCATTAGCTTTTACTAATTCTCAAAACAGATGTATGCTAGAATCCATTGTTATAACATCTGAGTTGCTGCAGCATTATCGCTTTATGGAACAAGGCAAGCATTTAACATTATCAGAAAAGAAGAGTCAAATGTAAAACAAGATTTAAAGAGCAAGTTTGAAGAATGTCTTTAAAAGAAAAAGTATCACCAGACGCACCTGGTTTCTGAATTAGTTGAGCAAAAGGCCTTATTTGATGTTGCTGCCTGCCGCTGTAGTGATTTTTCCACGACTGTTCGTGTGATGAAATGTAAGAAGTACCAGTACTTGAAAGGCAATTTTTACTGGATCAACGAGGAGACAGAAATATGATCATATGATATAGATAAGGCAATCACATCGTCTAATGAAACAAGAAGAAAATTCAAAGCGCAGAAAATATTACAAAAGTTGCTGTTAGCCACGACAAAGACTTCTTGCAGAATCGGGCATAGGGGGCAACGAATGCGTGAAGGTAGCAAAGTGACATAGACGTGTACCAAGCAGATGAAGCAGCGATATTTCAGCTAGAAATCTAGTTGGTCCTACAGTCGCACACCCAGGCCGACAGGTGCTCTTTATTCAAATACTGCAGGTGCAGCTATTGCAACTGCTGTATTGACTTTGGAGTGATTAAGCAAATGATATGCATCAGTTATAGACCAGTGCAAGCTTAGGCGGCAAGAAAAGATCGATTGATTTTCAGAAGAAAGATAAGTCATCTATGTCGCTGGCACAGCCCTCTTTCAATGTATTTCTTCTGATGCTTGAAAAAGACAAGACCTCTAACAGTTCAACAAACTCAAAGTAACTCGTGCCATTTATAACTTTAGTAGAAGAGTACAATCAAATTATCTTGGCCACATTACTCTAAGGATGATTCTGCGACAGTATATTAGAAGTAATTTTAGATTTCTTTGCAAGAAAGTAACGCTCATTTGATAATCTGGTAGCGATAGGTTCGGATGGAACAAATGTCAATACTGGAAAAAGTAATGTTGTAATCCGAAAGTTAAGCATCTGAATAGACCATTGCTGGATGGACCCATTTGCATGTTCACTGTAACGACTACATTCAAAACAATTTTGATGATGCATCTAGATGGTACAACGTCAGGTCAAATGTCTTTTCCCGACTTATTGGCATATATTCTAGAAATGTCTTGAATCACCAAGTGCTAATTTCAATTGAGAAGAAACAGCTTACCATCTACAGTTAAAAATACTGCAAAGTGACGTGGCTGGGGATCAAAGATATCTCTGGATATGTTACTAGCAGCAAAACTGGTAACCCGTTGAGACAGTCTTAAAACGTGAGCCGGGTCCATGACTACCACTCACGCTGGTTAACTCTGCGAACAGAATCCTTCGTCTTTATGTTGCTTCTGACTCGCCATAAACTCGAATTGAAGATACTGATAAATTATGTTTTACCTTGTCACTCTGCGGTATGGTTCTCATCAAATTAGAACCTCCAATGTCTTATAAAGGAGCTTCATGCATTTACGGAATATGATTAAGCACATATGGTTTCACGAATGTAATGGATGAAAAGAAGAACTGGGGAGCTGTAGCCAAGACGAATTAAAGCAGCACGTAATTCAATATCTACATGCATCAGCGGATATTAGAAAATGTTATTCCGGCATTGAATTTTGATGCTGATGAATATTATAATTTGTTAAACTGGCATGATCTACCACGATGCTGCAACCTCCAATGCTAGTGAAGTTCGGCGGCAAGCCAGAAATCGACAACAACAAGACCTAACCCGAAGTGAGACTTGGATAAAATTCCATACCATTCCAAGCAGTTGAACCGGTGCATCAGGATCATTAACTTGGAAGCGTCAGCAGCAGTTTGCGGAACATTAAGAGAAGAGATGGTTTTTGACCGGGCAGAGCTGGAATCAAGAAAAATCATTACGCATTTTGGATCTAAAAAAGACTGGAAAATAAGATTAAGTTGTTAATTGCAACTTTTTAGCTATTGATAATTAAGTAGACTTTCAAATAAACAGTAATTAACATGTTATTGTTATTGAAATTGTGCTCTAAAAATGTTTTCTGTAAGTACATATCAAGATGTTAAGAGGTAATTTTTTATGGCTTAAATTATGAAATTTCCAAAGTCTTGGGGGAAAGTATAAACGCCTTCCATTTTAGCTGGAATCAATTTATTTGCACTCAGCAGATGTGGGAGCAACATTTTAAAACTAGCCATCATTAGTTTTTGAAAAAAAAAATACTTCAACAACCCACCCTAAAATAAGTATATCTCAATTAGTGACTTGACTTTCGAAACTGATCAGTTGACAGAGATATGTCCAGAAGAAAGTTGAGCCTTTCATGTTTTCCCCCTGCTCAGTAAAACGTCTATCTATGATAACACTTGGTTACAAATATTTAAAAATATTTTGTTCCTCTGAATTTTTTATTAAGTTTCTAATACATTTTTTGATGCTGATTTCAAATCTGTAATCAGTTTTTCTCTATAATCGACCATTCCCAAGATATCAACAATCTCATGATTTAAGCTTTTATAATGGCAATATAGTTATATAGCTAGCTGCAAAATTATTTTATTTAAAATATTTTAACACAAAGCAATGTTCAATTGCCACAAATTGTTAGTAATTATATATTTGCATATCATGATCATGATACATTACAAATGTCATAGATAAAAGCTAAGTCAGTTTAAACTTGGATCTCTAAAAATGCTGCGAAGAACGACATTTACGCTTGTGTCCAGTACCATCACGTCGGGCAATTGACCAGATATAATCACCCATCATAGCACTGTCCCAGTGCCCTCGGTACCTCCATCCTCATAATGTCTTGGTGGAAGCGTTCACTGTGCTCTTCGCTTGTGCTTCCCAAATTCCCGTGAAAAAGTCTATGTGTGAATGAAGATAATGCATTTTGAGGGACACACAGCAACCCATTTTCTGATAGGCTTTTATCATGTTAGACACAAGTTCTTTGTAATTTGGTTCTTTATTATTTCCTAAGAATCCATTAACTAAAGCTCTAAAAGACTTCCATGCTTGCATTTCTAGCCCACTCATGGTTTTTTCCAATGTTTCTGAGGCTAACATTTTTCGCACTTGTGGACCAACGAAAATTCCTGATATTTTGGCCTCAGTAAGTTTGGGAAACATGATGCGAATTTGTTGATAAGTCACACCTCCAGGATCCAATGCAGTCACAAACTGCTTAATAAGGCCCAACTTAATATGGAGAGGAGGAAGTAGCACTTTACTTCTATCAACTAAGGCCTCTCTGACTACATTATGTGAACCCGGTTCCAGAGATTCGCGAGCAGACCATTCAGCTCTATTATAATGTTCCACAGGCATAAAAAAACAGGAATATTTATTCAATCCACCCTGCAAGCCTAGCAAAAACCCAATCATTTTAAAATCCCCACATATATCCCATCTATACTTTTTGTAGTCAATGTGTTCAAGCAGATTACGAAATTATCATAATCTTCTTTCATTTGTGTTGAGTGGCTACAGGTATGGAGGGATAAATATTCCCATTATGCAACAGTACTGCTTTTAGACTTCTGGTAGAGCTGTCTATAAACAATCTCCACCCGCTTGAATCGTGTTCAATTCCTATAGCGTGAAATAAACCATTCACATCAGAACAAAATCAAAGGCTTCCATCAACTGCATAGTATTTTGCAAATTCCAAATGACGGTTACTCTGCGAGCAACAACTGTCAGATGATCCACATGACTGATGTCAGGAGTTGAATGGATACTGATTCCATAATATTTAGCATTCTTAATTTCAGACAGTATCTGCGTCAATACTTTGGATCCCATTAACTCAATAAATTCATCACATATACTGGCAGATAGATATGATACATTCCCCTTTCCGGGGTTTCCATGTCTCTCAATGTGTTCCTTTAGAAAGAGATTAAATTCAGGTAAAAGGTCAATGCAACTGTTACGTTAAGAATTCACCCCCCCCCCCTTTTGCACACGCACCTCCCGCCAGCAGCGAGTGACTCATCAGTTGACCTACATCCAGAATTTACCCTCCCCTCCCCATTTCCACCTCCACTGCCAATTTGAATTTACCCCGCCAATACGGACCCTCTCGCTCCTCATCAGTTGACCATGGAGATGTTACGTCAAGAATTCACCGCACCTTCCCCCCCCCCCATGTAACGGGTCAAACTTAACCCCTTCCATACTAGTTAAAAGTTGTTTCTATCAGCTCTCGCTGCCTTTGCACACGGACTTTCTACTACTGTCCCATTATCTACTATTCCCCGTACCCTAATGACTCATGCTAGCTGTCCCCCCCCCCCTTTGCACACGGATTATCTACGGTCCCACTCGCACCCCGCCAGCCTTTATAAAGGGAACGCGGAATGTATCTCCACAGAGGGCGGCCCACAGAGAGAGTGGGGAGTCGGCACCGCATACTTAGGACAGCGGGCGGCCCAGTAGACTTAGGGAAGTTTATAGAATATATTATACTTAGAGTAGACTTGGATTGTAGACTTGTAAAATATTATCGTAGTACATTAAATCAGTGTTGTAAAGTACACGCCTAAGAGTTGTGTTGTTATATGGTAGTACCTATACCAGTGAGTTAGAGCCAAAGATTTGGTAATTAAGTTAAATTACCTGGCGAGCCTGCTATACATAGATATATATTAAATACGTAACACGACAGCAACCAACCAAGGTAATTTCCATTGTTATATCAGTTATGTAAGGGCCCATTCGCAAATGACGTAACGTAACATTTTGTAACCGGGGGGGGGGGGGGTCTGCGAAATTGTGACGTCACAAAAAAATAATAATTATCTATGAGGAATCCAAAATATGGTTGAATTTTCTGCCAAAATTACAATTCTTCTCAACTTGAAATTTAGAAAATTGACCGTTATGAAATCGGCGTTGGAGAATTTAGGAGAAAAAGAAGAAGAAGCTATTGAAATTATCTCTATCGATCAACATCTGAATGCCATATGGGAAAATGTAAAAGAATGATTGTCTCCAAAAATAACGAAAGAAAAATAAATCAGTAATTTGAGGTATTTTAATTTATTTTAACATGTGACGTGACATAAGGGGGGGTGTGTGAAAAATTTGTGACAAGGGGAGGGGGGGGGATCTAAAATGTATTTTTATTGCGTTACGTCATTTACGAACGAGCCCTAAATGGCTGTCACCGCGAAAAGCTAACCCTCTTTCAGCAAGAATTCTTATCACAGCAACTATTCTCTTGAGAACATCAGTCATGTATTTGCACTTTTTGCAGTTTTTCGTCAATTCTAGATGTCTGTTGACATTCTAACATCCTTGACAGAGCAGCTATATCATTCTTAGACTTCTCGTGATGTAATCCTTGCGATGGCGTTTTTTCCAGCCATCAAAACCATCAATAAACTGATTTGCATAACCGGTGTTGTAGTCAAGCAGCTTGCACACATAACAAAACACTTTACCCGTTGAAGGAGAATAGAGAAGCCAGTCTCGTGTGAGAATTTCACCATTTGTTAACGTTGTAGCAAAATATTTTTTGCGTACATATCTGATCTTGTCACCAAATTGTCTACCCTTTAATGTAAAATCTGACTCCAAATTTTGTGAAGGAAGATGTCAGCATAATAACTTCTTAGATATGCAGGCATCTCCCAATCATTTGGGTCACTTGAATAACTGTATTCTTTATCATGCATCTCATGCTTCAAACCGGCATCTCTTACTGACCCTAATATATGTCTGAGTCAGTAGGCAAATCAAACACAGCAGCTTCAGCATGACCCATTACAGAATTTGCAGATACCGTTTCCTTTGTAGCACTTTTTTCGGTTGTTTCACTTTTTTCAGCACAGTCCGGCAACATTATTTCTGGTTATTGCGGGATTATTGGTGTACATTGTGGCCGAAGAATTAAATGAAATGTCATTATCACTAGTACTACTAGTTTTACCAGTAATGCAATCAGTGTCTCTGCTCATAAATTGCAGCAACGAACCCCGAATTTGTTTCAATGCTTTTTCTTTCTCCTCCTTTTTCTTCCGCTTCTCAAATCCAAACTCATGTTTCCTCTTGTATCTTAAAAGTACTTTCTTTACTTTTTAAAATTTTGTAAGAGAAAAGAAGTACACGATTACGATATACAAGAAATGTGGATCGCATGATGTAACACCGGAATTACTACGTCACTGCATAGAGTCTGAATAGAATAAATAACAATGCGGAAAGTTTATTTAGATTTTAAATCGCAAAGAAGTGCGGGTGCATTCTGGATAAATATTAAAAATGAAGTCGGGGAGAGCCGACGACTTTGAAAGTGCCTAGGGCCAACGATGACCTTAAAACGGCCCTGCTTGGGGGCCTATAAGTTTACTTTGTACTGGAGCCTATAATCAAAATAAATGACATATCTCAATATTTGTGTTCAAATGTAATTAGTTTATTTTTAGACAGGCTATGGCTTAAATAGAGTTGTAACCTTTGACCCATGGAGACTCACTGAGAGATATATGAATGAAAACATTGTTTTTCGGCTATTTAAGGGGAGGGGGGGATGTGAATGGAAAGTTGATGTTTATTTTTTATTTTTTCATTTTGTGCTTTTAGCGGAACTGTTTTTAGCGGAACTGTTTTTAGCGGAACTGTTTTTAGCGGAACTGTTTTTAGCGGAACTGTTTTTAGCGGAACTGTTTTTAAATATCATTTCCATTAATTCAACAATCTATGATAAAACATGTATATGTCACGCGCATCATTTATTTTCTTCAACCATTGGACACGTTTCTGACAATGATAACACTGTGTATCTTATGACCTACTACTCACAGAGTTGATTCAACGACAGAAGTGATGACCATTGTGTTGGAATGTTTTGTAGAATGATACTTGCCATATGTGAAGTGTCTGTTGGAGCTGTTACATTCCATAAGATAATTATTCTGTACCAAAGTCTCAATTTTTAATTCAGATCTATATAAATCTTTGAAAACTTGTTCATATACAACAGTCTTCAACAACGACAACAGTAGTATACATTGCTGAAACAGAATTATTGCGTAAGTCGGCCAATTTTTTTTATTTTTCTTATAGACATTTTTTTGAGTCTTTTTTTTTTTGTCTTTGTTAGGTGACGTACACTAATTAGAATACAAGTAGCTCATTAAAATAGACTTAGATTTATAAAGTTATGTTGGGATCGTATACAGCCAACCTCTTTGGCCAAGAAAACTTCATTATTATTCACTGAACGACTTACTGTACAGAATATTTTTAATATTCATAATAATAATAAAATATAAACATGCACAAATCATTCAGTTTTTTTTTTTTTTTTGCAACTCTAATTTAGTCGCTAGCTGTTCATTCTAGTTTATTGACATTTTCCATCTTATCCAGAACTAAATGGCCATACTTTTATTGATGTTGTTTGTTTCTTAAAACTAGATTTGTTCAAAAATGGCGCCACAAGATATAAAACTGATTTACTTCAACGCAAGAGGTCGCGCTGAAATTTCACGTCTAGTGCTGACCGCTGCAGATCAAACCTTCCAGGACATTCGATTAACTCGAGATGAATGGACATCAAAGAAACAAGGTAAGATTATACTCAGTATTAATGTACCGATAACAATTGTTATAGTCAGAAGTGGACTGCGTTCAGTATTACTGTACCGATGACAATTGTTGGTCAGAGGTGGACTGCGTTCATATTAATGTACCGATGACAATTGTTGGTCAGATGAAGACTGCGTTCAGTATTACTGTACCGATGACAATTGTTGGTCAAATCAAGACTGCGTTCAGTATTACTGTACCGATGACAATTGTCTCACAAATCAGGGACCATGCCATTTGAGCTGTTAAATCCGCATCTTATTGTTGTTTCAACACGAACCCACAGAACATGTTGACAATATGGCAAGTGTAGTTTTTTAAATATTTTAATTTTTTTTTCTCCAAATATTACAAAATAAATTGACTAAACTTAGCTGAATGTAACTCACAAAAGATGTTTCAAAAATTTGAACTCACCTTTGGTATATAATTGTTTTGTTAGATTCTCCTTTTGGTCAGCTACCTGTATTAGAAATTGATGGAAGAAAATATGCTCAAAGTTTGGCTATAGCGACATATTTAGCTCGGGAATTCGGTAAGTTATCACAGTTATGCTCATGTAAACATTTACATTCTATTAAGGCACATCTGGTGTTAATAAATGATGAGTCGCTAAGATCATAAAACATGTATACAACAGAATTTTGTAATGTCTCATCTCAGTCATATATAGTTTGTTCTGTTTAAGAAACATGTAAAGTGTGACATACATCTTTTGACAGGACTCTATGGACAAACCAATGAAGATGGCCTGGCTATTGACCAGGTGGCCCAGCTTTCGGTTGACTTCAGCTCTTCATTGTCCAGGTCACATCGTGAAAGAGATGAGGCTAAAAAGGTGAAACAATAATAATTCATTTGTTTCCATTATTCGAGAACTACGTCTCTACAACATGTTCAGTTCATCGTATAATTGTTTAAATTGACTTGAATACCGTGTCGATTAATTTATTAATAGGTAGAAATGAAATAAGAGATCACGTGATGCACTCATCTGAATCTTTTCTGTCTCTGAAGGCTAAACTCTGAATCTATTATGTCTCTAAAGGCTGAACTTCTAAAGAAAGTAAAAGAAGATGATGCTCCTAGGTATTTGTCATATTTTGAAAAACTCCTACGTGAAAATGGCTCTGGTTACTTTGTAACATCTTCTGTAAGTATTTCAAATATTTGAAGAACTCAAAATATACCATTGGATGGGGTGGAAATACATGTAAATATAAATATTAAATAAAAAAAATAATCTTTCTAAGACATAGCTGAAATACAAATATACATATCACATTAATACACTTAAATTAAACATGCATAAAAAACAGATATTAATACACTTAAATTAAACATGCATAAAAAACAGACATTAATACACTTAAATTAAACATGCATAAAAAACAGACATTAATACACTTAAATTAAACATGCATAAAAAACAGACATTAATACACTTAAATTAAACATGCATAAAAAACAGACATTAATACACTTAAATTAAACATGCATAAAAAACAGACATTAATACAAACACAATAAATAATTACAACGCTTTAAAACACCCATACATAAACACATTTTAATAATATCTAGTACAAGTACATCATTGTTATTAGTCTCACTATGGGCTAATAGCTCAATAGTTGACTTGTGTTTGTTATGTTCTCTAGTTGACTATTTTTATGTCGTCTAGTTGACTGTTATGTTCTCTAGTTGACTGTTATGTTCTCTAGTTGACTGTTTGTTATATTCTCTAGTTGACTATTTTTATGTCCTCTAGTTGACTGTTTGTTATGTTCTCTAGTTGACAATTTTTATGTCCTCTAGTTGACTGTTATGTTCTCTAGTTGACTGTTTGTTATATTCTCTAGTAGACTGTTTGTTATGTTCTCTAGTTGACTGTTTATTATGTTCTCTAGTTGACTGTTTTTTATGTTCTCTAGTTGACTGTTTGTTATGTTCTCTATGTTGACTGTTTGTTATGTTCTCTAGTTGACTGTTTGTTATGTTCTCTATGTTGACTGTTTGTTATGTTCTCTAGTTGACTGTTATGTTCTCTGGTTGACTGTTATGTTCTATAGTAGACTGTTTGTTATGTTCTCTAGTAGACTGTTATGTTATCTAGTTGACTGTTTTTATGTTCTCTGGTTGACTGTTATGTTCTCTAGTAGACTGTTTGTTATGTTCTCTAGTTGACTGTTATGTTCTCTTGTAGACTGTTTGTTATGTTCTCTAGTAGACTGTTTGTTATGTTCTCTGGTTGAATGTTATGTTCTCTAGTAGACTGTTTGTTATGTTCTCTAGTTGACTGTTATGTATTCTAGTTGACTGTTTGTTATATTCTCTAGTTGACTGTTATGTTCTCTAGTAGCAGTGCCGGCTTTAGGTATAGGCGATATAGGCAGCCGCCTAGAGCGGCATTATTTCAAGGAGCGGCAAATTCCAGCAAAATAAAATCAAATCAAAAATATAAAAACTAAAAATAAAATAAATGAATTTGATTCAGATATAATGGAGGATCCTGCTAAATGACCAGATATAACGGAGGATCCTGCTAAATGACCAGATATAACGGAGGATCCTGCTAAATGACCAGATCGTTGTTTTCTTATTCAGCATGATCCAAAGCAGTTCAAATTTGAGTCTTGTTTCCAAAAGATGAAAGGGGGAGACAATTTTCTAATTACCGCTATACGCGCAAACTGGCTAACGGAGAAACTTTAAAAAGGAAATGGTTGATTTATTCTACGTCAGTAGAAAAGGTACATGTATATTGTTTTTGCTGCCGAATATATAACAGGAGTAAATCTGCCTTAGCTACACATGGCAGTTGTGACTGGAAAAATTTGTCAAGTAAATTGCAGCATCATGAAAAATCTCCAGATCATTTAACCAGTTATCTTGATTGGAAAGAACTAAATATGAGAATAACAAATAATAAAACTATTGATGACGTGAATCAGCGTCTTATAAATCGTGAAGCGAAACACTGGAAGGATGTATTAGAAAGAATAATATCTTTGGTCAGAGTACATGGAGTTCAAAATTTACCCCTGAGAGGGCAGACTGATCGGTTATATACATCTCATAATGGAAACTTTTGAAATTTGTTGAAGTTATTGCTGACTTTGATCCGGTAATGAAAGCTCAAATTCATAAAAAACATATCTTCGTTTTACCATGTCTCATGATCATTTGGTTGGTTTAGCTACAATATCTATAGAGAAAACGATTGCAGAAGATTTGGATCTGACCGAAGTAATTGAAGAGTTTGCCTCTGCAAAAGCTAGAAAAGCATATTTTTCTTGAATTCTCCTCTATCTTTTTAACGCTTAATAAACATGACATTTCATTTTTTTTTTAATTTTTCATTACTTTTTTAACTTAGCCAAAAAAAAAAAACAACTTCCTAAAATAGACTAAGTATACTTAAAACTCTTTAACTTTTATAAAGTTGCCAAATTTTAAAAATGTATTATAATAAATAGCATTTATAGAGTTTTCTTAGAAAAATGAAACTAAAAAGGGCGGCATTTTTGTCCTTGCCTATATCACAAAAATGTCTAAGGCCGGCACTGTCTAGTAGACTGTTTGTTATGTTCTCTAGTTGACTGTTATGTTATCTAGTTAACTGTTTGTTTTGTTCTCTAGTTGACTGTTTGTTATGTTCTTTAGTAGATTCTGTGTTTTGTTATGTTCTTTAGTTGATTGTTTGTTATGTTCTCTAGTAGACTGTTTGTTATGTTCTCTAGTAGACTGTTTGTTATGTTCTCTAGTAGACTGTTTGTTATGTTCTCTAGTTGACTCTTTATTTCTTATTTTCCCTAGATGACCCTGGCAGACATATGTGTATATGAACTCATCGATTCTATCATCAAACGAGGGGTCATAAATCTACAACAGTTTCCTTTAGTCCAGGGTTTAATTCAACTAGTGGAGAATAATAACAATATCAAAAACTACCTGGACACCAGAAAACAAACTGAGCATTGAAGCTCTACTGGAAATACTACATATTTTTAAAACATATTTATTCAGATACTACAATGGTAAAGGTAAATCTTGTCAACTCACCTGCACATGTTACGTACAGAAATAAACAAAGTTGTAAATAAAAGAAGAGTAGTAAATTTGTTTTAGCTATAAAATGGTCTTGTGTGTATTGAATATAGTTAGCATAATCATTCATAATAAAATGACTACAAGTTTAAATATATATAACATCAGTTATATATAAATTATGTATATTATTAGTTCAATACTTTATACAAATATATAGATATTTGTTCGTTTGTGCTTTGTATATGGCTATAAAAACATCAATCAATTTTTCTCTAAGAGTTAGACCGGCAACATTTACGCCTCGTCCCTGCTTACGAATATGCCAAAAGAAAGAAGACCCTTTGAGCAGTCTGTTAATGTCAATCTTTTTGACTGAATTTTTTACTGGTTACCTAATTAATGCCCTATGCGGTTAAATTTGAAAAAAAAATTTTTTTTGAAACACTCTAACCCACAATCCTTCTTACGATACTGGCTATCAGGCATAAGAATCAATATTTATCCGCAATAAAATTAATTATTATGAATATTTTAAATAAATAATGAAATATAGATAAAAATATAGAGAGAAAAAAGGTACTAGTAAAATTAATTTAAGAAATGTATTGTCCACGGTTATCAAAATAATTGGTTTCGCTAGATTATATCAGCCTTGCTGTCTACAATAAACGGTAATAAGATTTCACCTCTTTAAATAAATTGTACCAATTTTTAGATGGCTGAATGGGCGCTCTGTCAATAGAATATCTTACAGAATACTCAGACTGATACTCATCTTAGGAAATCTCAAAAATGAATTTCTTCTTGTTTCAAAATTATAATGGTTAATAAATAGTTCCAAGGGAGTTAATTTATATATATATATATATATATATATATATATATATATATATATATATATATATATATATATATACTTGTACACTGTATAGTAAAATTTATATAAAATACGCCATATTAATGTTTTAGACATCATCAATTTATTTCATTGATCGGAGAATACAATTTGCCTCAAGCTAATATTAAACTTTGGTCAAACTTTCATAATGTGTCTGTTTATTAAACAATGGAGTTAATTTGTATAAATGTGACATTAATGACGTCAATAAATCTTCACATAGCACCCTCCCCATGTCAACAACTGTCAAAATATTTGAGACACTCCCCCCTCCCACCCACGGTGTTGACGTAATTAATGGATGACCACTAAACATATGTGGGTCTATTTTTAGTAACACTACGAGCATAGAGTCACGTGTCATTGTTTACCTGACATGAATTCGAACTGTTATGACTGCTCTCCATTACGTACATCAGCGGGTCTCAATCTTTTGAAGTGGATCACTCAACTTTTAAATGTACTTAGTTTGAACACTTGGAATGTATTAATCAGAGGAAACGAACATTTCAGACTATAAGAGCGGAAGGAAAACTTGAGCATCGCTGTATTAGGGTTAGTCTTTTAAAATATTTGTAATAAGTATTTCATATTTATGCCACTTTTTACGTAGCATTCATATTCCGGAACACTGGAAGTGGCTTTACGTAGCATTCGTAATCTGCAGGCCATTAACTTGCAGGGCGGCCACATGTGGTGCAACCTAAACACAGCCAAATGCCTTTGCTCTTATCGGCACCACAGTGACCAGAGATAGAATGCTATCAATCGGTAGATTTGTGAACAAAGGGCCAGAATGGGTGATGATTGTTAGGGGTGAGGACAACTGGTCTTTCTGGGGACAAAAGATTAGCTGACCATAGGGTGAGGACAACTGGTCTTTCTAGGGACAAAAGATTAGCTGGCCATAAGGCGAGGACAACTGGTCTTTCTGGGGACAAAAGATTAGCTGGCCATAGGGTGAGGACAACTGGTCTTTCTGGGGACAAAAGATTAGCTGGCCATAAGGTGAGGACAACTGGTCTTTCTGGGCACAAAAGATTAGCTGGCCATAGGGTGAGGACAACTGGTCTTTCTGGGGACAAAAGATTAGCTGGCCATATGGTGAGGACAACTGGTCTTTCTTTTGAAACATATTTCGTTAACGATGTAGTGTTGTTCTGGTCAGTCACACATTTATCAATGACGATAATAAACTACAGGCTACTGTGTGAGTTACAAACTACAGCTATTGTGTGAGTTACAATCATGTGTCTAATATATTAGCTGCTAATTTGATTTTAAACTAATTATTATTTCTTACAGCCATCTTCCTCTCCCCCACCCGCCATTATTAAGTGCCTAACGCCTGTATATTACTATCAAAATTAACATTTACAAATCTTGTTTTTTAATTAAGATTTGAAAAGCATTGATTATTTTTTAAGGCAAATTGATAAATATTTAATTTATATTAGTTTATTTTGGTAAGTTTACTAGTAAGCATCAATGACTTTCAATAAATGTGTATTCTTGACAATATTTATTTCATTGTTCTACAGTTACTTCAGTGGCGTAGCTAGAGTAAACGTCACCCGGGGCGGTCCGTTCGAATGTCACCCCAGTGACCCCACAGGACCCTATGCTGAATGGTTAGGTGTGGCTAAACTTTCATATATACTCTACCTCTAGGCTCTACTTTACTCAACTGACCGGTACGTTACTGCTTAGATGTATGATCCAAGACAAAATCCAAATCCAATATCACAAAACAAATAGTTCAAATCCAAACATTTTTTAAAACGCAACATTTCACTTTCAGAACATCTAAATACAAACTGCAGAACTCGGAATGCACAGCCCAAAAGAATGTCTGAATGTCCTTCGACATTATAGTCCTAGCAGGAATGTCTTCTTGTTTTCATTGTGGCAAACAGGTCAATGACATCGTCGAAATCTATTTTGTCTTGTAAGCGCGCGTTCAATGGACAGAACAGCCATATCCGACAATCTCGACTGGCTTATGGTTGACCGGAGGTAATTTTTTATAAGTTTCATTTTCGAGAAACTTCTTTCACACGATGCCACATAAACACATATTGCCGGAAAGAATCTTAGAGTCAGCGTAAGATATGGCAATGATTCAACAAATTCCCACTTGATGACAAACCGTAGGAATTGCTGTACAGTCCAGTGCTTGGCTTCCTCCAAGTTTATTTCGGTTGCTTGTAGGTGTCGCCTTAAACATGGAATTTCTAGACAAAGGTCTTTTTCAGACAGCTCATCATACATGGCTGTGAGCTTGGTAACAGAAGACTGTATTTCTTCGTCGTTGGCACAAATAATATGGTCTGGCTGAACGGAAGAAAAAGTCAGCAAAATGTCATTCACTGCCTTTCCTCTCGTATCTAACTCCATATGAAAACGGTCAAGACACTCTAACATTGCTCTCTTAGTCTCCTGCTGCAATGACAATCAAGCATCTCTTGCTTCCTCTCCTGGTAATCTTGTCTTTCTATTGATTCTCTTCTCTGTAAGGATATCAAGTTCTACAATTTCACAAATGCCTGCTGGACGGCATTGTCAACAACCTTCGTACGCTGCACTTCCAAAAAGACCTTGAGAGTTTGGTTGCAACCATGTCCACAGTAATACCTGGTGTTTGCATGTACTTCTGTGCTGAGTCAACTTCTTGTAAAACGTCACCCCAGAAAAACAAGAACGAAATAAAAGAAAAGTCGCATATAGCTGGCAACAGATTGTGCACAGCTCCTCTTGTCTCGACGCTTTCTTCGACATCACACAGAGCTTCAATGGCTTCCACAAACTTGTTAAACTTCTATATCACTGGCTTCACTGCATCAGCATGTACAGCGCCTCAAGACTTCCAAAAAACGTTACACACGACGGATTGTTAGCAAACGAATGTTTGCCACAAAGGTTCAAAGAATGATTGGAATAAGGTACAAAAATTGCCTTTGATTTTTTGTTGCACCCCACCGTGGATTTCAGCCATGCTTGCTGCATTATCGTACTCCAGAAAGTAGATGCTCACTTATTATTAACGCGGTTTTTTTTAAATTTTTCCCCCTTTCCCAACCCAGTTACATTTTAGATGACGTACCCCCTCTGTCACACAAGTTCCATCGTTTCTAAACCATGGCACCTGTCAATCAAGATTCCTAGCAGATGTTCACTAATTGTATCATTCAAAAAATCACCCCGTAAAAGCTACAAGAGTTAATTAAACTAAATTACTATAGTGATTTTTTTCTTACTTTTATTTCAGAAATTAAATGAAAAAGCGTGAGAAAAAGCAGATTTGGGTAATTAAACATGAAGATTTAAAACAAAAAAGACAAAAAAAAATCAATCTCGCTACATCTAGAATATTTTAATTAAACATACTTACTTATGTTTTTTTTCAACATTCGAATACACCCAATGTATTAAAAGAACACATACATGTACAATAATAAAGTAAAACGTTTTATCGCTATGCTGAGCGCTCTAACAATTAAAACAAGATTACAAAAAAAGTATATACACCATATGGGTCTAGGACTTATGATTGCTGAGATCTAGGGTGATGACAGACAGACAAAATGGGGACAATAGCGCATTTTTTCTCGAAAATGCGCTAAAAATCTTTTAAGTTGCAGAGGCACCAGTAATTAAAAAGAGTTAACTCCCATTGTGTTATCGCTAAAATAACACGACGACTCGCGGGAAAAGGAAAGGTACAGGGGAGGGGTGCAGGAAGGGGGATGTTGGATGACAGGTGACGAGACTAAACAAACATTCTGACATAAGCTAAACGTGCTTGTCTACTGCAGTGCTGCCAAACTGTCATATTTTATTGACAGTTCTAAATATATTATTTTGATCAATCTAAAATGCTAAATAGCAATAGATCAATAATTTTATTTTTTGTTCAGTCAGAAATATAATAAAATTATGTTCTTAATTGTTATATAATTCTGGATATTTAAAATATGTAAGTAAATAATTCTTTGCTGAGAAAGTTGGCAGTTAAAAATAGTTACCGCCAAGTTACCGGTCTCACCATCGACATCAGTATAACACATATTCATGTGTGGTTTTTTCCCCTTAGTTCAGCCAATGAATGGCAAACGTATTTATACAAGTGAAATCCCGAATTCAGATCGGCAACATTTTTCGCTTATAAGTCTAAGTATCATTTGACTCTATGAGAAGATGCAAAAACATTGTTCTTATTAGTATATAAATATATTCAATATAAATATGGTCATGCAACTTAAATTGCTATAACTGCCACTTTTTTATTTGTTGGAGGTGACATAGTGTCACCCTTCATAGGCTGTCACCCGGGGCGGTCCGCCCCCCCGCCCCCCCTTAGCTACGCCACTGAGTTACTTCTTATTACTTTCATCTAACCGAAATCTGTTTTATCTATCAACGTTTCTGCCACTGTTCTTGTATTTAAGTTTTCAAAAAGATTCAATAGAACAATTTACTCACGTCTGATGTGTACAAATCTGCTCACACCAACCTAGTGCACAATACTAAACATATAGCCGGGAAATTGTACACTTCCGACAATCTTAGACCTCTGGGGCCCCACTGACTACACCCACCAATCACTGCTACTGTATTGCTTGTATTATGGCTCCACCCTTGTGACGGGCCTGTCCTATTGTCATGTAATCTTTGCTTCCATCTCTCAAACATATAAATATTTCCTTAAATGTACATCGATGTTTTATTATAGCCGGGGGAGGGGGAGGGGGAGTTTCTATCAAACTTGTTAGCAGTTTGTTAAGTTGTTACAGTCATAGTCACCACATGTATCATAGGTTACAGTCATAGTCACCACATGTATCATAGGTTACAGTCATAGTCACCACATGTATCATAGGTTACAGTCATAGTCACCACATGTATCATAGGTTACAGTCATAGTCACCACATGTATCATAGGTTACAGTCATAGTCACCACATGTATCATAGGTTACAGTCATAGTCACCACATGTATCATAGGTTACAGTCATAGTCACCACATGTATCATAGGTTACAGTCATAGTCACCACATGTATCATAGGTTACAGTCATAGTCACCACATGTATCATAGGTTACAGTCATAGTCACCACATGTATCATAGGTTACAGTCATAGTCACCACATGTATCATAGGTTACAGTCATAGTCACCACATGTATCATAGGTTACAGTCATAGTCACCACATGTATCATAGGTTACAGTCATAGTCACCACATGTATCATAGGTTACAGTCATAGTCACCACATGTATCATAGGTTACAGTCATAGTCACCACATGTATCATAGGTTACAGTCATAGTCACCACATGTATCATAGGTTACAGTCATAGTCACCACATGTATCATAGGTTACAGTCATAGTCACCACATGTATCATAGGTTACAGTCATAGTCACCACATGTATCATAGGTTACAGTCATAGTCACCACACGTATCATAGGTTACAGTCATAGTCACCACATGTATCATAGGTTACAGTCATAATCAGAACAATGTCATAGGTTACAGTCATAATCAGAACATGTATCATAGGTTACAGTCATAGTCACCACATGTATCACAGGTTACAGTCATAATCAGAACATGTGTTATAGGTTACAGTTATGTCAGAACATGTATCACAGGATACAGTTTGTCCTTTAATCACGTTAACCAGATATCAGCTGCTCAAGAACAAAGAACGCAATAGGATTTATTTTTCTTCTTCCGTGTTCTATTATTATTCATATTTGTATTGTCATGTCCATGTACACTATGTCTATGTGTCATGTCCATGTACACTATGTCTATGTGTCATGTCCAGGTACACTATGTCTATGTGTCATGTCCATGTACACTATGTCTATGTGTCATGTCCAGGTACACTATGTCTATGTGTCATGTCCAGGTACACTATGTCTATGTGTCATGTCCATGTACACTATGTCTATATGTCATGTCCATGTACACTATGTCTAGGTTATATAATTAGTTAAGTTTTTTTTCTAAAAGACCACATCGCGTTGACCTCAATTCATTTCAAAAATTTATAAATCAATATGTAATAATTGTCTTTGTACAGGTCTTGCTGTACAGAGCGCAATCTGAAGGCATAGTTTGCTTGTTTTTATCATTCCAACATTCCAAATAAAAACAAGATCATGAAATCGAGAAATATCTTATATCCAAATGCCACAGAAATCGAAAAAAATTGGAATCAGAACAAAAATTTTGATGGAATTGGAGACAATATAATCCGAACATGCTTTGAAATTGATATGACATATATATTTGTAATTTTATCCAGTTCTAGTTAACATTTAGTAGAGAGAAACTTGCTGAAGATAAAGAGGAAGATAAAAGGCAAACTAATATAAATAATGTATGTTTATTTTATTTACAATGTGCACAAAGTCAATGAAGAAGTAATATCTTGTTAAAAAGTTACGGTTTAATCTACTACATACTGAATAGTATTGTTGTTATTTACATCTCTGTATTCGGACGTTTGGACACATAGGCTTTTATTTTGTCGTGATTGTCAACTTTCTTGTAGAAAGCTTGTAACAGTGGATAGCCCTCTGTGTTGATAATTGAACGTTGTTGATAGCTGAAGATCAAGTCATAAACAAACAGATCTGCCAGAGTTAGCTAGGTAGAGAGAATATCGATAGAAAATGTTTTTATTATAAAATAATACATTTTAAACCAGTCAAACTTAATTAAACCAGTCAAACTTAATCAAACCTTTAATTTAAAAAAAGGATTTAGAAATTGTCTCAAGATATTCTTGTCATTTAATAATTATTAGTTTATATTTCTCATTTTTTATTATCGTTGAAAATGTGCTAATTTTCAAAAATTCATTACAATTTCAATGGGACTTACAAATTCACTTGTATGTGAATGAACATAGAAATATTAAAGGTTTATGACTGAAAGTCCAGACTATACTTCAGCCCTTAGACTCTAGGACAACACACGTTATCCGTATAAACTATTGTCCAGATATTAAAACAAATTATTAGTTCTTTCGAACTAAAATTACACGGTGGAAGACGATTCTGAGACTAGATTCTGTTTAATATATTGTTTGGAGTGGACACTAAGTAAGTGGTCACTAAGCTTCTGTTCAGTATATAGTCAGTGATGTCACAAAACTCCTGATTAATTCAAAGTTTAAAAGTCTCTTAAAAAGAGTAATGAGAGCAGTTTATTTTACTTACAGAAGAGCCAACAAAATATCCACTTCCATTTTCTTTCAGAAGTTTTTCAAAATAACCCAGATGTTTTGGTGCTTCAACTTCTTTTAAGTTTTTATACAGCTCAGCCTGAATAATATCAACATGTTGCTTTTATTTGTGTTTGATTTTATAAACTCGATAAAAATATATATTTAGGTAAACAGATATATCTACATGGCAGAAAGTTGATATACAGAATCATACATTTCTGTATACAGAATCACACATATCTGTATACAGAACTACACATATCTCTATACAGAATCACAGATATATGTATTCAGAACCACAACTATAGTATACAGAACCACACATATGTGTATACAGAATCACACATATCTGTATACAGAATCACAAATATCTGTATACAGAATCACAAATATATGTATACAGAATCACAGATATCTATATACAGAACCACAACTATAGTATACAGAACCACACATATCTGTATACAGAATCACAGATATCTGTATACAAAACCACACATATAGTATACAGAACCACACATATCTTTAAACAGAAAAATGATCTTAAATCAATACCTTTTTGGCTTCATCTTTTTCAAAAAAAGCTTTGCTGCCTGCGTTATGGAAATCAACATACAACTGAATCACTTGGTCGATCCTTAAACCATCTAAGTTTGTTTTACCGTACAAATCTGAAAAAAAATTGAGTTTGTCAAAAGGTTTTGTGTTAAACCCCACTAGTTTCATTGTTATATTTATTAAATGAGCTGTTAAATCAAAAGATTTTTTTTATCTGGCTACTTACTAAATTCTCGCGCCAGATAAGTGGCGATTGCTAGACTTTGTCCAAATGATTTTCCATCTACTTCCAAGACAGGAAGTTGCCCAAAAGGAGTTTCTATTAAATAAACAGTTTAGAAACATATTTTTACAAAAAAAAATGTGATGACTTTACGCTTGATTATTTTAAATTATTGCAGTCCATAAACATTATTGAGAGTTAACTCTTTGCTGTTGACTCATTGTCAACTCTTTGCTGTTGACTCATTGTCAACTCTTTGTTCATATTAAACACAAATATTTTTTTTAAAAATCACAAACTTGGTTTTAAGGCAGTCCATTGATCCCCTGCTAGTCTGACATCTTCATATTTCTGACCAGCTACTGCCAGAACCAGACGAGAGACTTCAGCTCTACCTCTTCCGTTAAAGTAGGTCAGTTTAATATTCTTTGGTGCCATGGTTACTTTAAAAAAAAAGGTTTTATTAAAATTTCAATATAAATATATTGAAAAATCACATAGACGTAATTTATTCCCAATGGGTGAGATATAATGTTCTAAAGACATAATGTTCTAGAGGCATAATGTTTTAGAGACAAATTGTTCTAAAGACATAGTGTTCTAGAGGCATAATGTTCGAGACCTAATATTCTAGAGACATAATGTTCTAGAGACAATTTGTAGATGTAAAACGAGTATATTTCTAAAATGAAGTGATATAAGTTTGTCAATGTAAACATTGATATTACGAGTATTCAATTGCATAATATATTAACTTACTGATCTATAGATGATTTATTTCGAATCGACAACTCGCCTACTTCGTCATATAGCAAACAACAATTAGTTCCCGATCTACACCTGGGGGGGGGGGGGGGCTATTTATTGTGATATACTTTGTGATGGCTTTACTAACTGTTCTTATTTGTTGATAACCATGTTAATGTTAAATTTCGTTTTGAAAAAAAAAACGGTTAGAACTATTCCGTGCGTATTTTTGTGGGAATTTTTAATACAACTTGTTTACCTGTTATTTTTTATAAGGTATCGCAATTTCGATATTACCAGTAGAATGGTCACCTAAATAAATTTAAACTATCTAGTACCAGTAGAATGGCCACCTAAATAAATGTAAACTGTCTAGTACCAGTAGAATGGTCACCTAAATAAATGTAAACTGTCTAGTACCAGTAGAATGGTCACCTAAATAAATGTAAACTGTCTAGTACCAGTAAAATTGTCACCTAAATAAATGTAAACTGTCTAGTACCAGTAGAATGGTCACCTAAATAAATGGAGCACTGTAACGGTCATCAGGGAGTGGCAATTCATCATTGGAGATTACGTCATTTGATAAATAATTGTTTCAAGTAGTTATAATACTGAGTACCCTTTAAATTATCAGTTCCGTGTATATTCGTTAAATAACGGTTTACTGGCATATATCATCCGTGTCACACTCATAGTCAGATGTCGCCAGCAAGTTACCAGTTTTTTTTTGTTATTACATCAACTACTTACCAAAGCATTCTACCAGTTCGATGCCCTGCTATTTACCCACTTGTCGCTACCAGTTCGATGCCCTGCTATTTACCCACTTGTCACTACCTGTTCGATGCCCGGCTATTTACCCACTTGTCGCTACCAGTTCGATGCCCGGCTATTTACCCATTGTCGCTACCAGTTCGATGCCCGGCTATTTACACACTTGTCGCTACCAGTTCGATGCCCGACTATTTACCCACTTGTCGCTACCAGTTCGATGCCCGGCTATTTACCCACTTGTCGCTACCAGTTCGATGCCCGGCTATTTACACACTTGTCGCTACCAGTTCGATGCCCGGCTATTTACCCACTTGTCGCTACCAGTTCGATGCCCAACTATTTACCCACTTGTCGATACCAGTTCAATGCCCTGCTATTTACCCACTTGTTGCTACCAGTTCGATGCCCGGCTATTTACCCACTTGTCGCTACCAGTTCGATGCCCGGCTATTTACACACTTGTCGCTACCAGTTCGATGCCCGGCTATTTACCCACTTGCCGCTACCAGTTCGATGCCCGGCTATTTACCCACTTGTCGCTACCAGTTCAATGCCCTGCTATTTACCCACTTGTTGCTACCAGTTCGATGCCCGGCTATTTACCCACTTGTCGCTACCAGTTCGATGCCCGGCTATTTACCCACTTGTCGCTACCAGTTCGATGCCCGGCTATTTACCCACTTGTCGCTACCAGTTCAATGCCCTGCTATTTACCCACTTGTTGCTACCAGTTCGATGCCCGGCTATTTACCCACTTGTCGCTACCAGTTCGATGCCCGGCTATTTACACACTTGTCGCTACCAGTTCGATGCCCGGCTATTTACCCACTTGTCGCTACCAGTTCGATGCCAGGCTATTTACCCACTAGTCGCTACCAGTTCGATGCCCGGCTATTTACCCACTTGTCGCTACCAGTTCGATGCCCGGCTATTTACCCACTTGTCGCTACCAGTTCGATGCCCAACTATTTACCCACTTGTCGCTACCAGTTCAACACCCTGCTATTTACCCACTTGTTGCTACCAGTTCGATGCCCCGGCTATTTACCCACTTATCGCTACCGGATTTCGATGCCACTATTTACACACTTGTCGCTACCAGTTCGATGCCCGGCTATTTACCCATTGTCGCTACCAGTTCGATGCCCGGCTATTTACACACTTGTCGCTACCAGTTCGATGCCCGACTATTTACCCACTTGTTGCTACCAGTTCGATGCCCGGCTATTTATCCACTTGTTGCTACCAGTTCGATGCCCGGCTATTTACCCACTTGTCGCTACCAGTTCGATGGCCGGCTATTTACACACTTGTCGCTACCAGTTTGATTCCCGGCTAGCTACACACTTGTCGCTACCAGTTCGATGGCCGGCTATTTACCCACTTGGCTCTACCAGTTCGATGCCCGGCTTTTTACCCACTTGTCGCTACCAGTTCGATTCCCGGCTAGCTACACACTTGTCGCTACCAGTTCGATGCCCGGCTATTTACCCACTGGTCGCTACCAGTTCAATGCCCGGCTATTTACACACTTGTCGCTACCAGTTCGATTCCCGGCTAGCTACACACTTGTAGTTACCAGTTCGCTACCAGTCCCACGCTCGTTGACGAAAGTTTGGTCATGTATAAAAATAGAGTTTATTTCAGCGCATTACGCATAACCTTTACTAATTGCATATATTACTAACCCTAGTCTGTTATATAGTAGGCCTAGAGGTGTGAATTAACATTCATGGGATCATATACGTAATATCTTTTGTGCTTTATATATATACGATATTTATAGTATCTACTAGATATATTATATAGCAGTACCATCATACTTATGATCATACTTATATGACATCACGTCCAATAACTCATTCAACAAAAACTCGCCCAGAGCTAGTTTCTGCCCTGCCCCACCAGGTCTTGAACCAATTTTTCAGACACACACTAATGGTCTGGCCAGTAACATAATCCACTGGATAATGAGTAATCGTTTGGTTATCACTGGTCACTTCATAATGAGGCAATGAATGGACTTAATGAGGCAATGAATGGACTTAATGAGACAATGAATGGCAATGAATGGACTTAATGAGGCAATGAATGGACTTAACGGGGCAATCAATGGACTTAATACGGCAATGAATGGACTTAATGAGGCAATGAATGGACTTAATGAGGCAATGAATGGACTTAATGAGGCAATGAATGGACTTAATGAGAAAATGAATGGACTTAATGGGGCAATGAATGGACTTAATGCGGCAATGAATGGACTTAATGAGGCAATGAATGCTTAATGAGACATCTTCGAAGTATTTTCATTTTTTCTACATTTTTACACATAAAGATAATTAAAGATCTGAAGATTAAAGTGGATGACATATGAACTATACTTGAATCTAATTTCTCAAAAATATAAACATACATCAAGGACGAACACAATGTTAGAGTTTTTGTTTCACCTCGTACTGAATGTTCAGACTTGTTTCAATATATCACACATTAAAGTTACTAGTTGACATTATATCACACATTAAAGTTACTAGTTGACATTATATCACACATTAAAGTTACTAGTTGACTTTATATCACACATTAATAACATTATATCACACATTAATGTTATCGATTGACATTATATCACATATTAAAGTTACTAGTTGACATTATATCACACATTAATAACATTATATCACACATTATTGTAACTAGTTAACATTATATCACACATTAAAGTTACTAGTTGACATTATTTTACACATTAATGTTATCAAATGACTTTATATTACACATTAATGTTACTAGTTTGTCTTAAGCATGACTTTATAATACGACATAGTGTCAAAATAAATGGCTACACCCATATGGCTACAGTAAATAGTAACATTAAATTAAAACTAAATAATTACCAAACGGAAACAATGTTAAGTAGTCAACAGTATTCAGTAGTTCCAGTAACTAATGTGAGTCGAATCTTGATTCAATAATGAAAGTTGCCAACTTTTATATAACTCAGTCATGCATTAAGAACGGGGTGTAGTGTGGACAGTGGAGGGGTGGGACATAGAAATGGGGAATGGTCTTCAAATGTCAAGGTTGTGAATTTTTTCATTCAGCTTTCTCTTTTGTCGGAATGTTCGAGTTTAAAATAATTTAGTTTACGTCATCCCCATTGTGTTTACTGAATGAGTCAGCTAAATGTGTTGTAACATCAGCTATATATGTGTTGTAGCATCAGCAATATACTTTATCACACCAGTTATTTGTGTATACATTATCACACCAGCTATTGTGTTGAAACATCAGCTATGTACTTTATAACATCAGCTGTATGTGTTGTAATATTAGCTATACGTGTTGTAAAATCAGCTATATACATTGTCCCATCAGCTAAATGTGCAATAACATCAGCTATATGTGTGTTAATACTATGTATTTTCTTGGTCGACATTTGAAAGTAAATTACTAAATAATAAGTCACTGTTTTTATAGCTGTTCAGGTACATTTTATTCCTATCTTAACATTAAATCCTTTTTTTAATTCATACGAATAAAAGTGGGTTTTTTTATATTATAGCATTAAAAAAAACGTATTATAATTTTCAGATCTGATCAATAGTACGTTGGTTAGGTTCTATACTTGTGCCATGACCTGACCCATTCAGCCATGACAAGGCAAAAATATTTCATATGTCGACATGATTCAGCAGAAATTATATTGGACGGAAGCAGGGACGAGGTGAGAGAATTGCCGGTCATATTGGTATTTATAGAAAATGCTAAAATGTTGATTGAATATAGTTAGTATAATCATTCGTAATAAAATGACTAACTTTCATCTCTAAATATACCGCATATGTTGTTAGTCTAATAGATTGTACAAATATAATAAATCTTTGTTCTTTTGTGCTTTATATATAGCATAAAAATATCAATATTCATTTCTCTAAGAGTTATGACCGGCAATACTCACGCCTCGGCCCTGGACGCAAGGGAAACATTTCAAAACTCTGGCTACTACCACATAATATGTTTATGTTCTCTAGCTACTACCACATAATATGTTTATGTTCTCTAGCTACTGCCACATAATATGTTTATGTTCTCTAGCTGCTGCCACATAATATGTTTATGTTCTCTAGCTGCTGCCACATAATATGTTTATATTCTCTAGCTACTGCCACATAATATGTTTATGTCCTCTAGTTAATACCACAGAATCTTTTTATTTTCTCTAGCTACTGCCACATAATATGTTTATGTTCTCTATCTAATACCACGGAATATGTTTATGTTCTCTAGCTAATACCACAGAATTTGTTTATGTTCTCTATCTAATACCACGGAAAATGTTTATGTTCTCTATCTAATACCACGGAATATGTTTATGTTCTCTAGCTAATACCACAGAATTTGTTTATGTTCTCTATCTAATACCACATAATATGTTTATGTTCTCTATCTAATACCACGGAATATGTTTATGTTCTCTAGCTACTGCCACATAATATGTTTATGTTCTCTATCTAATACCACGGAATATGTTTATGTTCTCTAGCTAATACCACAGAATTTGTTTATGTCCTCTAGCTACTGCCACATAATATTATTATGTTCTCTAGCTAATACCACAAAATGTGTTTATGTTCTCTAGCTAATACCACAGAATTTGTTTATGTTCTCTAGCTACTGCCACATAATATGTTTATGTTATCTAACTAATACCACAAAATTTGTTTATGTTCTCTAGCTAATACCACAGAATTTGTTTATGTTCTCTAGCTACTGCCACAGAATATGTTTATGTTCTCTTGCTGCTGCCACATAATATGTTTATATTCTCTAGCTACTGCCACATAATATTTTTATGTTCTCTAGCTAATACCACAAAATTTGTTTATGTTCTCTAGCTGCTGCCACATAATATGTTTGTGTTCTCTAGCTAATACCACATAATTTGTTTATGTTCTCTAGCTACTACCACAGAATATGTTTATGTTCTCTAGCTACTACCACATAATATGTTTATGTTCTCTAGTTAATACCATAGAATATGTCTATGTTCTCTAGCTACTACTACAGAATATGTTTATATTCTAGCTACTAAATGTGTTAAAGGTTACTTACAATCAACCAAGCCAAAGACGTATGTTTTGCAATATACTAGGAATGACCGAATGCTGCTCTAAGAGGCCTTTTTAATTATATGCAGTCTTTGTTAATCTATCTCTAGATATTTATACAGATTTAATATGCATTATCTCAAGGATACTGCCACCGCCTTCAGTTAAAGTCTTCATAAGTGGATGACGTTTTAGATCCTGACAATGAAATACTGAATCAACTCGTTACACGGTCATTATATCCTGATAATACAATACTGCATCAACTGATCACACAGACTAATTTCACTCTATAATTAAATGAGTTGATCTAATGTCTTAATTATTTTTACTGACACATTTTTAAGTTTAAATTTAGAAATACATAGTTCTCAAACGTAATATTTGTATGCATATATGTGTCTCTCATACAGCTAGCACAAGGCTATTAATAATTGTATGCATATATGTGTCTCTCATACAGCTAGCACAAGGTTGCCACCAACTTATCTTGGGCCACTGACAGTCTCCACCAACAGGCGGCCCACTAATAACACAAAACAAATTACTTTACCCGAGACAGTATTGAGGCAAGTGTCCCTCACATGTTTTGTCTGCACACAGTGCCCCATGGTTTAGCAGTGAGTATTTACAACTGCATACGCAGCGGGCGATTGCGATCGATTAGGGAGAAAATCGTATGAAATATATTGCGGGTCTTTATATGGTAAATAAAACCCAGAGAGCAGATTTCATGTCTGCCCACTCTACACTAGACATTTGAAACAATGAAGGTGACATAGTCTACATCTCATGCCTGCCCCCATACTAGACATTTGAAACAATGAAGATGACATTGTCTACATCTCATGACTGCTCCCCCATACTAGACATTTGAAGCAATGAAGGTTATACTGTCTACTCATCTGAATATAACGACATTACTTTTAATTTTGCTTACTATAATTTTAGGGAAAACAATTTAAACCAACAGACCACTGAAGCCTTAACACGGCCCTGTATAGACCAACAGACTACTGAAGCTTAGAGACGGCCCTGTATAGACCTAAATCTATATATTTTTTAAATCGTGTATTTATTTAGTTGTGACTAAAAGTTTAACTTTATAAAATTAACTGCACAAAATATTTGTATGTTGCCTAGCAACAGCTGTTTTATTGATTTGTGTATATAAATGGCAAAGATAACTGATCGATCAAAGGACAGAACCGAAGAATTTTTTTATTTAGTTCACAAAACAAAAAACACAAGTCTCGATTGTTACACTTGTAAAAATTATAATCAATTTTTGTTGTTAATATTTGCACTAATTATTTAGCCAATTTGTTGAACTTTGTTTATAGATGACAATACAGTATCATGTTTATAGATGACAATACAGTATCATGTTTATAGATGACAATACAGTAGCATGTTTATAGATGACAATACAGTAGCATGTTTATAGATGACAATACAGTAGCATGTTTATAGATGACAATACAGTAGCATGTTTATAGATGACAATACAGTAGCATGTTTATAGATGACAATACAGTAGCATGTTTATAGATGACAATACAGTAGCATGTTTATAGATGACAATACAGTAGCAGGTTTATAGATGACTATACAGTAGCATGTTTATAGATGACAATGCAGTAGCATGTTTATAGATGTCAATACAGTTGCATGTTTATAGATGACAATACAGTAGCATGTTTATAGATGACAATACAGTATCATGTTTATAGATGACAATACAGTAGCATGTTTATAGATGACAATACAGTAGCATGTTTATAGATGTCAATACAGTAGCATGTTTATAGATGACAATACAGTAGCATGTTTATAGATGACAATGCAGTAGCATGTTTATAGATGTCAATACAGTGGCATTTAAAAGAAAAATATGTATATGTGTAGAGTAGCGGGTTATATGACTGCAAAAAGTGTCGAACTAGGAAAAGGCACAGAAAGAAAGCTGTTAAATATCTTTGCATCTTTTAGTTTGTGAGGGTGGCGCCTAAAATGTAACCTGCACAGGGCGGCACAACAAGACTATATGTGTATATCTCAATATTCATCTAATATTTAACATCTCTGTATAAATAAATGTAAGCTTCTGTAGGTATGTCTGTCTTTATGTATATTCACGCACACAATTCCTTGATACTGCACATTTTGTGTACTCATTTGGAATATAGACTTAAGTTACATTTTGGGTTTGGCTTTGGGGATAGAATACTTTGGGCGGTTTTTTTTTCTTTGAGAGTTTCCGCGGTTTTCATTAAACACACTTCCAAGTTATGATAAGGGCAGTCAGTGAGAATCCAATATCATTACCCTTTTATTCATTCCAACATTATTATCCTTTTATTCATTCCAATATCAATATTTTGTTTAATGACTTTAAATTACAAATGAGGAAAATGGACAAAAAATGTTACTTTTAAAAAGGTGTTCTGTAATGAAAAAATTGATTCTATTTATAGCAAAATAAATAAAAGTTACGTTTAACTTTTCATAAGATTGTAAAAACTGAATTGATTCTTGAATGACTGTAATAGCTCAGTGGCTAGTTATGCCGACACGTGTTCTACCGATTGAGGTTCAAATAACTGTCAAGGATTCTAAGGGGGGGGGGGTGAAAACAAACCCTTAAACCTATCTGGTCTTAACACATTTTACTTAAATTATATTTAGTACAAATAATAATAAACGAAAAATAAAATTTATTCCACATCAGAGACTCGATTCTCTTCTTGTCTACAAATTTAAAAAACGAAGAACATCACAGTGATATGAAGTTAGAAAAGGCAAGATGTACACTTTGTCTGTTGAAACTTGATACACATTTTGAATATACAACCAGAATAATGTTTAAGTACACTACTTTAGTTTATTATTCAAAAAATCCGTCTGAAGCATAATCCAACAATTATTACTCATCTTCTGCAAGCGATAAACCTTCTGATATGTTTGTTGTATGTTGTTTGTTGTATTTATTCGGAACAGATATCTTTTCCATTAATTTTTTTTTTAAATCATTAAATTATTCTTTCAGGCCTTGTACATTTCAGGGTATCAACATTAACTTTACCCTTTGAACTTGTTATAAACTCATGAAGAAAGTTAGTCCACTTTATCTTGAATTGGAAACAATGAAATGTCTTTGCCTTGCAAAGCAAAGTTGACACAGTTTGAAACAGAGAATATATCTGCAATGTATGTCAATTTACAGAACCTTTCCAGACATGTAAACAGTTTAAACAGTTCAACTATATCATTGAGGAAAAAATTCATTTCATGTCTAAGTAGGCCTAAAAACAATCGGTTTAGAACTTTCTCTCTTAACACCAAACATTGGTATAAAAAGAATCAGAGTAAATCTGCTGCCCAGTTCTTCATACAATTGTCAAGTCGTGAACAGCCTTGGATGAAGTTTTATGTTTTGATACTTTCATCCAGAACTTTCTGTAGATCGACGGACTTGTTGCTAAAGCCTCTTTATGTATGCAACAATGTGTGGATATGACATTAGGGGCAACAATGTGTGGATATGACATTAAGGGCAACAATGGGTGGATATGACATTAGGGGCAACAATGGGTGGATATGACATTAGGGGCAACAATGTGTGGATATGACATTAGGGGCAACAATGGGTGGATATGAATTAGGGGCAACAATGGGTGGATATGACATTAGGGGAAACAATGTGTGGATATGACATTAGGGGCAACAATGGGTGGATATGACATTAGGGGCAACAATGTGTGGATATGACATTAGGGGGAACAATGTGTGGATATGACATTAGGGGCAACAATGTGTGGATATGACATTAGGGGCAACAATGTGTGGATATGACATTAGGGGCAACAATGTGTGGATATGACATTAGGGGCAACAATGTGTGGATATGACATTAGGGGCAACAATGTGTGGATATGACATTACGGGCAACAATGTGTGGATATGACATTAGGGGCAACATTGTGTGGATATGACATTATGGGCAACATTGTGTGGATATGACATTAGGGGTAACAATGTATGGATATGACATTAGGGGCAACAATGTGTGGATATGACATTAGGGGCAACGATGTGTGGATATGACATTAGGGGCAACAATGTGTGGATATGACATTAGGGGCAACAATGGGTGGATATGACATTAGGGGCAACAATGGGTGGATATGACATTAGGGGCAACAATGGGTGGATATGACAATAGGGGCAACAATGTGTGGATATGACATTAGGGGCAACAATGTGTGGATATGACATTATGGGCAACAATGTGTGGATATGACATTATGGGCAACATTATGAATTCTTTATTTATTCAGTCGATACTTTTCGCTCCGTAAGTGCTTATTTCAACACATCGATTTCAACACATCTATTTCAACCAATGCATAACAATAAAGATATCCCTTCCTATTGTATGACCTGATAATGAAAGGCAAAATATAAAAGTCATGAATTTCTTGATGTTTCGTATCTCACAAACACCAACAGATTGGAATATTTCGCAATATTAGTTAATTCATCAGCTTGTCTAGCAGACTAACAGTAATTTGCTTTCAAAAGTATGTGGTACGAAGTTTCTAGAATTTTTTAGATTGTCACGTCCTGTCACCTCCTGTCACCAGCTGTCCTCTCATGTCACCTTCTGTCACCCGCTGTCATCTCCTGTCACCTCCTGTCACCTGCTGTCCTGCCCTGTCAGCTCCTGTCAACTTCTATCAACTCCTGTCAGCTCCTGTCAACTGCTATCAACTCCTGTCAACTTCTATCAACTCCTGTCAACTTCTATCAACTCCTGTCAACTCCTGTCAACTTCTATCAACTCCTGTCAACTTCTATCAACTCCTGTCAACTTCTATCAACTCCTGTCAACTTCTATCAACTCCTTTCAACTCCTGTCAACTTCTATCAACTCCTATCAACTTCTATCAACTCCTGTCAACTTCTATCAACTCCTTTCAACTCCTGTCAACTCCTGTCAACTTCTATCAACTCCTGTCAGCTTCTATCAACTCCTGTCAACTTCTATCAACTCCTGTCAACTTCTATCAACTCCTGTCAGCTTCTATCAACTCCTGTCAACTTCTGTCAACTCCTGTCAACTTCTATCAACTCCTGTCAACTTCTATCAACTCCTTTCAACTACTGTCAGCTCCTGTCAACTTCTATCAACTCCTGTCAACTTCTATCAACTCCTTTCAGCTCCTGTCAACTTCTATCAACTCCTGTCAGCTCCTGTCAACTTCTATTAACTCCTGTCAGCTCCTGTCAACTTCTATCAACTCCTGTCAACTCCTGTCAGCTCCTGTCAACTTCTATCAACTCCTGTCAACTTCTATCAACTACTGTCACCTCCTGTCAACTTCTCGTCTTTCCTCTACATCCTCTCTCTCTCTCTCTCTCTCTCTCTCTCTCTCTTATTTCACTGGCATCCCTTGCTTGTGCTTTCTCTCTTTTGTTGTTTGTTTGTTTTTTCCCACGGGGAACTTCAAGTGAGAAATGATGGTTACAACATCGCCATTTATCACAAGTTTTTAACACCGTTATTTTGTTTGTCCATAGTTTTTTCATTTTTTTCCGAATTATTTCTTGTTGATTTTACGATTATCTTCGCGTACCTCCAGGGGTATGTGTACCACCTTTGAAAAATACTCCTCTACGCCAGAGCCGATTTTATAGATTAATAAACTAGACAACTGCTTAAGGGACTAATTCCGGTACAATATCCTATGAAATAAGGTTTAATGGACAGTGTGTAGCCCTAGTATTTGAAGACTCCCACTATCACCTGTGTCAATCCATGGCCATTTCTATTTTGCTGTCACTGTACTTACTGCCATGCTGTAGGCATGGGCGTCACTAGGAATTTTTCCGGGGGGGGGGCCAAAATTTTCCAGGGGGGGGGTGCAAAAAACAACTTTATGACATTTTTTTTTAAATGTAAGGGTGGGGGAGCAAATGCCCCCCTCTTATATGACATTTTTTCAAAATGTAGGGGGGGGGGGGGCAAATGTCCCCCCCCCCCATGAATACGCCCATGGATGTAGGCGCTTTGCGTTTTTTGCAAATTTTGTAATGTAATAAGCTCTTTGATTTCTTTATTGCTACCACAATAAATTCAAGGGAAACCTTCATTTACTAAGCACCTAATTGCCAGCAAAAGGTAAATAGTTGGCGATTCGATTGAAAACACTATCGTAATAATGCGGCTGATTAGTAAATAAATGTAGAAATATATTACAAGAATATAAACAACCAAATAAATGAAATGTAAGATTTTAAAAAAAATTAAGTCTATCTCTCTTACCAAGGAAACGATCATTGGACACTTTATTTGGTATTCTGAATCGAAAATCCTTGTAAGTATGAGATGAAATCTATTAGATACAGTGCCATTATTTCCTCCCCCCAATAGGTGATAGTGCTATGGCCATGGAGGCACCACGGGAGATATAGCGGGACTTTAAGTTCAGTGGGATAGGGCCATAGGTTTGTGAGAGTTTTATTATTAGGGACATTGAGACACTTGTACAATGTCATTGTGGAAACACGACTGACCATCTCCACAACAGATAATATCAGCAGGGAAAAGAGTGGGCGGGGCTTAGACTTCACTATGACAGAGTTTTTACCTCATATACACTCCAATGAATCTATCAGCTGCTGAAGGAACCTTTTTTTTATTGTTTTTTGGTCTTTGAATTTTTGTCATTATCTCATTCACAATTATCATTGATGTCAATGATAACATTCACAATAATCATTGATGTCAATGTTAAGCATTCACAATAATCATTGATGTCAATGTTAAACAATCACAATAATGATTAATGTCAATGTTAAACATTCACAATAATCATTGATGTCAATGTTAAACATTCACAATAATCATTGATGTCAATGTTAAACATTCATCCATTTTTTGTTAAGGGGCAAATTTCTATCCCAAACAGATTCTTATTTTTGTTTTACTTTCTTCTATTGCTGTCGTTTATTTTTATTCCGCTGCAACCAGAAACAAAATACACAAAGGTAAAAACTCGAGTAAATAAATGTATTTGTTTACTTCTAAAATATGTACACATTTAATGAAGAAGACATGTTTATAGAACAAATTAATTGTAATCATGTTACAGTGGACTATATCTACAATACATTACACTCTACACATCTATTGTGGTTTTTTTCAAAACTCTGTATTCGGACGTTTAGACACATAGGCTTTAATTTTGTCATGATTGTCAACTTTCTTGTAGAAAGCTTGTAACAGTGGATAGCCCTCTGTGTTGACAGCTGAACGTTGTTGATAGTTGAAGACCAAATCATAAACCAACAGGTCTGCCAGAGTTAGCTAGATAGAGAGAATATCATTCATAAGTTTATGACAATATCAATAGCATTATAATATACATGAAGTAATAAATGTTTAAGAATCTTGTCAACAGAAATCAAATCTTCATAAAATGATGATGAAAGGTCAAATAAAAATTATTATTAGAATTATTAGAAACTGTTAAATGTGGATGAGGGAAGGGGTTAGTCACTGTTGCTTTATTTACTCTTCCCATTTTATTTTATTTTTGGTAAACAGCATCAATCAAGCAATAGCCGTTAAGTCAAGAGAACTAAAAAAATTATTTAGGTCTAAATAGTTTCAGCATAATATGTCTTATTAAACAAATACAATGGAACCTATGGTTAAGAAACAAGTTTACTACTAACTGTAGGTTAGATATTAGGTCTGTGAAATAAATTTTTATTTGGTTATAATTCTAATATCGTACGTTTTAAGATTAATATTAATATCAAAAACCTAACATTTCTGTAACTATTTATACCATTTTATTCATCAAAGAGTCACTTGTTGCGCACTATTGATAAATTGGGAAAGAACATAGGTCACCAAAATGAAGCAAAAGAATTTTAATTAAGAAATTAAAAATTCAAAAATTTCATAAATCTCAACAGCTGAAAATAAAAATTAATAGTAGCTGCATTAAACAAGTCCACAATTTTACTGTTTCTTTAGCTCAGCGGATTGGATTTATATGCTTGACCAACGAAAACCCACACACACACATCACGACTTTCATTTTAATATGTTAAGATTATTTAAAGCCGAAATAAAAAATGTTGTGGTAAAAAATAGAACGTAGAATTGTTTATTACCAGTGAAAAAAAAATCTTAAAAAAAAATACAAAAAGGTATTAGTTATATACTAGTAATGAGAGCTATTCATCTGACTTAAAGAAGAGTAATGAGAGCAGTTTATTTGACTTACAGAAGAGCCAACAAAATATCCACTTCCATTTTCTTTCAGAAGTTTTTCAAAAAAACCCAGATATTTTGGTGCTTCAACTTCTTTTAAGTTTTTTAGCAGCTCAGCCTGAAAAAGTCAATGCATTCATTTGTTTATCTTTCATTCAATAAGTCTGTTTATGAAAAACGTTATGAACATTTCTAAAGAGAAACATAATTAAGTCAATACCTTTTTCGCTTCATCTTTTTCATAATATGCCTTGCTGCCTGCATTCTGAAAATCAGTACACAACTGAACAACTTGATCAATTTTTAAACCATCTAAGTTAGTTTTACCGTACAAATCTGAAAACAATAATATGTTTATTAATTAGTTAAAAGGTTTTGTTAAAATTTATTTGAACCACTGGCTTTATAATAATAGACTTACTTATATACAAGAAACTAGGAATGTTTTCAACTAGGTTAATAGATTAAGTAATTATAATTGTGTCTAGGTGAGGTATCAGTTTACATGGAACATGTCCAGGCGTCCCGTAATGGTCTAGAAGTGGTCCAGATAAGTACGGAAACTGTTAACATTTTCCTACCCCCATTCTAATTCAATCTAAAAGTATTACTTGTACTAGTAACTTAAAACTTATTTTTTCTAAAAAAAACGGAAAGCGATTTTTAATATTAATGGCGCGAAAAAAAAAGTAAACTCATTGCCAAATTTATTTCTCACTTTAAGTAAAACTGTACACATTGTTTGTTATAAACAATTTATTTCTCACTTTAAGTAAAACTGTACACATTGTTTGTTATAAACAATTTATTTCTCACTTTAAGTAAAACTGTACACATTGTTTGTTATAAACAATTTATTTCTCACTTTAAGTAAAACTGTACACATTGTTTGTTATAAACAATTTATTTCTCACTTTAAGTAAAACTGTACACATTGTTTGTTATAAACAATTTATTTCTCACTTTAAGTAAAACTGTACACATTGTTTGTTATAAACAATTTATTACAATGCACTAGTGGATACTTCACATTCCTGAGATGCGTCTGTTGTGTAGGTCTAGATTTTTCGAATTTAGACTCTGAAATTATGAATGTAATACTTACAAAACTTTTATCGTACTTTACACCCTTCCCTCCCCCCCCCCATTTTTTTTCACATCAACGAGCGGTGGGGTAGCGGCCATTTTTTGTTCCATATCCCCACCCCGCCCTCTGTTGACCTCAAAAAAGTCAGGTAATATGACTAGACGTTTAATTATTTATAAATGTTTGTATCTATGCCTACATGTTTAATGAATTATAAATGCTTTTGGTAATAAACCTCTGCATATGTACTTACTGAACTCTCGCGCAAGATATGTTGCTATAGCCAAACTTTGACCAAATGATTTTCCGTCCACTTCCAAGACAGGAAGTTGACCGAATGGAGTTTCTGTAAAGTTAACGCAAGTTGGAATCAAAACAAAAAAAAAATCAACAAAAACATTAAAAACAATTTGATAACAGTTGTTCAAAAACAGGTTATTCCTTGTTTTATATTTACATTTATTAGTTATATTTTTAAAAATCACAAACTTGGTTTTAAGGCAGCCCATTGATCCCCTGCTAGTCTGACATCTTCATATTTCTGACCAGCTACTGCCAGAACCAGACGAGAGACTTCAGCTCTACCTCTTCCGTTAAAGTAGGTCAGTTTAATATTCTTTGGTGCCATGGTTACTAGTGATAGTAAAAAGAAAAACATTTACATTTAACAGAATCATGAAAGTATATGTATAACATTTAAATATTTTTTTTACTTCAGCTTTGTAAATTTAAAAACAATTCATTGGGGGGGGGGGTTGCTTTAAGCTGAGGATGTACCGAAAACTGACCGCCGAAGTATTTCAATGGACCCCGACACTAGATTGTAAGTATATTATTGAGGCCACTTGATCTATGCTATTTACCAGAATTGAAGACACAGCCAGACACAAACCCACAGAAAGTGAAAAGCTTATAAAATAAATAAAAAAAAAGGAAATAATTTTATAAGACTATTATAAAAGAACAAACTCGGTGCAGTACACTGTTTAAAAATAATTTAATACAACTTAAAAAAAAAACTTTACTCATCTTCTATCTACTTCTACTATAACAAACTACTTCAAAATAACTATATCTACTCTTAGCCTGCCAGCGCTATACTACTGCATCTTTCTCTAATCTAATGTTACTAACTTATTTCTAACTTAACTGAATATGACTGCACAAAGGTCGGGTGGGGTTAGGGGTGATCTCACCGGGGGGGGGGGGTGACTACGCTTTCTATGCATGTGTTATCAGTAGGCATCAAATCCAAGTTGGGAGCTTGGCCACTGCCATGTGTATTTTCGAAGGCAATGGCTTGGCTTGAGACCATACCTTGAACCTGTGTTACGTAATCAACACGGTCAACTAAGAGGGAAAATGAAAGTTTCACCTGTCGATGTAGGGAGGAGGCGGCGAAGGTGGGGGGGGGGCAAATTCTTAAAAGGAATAAACAGTACCTTGAGAAACACTGATGCCTTAATCCCAAAGGGCTTCACAAAAATTAACTAACCCAATTTTAAGTTAGGGGATAAACACCCTTGAGGCTCGATAGGCTTTTTATTTTTTATCACTACGTCTTAGGTGTAGAATGGGGCCACGAAAATGACATAATTATTAATATAGCTTATATAATAAAAACGGTACCGTTTATTCTTATATAACCTATATTTAAAAAATGATGTCATATTCAGGCCCCATTCTATACCACAAGAGCAGCTACCCATCTAACATAAATGTAGTTTAAATAATTTTGGTCATGCCTACTGAGGGCTGGGCATCGGTGTTTCTCAAGGAACCGTTTTTTCTTATATAGCCTATATTAATAATTATTCTAATGGTTAGTCATTTTTAGGGCCCCCATTCTACACCTTTTACGTAAAGATACAAGATAAAAAGCCCTAGGAGCCCCAAGAGCAGCTATCCCCGTAACATAAAATTAGTTAATTTTTTTGTGATGCCTTTTAAGGGCTGAGCATTAGTTTTTTTTTTTCTAAAGGTACCATTTTTTCTTTTAGCATTAATTAATAATATGTAGTTGGCAGCTACCTTTTTTCTAAACAATTCATGTAATCTCTAAACAAATGGCTGACAGTGTTTTAATTAATATAGAGAACCTTTTTTCCAATTTATTAAATGCATTTTTTAATAAATAACAATCAATACTATGATTTTGGAATGTTTATAGAGGTAAAGTATCAATAATACATATCAAAATAATTTTGGTCGGTATATTGTAATATTACCTACCTGTGAGAAATTAGCAGCGGTAATGTCCAAATACTTCTATCATCAAATGTTGCCAACTTATATACAACTCAATGATGCATATCTGGCGGGGTGAGGTGTGGATCTTTGAAGAACTAGTTGTGGGGAATGGGGAGTAGTGGGTTGTGGCCCTTGTCATTGGTCTACTAATGTCAAGGATTTTCTTTTTTTATGTAGCTTTCTCATTTTGTGGGTATTTTAATGTCTGTTTTTAAACTGATTTTTTTTTTATCTAAACTTTCTAAGTGATTATAAAAGTTTATTTCATTTAGTTCTGTTGTTTTTCATATAAAGGAATATTTAAATCTGCAATTGATCGGAATCCACGAATAACTCAAAGTTAATCTCAAGTTAAACATTCTTTGGTTACTTCCTGTACTCACTGTCATTCAACATATTTACCAACAGAAAAAAATTCAGATTGTTAGCACCTCGAAATACGAACACCCTGTACTACAAACTATTTTTTGTTTTGTATCTCGGTGAATGTTTTGGTTAACGAACTAAAGCCATGATTAGGATAAACTCTGCAAGTTTGCATTCCGACCACACAGTGATCGAGTGTCACCTGGGCCCGAGCAAAGATACTTTCTGCCTGAGGCTTTCAACCTAAATATAAGGTCCAAATTTTGTAAACAAAAATGACAAAACGTATCAGTATGAAATGTATTACGTCTTAAATTGCCACGTGACACATCATATGTCTCTGGCAGATGCAATAAAAGTGATATTCAGATTTCTTGCAGTTAGTTTCAAATGATTAGTTACCTTTCTATGGGGATGGGGGGAGGGCGGTCAGGTTTTGTATCCTCAAATATTTTGTGAATCAATTTTGAGTCTGTTCTTATTTAGTGAGGAGTAGAAAATATTGGGTTCGTAGTAGAAACGTTGGGCCCAAAGTAGAAAACATTGGGCCTAGTAGAAAACATTGGGCCCCTAGTAGAAAACATTGGGCCCCAAGAAGAAAACATTGGGCCCCTATAAAAGACTAACATCAGAAAGGGTTTAAAATTCGTTCGTCCACTTTAAATCCACCACTGAATCCACCCCTGTAACCACGTATTTACCCAGGTATATATTTTAAAGGTGTATAATGTCAACATATTTTATGCATTGTCATCAATGGGGGGGGGGGGGAAGCGGCATTTCCACCATTACCGTGCCAAGAAATTCGAAAGTTACCATTTTCCACGATAATGGGGCGACATTTTTAGAATTCGCCCCAGTTACCACTTACATTGTTACTCCACTGTCAAAATGTAACGAAAGATGTCAACGAAACATAATGAAAGATGGCATGACATCAACTAAATGCAATGAAAGATGTCAGGAGATCACCTAAATGTAATGAAAGATGTCAGGACATCAACTGAATGTAATGAAAGATGTCAGGAGATCAACTAAATGTAATGAAAGATTTAAGGAGATCACCTAAATGTAATGAAAGATGTCAGAACATCAACTGAATGTTATGAAAGATTTAAGGAGATCACCTAAATGTAATGAAAGATTTAAGGAGATCACCTAAATGTAATGAAAGATGTCAGGACATCAACTGAATGTAATGAAAGATTTAAGGAGATCATCTAAATGTAATGAAAGATTTAAGGAGATCAACTAAATGTAATGAAAGATTTAAGGAGATCACCTAAATGTAATGAAAGATTTATGGAGATCACCTAAATGTAATGAAAGATTTAAGGAGATCACCTAAATGTAATGAAAGATTTAAGGAGATCACCTAAATGTAATGAAAGATGTCAGGACATCAACTGAATGTAATGAAAGATTTAAGGAGATCACCTAAATGTAATGAAAGATGTCAGGACATCAACTGAATGTAATGAAAGATTTAAGGAGATCACCTTAATGTAATGAAAGATGTCAGGACATCAACTGAATGTAATGGCAGATGTCAGGACATCAACTGAATGTAATGAAAGATTTAAGGAGATCACCTAAATGTAATGAAAGATGTCAGGACATCAACTGAATGTAATGAAAGATGTCAGGACATCAACTAAATGCAATGAAAGATTTAAGAAGATCAACTAAATGTAAATAAAGGTGTCAGGACATGAACCAAATGTAATGAAAGATTTAAGGAGATCATCTAAATGTAATGAAAGATTTAAGGAGATCAACTAAATGTAATGAAAGATTTAAGGAGATCAACTAAATGTAATGAAATATTTAAGGAGATCATCTAAATGTAATGAATGATTTAAGGAGATCATCTAAATGTAATGAAAGATTTAAGGAGATCATCTAAATGTAATGAATGATTTAAGGAGATCAAGTAAATGTAATGAAAGATTTAAGGAGATCATCTAAATGTAATGAAAGATTTAAGGAGATCAACTAAATGTAATGAAAGATTTAAGGAGATCAACTAAATGTAATATGGGATGAGATGTGTCAAACGGTCAATCTAGTTTAGTCCGGTAAAAGTGTGTGTAAGAGCGTTAATAGTTTGACGCAGTTTACAGTCAGGGAAATGTGTGTGAGAGATAGGTGACAGTTTGACGCAGTTTACAGTCAGGTAAATGTGTGTGAGAGAGAGGTGACAGTTTGACGCAGTTTAGTCAGTTAAATGTGTGTGTGAGAGTGGTGAAAGTTTGACGCAGTTAGTCAGGTAAATGTGTGTGTGAGAGAGGTGACAGTTTGACGCAGTTTAGTCAGTTAAATGTGTGTGTGAGAGAGGTGACAGTTTGACGCAGTTTAGTCAGTTAAATGTGTGAGAGTGGTGACAGTTTGACGCAGTTTAGTCAGTTAAATGTGTGTGTGAGAGTGGTGACAGTTTGACGCAGTTTAGTCAGTTAAATGTGTGAGAGTGGTGACAGTTTGACGCAGTTTAGTCAGTTAAATGTGTGTGTGAGAGAGGTGACAGTTTGACGCAGTTTAGTCAGTTAAATGTGTGAGAGTGGTGACAGTTTGACGCAGTTTAGTCAGTTAAATGTGTGTGTGAGAGTGGTGACAGTTTGACGCAGTGTAGTCAGGTAAATGTGTGTGTGAGAGAGGTGACAGTTTGACGCAGTTTAGTCAGTTAAATGTGTGTGTGAGAGAGGTGACAGTTTGACGCAGTTTAGTCAGTTAAATGTGTGAGAGTGGTGACAGTTTGACGCAGTTTAGTCAGTTAAATGTGTGTGTGAGAGAGGTGACAGTTTGACGCAGTTTAGTCAGTTAAATGTGTGAGAGTGGTGACAGTTTGACGCAGTTTAGTCAGGTAAATGTGTGTGTGAGAGTGGTGACAGTTTGACGCAGTTTAGTCAGGTAAATGTGTGTGTGAGAGTGGTGACAGTTTGACGCAGTGTAGTCAGGTAAATGTGTGTGTGAGAGTGGTGACAGTTTGACGCAGTGTAATCAGGTAAATGTGCGTGTGAGAGTGGTGACAGTTTTAGGCAGTTAGTCAGGTAACTGTATGCGTGAGAGTGGTGAAATGTTTTATTCTGAGAGAAAGAAAACAAGTCAGCAGCCATTTGGTTTGTTTCTGTATTCATTTGTATTTTTAGAGCATTTTCGAAAAAAAATGCTCTATTGTCCCCGTTTTGTCTGTCTGTCTGTCTGTCCGTTATCACCCTAGATCTCAACAACCATAAGTCCTAGACCCATGATGTATATATCATTTTGTAGGTCTTGGCCTGCCATGTGTGCATCAAAAGTTCATTTCGCGATCTGACCACTGAGGGCTGGACATCAGTGTTTTTACCGTTTTTTACTATATAAGCTATATTAATAATTATGTCATTTTCATGGCCCTATTCTACACCTTACACGTTCAATAACCCATTCATTTGGTGCGAATTACTGCAGCACGTAGTTTCACCAAGATTGACGTCACACGTGTTCTGCGCAGTAGAGTATTTTTTCTTCAGCCACAATAATTTTATTTTCGAAAAATACTTAAGAAACTTGTCAAATCATAATGAAATGGTAAGAATATTGCATTGTCATTGGGTTGTGAGCTATACTGAAAGTATCAGAGCTATATCTTTTCGGAAAGTGGTCTAAAATTGGTGCCGAATTCCGTTACTGTGTACTATATTTAGCACCAGTAATTTCCCTTGATTTAGATAAGATTGTGACCTATTCGCCATACATATTTAATTTTTATTTATTAAGAAACTCATCAAATGAAATAGTAAGCTTGTGTTCTGAGTTTAATTGAAAGTATCAGAGCTATGCAACAATTGACGGAGTTTTCGGACGATTAAATGACTACAATTTAGAGTGTTTCAATTATGAGTCATATTTCAGTGACTACATACCACTTGTAGATAGATTTAAGAGAAAATAAATTATTACACAATTGAATTTATAAACATTTCCAAAATGTACAAATATTTACTGAAAGCTAACATACGTACTGATACATAACACGAAAATGCGCTAACACGTCCTGTGTCCAGAATGGAACAGGCTTAATTGCTTGTTTTGAGATTCGAATGTTTCATGATAAGTCTTATTTTGTTTGTATTTTTAGAATCTACGATCAACTCGATAAACTTCTTTCATTTTGAGATCAATGCAACATTCAGGACAAGTGCCATGACTCCACCTATTTATACATGACTTGACCTATTTAGACATGACAAGGCAAAATATTTCATGTGTCGATATGATTCAGCAGAAAATGTAATGATGGAAGGAAAAAGTTCTTAGCCCCAGTTAGTATACCACACCGTATTTATATGTAATGAAGCCACTTCCACACCATATATTTATGTTCTTTGCGTACCACTGTCGAAAGCCTAGCTATTGATTTCTCGATCGATCTACGGAATGCTAAATTTGTTTTGTTCAATAAATCAATATCGGGTTGTTGTTGCTGTTTTCATATCGTTTCCTAGAGTAATAAAAATTGTAGGTTAACATGTTTCATATTCAGAAATCAGAAATGTGGACTAATTATTAAACTAGTTGATAGGTGTATGTGAAGTCAAATGTTTCATTTAAAACGTGTCATTGATAAAATTCAATGAAAATGTTCACATTAACAAATCTAAATTATGATCGCACCAGGGCGGCAGTGCGGCACTGACTATAATTTAAGAAGATTTTTACTTTCATTAAACGTTTATCAATTTAGTTGACGGACGTTTCAAATCAATTTGTGACTGTTAGCAATAAGAGATTGGTTCATGATGTGTAACAAGTGAAGATAGAAGAAAGATGTATTTATCAATGTGGGGGCATGATTTATTTATCAATGTGGGGCATGATGTATGTGTCAATGTGGGGCATGATGTAGTTATCAATGTGGGGCATGATGTATTTATCAATGTGGGGCATGATTTATTTATCAATGTGGTGCATGATGTCGTTATCGATGTGGTGCATGATGTCGTTATCGATGTGGGGCATGATGTAGTTATCGATGTGGAGTATGATGTAGTTATCAATGTGGTGCATGATGTAGTTATCAATGTGGGGTATGATGTAGTTATCGATGTGGTGCATGATGTCGTTATCGATGTGGGGTATGATGTGGTTATCGATGTGGTGCATGATGTCGTTATCGATGTGGGGTATGATGTGGTTATCGATGTGGTGCATGATGTCGTTATCGATGTGGGGCATGATTTATTTATCAATGTGGGGTATGATGTAGTTATCAATGTGGTGCATGATGTCTTTATCAATGTGGGGCATGATGTATTTATCAATGTGGGGCATGATTTATTTATCAATGTGGTGCATGATGTCGTTATCGATGTGGTGCATGATGTCGTTATCGATGTGGGGCATGATGTAGTTATCGATGTGGAGTATGATGTAGTTATCAATGTGGTGCATGATGTCGTTATCGATGTGGGGTATGATGTAGTTATCGATGTGGTGCATGATGTCGTTATCGATGTGGGGCATGATTTATTTATCAATGTGGGGTATGATGTAGTTATCAATGTGGTGCATGATGTCGTTATCGATGTGGGGCATGATGTAGTTATCGATGTGGAGTATGATGTAGTTATCAATGTGGTGCATGATGTAGTTATCATTGTGGGGTATGATGTAGTTATCGATGTGGTGCATGATGTAGTTATCATTGTGGGGCATGATTTATTTATCAATGTGGGGTATGATGTAGTTATCAATGTGGTGCATGATGTCGTTATCGATGTGGGGCATGATGTAGTTATCGATGTGGTGCATGATGTCGTTATCGATGTGGGGCATGATTTATTTATCAATGTGGGGTATGATGTCGTTATCAATGTGGTGCATGATGTCGTTATCGATGTGGGGCATGATTTATTTATCAATGTGGGGTATGATGTAGTTATCAATGTGGTGCATGATGTCGTTATCGATGTGGGGCATGATGTAGTTATCGATGTGGTGCATGATGTCGTTATCGATGTGGGGCATGATTTATTTATCAATGTGGGGTATGATGTAGTTATCAATGTGGTGCATGATGTCGTTATCGATGTGGGGCATGATTTATTTATCAATGTGAGGCATGATGTAGTTATCAATGTGGTGCATGATGTCTTTATCAATGTGGGGCATGATGTCGTTATCGATGTGGGGCATGATTTATTTATCAATGTGGTGCATGATGTCGTTATCGATGTGGGGCATGATGTCGTTATCGATGTGGGGCATGATTTATTTATCAATGAGGGGTATGATGTAGTTATCAATGTGGTGCATGATGTCGTTATCGATGTGGGGCATGATTTATTTATCAATGTGAGGCATGATGTAGTTATCAATGTGGTGCATGATGTCGTTATCAATGTGGGGTATGATGTAGTTATCGATGTGGTGCATGATGTCGTTATCGATGTGGGGCATGATTTATTTATCAATGTGGGGTATGATGTAGTTATCAATGTGGTGCATGATGTCTTTATCAATGTGGGGCATGATGTATTTATCAATGTGGGGCATGATTTATTTATCAATGTGGTGCATGATGTCGTTATCGATGTGGTGCATGATGTCGTTATCGATGTGGGGCATGATGTAGTTATCGATGTGGAGTATGATGTAGTTATCAATGTGGTGCATGATGTAGTTATCAATGTGGGGTATGATGTAGTTATCGATGTGGTGCATGATGTCGTTATCGATGTGGGGCATGATTTATTTATCAATGTGGGGTATGATGTAGTTATCAATGTGGTGCATGATGTCGTTATCGATGTGGGGCATGATTTATTTATCAATGTGAGGCATGATGTAGTTATCAATGTGGTGCATGATGTCGTTATCAATGTGGTGCATAATGTCGTTATCGATGTGGGGCATGATTTATTTATCAATGTGGGGCATGATGTATGTGTCAATGTGGGGCATGATGTAGTTATCAATGTGGGGCATGATGTAGTTATCAATGTGGGGCGTGATGTAGTTATCAATGTGGGGCATGATGTATTTATCAATGTGGGGTATGATGTGGTTATCGATGTGGTGCATGATGTCGTTATCGATGTGGGGCATGATTTATTTATCAATGTGGGGCATGATGTATGTGTCAATGTGGGGCATGATGTAGTTATCAATGTGGGGCATGATGTAGTTATCAATGTGGGGCGTGATGTAGTTATCAATGTGGGGCATGATGTAGTTATCAATGTGGTGCATGATGTCGTTATCGATGTGGGGCATGATTTATTTATCAATGTGGGGCATGATGTATGTGTCAATGTGGGGCATGATGTAGTTATCAATGTGGGGCATGATGTCGTTATCGATGTGGGGCATGATTTATTTATCAATGTGAGGCATGATGTAGTTATCAATGTGGTGCATGATGTCTTTATCAATGTGGGGCATGATGTCGTTATCGATGTGGGGCATGATTTATTTATCAATGTGGTGCATGATGTCGTTATCGATGTGGTGCATGATGTCGTTATCGATGTGGGGCATGATGTAGTTATCGATGTGGAGTATGATGTAGTTATCAATGTGGTGCATGATGTAGTTATCAATGTGGGGTATGATGTAGTTATCGATGTGGTGCATGATGTCGTTATCGATGTGGGGCATGATTTATTTATCAATGTGGGGTATGATGTAGTTATCAATGTGGTGCATGATGTCGTTATCGATGTGGGGCATGATTTATTTATCAATGTGAGGCATGATGTAGTTATCAATGTGGTGCATGATGTCGTTATCAATGTGGTGCATAATGTCGTTATCGATGTGGGGCATGATTTATTTATCAATGTGGGGCATGATGTATGTGTCAATGTGGGGCATGATGTAGTTATCAATGTGGGGCATGATGTAGTTATCAATGTGGGGCGTGATGTAGTTATCAATGTGGGGCATGATGTATTTATCAATGTGGGGTATGATGTGGTTATCGATGTGGTGCATGATGTCGTTATCGATGTGGGGCATGATTTATTTATCAATGTGGGGCATGATGTATGTGTCAATGTGGGGCATGATGTAGTTATCAATGTGGGGCATGATGTAGTTATCAATGTGGGGCGTGATGTAGTTATCAATGTGGGGCATGATGTAGTTATCAATGTGGTGCATGATGTCGTTATCGATGTGGGGCATGATTTATTTATCAATGTGGGGCATGATGTATGTGTCAATGTGGGGCATGATGTAGTTATCAATGTGGGGCATGATGTCGTTATCGATGTGGGGCATGATTTATTTATCAATGTGAGGCATGATGTAGTTATCAATGTGGTGCATGATGTCTTTATCAATGTGGGGCATGATGTCGTTATCGATGTGGGGCATGATTTATTTATCAATGTGGTGCATGATGTCGTTATCGATGTGGTGCATGATGTAGTTATCAATGTGGGGCGTGAGGTAGTTATCAATGTGGGGCATGATGTATTTGTCAATGTGGGGCATGATGTATTTATCAATGTGGTGCATGATGTAGTTATCAATGTGGGGCGTGATGTAGTTATCAATGTGGGGCATGATGTATTTATCAATGTGGGGCGTGATGTAGTTATCAATGTGGGGCATGATGTATTTATCAATGTGGGGCATGATGTCGTTATCGATGTGGGGCATGATGTAGTTATCAATGTGGGGCATGATGTAGTTATCAATGTGGGGCATGATGTGTAACATGGTAAAGATAAATGAATGATGTAGTGACTGATCACACCTATACGACACCACAAGTGACGGATCACGCCTATACGTCACCACAAGTGACAGATCACACCTATACGACACCACAAGTGACTTAGTAACAGGACACACTTAAACGACAATGAATGTAAAATGAGTGGCATTTGTTCTGGTGTGCAAGATACATTTTATATTATTTAGCAGGTTGGGTTCCATTCACTGCCCACAGTCTAAACCAGCCATGGGCAACTATTCATAAGAAATGTAAACGAGGCCCTTGGCCAGGGGCGCCGAGAGCCAACAAGGGCCCCAGGGCAGGACATCATTGCGGGCCCCTTAATAAACAATGAGTCGTGAAAAACTGACATGGCCGGGGCGGCAGGGCCCCCTTACATATGCGGGCCCCCTGGCAATAACCCCCTGCTCCCCCTCTCGGCGTGCCTGCCCTAGGCTAGTGAAGAGACCAGGTTAATTTCCCAGTATAAAACACTGTTTAATTTATTCGAACAAAGTCGTCTGAATACTAAAAAAGAACTTTAATTGATATCCACCATAGATATATAAGAAATCAAATATTAATATAGCGTTATAGATCGGAATCAGCCTACATCTGGTTCTGTTTGTAGTTTGCCCCAGTTTACTCAAGCGAAACTGGGTTTTAGTACGCAGTGTTAAACTTACACACCAAAGTCCACCGGCTGAGCGATCAGTAAAGGTAATTGTAATAAGAAAATGTTAAATTTCGATTGTTATTTAAGATTAGTCTTATTTCGGTCATTTAGAGTAATAGTTTTACAATTATTTTTAAAGATTAATGTTAAAGTAAAATAATAATAATTGGCAGACACGTAAAAGAACTTTTGTTTTTATAGTCTTATTCATTTAGTTTTTGACACTACACACAATACAAAAGTGCTAAGACGTTTATTATTCTACTAGCTGAACAGGCCCGGTACCCGGACCGGCTATTTGGCATGCAGTTGGAGTTGAAAATGGTGATGCGCTCACACCATATCATTGACTAATCTTAATTCATTCATAATATTTTAAAGGACTATTTCTCAATAGTTATTTTTTTATAATGTATCAATTCTCTTTCACTTAGCCCCACACCCATCCTTCCCTCCCTCCCTCCCCCGCCCGCCACCCCCTTCCACTCAAGGCATGCCCGAATCGCAGTGGGTCTCAATGTACAAAATACAAAAAGGGGCATTAAGTATAACTGCATGTTCACCCTGTTAACAATACCACGTGACACATCTCCCTACCTCTCCCCCCCCCACCCGTTAAACACTCCTTTCCCAACCCTACACCACCATTCCAACAGTTCTTTTTTTTTTATAATTTTATAATTTATCATGTTTAACATGACAAATTAAAAAAAAAGAGAGACGTGATGTTAAAAAATTAGCGGTGTTGCAACTTGAATCGTCTGCTTGACCCCCCCCCCCTTTTCTGCAACCATTTGGTTTATTCCCACCCCTATCCCAACCAACTCGGTAATATATATTTGAGCGCGTTAACAATCAGTCTTTGTACAAAAAATAGCTTTTTATCAGGGTTGTTAACAATACTCTTAAATTGTATCGTCAATACCGATACCAATACTTCATGAAAATAGTATCGCCAATACCAATACAAATACTCAAGTAAAAATGTATTGCCAAAATCGATACCGATACAATACAGATACTTTTGAGAACAACAAACTATTTTTATTTTTAAAAAAAGTCAAAACAATAAAATACAATGTCAAAGCACAAATTTAATGCTAATCACTTTAGTACTTGACGGATTGCCAAGTGGTGTAGATAATCGACTGTTGACTTCAGAGTCATGGGTTCAATCCTAGGGGAGAACAATGGGAATTTTCCCACAAGTTCACCCAGTTTTAAATAGGTACCCGACTTTAAGCTGGGGAAGTAAAGGCGGCTGGGCGTTGTACTAACCACACTATCCCTTCATATGCCGAGGTCATAGAAACAGATGAATCCCCGATGGACCGTCAGGGCTAATGGAACTTTACTATTTCATCACTTGGCAGAACGTAAGAAGAACATAATTTCAAAACGATCATTGCTTAGCCTAGAACTTAATGGCTTTAAAATACGCTCACCTAATGAAAACAGGCACTCAACTCAGCACTAGCCGATCAACTCAGCAATATAGTTTCTTAATGCTTGGGTAGGTTGGGTAGGGTGCTAATGACAGCATTTCTGATGAGTTATCTTCATGATATCTGTCTACTTTAGCAGAACTTCACTCTTAAGCTGGTTCTGCCGCCGTGCAGTAAAACTGAACAGCTGACTGTATAGAAGCTGCAACCACCCTGCCGAGTAAGTGGAGTGGAAACTGCACTCAGTGCACTGCAAGCACGCTTTAAGTTTTGTTCAACTTCATCCTTGTGATCCAAGTTGTCTTGGCGGGGAGGTGGGTGGTATTAATAGTGGTAGGGCTGATGGTTATCATTACAAGTAGTGATTGAATTTATGAAGATTACTTTTAAAACAATGTATTAAAATCTCTATTGTTTTTCTGCAATTAGCTAATAGTGGCAACAGAAAAGTATTGGTATCGAGTATCGAAAATTTTTCGTTTAAAATGTATCGGCGATACACAAATCAATACTTGATACAAAAAGGATCGGCAATACAGCAACCGATACTGAAAAAAATATCGTCGATACTGTATTGGCCGATACCGATACTTCGATACTAACAACCCTGCTTTTTATATAATTCATCCCAAAGAAAATAATCCTCTTTATGGGTACAGAAACTTAACAAAAACAACCCCCAACTATTAAACATAATTTGCGCACACTACTCAATATCATTTAAAAATCTTAATTCATTAATAAGAAATCCTTGTTGTGTTTAGCATTCCCCATTTTTATTCAAGAAAGATTCCTTTGATGAACAAAATGCGCACCAAACATACTCGCATTTAACATACATTGTCTCTTTTTAGTTTCTATAATTTTGGAATTCCCCAGACTATTTTTATAGATGACACGCACTGTTTTTTTTTTTAACTCCGCAAAGGTGTGACGTAGAACTCAGACTTTTTTTTAGCGATGTAAGCTTTCAACCCGTATTTTTAACGTACAGACATGCGGCTTTTATCGCCATGAGCATACTTAACACCGCACGGTGTGTAGATCTGTCGAACGTACGCATAGGTTAGACCAGAGGTTTTCAACCTGTGGTCCGCGGACCCCCAGGGGTCCGTGGGGAGCTTCAAAGGGGTCCGTGGGCAAATCAATGAAATTAGGGATTTCCTCGAATAAAATGTTGCGTTGTTTGGTTGAGTGGTTAGCTTTTAGCTAAACAAAAAAAATACAAGCTATGCCAATGTTTCCGGTACAGACAACAATGTGCAGAATGGAAAACTCCGCTAGTATTTGCTTATGCTACGTCTGAAATATGAACTAGAGTGCATACTACATGTACTTGTGTAGTGAGTTTTTGAGTCATGTCATCTTGGCAATACTTCTTACTTGCTGAGATCTGGCGTCACTGTTAAAACATCCGCAAGTGCGACAGCGTGTGTATTGTTGATAAATAGTCTGGTTGATCATGTTGTAATGTTTTTATAATATACTTTGGAAGGGCAGAAATGCGCCATAGGTACTATGAGATTACAATGTCGGTCATGTTTAGAGAGAGAGTTTGTATTTTTAGGTGACACATACCTGGGAAAAAGATGACCTGGTTTGGCTGGAATTAAAAGCAAGGCTTAGTGCCCTTGTGTTTTCAAGAGATAAATGTTGTGATAAGCTAATTATCTACTGTCTGGTGTCGTATGTATGGCGCCGAACTTCCACATGGGCTTGATTAATGCTAAAAGAATCAGTGTCCCAAAGTTTCTAGGTTGATCATTGTATTTTCAAGAATATGGACCATTGGGTCAGGGATGAGAGTTAATTAATTAGTTTGTCACTAAATTACAAAGGTTCAGGGTTACTGATATTTTGACTGAAATGACAGAATATCCCCAATGAGGGGCGGACCAATCAGAGACAACAACATGGGTGAGAAGACGCAGTAATTAGGGTCATCAAAGAAGTTGGCAGATCTTTTGATAGGTATAGAGATTTATAGAGATTGGAAGAGAGAAAGAGAGGGGAGGAGGAAAACAGAGTGGTACAGACATACAGTTCGAAAAAAATAGGCAGCCCACAGGATAGAGTAGTGATGTTTCAGTGAATATGTATCTTGGAGTGTATAGTTTCATGCTACTTATATTTTAAAATTATACTTTGTGTAATCGTCACATAAAGTACATAAATAGCACTTGGCATTTTAAATCATTTATTTGTGTAGTCTGTGAATAAGTACACTAACTAATAATACGAATAGTTATGACACCTAGTAGCATGGATACATTTCTGAAAAGGAAAACTGACCAGAACCTGGAAGATTCTGATGATCAAGCAGCCAAAGACGAACGAAAAAGAAAACAGCGCAAGTATAATCCAGAATATATATCATTTGGCTTCACCGCAGGGGGGACAGATGCTGACCAACCTCTTTGTGTCGTGTGCTTGCAAACATAATCGAACGATGCGATGAAGCTTGCGAAATTGAGACACCATTTGACCACAATGCATTCAAAACTTGCCAGTAAACCGAAGGAATACTATGAGAGGAGTACTCGCTTCTGTCAGATAAAGCCATCAATGTCCTGCTATCATTTTCTACGACGTACTTGTGCGAAACTCCATTCTCTGCTGTTACTGCGATGAAGACCAAATACAGGTCCAGACTGGACATTGAACATGAAATACGAATATGTTTATCACGCATGCCATCATGTTTGGACAAACTCTATAGTGCAAAAACAGGCACAGCCTTCCCACTGAACGGAAAACTGTGTAACGGACATACCAGTGGAATATATACTCGGTGAGTGTTTCATTATTTGGATAGATAGCTATTATCGTAAATAAACATGTACTTTAAATATTCGCTCAAGGATCACAATGGCTCCAGGAAATATTGAGGTAATTTATTTTGATGCCAGAGGTCGAGCAGAAATACTTCGAATTTTGTTAGCAGCCGCAGGACAACAATATAAAGATGTCCGACTAACTAAAGAAACCTGGCCAGCAGAGAAACCAAGTAAGTGTCCTTTATTTCATCTCTATTTAAATAACAAAAAAATGTATGATAAAACTGAGTGCTTATTTACTTTATCTTGGATTATAAGCAATATGGGCCTAAGCACGTGATTATCCAAATATATACTTCCAATTATTAAAAGGATGCTTTTTTTTTCTTTTGCAATGACATTAGTTTTTCTGTTTCTATGTAAGCCTACTTTTCCTAGAATACATAGAAAAATAACTTCGTAGTTTTGAGCACCACAATCCACAAGTTAATTTTTATTCTTCATTGAATACAACTGATTTTAAAGTACATAACGCTAATGAAAACACGTTCATTCAATACATAACGTTAATGAAAACACGTTCATTCAATATTAAGGAGGGGTGTGTGTGCTCTTGTTTTGTGGTTTGGTCATCTAGGGGAGTTAATCGGGCACTGACTATATGCCTTATGTAATTAAGACCTAACTTAAATGTTTTAATTAAAGTGAATTCATCATTTTTTTAAACAGATACTCCATTTGGACAACTTCCCTGCATCGAACTGGATGGCAAGAGATATGGTCAAAGTGTTGCTATCGCTACTTACTTAGCGCGTGAATTTGGTAATATATTTTGTTACTACGTCTATACTATCACACATAATAATATTATTACTTTAATATAAATCTGAAGGTAAGATGGCGAAAAAAAATAGGGATGACTAAATTATTTTGTTACAAAAGTTATTACAAAAGTATTTCTCTCTCTCACACACACACACACACGCTCGGCAATCTAGTATTAATGTTATATGAGGTTTTACAATGTTGCTAAAATGAAAAAAACATTTTCTTTTACTATTTCTATCATTGTTTAACTATATCTACTTATTGTTTTACTAAATCTGCTTATTGTTTTACTATACCTACTCACTGTTTTACTATATCTATTTATTGTTTTAGGTTTTTATGGGAAAACAAACCTGGAATCTCTTGAAATTGATCAAGTTGTTCAGCTAACACAGGACTTCATATCTGTTATTGTTAAAGCTATATTCAGTCCAGATGAATCTAAAAAAGTTTGTCAGAAATTAATAATAAACTCATGCACACACACACAAAAAAAACAGAAAATTACATAAGTTGTTTAACAGTAGATTAGCATCTGAAGTTTAACAGAAGACTACATCTGCAGTTTAAAACTAGAAAATTATATCTATAATTTAACAATAGTAGACTACATCTAAATTTTAATAATAAGATTCTTTTACAATAGAAACACTAGAAGTTTATATCTGCAGTTTAATATCTTCTAAACATAATCAGTAAATGAAATTGTATGAGTTGATTATTTATTTATTATTAAATTTATAAAAAACTTTGTGATATTTAATTAAAATGTATACTACCTACAAATAGCTGTTAATTTTAAAATTTTTTTAACCCTTTTTTCTTCTTAATTTCAAAGGCAGAACTTGTAATTAAATTAAAGGAAGAAGATGGACCTAAATTTGTTGGACTATTTGAAAAACTATTGGTACAAAATGGCAAGGGCTACTTTGTGGGTTCTTCTGTAAGTTCTGTTGAACATTATTACTATTAACATTTTTGTTTGCTTATAATTTTCTTGTTCCTACCATTCAACTGTTTTAATGTGATGTCCTCCATGTGTATTCTCCTTATAAATTCACCTTCCCATAAATATCATACTTGAAATTAGGTTGCCATAATCTTTTTTAATCTCTGACTGATGTCCCATTTTTTTTTAAATACCCTTTTGGGGGAAACAAATAAACGAATCAAGAGACATATATCTGTTGTGCTTTTAAACATTATTTTTGTAGGCTTATAGACTTGGTGGCACCCATCTCATTTCCAAGTCACCGTTGAATATTTTTGGCTTTACCAGGGAACCCTGTGCCCCCTTTGCATGTGATATGATTTCACTATCAACTTCGCTATCCAGTACATACGTCCTAATCAGAAAAGTAGAGCTTTTTTTTCATCCATTATCACAAATTGTGTATTAGTTAACAATTTATTCAAATATTATGGAATATATAATTTGTCTTTTCTCCAGCTGACATTGGGAGACATGTATGTTTATGACATCATTGACAGCATGAAAGCAAGAAATATTGTCAACATCGACAACTCACCAAATCTGAAGAAGTTGATTCAAAATGTAGAAAACAATGAAAAGATCAAAACTTACTTACAGACCAGAAAACCATCTGAAACATGAATAGTTTCTTCAGAAAAATCCAATTAATTTTGACTGTTATCTTAGCTTTCTTAAATCTAAGTCAATCATTTGTAGAGATTTGATGTTAGACACAATTAATTAAAGGAGTGTGAAGTAAAGTATTGATTTCATGTTTGATTTAATTCCAGCCCTTATGCAGTTATTAATGATAAACTTACCAGTAAGAAATCTATGGACTGTTTATCTAACATCACTGGTATTTGGAATGGGGCAATATGTCACGGGTGGAACTTACATTGCCACCAGCTAGAAGTGGAACCTGTTATATTTTAGTACTTTTTGACCTGAGAATGAGGTAGAATTTCTTATTCCACCCAGGGGTTGTGTGGCCAGCACATCAACTGAATGCTTCATGACATATTTTACAATATATTTATACAAGAAGCATTTTAAGCCAGACTAGTTTAACCAATTTCATGGCTTAAATCCCTTCATATAACTGACTAAAAAATTTATAAGTAACCAATTGAAACAAGCTATATTAAACAAATAACATTATTTTTAATAATTGTTTAGTAATAAAAAAAAATGTATTAAAACAACTCCATAAATATTTTTTACAGTAAAAAGAAATAACAATTGTGTCCATAATTGGACTTATAAAAGTATTCTCTATATAAAACAGATTACTGAATTCAATTTATCAATGAAAATATCCTCTGAATACCTAAAACTTGAAGATTTTTCTATACATAAACTTGTAGATAAGAAGCTGAAACACCTAAATTAAAGTAAGTTAGCAACTTTAAAAAATCTCTATTTCAAACTTCAGCTATTTTGAATAAATCACTATGACCAAACAGGAATGAAATTAAATTAAACACTTCAATAAAAACAGACACAACAGAAAATGCCAGTTTTACAAATACATGTAATATATTTTAATTTCTGAACAAACAAAATTAAATTCAACAATCCATTAAAAAAATTCATGAGTAAACATTTTTAGTAGGTACGACTGAACACAAATGAACTCCAATGCTGCCAATTATATATATCCGTTACCTTAATACAATACTCTGCATTCATCATCCAAGTCAACAAGTATCAGTTTATAAACCAAGTTACCTTTATCAATAATTTGTCTAGTGATTTATTAAAATGAGTTGTATCTGAGACAATATTACAATAGTGAGACATAAATATTACAATACACTTAAATCACTTTTCAGTAACTGATACGGACAATAAAATACTTTCATTATTGATAAAAATAAAGTATCAAAAATGTAAATAAAATCACATGACTTATTAAATAAGATGAGTGAATAATTTAAATTCAATAATTTATTTCATAAGATGAGTGAATAATTTAAATTCAATAATTTATTTCATAAGATGAGTGAATAATTTAAATTCAATAATTTATTTCATAAGATGAGTGAATAATTTAAATTCAATAATTTATTTCATAAGATGAGTGAATAATTTATTACATCAGATTGTTAAAAGAATTTAAATTGAATGACTAATAGAAAATGGTGATAATTTCAAAATGTTAAACACAACCGTAAAATTTGAAATAAAAAAAAATTTAATAAAATAAAGATTTACAATTAATAAATAATTGGTGCATGTTAAAGAATTCAGTTATATAGACAAAACTTATTAATTTTATCTTCATCATGTAACAGTACACAAAGGAATATGATTTAAATCAAAATCAAAACTTTAAAAGTCCTGTAAAAATAAGTCAAATGGTAAGTTTGAGTTATACAAGCTTGTTAAGATTAATGCATACAGCTGTATACAAGGACTGTATCAAAAATGGTAAAGAAATTATATAATGAATAGATTACAAATTCATCTTCATTTATTACTATCCATTATAAAATTAAAACCCTACATTTCAACATGTATGAAAATTTAAGAAACTGCTCATTTTTTTGCAAATATAATTTTAAAAAATACCAAGTGCTCTTTGATTAATTAAAATTTAAATTTAGAACTGAATTTTACTTTAAATTAAGATACAATCTAATTTTTTAAATAATAATCAGTTGAGGATTTCTTAAAGTATAAACATTAAAACAAAATGACTAAAGAATGGAATTTTTTCAACAACAGGTTAAATAACAAAATATACTGGTCATAATGTCAGCACAACTATTTATGAGTGTCTTGATGTTTTATTTAAACATTTGTGGTTCACAGTTGTAACAAAAATAAATAAAAAATTCAACAAATTGTCATATAAAAAAAATTCCTTACATCAAATTTTACATTGTTTTATACTTCACCGGGTCTTACAAGACAGCTTTATCAGAATTCATAATGCAACATACCATTGTCATATCATTATATATCTTCACTTTCTATATTCATATGTTTCTTTGCCTGAATGCATTTTAATTTAAAACTTTTAGTATTTTGTTTCTGTATTTAAATTTGTTCACAGAAATTAACGAACAGGTTTACAACTAAAAAAAAGGGGGGGGATCATGCTGCTGGACTACTGACTAGAAGGTCCAGGGTTTGACTACTGACCAGAAGGTCCAGGGTTTGACTACTGACCAGAAGGTCCAGGGTTTGACTACTGACTAGAAGGTCCAGGGTTTGACTACTGACCAGAAGGTCCAGGGTTTGACTACACCAGAAGGTCCAGGGTTTGACTACTGACCAGAAGGTCCAGGATTTGACTACTGACCAGAAGGTCTAGGGTTTGACTACTGACTAGAAGGTCCAGGGTTTGACTACTGACCAGAAGATCCAGGGTTTGACTACTGACCAGAAGGTCCAGGGTTTGACTACTGACCAGAAGGTCCAGGGTTTGACTACTGACCAGAAGGTCCAGGGTTTGACTACTGACCAGAAGGTCCAGGGTTTGACTACTGACCAGAAGGTCCAGGTTTTGATCCTGAGAGACTCAAGGTTTTTTCAAGTGTAGGTGAAAGATTTACATGACTTAAATGGGTGCCTGACATTAACATTAGCCTTATACATTTGTGGTCATCACACATTCAGCTATGAAGATAAAATAAGAGCACCATAAAACTATCTAATAGGATATTGTAACTTAAAGTTTGAAACTGGCATAATCAGTTATATGATATTATAAATTGATTGATTCAACATTACATAATATCAGAGATTGATTGAATAACTGGTGTATAATATCAGAAATTAATTTAAATCAATATTTACATGAGAAACTGATTCACTCAGTATATACATAGCTGTGAGCTAATGAAAATGGTTTGTAATATTTTAATACTAGATGATTTTTCCTAGACTGACTTCTTGGAACATATGATTCATTCAGGTTATTTTGTATAATTTCTGTAGACTTGTTATCACAAACGTCACTTATCTTATCAAAGAGTTCATCTCGGTTCAGCAAGCCACCAAATGTTATAGGCTATTGTAAAAAAAAAAAAGTTAGCATTAGTATAAAATAAAGAACTTAAAAGAAATCAACAAATATATTGACTACTATAATGAAAAAAAAAATATGACATAAAAATGTGTCTTAATTAAAACTCTAGGGAATTCTAAAAAACATTTTAGAAAAATATCTAAATAGAACTTTAAAGACAAAATTTCAGCCCCTATTTATTTCATCTAAAAAAATATAGGGAAAAGTAACTAGCCAGATCTGATTTGATTTGGGTTGCCAAAAAGTTTCATTATTTTATCAAGAAGTATAGTGTGTATAATAACAACTTTATTATTTTTTAATAATCACATCCTGTACTTTTGCTGTATTTTAGATCCACCAACAGATTTATGGTTCTTGGGTCATTGTTATATTTAGCTTTCATTAACTTCTTTTTTATTTCTTTTCCTTTACAAGTGATTTAAAGAATAAAGAACATTTTAAAATGTATCAGATGTAAAGTAAAACAACATTGAGGGTCCAGTGATGATATATTATTCCAATCATTTTCAGTTAATATAACATTGAAGATAAGGTTATGTATTTAGGACAACAGATAGCTTGAAAAGATAATAATTTTACTTTTCTACATCTGATCAAAGTATATTGTTTTTAATATTACAATTTTTAATGCCTAGTTTATGGGTTCATTGGGAAACTATTTTAAGAATAAGAAAGCAAACAGTTTTTACTAAAAACTATCATCAATAGTTTAACATTTTTCATTACATGAGCATACATATTTTCAAAATAATTATTGGGATAAAATCATGGAAAATTTTTTTAAAATTCAGTTTTGAATGCCTCAAATTATGATAAAGACCGCAAAGTAGGGCTCTAATGGATCACAACTAACATAGAATAAAGGCTGGGAGAAAGAACACAAGTTTAATATGATGCTAGTAAGTTCAAAATCAGATACTAAGTGACAGACAAGTTAATTTATTTATAATTTCTATGCTTAACTAAAACGTTATTAGCAAATGTTCTTTTCATGTTACCCTGCAAAATTTCCTTAAAGTTTAATTTGAGACACACATATATTAAACACACTTTATATATATATATATATATATATATATATATATATGAATCTTAAACACACACATTAGAAACATAGACAAACAATTATTAAGCCTATAAACACAGTAAACAAATAGCACGCACATATATTAAACACAAATAATTAAAATATAAGATACTAAAGCGTGCTCAATAATAAATGTAATAAACTTTAAGTATTATATAAATATGTCAATATTCTCTTTCAAGTCAAACTTCCACCTAGTTAATACTGCACCTAGTTATTACTGTTTCTACAATAGAGCTATCAATACTAATGAAACAGTTGCAACTTACAGTCAGCTGTAATTGATAGTGGTTTTAGTCTTTGTTTACCACTGACTTACATTTCAGGCATAAAATTAAATAATAACTTTTGATCATTCAGTGTTTAAATATCCCACATGGTTATCATAGCACATGAGAAATGAAAACAATATTCTGGCAGTGAGCCCTTTGCTGTGAGCTCTAACACTTAAAACTAATTTTGAAATAACAGAAAAATAACGACAGAATTTACTTAAAAATATGTGGCTATCCAGCACCATTCAGATTTTGTTTGAACTCAGTAACTTATAGATTGTAACAGTAACTTGTAGATTGTAACAGTAACTTATAGATTGTAACAGTAACTTGTAGATTGTAACAGTAACTTATAGATTGTAACAGTAACTTGTAGATTGTAACAGTAACTTATAGATTGTAACAGTAACTTGTAGATTGTAACAGTAACTTTTAGATTGTTACAGTACCTTGTAGATAGTAACAGTAACTTGTAGATTGTAAATGTTGGGAAAAAGAAAATTAAGAGGTAAAAACCCACTTGAGGAATTTAACTATTAAAATAAAATATTTGATAAGCAGATGTACAGTCAAACCTCACTTTGCGAGTAACTTGGTTTATGAGTGATTTGTAAAACAAGCAAAATGTTGGAAACATCATACAATTTAAGCTGAGTGTAAGAAATCAATCTGCAAAAGGATAATGTCATGTCATATTTCTACGATATTCTTACAAAGAAGACAGTAGAATGTGTCACTGAATAGGTTCTATGTTAACACAAAAAAATTGTATGAAGAGCAAACAGAAAGCATCGATTCTGTTAGTGCAGTGAAAGACATACTATACAATGTGGAAACTTTATCACTTTATATTAAGGGCCTACACCAGACTTTTCAAAAAAATATCTTTTTTACATCTATAGTTATTTATTGTTTTGAAACAATAATCCCATTTTCTTCATGTCCGGAAAAGTTTCAACATTTAAATGTTAAAAGTAGAGAACACTTTATTTTGATACTGAAATATAAATAATAGTAAGAGGGAATAGTTTTTTTTTTCTTATTTTCCGCCTTTTCTTAAAACTGCATTTTTTTTTTTTACATTTTCACAATTCTAATCACTCAGGGCTATGTTACTGCAAATATACAAAGCTAAAAATTGGCAGGTATATTTGTAAATATTAGCAACAATTTCATGTTTCTGCATTAAGATATGTAAAAAAAACTAGTAAAAATAAATATTTTTACATGATTTTTTTTCCTACAAATTTAATAACTTTTTAAACATCTAAAATAGTTTAATAAGCAAAGCGTAATTTTATAGATATCTTAAAACTGAAATCAAATAAGAAAACAGATTTTAAAAAATTTTCTTGATTTCTTATGTTCAGAGGGTTTCTAATCTTTAGAAGTAAAAAAAAAAAATGTATTTACTACTGGTACTAAACAAGTGGGTGTAGACCCTTAAATGTATTTACTACTGGTTCTAAACAACTGTGTGGAGACCCTTAAATGCAAAAAAAAAATTATTAAAATGTATTTATTACTAAGACTAATAGTGATTTTAGATTTCTGGAACTATTTTCCATTAATTCATATGTAGAAATGTGTTCATATGGAGAAAAGTGTTCATATGGAGAAATGTGTTCATATGGAGAAAAGTGTTCATATGGAGAAATGTGTTCATGGGAGAAAAGTGTTCATATGGAGAAAAGTGTTCATATGGAGAAAAGTGTTCATATGGAGAAATGTGTTCATATGGAGAAAAGTGTTCATATGGAGAAATGTGTTCATATGGAGAAATGTGTTCATATGGAGAAAAGTGTTCATATGGAGAAATGTGTTCATGGGAGAAAAGTGTTCATATGGAGAAAAGTGTTCATATGGAGAAAAGTGTTCATATGGAGAAATGTGTTCATATGGAAAAATGTGTTCATATGGAAAAATGTGTTCATATGGAGAAATTTGTTCATATGGAGAAATATGTTCATGGGAGAAATATGTTCATGGGAGAAATGTGTTCATGGGAGAAATGTGTTCATGGGAGAAATATGTTCATGGGAGAAATGTGTTCATGGAGAAATGTGTTCATGGGAGAAATGTGTTCATGGGAGAAATATGTTCATGGGAGAAATGTGTTCATGGGAGAAATGTGTTTTGATGTACCTGTGTTTTGGTGAATGAGTACCATTCTCAAAACAATTATGCTCATAAACTGAGATTTGACTGTATATGTAAATTTAAAAAGATGGTGAAACTGAAATAAAACAACCAAATGACAACAATTACTTTTTTTTGTTCATGCTGATAACTAGTCAAGAATGGTTAAAACAACAAACAAACAAAAAATAATAATTCAAAATAAAGAAATATATATATATATATTGCCTCCACTACAATCATACAAAGAAATATAACCAGCGAATACTGCCAATTTATTCTGTAGGAGATGGACATCTAGACCATGTTAGCCCTGCTTTCTTGCCTGCTGAGACTAAAGATTCATACACCTCATCTCTATTTATTATGGCTCCAAATATGTATGGCTGTAGAGTGAAGGTAAACAGCATCAAGTTCAATTAGTGAATATTTAAATAAGAATTACAGTTGGGGGTATCTAGTGTATTGTTTCATTTTATTAGTGAATATTAAAATAAAAATTACAGTGGAGAGTTTCACTTTTTATTAATCAATATTCAAAAAAATAATTTTGTTAATACCATGCTATTATAATGGAATGTGTTATTAATTGACCATAAAATAGGTTATAGATAACTAGGGATCAGATATTTATGTAAAAAAAAAACTCAAGTGGAATGACTGAAAAAGTATTATTATAACAAAAATTATTTTCAATAAATAACTTTTAAAAAAGTATTTTACAAACCAATGTAGATACATGTAACAAGATATCAGAAAATGTCCTTCTATTAACACAACATAATTGAGGAATCTAAAAAATGATGAGATATTCCTCAGTAATCATGTAGGTGAAGATGGATTACATAGTCCTCATTAGTCATAAAGGTAAAGATGGATTACATAGTCCTCATTAGTCATAAAGGTAAAGATGGATTACATAGTCCTCAGTAGTCATAAAGGTAAAGATGGATTACATAGTCCTCAGTAGTCATAAAGGTAAAGATGGATTACATAGTCCTCAGTAGTCATAAAGGTAAAGATGAATTACATAGTCCTCAGTAGTCATAAAGGTAAAGATGGATTATGTATTCCTCAGTAGTCATAAAGGTGAAGATGGATTACATAGTCCACAGTAGTCATAAAGGTGAAGATGGATTATGTATTCCTCAGTAGTCATAAAGGTGAAGATGGATTATGTATTCCTCAGTAGTCATAAAGGTAAAGATGGATTACTTATACCCCAGCAGTTATAAAGTTAAAGATGGATTACATAGTCCTCAGTAGGTAAAGATGGATTCCTTAAAAGAGTAAGTGACCATATAGTTGTGAGTCTGACTCTCTCAACACGGGTAACGGATTCCAGTCCCTAAGTCATAAATGGTACATCCAAGGTTGAGACCTCCGACTTCCCTCCTTTTTCTTGGCCTAGACTCTGGCCACATGAAGTGGAACCAGATGTCTGGAGTAAAAGCACCCACCAACAAGAGAGTGATAACACTTTAAACTATTAGTTCATGGTATTAAACTACAAAATGTATCTCAAGGGTAATTATAATTTCTTTTATCCCACTATTAAAATAAAGAATAGCTAAATTAACCTGTGTATTTTTCAGATTTTTGTCAATGAACAAGTGGAGAAGTATCCAATAATATAGTAAATGGTAAAGAAAACAAAACTGAATAATAAAGGAAATAACTGTGATTACACAATCAATATATTTAAAACTATCAATACACTTTTTACAAAATCATTCTAAAAAATTGATGAAATGTACCAAAATAATTTTTAATACTTTGGTATTTAATTTATGTCATACTAGAAAGAATTACAAGCAAAAAAAAAATATAAAAAAATGTTTTGATTCTGAAGTGTGTCAACGAAAAAAAAATAAACCTTGTCTAAATAAAATTAAATAAGAATTTGATAAAATTTGGAGAAATACAATTCTTTAAATAACTATAATTTAAAATTATAAAATTAAATTTTTTTTTTCATTATAAGTTATTGTGCCAAGTGTGATACTGCATTAACCAAATATTTCTATGGAGAATGATATTAATCAGATCCATAAGATATTAATAGTTAATTATTGTTCATGCAGTCATCCAATAAACTCAACTAATAAGGGAATATAAATTATACTTGCCACAATCTCCTGTCAAAGTGGAAAAATGAAATGATTACTATACTGTTTTCTTTCAAGCAAATAGAGAGAAATGTGTACAAGATGTTTGAGGTACTAACAACAATTCTCTCCTTTTTTATTGTTTAAAAAATTATTGAAAATGAATGTTGTCATTATAGAATTTTTAGCTAGAATGATACAATGTTGGTGTAACAGAGACTGTAGGAGAGACGTCACAACAATCAGGGGATAAAATTCACTTTCAATATTCTGACAAGTTAAGCTATCTCAAAAACTTTCATGATTCAATGATAAATTATAATAATACAAGTAATCTATTTATATGTTATCTCTTAATATTGTAAGATATTTTAGAAACTTTTTTTTTATGGTTTCATTTCTGAACAAAATTATCTTTATTAGTTTAAAAATTTTAAATATTGAACTAATATTGCAAACCAGATCCTAGGTTTGATTTGGTCATCACTGATAAAAAAAAAAGTACTTAAATTAAATACATTTAAAAGTAAAGAAACATTTGGTTATCTCTTTCTTGAGAGCTCTCATTGATGTTTGGATATTTTTTAAAAATATTTTATGAACAAATAGTTTGTCGTCATACACCTGGCTGTGGTAAAATAATCTAAAAGTTAACCTGTCAAAATGTTCACAGTAAAAAGGTCACTTAAAATAAAACTATCACCGTCCAAGTAGAGTGAAGTTATTCTTTCTACTTACTTTATCATTGCCGACCACTGCTATTTCTATGGCCATTCCTCCACCAGGCATCCATGAATAGGGCTTACACTAAAAAACATTTGACAACAAAAATATTTCACTTTAAATTTCTTAATACTTTTAAAGTTAATGTTTGTATAGCAAGCACATGTTCTAGACTTAAACATTATTGCATTCAATTTAGGGATTTTTTTTTATCAGAACCAAAAACATTTTCCAAAATCATTAATTTAAGTTCGGCTTGGTCAATATTATATCATTTGTATTTTAATTATTTTTTGTTTCTGCAAAGAATATTTAAAAGTACCTTTTCTAAACGAATTATATCTGCTAAAGGAATAACAATATTTTTTGGTGAAGGCACTTTAGTTCTTTCAAAACACAAGAAACTGAGAAAGAGAAAAATGACTTTAATAATTAAAAACATACATTACCATATATAAACAGAAATTATTATTTTTTGAATAAAAATAAAATAGAAAACAATGCAAATAAGTGATAAAAAGGAGAAAATATTTTAAATGTCTTAAATCTCAAAAAAGAGTTATATTAATTCTTAGGCAAAGAATTGACTATGTTTAAATAAATAAAAGTTTCAATCTATACACTGTTCAATACACTCAGCTATAAATACCTAACACATTCTTTCCTGGTCTTGTAGACCACAATAGATAACTTTCATTTTAAACTAAAATATTGTTGTGATAAGTCTGCAATAAAGCCTATGTCTATATGACAGTTGACTGAGGGACCAGAGCCTGTGAATCCAATGAAATGAATGCAATGACAGTTGACACAGAAACCAGAGCCTATGAATCCAGTGAAACAAATGCAATGGCCACTGAGTACATATATATATGTATGTATGTAAATATATGTATACATATGTATATGTGCTGATAATTATTCTGGTTATTGCTTGAATGAATTAGTATTTAAGTATAAATTGGTATTTCTATACTTGTATAAGTTATTAGTGAATATTAAATAAATTTTTGAAATACCTATGTGTCAAATATAATCTTCCATTTTTAAATGCAGCAGTCAAAGACTTTTCCTTGTTTATTAAAGTACACCGTCGTCCACCATGCCAACCTAGAATATATTTCACCAGGCATGGAATTATTGTAATAAAAAAATACAATAATTAAAAATGGTAATTTAAAATATTAATGAAAAGATTCTGCAGTTTCTGTTTCACTTTTAACACAATACAGATGGGATGATAGCGCTCGACTGCCAATAGGAAAGTCCCGGGTTAAAGACCAGGTGAGTGTTGGGAATTTTGTTGGGTCCAAGTCAACCCAGCTGAAAATGGTTTTCTAACATTTGTTGGAGAATGTTAATAGCAGTGGCTGACGAAACTCTATTTCATCTGACTCTTATGATCTTACAGGATTATGAAGATAATCTTTATGTTGTTTCAATAAATCATAGTCTTACGGTATCAATACTTCATTCAAGTAACAAACACTATCAGATCATGGAAATACAATTAGCCAGCATGACTAATCTTACCTGTTAAAGGACATTCTGTTTCAGGTAAGGAAAATAGTTGACAGAATGACTTATCATCTATTGTCACCTGTTCACTCTTTGCTTCTCCAATTAAATCTTTTTTCTCTTCATCTTGAGGCAGAATATACTGAACAAATTTCACACAAATTATATCCGAGGATGAATACATAAACACGAATAACAATAAATATCTTTTGATATGCAGGGAAATAATACAGACTAAAAAATTAAGTTACTTAAAAGCAGGCTTGCGGAGCCGCCATATTTTTCTTCCGGCTCCGGCTCCCACAAATTTGACGGCTCCGGCTCCCTATTAAGAAAGTATTACACGAGACAAAAATGTTTGTAATTGCGCCACGCAAACATACCGCTGATAAAAAGTTATGCAAATTTTGTCGCGTTCACCCCAATAGTCAGGAACTTGAAAAAATATACGCATTGTCGGTTTTACTAAAAACAAACCATTTCAGTGCATCCAGAATCATATCATTATTTTCGACCGACGTTTCACTAGTCGCCATTTTCATAAGTAATAAAAAGTTATTTCAATGATCAAATTAGCAAATAGTAAAATGATACATTATTTAAAATATCTTAAAGACTTCAGTATTTATATTTATTATTTATAAATTCGAAGTGACTATTCGGACCCGGGAACCAATAAACTCCGATTTTTATTCAGTCCCCGTCCCAATAAAGTCTGATTGTTATTCTACCCAAGCCTTATAAATTTATCTACTCTATTTCAGCTATTCTGTTTATAATAAAATTGTTAAATACAGAAAGTGACCATTTTGTTTTTAGTCTATTACAAATTCGCGGTCAAATAATATATAAAATGACGCGTTCTATTTGTCATCATAGTAAAAATTTATTTTTAAATGATTGATACAATTATTATATGAAATAAAACTGTTTTAACTTTATATATAGCAAAATAACTTGTCATTAAAAAAATTTCGGAGGATAAACAAGATATAAAACGAATACAAAACGATTCCCCATTAAAGATTTCTTGTGGTGATGTGCGTGCACGCTATCATTTAAATGCTGTTACTGTTGTGGCGTTCGTAAAACATGACAACATTTCAAATTGTAGGAGGTAAACAGTCAAACAAATTTGGAATTTTAAAGCTAAAAAAAAAAATTCTGCTTTAAAAAAAAAAACATTTGGGAGCCGTGGAGCCGCCAGATTTTTTTAGGCTCCGGCAGCCTGCTTAAAAGTATATTTCATGTACACAAAATTCTTTAGCGTCTTAAGTGCAGGGCCTTTGATACTCTTAGTTTTGCAAATGCATTCTGTTTTGTGCACATATATATGATGAGTTTTAAGCCAGACTTAACAAAGTAGTCAGACTAGCCAAATCTAAATCTTGGGTTAGGATAGTATGACTTAAAACACTTCTTGCATTAATATATTTAAATATGTTAGGCATTTGGGTGTTGTGCTAGCGACACTAACCCTTATTATGCCTTGGCTATTAAAACATAGGCAAGTTGTCACAGTTTCTGTGAGTGTTTTGTATGAAATCTTCCTCCTCCCTCATCATACACCCCCCCCTAGGGTTGCGTCATCAACTCAGGGGAAGGTAACAAAGGGGTAGACAATGGGTCTGGCCGGCCAGAGATTAGCAAAGGTGTTAAACACCTCGTCTAGACTATGTGCCGACCAGGCAGACTAAATGACACCATCTGGGAAAAGATCTAAGAGAAGGGAATTGGTACACTTATCAGATTCAAGCGGGAGTGGGGTGTGCACTAGGGTGGAGTGAAAATGACGGAAATTTTTTTTTTTTACTTGGTAGGCTTTGGATAGTTATCAAAACCTGTTCTGTGGTCCAATAAACTACTCCGTAAAAAAAATTTATTTAAGTGATGTCCTGAGGTTCCGCAACCAACTTCAAAATCTAACCATTTATAAGATACCGATAATGTATTTGCTATCTGGTGTTCTTTTCATTACAAGGCATTGGCAAGTTTTTTTTCTGCCACTATTACGTTATCTTTACTTCTTTAAAGTAAAATATCATTATTAGTTCGCTTTTCTATGCATTCACATGCAGTACTTCCTGATAGAGTAAATACACAGTGTTTATTGCATACGTAATATTGCAAAACATTTTATTCTTGTATAATCGTGTTATGTAGCACTGTTAATGTTAAGCAATTAGTCCATTACGATACTTCATTTATAAGAGGTAAGGATTTTCTGGTCCAATCGGAAAGTCACTGGTGAATTGTGGGAAACTTCCCGTCATTGACTACATACCAATAAACTGTGTTCTACCGTAGTTTAAAATCCGCCGACTTAAGTACAGATCAGAAATACCTGTTTGACTTGTGTACTGCTGTAAGTGTTGGCGTTTGTCCTGTCGACCATTCACTTCGCAATGCTGGTATTAACAACCATTCAAGGTGGTTAACAACAGCCAATCGTATACTACGATACTGAAATCACGCCACCTTACAGACGAGCTGAAGAAAGTTGTTGACCCGGTAATTCAACGCAACGCATTCTTCAGTCATCCAGAAACATGTTGCTTGCGATGCTTACTGACGAAAGATCAGATATACACGAGTTAGCTCTGCAACGCATAATGAAATCCAGAAAGCAGAAACGCACGAGTTCAAATAGATCTTTCTGTGTGCTAGTAATCAACTTTGAGGCTATTAGCTACATAGACATGATCGATTGGCAGAAAACTCGGATCAAAGAGCCTCCGATCGTAATGGAAATTTATGAGATACTTTGTTAACCATGATCCGGGAAGAAGATACACCAAGACTGGATTTTGCCCGCTATCCTTGTCACACCCAGTCAGTAGAGAGACATATCAAGTTAGTTACAGAAGCTTCCAAAGTAGGTGTTGTCCAGAAAAATGCGACTGATTCGTAAAAGCCTGCTTGGAATCAAGATCGAAAATGCTAAAACTGGACACCAAAGCCCAACATCATTTGTAGCTATAAAAACATGTTAGACAGTTTGCATGTGTTTTCCCTTCAAATATATGGTTCTTTTTACTTGTAACGTTTGTATAGACTGTTAAAAAGGTAAACCAAAACATGAATATGTTGTATATATAAAGTTGGTTTATAAATATTATTGCTTTTTTATTGAAATATGCCTATATATAAATCAACTGTGGGACCTCAAGATATTCTTTAAATTGTCTAATTGTTTGCCACAACTGCATGCGTCGGCATATTTTTATAGCTATACAACCAAGATATTCAGAAATTATTTTTTTCACTCGACCCTAGTGTACACTCAGCCCCTTATCACCCCACCATGCATGCTGGTCACTGACCCACGTGATGGGTGTGGACTATGGTGGTCGCTGACCATTGATCAGTGAATTGGAAGTCTGCGCGCGCATGAAACATGGGATGGAAGCCATGCATGTCGCTGGGATTTCAGTTTGGTGGAGGAGAGTGAGTGTAAGAGTTGAGCTCAAACAGCGAGCCAGTCAGGTCAACTTGAGCCTGGGTTTGGAACACAGGACAGAAGCTAGATGGCTCATCCATCGACTCGCTCCATCCTGAGTTCTTTTTAAAACTACCAGCCACCGGCATAGACCAAACACATCTGGTTAAAATATAAATATTCGCCCACACTCAGTAGGTTATCATACACCTAAGACATCACAGATCGCCCATGATCTTGACACTAATCTACTTAAAAACTTCATATATAAATGTGATGTTTAATAGTAGTCTAATTATGCCCAATTGGAGCAATTATTTTTATTTAAATTAATTGTTTTTTTAAATATAGCGATGATCAACTTGTCTGAAAGAAATTGTGTCTTCTTGTTCATCATTGGCACCGACTTTGCATTAATACTTTGAAAATATACATTCCTAACGGCAATATAACTTGTTTTACTTGATTAAATAAATACATAAGTTATTCTTCTGCGGTTTTTGAAAAAAAAATTTCATAAAATCAAACAAAATTAGAAAACACTATTGAAAGCTACTGATACTCAGAGTACCACAGAAGTGATTCAACTCTGTAATAAAAAGTTAGTGTTTAAGGATAAAAAGAAAATCAGGATTTTTTAAATCAATAAAGGTTTTTTTTTTTCAAACAAACATAATTCCGACTTCTGAGACACAGTTTGTCTGATGAAAGAAAATGTCTTACTTTATCTATTTCTGCTTTTATATATTTTTTTTCAAACTCCAGATCAGTTGGCAGTTCCTCCCATAAAAGGTAAGTTGAATCATATTTTCTTCTTACACGTGGAAATCGATTGTAGATATAATCAATAATAAAAAATTTTATGCCCAGCCCAAGACCTGTGGAATCAGAGATAAAATTTTCTTTCATCTAGTCATACTAATCTTTTTTCATTGATGCCAACTACAAAACTTAATTAACAGGTACAAAACAAATTATAATTAGTCATACCAGCATAGAAGAAAAAGTAATTAGTTGGTAGTAGACAAGATGTTACAAATGCAGCAAATGTTGCTAACAAAAGTTGTTGACTTGCTCCAGGATGCCGCCAAGTAAGTAAACTAGAATAATGTATTTAATATGAAGTAAAAACGCTTAAACGCTACTCTAGTGTAAGATTTATTTTATGATGAACAGACTTAACTGATAACCAGAAACTCACCTTTTTATTTTCTCTAAACCATCAGCCACTTCTCCCAGTATATTCTGCACATTTCTAGCAACTTGCATGACAATGTTAAACTTATCAGAAACACTCAAATCTTTTTCTTCTGTATCCTGTCAGAAATAAAACAATTCTTCAACATAAATATCAGAAATTTAAGTACAGAGTACTTATGATATCTTACTACTGAGTACAATATGTAAGCAGAGATCTTAAAATGAGGACAATATGTATATCTGATGATTGAAGACAATTGTATATCTCATAACTTTACATACATCTCGGGCAAGTAAAGGACATTCTTAGTTTCATTTTTAGATTTGTCTGTACATTTTCACACCATCAATTTTACTGCCTCAAAAAAAATACAACCAGACAAACTGTTTACATTTTTATTTCTTCCATTATCAGATTACAGAGCATGACAGACGTTTTAAAATTGAGCCCTGGGATTCTGTTTATAAAAAATGAAAATAATATTTTACCTTCCGATTCTTTTAATTATGACACACAATAACAACAAACATAAATATGACACACACAAAGAATGCACCTCTATATCAGTGGTTCTCACAATAACAACAAACATAAATATGACACACACAAAGAATGCATCTCTATATCAGTGGTTCTCACAATAACAACAAACATAAATATGACACACACAAAGAATGCACCTCTATATCAGTGTTTCTCACAATAACAACAAACATACATATGACACATACAAAGAATGCACCTCTATATCAGTGGTTCTCAAAGTGTGGGTACCAAGTTACTTTGAAGTGCAACAAATTTTTATTTTTGTTTTGTCTTTGCTTTAATCATGTTATTTTCTAATAATTTAAATCTGAAATGAATATTAATCACTAATTTTAACTCATTAACTTTGCTTTTGGTAATCATACATATATTTCATTAGTAAACATATCTGCAACAGGATGATAGAATGCAAGTTTCCATCTATTTCTTTAGTACTAAAAGGAGGACTTACAACAATGTTAAGACTTTGTTGTAGATGCTGAAATATTCTACTCATAGTTGGGCTGTTATTGTAGATTTTAAGATGGTAATGTTCCTTATGGGTTTACAGGGAGATAACACCAAATATCCCTGCTAACTTTGGCTATGGGAGAGCAGAGAGCAACACACATTACCACCAGAGGGACTGGCCACCACATATTGTGTTTTCTTTAGGAAAAAGTAATGTAAAATGAAATCTGCTGGGGGGGGGGGGGGGGGGGGGGGGCACAAGTTACTGAATGCCACTTCTCCATATAAAATTGTGAAACTCAAGAAACAGTTTGGTGCGGGTCTAGAAAAAGAGTCTCTAGCTTTCAAATACCTTGAAAATATCTTTTCCAACTATGCGAGGCTAAGATCAATGCTGGCATTTTTTTGGTCCTGAGATAAAGATGGTGATAGATACTGTAGTTTCCTCAGTTACAGAGAAAGAGTTCCCCAAAAGCAACACATTGTTCCCAAACTTTAATGAATTGTATCAATGCCTTAGCCTAGTCCTCTTGAACCTGCTCATATCGACGCATCTACTGTTCATTGTCTAGCATTTCTTTCCTTTGCTAAAGTTAACAGGTTCTCTCTCACCTGCACCATATCCAATTACGTTAAACTGTCCCGAAACTTGAATATAAATTTACTTAAACCCTCACCCACTTTCACTGTTCTGACACATAATATCCACTGTTAGTAAATAACATTTGATGGACCAGGAGTAAAACTGTCATGCACAGTGAAAGTTTGAGAATCACTGCACTATATAAAATAATCTTATTAAAATATGACATATTATAAGAATATACTTTTTTTGACTGGAAAACTTAACTATTTCAAAATTATATCAGTGCTACTAGAATGTATCAACTAAATCAAACTTACCTACAGAGATATTAGTATAAACTTATGTAGTATCTATGAAACTTACCTTTGTTTCCTCCACAGAGTCAAAGAAATTGAAATTTATGTTCCAGCCTCTGTGGAGATGTAATAAAGATTTCAAGATTCACATGAATGTATGTTATTTTATTTCTCAAAGGATACTTCTACTAAGGCTACTTCTATTTAAGTGTCAAACCTAGATTTAATTTGAGCATTGATCAAATTATGTGAATATTTAAAATTATATCTCAATAATAGATTTTGTACTAAAAAAGAAGAAAAATAACAGCAACAAACAAACAAACAAAGATTTCTGGGGGAAATAAAAGAACACAGAGTGATGGGAACAATCCTAATCAGATGTGACATGGCAACAATGTAGCATAAATGTCAAAATGTTAACACTAAGGAAGGCACCAAAAATAAATACAAGAAAAATGTCCATAACTCAATGTTTGGTTTATAATATCAAAACATGCTGAGTAAAGATAAAAAAATTGTGGGGAGGGAGATCTCCACATCTGTCTGTAAAAAATGTTGTGTTATTTTTTTCAAATTTGGAGTCTAAAATTTATTAGATTTTATGTTCAAGTTCAAGAAAGAAGCAAATTTTGTGATAATCTTAAACTTTTATTTCTCTACTTAACATTTTCAGAAACACCAGATCCCTTAAAAAATATGTAAATTGACTTTGCAAGGCTATTTACAAAAATATATATTAGTGTTTTTTAACAAAATGGCCATCTAAAGCTCCCCCCCCCCCATATTTTTATTTTTTTTTTAAGCAAACTGGCATATCTTTTGATCTAATACATGTATTAAAATAAAGTTATATTTTTAAGCAGTTCTTGATTTAGCTTTTTGTGCATAACCTAAAGAATTTTTGTCTTAGTTAATAAATTTAGGTTTAATGTAAAGTTTTAGAAATAGTGGAACTATGGTTAAATGCTGCTGACACCTGGGATTTTTTTCAAATCATGGTGAAAATTCCTAGCTCACTCAACTTAATGACATTAATTGAGGAAGTGTGGCCCTATTACTAGTCACCTAAGTCTGTTGTGGTGCCTCAATATTGTAGGGACAAAAGAAAGGCACATATAAAACTCTCATTAATGATGTTGAGAAACAAAATTATACTATGAAACAAATTTTTACTTTTTTTTTTTATTCCTGGGTTCAAAGTGTGTTTTCCTAAATTGTTATGCCTAAAACAAACAGAAAATAGCTATTGTTCCATAAAAACTTTGTTTCTGTGATCAGGATAATGATATTTTGAAATTTGTGTTTTCTTTCAAGTTCTTTATTCACTCAGGATAATGATATTTTGAAATTTGTGTTTTCTTTCAAGTTCTTTATTCACTTTCTATTATATTAACTATTTAGTAGTCTTCTAGAATATTCTTGAACTGCTAGAATTGTCTGTTTTTAAGAAAATTCTTGATTCTTTCTCAATACTAAATAGTCTTCTAGAAACTTTAAGAACTTTCTAGAACTGTCCAATTTTAGTAATAGAAGTAGGTGAAAGCACAGGAGACTCAACCAACATTTTGGTTTATGTTATTGCTGGAGTAAGAGAAATACTAAATCGGAGTTTAAAAGAAATTATTGATTTAGACAGCATCAAGAAGTTGTTTGCACCCAGCAGAAGAAATTTGCTACATGTGTAGACAATTTATAAAGAAAAGAGCCAGAAAGTAATTCATGAAAGCATGTTGTAGGATGTGCATACTTCAGCACACCTATCTGGGATCAAAACAATTCACAGGCACCTCATTTCACATGAGTATATTACAATAAAACTCTTAAAGTTAAGGTAAACATTTGCTTCTAACTTTGCAGTGCTTTATAGTGTAGAATTTCAATGATTTAGATCTTGTACAGTTGCTATTGACAAAATTTTCACATATATTAATGTATTATAGTTAAATATGTTTACTTCTGCGTGGTGGATCCTACCAAACATCGCATTGGCAAGAATGCACCTCTATCAAGTGTTTTTTAGACTCTTCCTTCTTCCTTAGGAGACTCCTTGGTCTTACCTAGTCCAATGCTGAGCTTATGACATCCAGGCTCAAGCAGTGGAACTTGTTGGATAAATGAGTGCAAGTCACTGATCAGAGAGAGTGTCACCAAACATTTTCCAACTTTTTCAGTTAGTAAGATGGACTGTGCTTGTGGAACAAAGTGACAGGTCTATTCGAGGCTCTATGTATCACATGTAACCCGAGTGAATGGACAGGTCATCCCAAGCCTCAAAGCTGTGCTGCTTCACAACGGAAACAACTACCCGTCTCTCTATACGGTTCACTCTGTGCATCTCAAAGAGGACTACACCAGTGTAAAGATGTTGCAGAGTATCTTGTAGTAAGACAACTATGGATAGGAGGTCATCAGAGACTTCAAAATGGTGTCATTCCTGATGGGCCTTCGAGGTGGTTTCACAAAATGTAATATTTACTGGACTTTGAACGTCATTAACAAAGACAGTATAACGAAAACATGATGGGGGACTACATTTGGGTGTTTCTTTGAGAAAGAGATTTGAAGTACACTCGCAAATCTAGAAAACCTAATCATTTCTGAACCTTTAAAGTGATTTTCGACTGTGCTGAATGTAGTCGTTTTCAATAGTTTTTAAGACATAAGCAGTTGAAATATAACACTTAGAAGCCAGGAACAAAAATTGTGTTACATAGTGTTGTTTATACTAACCTATATCTGAGAAAATTGATAAAAAGTCTAAATGAGAAACAGAACAGTACCACAGGAAAAAACCAGCCTTGCCATACAGAATACATGTATACCTGAAAAAAGAAACATTTTTTTCTGTTAAGATCCAATCAACAAAATGTTAAGACAGTTGTTTTATTATCAACTAAAGAATTAAAAGGTAAATTTGAACTTGAATTTATTAGGCAAAAAAAAAATTTATTTGATGCTTGTATAGTTCTATTACGAGTTTAAATTAAAAACATGATGATTTAGTATAATTCATTATATCATTCAAATATTTATATAATTTATCATTATATCATACAAATATTTATATAATTTATCATTATATCATACAAATATTTATATAATTTATCATTATATCATATAAATATTTATATAAATTATCATTAATAAAAATATAAGTGTGGTTGCCCATCTAGATACATTTAAAATCCACTAATGTAAGGATATGTTTAGTTCAGTATATGTTTAGTTCAGTATATGTTTAGTTCAGTATGTTTAGTTCAGTATATGTTTAGTTCAGTATATGTTTAGTTCATTATATTTAATTGAGTAAATCATAAATGAAAAATAACAGTGATTTAAACAGTAAACTTAAAAAAAAAATTAACTTTTAAAAGTACAGAAACTGCTAAGAAGAAAGCACATATATAAGAAAAAGAATTTTACAGCTAAATATTTCCACTAATAGTTAAAGTCTTAAAAAACATTCTTTCAAAGTAAAAGTTTATTTTTAAAACTGAGAAATATAAAACAGATAACTAACCACAAAGACTATAAGAGTATATGGTGGTGCCTTCCAAGCCTTTAGATCGTAAACTCCTTTCAATGTATTTAAGTAAGGTTTAGCTTCTGTGCCTAGATAAATAAAAAAGAAACCTTTCATATTCTATAGTAATTTCTGTTAAATTCGTAAAGAAAAACAGGTCTTCATAATCAAATATTATTTTCAAATAATTGCTTGATGAATTTACTGTCAAATGAGACATATAACATCTTATTGGCCAATCTTAAGAACGAGTTATTGAGGGCTCTGGGGTTAACGAAGAAGAAGATCTCGTTTGGATCTCGTTTACAACAATAGAATTTGTTTCAAAATGGAACAACAATTGCAAATTTTCGTGATAGGCATGTAAAACTTGCTAAATTTTATGAAAAGAATAACAGTAAATGTTACTGTACTGACATTAACGGTTTAATTAAAGAACTGGACTGTGAGTATATTTCAGGAGACCGGCGTCTTTTTATAGACTCAAGTAAAGTTAGTCTTAAAGCAGTTCTCCAACACAATGGGAATGATCATGTAGGCATACCTGGCAGATACAATGTACATCATGAGTCTCTTATTGATTCTACCAAAAAACTGCTTCCCCCTCTTCACATAAAGCTTGGACTGTTCAAAAATATTGTGAAGGTTCTGGACAAGGATTCTGGTGGCTTTGCGTATCTTCAAGAGAAGTTCAAGACCACTATTACACCAGCAAAGATACATGCGGGCATATTCACCGGACCTCAAATTCGTTAAGTCATTTGTGATCCCACCTTTAAGACATAGCTGCAGCCTGCTCAGTTAGCAGCCTGGGATGCATTTATGGCTGTGGTTTCTACCTTTTTGGGAAACTGCAGGTCTGAGAACTATGCAGAGTTGGTTGAGAGACTACTAACAACATAGTAGAATGTCCTTCAAAAATTCAATTTCTGCACTCACATCCCAGTTTCTTCCCAACCAATCTAGGTGCAGTCAGCGACTAACAGTTGAACGTTTTCACCAAGAAATAGCAACGATGGAAAACAGATATCAAGGGAGGTTTGACAGCAGCATGATGGGCGATTTCTGTTGGTTTTCACAGCAAGAGTGTGACATTGATTACAAAAGAAAAGAAACATCGTCTAATTATTTCTGACTTCAAAATGCATTGTATTAGGATTACCTGAGGTATTTGTACAAATAATACTGTATAGTTGCTTCTTCTGTTCTATTTCCATATAAATTGTAGTTATTGTATTGAAATGTAAAAGCATTGACATTATATTTCTAATGACCATAAAGTGTTATGATGGTAAATCAAGATGTTAACATAACTTTAAAACCTGACGTGATACACTATTTTCAATGACATATTTGGAATCAGCAGGTCAAAATGGTCTTAGTAGACTTAATAAATCAAAGGTAGCAAAAATGCTGTTCCCTAGTGTAATCAAATGCTTTATATTTATGAAGTTTAAATAGATGTATAAAGCTCTGTTTTTCATATACATATATATATATATATATATATATATATATTTCCTTCTTAATTATAATTTCTCTGATATTTAAAAAAAAACTTATATATTTATAAATCTTACCAAATCTTTTAACATTTTCTTTTAACCTGAGAAAAAAAAATATTGCCATATTTATGAATTTATGACAATAGAACATAACATACAAAGGTTTGTTAATATTATTGGTGGAATGATTTACCAGGGGGTAACACTAGATAATGATGATAACCACATTTCAGATCTGAAATAGTTTAAGAATCTTTGGTTTAAGTTTAATTCTAACTTTATCTACAGTTTAATGTGCAGTTCTACACCAATGAGCTCATTGGGCTGAAATGCAGGAAGCTACTTTTATTGCTACCATTTAAGACCTTAAAGATAAACCCCCATCAATCAGAAATTCTGTAATCTAAACCTCACAAAATATGGATATATTTCGTTGCATTGACATACTGATCAAAATATTCAGACAAGTTGGGATTTATGTTGAAGTGCAGTGAACATTGCCATTAACACTGCTAACAGAGTTTTTTTCTCCCAGGTGTAGTTTTTAATACAAACTGGAATGGCTGCTAAGAAACATGAATTCAAATAGAATTTACATTAATATATAAGAATATCATTCACAGAAAAACAAATACAGAATTAGTGAGGTTCCTAGATAACTAAATTTCAATTTGTTGAGGGCTTACCATAAATTTATACCATGGTTAACAAACCAAAATGGCTGCATAGAAACATCAACTCAAATTTTTAACATTTCAAAATTAATGCATATTTGTATCTAAACAATACTTTAGACATATATTTTAAAGGGAAAATTGAGCTGCATCGAGCAGTGGATGAAAGCTAATAGTAAAAGAAACCTTTACTCTTCAAATCGCACTTTTATGTTCTTTTTTAAATCCCACTATGTTAGTCAATTGAAACAGGAAGTTGGTGCATTTCTGCAAAAATTTTGATATGCAAATGAAAAAGAAACCCATAATGGTGTAGCACTAATTATAGACAACCAATTAAAAACAAATGATTAATGCACACTCCAGTTATATTAGACCTCAGTGTAATCAACCCATTAAGGTGTCTATTCCTTTTTTGTTTATAAATTGGTATGAAACTTAATTTCTGACACCATTCACCTGGTCAGATTGCCCTGCCACAAAGACACACCAAACAGATTTCATCAGAATGATTTTTAGACACAATTCTTCTTAAACCCAAAATTCTAACTCAGAAAAATGACTTTCTGTGCATATATAACACTGAGAATTAGGTGTAATTTTCACTTGAAAAATGGAGAAAAACGTTTACAATTTTTACATTCTGAAAATATTAAATAAGTAACTAAATATGTTAAGGTAAACTTTTTAGTTAGTAACTAAACAAATTAGTTAAACTACTGTTAACTACTTTTTTTTATCTAAGTTAATCATTGCTTGTAATTGAAAAAAAAAAAGTGTAACTAATAGTTAGCTTTTCAGTTAACTTTTGCCTATCACTGGTCCTTAGTCATTAATTAAAATAAAATTCCCAATAGCAACAGAATTTCAGTTCACACAGCATATTCACATTCAATGTTATTATATATAAGTTCAGTTTACACAGAACCCTACAAAACCTTTGCAATATTTTTGTAGACTACTTGTTTATTAAAAAACAGTTCAACTTTGAGATTATGCCATTATGAATAAGTAATTAAATGTGATTATATATTCTACATCATGAAAGAAATTGAGTAACTTACAAGTTGTAAACAAATTTTATTTATTTTATAAACTAAAGGATATTTAATTTAATTTAAAGAAAAAAATTAGTTAAATTTCTTGTCTTTACATGCAAATGAAAAAAAAAATCAAAAACGTAATTTGCTAAAAACCGTCTAAAAACTAAAGACTAAGGTTACACCTTACATTTATTAAAGAACAATTTAGTGCATATTTACCTCATTTTTACTGAGTACTAAACTAAATATTTACATTTAGACATTTTATTTTAATTGTTCAATGTTTTATATTAGATTGACTTTGAAAAAAGATTCAAGTACATAATACATGTATAAGATGAGCGGTGCTGCTAGTTTCAGAGACGTTCAATAAAGAGTTATTATTATGACTGTTGTCATTTTACAATTTAAAAAATGAAACGTAAAAAAAAACAGCAACAAGAAATCTATTTGATTGCTGATATTCAATAATTTAGACTTTTTGTATTGTGCATTAAGCACCTCAGAAACTATTTAAAAAAATGTGTAAACTTGTCCTGAATCAAATATAAAGAAAGGAGTATCTAAAATAGAAGATTATATTATACTTACGCTTTAACAGAGAGTGGATCGCCTTCAGGATCTTTTGATGAAATATCCTCAGGCTCTTCAGTAAAATCATCAAGAAAGTTATACATAACCTTTATAAAGTATTCAAAGGCTACTTCATAAAACCTTTTGTTCTGCTTCTCATCATGTGAAAGACCATCTATTAAGAAAGATGAAAACTAACAATTGTTTTATTCATTCTTATCATCAAGATTAATGATTACTTTTGTGCAAAATAAAAATTATAGTCGAACCTTGTTTATCCCAAGTTAATCAGTAACAAGGAAAGATAATTTATGAATCAAATATTTTCATAGAGCACAGAGAGCCTATTTACTTCCTTCTAAATATAGTTATTATATTTTTAGTGCCTTCTTAACATAAAATAACTATTTTTAGTCACAATTACAATTGTGTTGTCCTACAGATAAAACAAAATAAGAGAAATTAATATATGGACAAATTAGATGTTACAAAAGCCATTTCATTATACATAGCCCAACTGTGAAACTGTGCAGCTACAAAAGTATTACAAAAAAAAAAATTCTTAAAGTTGCAGCAATCAAATAAAAAATTATTCTTACCCAAGACATCTGCTGGCAGTTGAGTTTTGTTTTTCACTGCTAAGTCAATTTGATTTCTGTTAGTTTTTGGTATCCTGGAAGAAGTAATTTGGTTTTGATAAATTCTGATTAAGTTTTGTCTTGACAATATTAAAAAAAGCAGATGTACAACATATTGTGTGTAAAATATTCTTAAGTTAGGATATGTCTAGATGTTGTTAAAAATTGCTCAGGATATGATGACAAACAGCGGCCTAGCGTGGGTATCGGCCGCCCAGGGCGGAAGACGATTTTGCCGCCCTCTCATTTAGGTATTTCAATTTAATCTATACATTTTTGCCGCGCCCCCCTAAAAAGTAATAAAAAGTGCCGCACCCACCGCCCCCCCCCCCAGGTACGCCACTGATGACAAGGAAATTTATCTTTGCAAAAGCAATGACAGTATCACAAATCTAATATTTTAAGGTTTTGCATAACTTGGTAAAATGCAAAAGAAATGTATACGGTTAAAAATAATTTAAAGAATTTCCAAGAAAAATTTGAGAATTAAAAAAAAAAAATTAAACCTTTATTATATTGCAATTTAAATAACACTTTAAAAAAGGATGAGGAAATGATAAAAGCTTTTCTATTTAGATATGTTAGATATGGGGTAACCAATTGTTTTTACAGCACACCTGGAAGGACCAATGCTGGCCGCAAATAAAATGTGTTGAATACTTCCAAGCCAGAATGCTGGATCGATCCGGCCCACTGACATTAGTTTAGTGAAGCCTATGTTACATAAATCTTCACTACATTAAGATAAGTTAGATAAATATTCATAACATTCATTCTCTCATTCGCCCTTTTGACAATGAACACATATTTGAATTGCCATATCATGTTAACAAGCCATTAGAGCATTTAAGTCTTATTATAAGTAAGTTTGTCATGATTGGCAAAATAATGGAATATTCATGCCTTTTCTTTAAAGCTTGTTCCAATTTTTTTTGCAGTAATTCACACTGTCTCTGCTCATTGGCCAATTCACTTTTAAGTCTTTCAATTTCTGTTCGAGTTTTGCTGGCATTTAATTCACTCTCTAAAAAAATTGAAAATCAAAGTGATATTAACATCAACTAATATTTATTATATATGTATGTTATTCAAGAAAAATGTTTAGTCATAACTAAAGTAAACAATTTACACAGATTAAAATATATGTTTTACTGAGCGTTTGGTTTTCTATCATGACTATCATCAGTTGCTCTTGCAGCTGGTTAAGCTGTTCTTCAAATACTTTTTTTTCCTCAGGATTGGCCCAAGTAACAGCTGACAGAAACTCCTCACTTGGGAATGGTCCATACACCTGAGCTTCATCAGTAGATGATCTTTCTATAAGAGCTTCATTTTTGGACTCATCTGACACATCAATAACTTCAAAGATCTCCTGATAAATGGATATAAGAAAACTGATTTCTTTCTCACATTTATTTTGACATAAATTGATTGTTGCAAAACAATGGTCGCTAAATATATTTTTAAAAAATATTTTATTAATTGTTTCATCAAAACCATTTAATATGCATAATGCTAATTAGTATAAAAGAAATATCTTTTTAGCATACATCTTCTACTGAAACTCCAGGGGCTTGACCACTTTTTGATTCTTTTCGATGATCTTCTCTGTTGAAACGCTGTCTTAAATTCTTTAACGAGCTCATTTTTTACCACCAAATGATGTCAGTTCTTTCAAAAAGTTAAATTTACAGTAGACTCTCAACTATCCAGCCCATGGCTATCTTCCATCTGTACTATCCGACCTAGTTTTTAAGAAAAATTAATGCTGCAATTATTTGAAATAAAAAGCATATTATCTACTTTGCCTAAATGTACACGTTTTTTTTCCTACTTTTAAAAGTATTTTTAAATTTGTATAATATTTATATTTTTCGACTAGCTTTATTTGTAATTAATTTTAAAAACTCCTATGAGAAACACTTGTTTAAAAATGTGCCCGTTCTAACAATCAGAAAATATATATCGAGAGGGATTTTGCATTAAAAGAATGTGTCAAAATGTGGAAATATACAGAATTCCACCACCTTTGTGTTATTCTGCATGACTTTCCCCTACATTAGGACAGTTGAAAGTCTAGTGTAAAAGCAATTCTATACAATGTTTATTTACAAATCAATATTTATGTATATTTACAAATAAGAAATATATATAAACGAATTGATTACTTTTAATATATTCTTTCTTTTTTTGTTGTCTTCCACAGCAGCTTTATTTGCGGCACAGGGTGGCAAGGTGATTGTGTCTGCTACATCTGCAGGCATGGCAGAATAAAAGGATTTTGGCACTTACCCAGACTGACCAGACCAGAAGGGTGTATGTACTGATCGGCAGAATGGCAAGGCAAGGGTTTTCCCTGCCACCATGGACAGAAGGGGAGGGTGTACTGTGCCTAGCCCCAACCAGACATGGCAGACAGCACAAGTATGCTTGAGTGTGACAGTGTTATGTGATGACCACATCTGTCAACACTGCCAGCTGCAAGTTCTAGGGTCTTGACTGAACCTCATTTACTATGGTACTGCTTCTGTTGCAGGTCAAAAGACATTAATGATCTTACCCCTGACAGATTATGATATATCTCTCCTAGAACATGTAATGCATTACCAACTATATAATTTGGGAAATGCATTTTGATTGACAAACAATAATAATGAATGTGGGTTTGTTAGTTTGTGGTGATGGATGCAGAAATTCAGAACTCCCATTCTTGAATTAAAAAACTATTGATACAAAAAATGGCCCTCACAGATTTTGAAACTATTGGTTTAAAATAGAATAAATTATTTTAAGCTAAAATTAATAATCACTCATTACAAAAAAAATTTAATTTTTATGAAGCAAAAAAAAATGATAATTCATTTGGATGTATTTATCTTTTTAATTTGCGTTAGGGGACTTGATATAAATGGAAATAGCTCAATAAATAATTTTCAACTGAGCACATTTCTGAACAACTTTTGATAGTCACATCATAAATCTTCTTATATTGGGCCATAGATACAATAATTAAACTATTACTAACTGTACTTAACTACAATTCAACAAACACATATCTTTACATTATTGTGAATATGCTGAGTCAATACATCAAGAATCTTTGTGAACGTATTTGTATGCTTTGTGGACAATGTAAATATTACTTTGTTACATTTAGATGATTCTGGGCTAAATTACTCTGTCTTAATATAAAGTAAAAAATCTTCTAGCATCACTACATACTACATAGATACAATATTTGAACTCTTATATTATAAGTTATAACCAAATTACAATTTAATGAACACTTTCCATTACATTAATGTTTGTATGTCAAGTCAATAAATCGTGAATGATTAAGACTTATCAATGTAACAAAGTTTGTGGCACCCAATGAATGACTAAATATATTTCTCATTCTGTGATATTTTCTATTTACTGATTTTGTATGAATTTCTTTTAATCACTCCATCAACCTAACTAACTGGTTGTGAGATTAAAGCCAACAAATTATTTTAAAGATCTAATTTTTACAAGTATTATTAGTAAATATTACCTTTAAAGGCTTTATCAAGAATAATTTCTAACTTATTCCGAAAATGGGCGACTGTAACAGTGAGACAGTGGTAATACTCTTAAATACTGGTAACAAACCTACTCAACTGACTCAGTCAGTGGCTGTATTATACTTATTTAAAACGTATTATAATAGCAATCATGAATAATATTATGATAATAAAGTACAATAACCGCTTGCTTTTGCCTTTCTGTAAAGTAGTTGTGATTGACGTGTTTTGACTATGACGAATAATTAGAAAGAATTATGGTTCTAAAGTAGTGAAAGCTGGAAGACTCTCAACCTGTTTACAAACTATGGTTGTTATTGATTGCCAGATTTTTTCAAGATCTCAAAGTAAGACCCGCTGTAAATCAGCGCACATTTTTTGTACTGGTACTTGTATGAAATTTTATTTTTAAAAATATTTGTTAAGTTCAATGGAAAAATATATAATACAATAATTTTAAAAAATCAGTAAAAAACAAAATCAAATATATGAACATAATACGATAATTAATAATATAGCTTCCAAAATTACAAAATAAAACCTTTAGATTTTAACGACATTCGCCAATATGGTAATGTTTTAGTAAGAAAGCACAGTTCACTAGTTGCCTAGTATCAACTAGTATGTTCCGATCAATGAATCATTGCAACAAGAGATAACGTTGCTAAATTGTTATCAAATCAAAAAGCCACACACGTCTCATGATTAGTTTAATCAAGACTCTATGCGTAATTTACGTGTTAGTGTTCATATCGTTTCCCGGTCAGGGAAGACGCGTAAGTGTTGCCAGACATGACTCTTAGAGAAAAAATTATTTGTTTTTTTATGTTATATACAAGGCACAAAAAAACATAAATTTGTATAAATAATTAGGCTAAAAACATATACGGTATATATACGTGTAGTTATTTTATTATGAATGACTATTTATGTTAACGTATTTAATTAACACAGTACATGTACCATAAAATATCATTATCTATAAATAATGACCGACAACACTCACACCTCTCCCCCTTACTGCCTTAAGTATGTCACTACAGAGCTGGTACCATTGACGCTGTAGGTATGTCGTAGCGTCAAAACCTGGTCTAGGAGACATAACATGATATGTGGGGAAAAGATCATTGGGATCTCAAGGCTAAATGAAAAAAAAAATTTTGCGACAGTGTTGGTACCAGTCCCGTGGCGTGAAAATTCTACAGCAGGGGCCAGGGCTAGGCCAATTGGGGGGGGGGGGGGGGGCAGGAAAAAATGTTACTAAGTAGAGCGAACAAGCAGAGGGGGGCAGACAAAACGCTACGGGCCTGGTTGGTACAATGGTTAAAGAGGAAACCATAGTTTTCACAGCTGGCGGTGGTGACATGTGGTCGGAACACAACACCACATTGACCCACTCAAGTACACTATCGCAGCATGCCATTTATGTCGGAAGGGTTAGATATTCGCCACCCGCCCCCTGTCCGTGTGGCAGGAAAACCCTTGCCACGGAAGGGCCACAATGGGTTCTTAAATTTGATTGAAGAGCTGGACCAAGAGCAGACGAATGGAGTGTTTATATTTTATAAGAACAAACATAAATAAAGTGTAAACGTTATTGATGTAAATGGGCGGAGTGGAATGTACTGCAGGTCGGATCAAGCTGCTCAACGGGCGTACTTGGCCCGAGGGTAGTAAATTGCTAATGTCTGATCTTGTGGCTATTTAATGGACGAGCCCTAATAATAATTATGGCATGCATAAATGTATTTTTTGTTTTATCAGTGTGGGCCTATACCGCTAAATGATCATGTACCGAGATCCACGGAAATAGCCTATATTGATAGTAAAATGATAGACAGACTGACAGTTGACTGATATGCCTAGTGGCAAGTGGTTCTAACTTAAACTATGACACTTTTAGCTAAACCATTCTTATGCTTTTGGGAGACCTAGACAGAGGAACATAAAGATATGGGGAGGGGGGAGGGGGCTATAGCATCCTGATTGATAGGAATTACTCCAAAAAATAAATGTGCTTTTTTGGAAGAGCAGTTCTTACGGAATGTAACCTAGGCCACTCATAGGATCTGCCACTGACAAAGGGTCTGATCACGTTTATTGCTACGAGTGAAAAGAGGATTGTGATTGTCAACTTCTTACTCTACAACTTAAAATTGTGGTAGAATTATTGTTTGAATTTAAAGTTTTGAGCGAGACAAAATGTTAGTTAAGTATGTAAAATTCTCCATTGGCTACAAATTTAAACTCATACATTTAAAAATTCATTTTAATATCAACAGAGCTAGCATATAGGCCTACTTCATTTATATATATATATATATATATATATATATATATATATATATATATATATATATATATATATCATCATATATATATATATATCATCATCATTATTCAATAAATAGTCCTTTGATAAAAAAAATGCGCACAAAAATATATCTTCGATCTAGATAATTTAAAATATTTCCTTGATTAAGGTGGTCCATGGGTCATTTAAGGTTTCTGCTACTTGTTTTTTTCTTTTTTATTTTTTAAGCTACACTAGCCATTTTTAGCACATGCATACAACATACCAATTAATGAACAAAGAAATAAAAAAAATATATTAAAAAATGTATTTAAAAATGTATTTTGTGACTTTTTTGGGTAAAAAGTGTAATTTTAAGACATATTTTCAAAAATTTTCAAAGAACCAATTTTTAAAATCTATTGTAGATATCGTAAAATAACTTTGCACAAATGTTAATGAGTGTGTTTCAAACAAACGTCCAATTTTTTTTTTTTTGGAAATATTAAATAGAATTTTTTTTATAATTTTTTTCTTACTTACCCCCCCCCCCCCCCTCGAAAAATTAACTTTTTTGAGAAAAAGTTGCATTTGGGGGGGGGGGGGTTAGGTAAGAAAAAACATTATAAAAAAAATATTTTACTGCAAACAGACATTGGCCGGCTAAACTAAAAAATCGGCTGGCAGGTCTGATAGACAAACAAATTGTAAGGACAGTGAAAGTAGATCAGGACTGATGCTTAATACCAGCAGCGTGTAGAGTTAGATATTACGTAATGAGACGGGGGGGGGGAAGTCGAAGGAGGGGAGAAAGGGACAGTTTTTTGGTCAGTTGTAGCAGACGATGTTATATACAGGTACAACAGAAAAAGGGGAGTTAGTGTAGTTTTTGTTAAGATGGAGGAAGGAAGGAATTAGGAAGAAACGAAAGAGTTAGTAATAAGTGTAACAGACACGATATCGTGTACAGACGCGATCTTGTGTGATAGACACGGGAATGTCGACAGAGCAGGAAAGTATTTTTTGTATTATGGATATGAGTGCCAAAACTTTGCTCTGCTAAACTAAGTTACAGCGGTAACTCTGCCAATCAATCTTTGAATCAATATTTTCCCCTTTATAAATCATATAAAATGGACCAATCCGTTTCTGGATCCCCTCATCTGTCATGCTACGTAAAGAATCCGAATGTTAGTTGGCTACTGGAAATAGTTTCAATTCTAAATCGTTAAATTTCCTAAAGAGATTTTTCAATTTAATTAGTTAAAAGATGAATGGATCTGTTGCAAAAACTCCATATACTAGATTTTTCCTTTAATTATTGTTTTGCTGCCGGGCAAAGCGAGTATCTAGTTTACGTAAGTACATTGAAGCGTGTATACAGAGGCGGCATCTAGTTTAAGTAAGACGCAGATATCCCTTTTAGTATCTGCGGCCAGTGACCTAAGACCCACTCAGACGTAGTTGCCCCCTACGGCGTGGGTCTTATGATCGTGTCAGATACTACTCACTAAGGTCGCTACTAGGATATAGATTTCAATGACATTCTGTATTTAAATGGTAAACTAGATATTTAGCCCGGCGTTGCCCGGGAAATCTAGGTGTAATGTTAAACCCCTTCCTAATCAATTTAATTAATTTAATTAGGTGCTGATTTATGCCACCTTCCTAATGTGCAGAAATGACCTACATTTCATACGTCAAAAGATGTGGCTGCCATAACCAACAAACCATCATCAAAAAGTAATCCATCGAGGGAACAATAACCTCCAGTACACAATGTTAACAAACTATAATAACTGAACATGATTATCAAATGCGCAGCCGATTTACGTGAAATGCGTAGCCGATTTACGTGAAATCAAGTGCAGAATTATTTTTTATTTGACGTCTATTTATAGTTAAAATCAAAACAAAGCATTAAAAATGCACTGAAAAGTAAAAAATAACTACTTTACTATGGCACGATACAGCACTCATCGGGAAATGACGTCATAGAGGATTTTTTTTTTTATAGCGACGGCGCTCCCATCGGGACGTCATAGGTCATAGGTTATTTACTAACGCGCTCGCTAGTGACCTAGTCTGATTACAATGCTATTTGTTGTAATAAAAACTAAAATAATTTGAATGATATTATATTTAATATTTAGGACTTTTACATTTCATAATAAAAAACCACAGAAACTATTTAAAACTGTAGATTTTTGAAAAAGAGATATCGAATCGATTCGACGCAAGCGCCATTTTGAATTATGTTTTCGTGACCTCGCTGGTCACGTGATTACTTTATCAAATACTGGAGGTCGTTTATTTATAGAACGTATTCCCCACACGCGACCCGGACAAACTTAGCTGCTTTATAAGTAGGATGTTCTAAGTAGTTTGTAGGTCTATATTCAAAATATAAAATTAAAAAAAAAAAACTTACCGAGTATTTGGACTATACAGAAGCATGTTTTAAATGAAATGAAGATGACATGATCGCAGGCACGCCGAGAGCGGGGGTCAGGGGGAGGGTCATTGTCAGGGGACCCGCATATGTAAAGGGGGCCCGGCCGCCACGACCATGTCAATTTTTTCACGACTCATTGTTTATTGAGGGTACGTCGATTACAGCCGATAGCAGCCAATCCGAACGAAACTTAAAAATTCAGTCGACTGCTGAGGTTCGTTAGATCTCATAAACCAATCAGAGTGTGAATTGGTGTTAAACTATTTTTAGACATTACTTGAAATCTGAGTATGATGTGTGTCATCATAGAATTAGTCATAGAATGAAGTCATAGATTTCCATAGAAATATTGTGAGATTCTATTGATAACTCTATGGCTTTTTCCACCGGGATTAGCTCGGGTGAAACTTGTACGCGCGAATTTATCTCAATCCAATCACAAGCCAGAATTCGCTCAATCGATAAACCTCTTAGTTTCCTCCCGTTTTCTTTTTGCGGTACATACATCTAAACACTGACTTGGATACCTTCAAACTACATGAGAGATTCCTTGCATTTGTAGACTGCAACAAGAAGACGGGATAAGATTTAGCTCAGCTAACACTGGGCAACAGCCAAAAAATCGTCAGGGGTTTTTCAACTGATTTAGACTAATTTTGGTGTTCTGAGTCCGAATATCACATTGATTTTGCCCGGTCAGGTCAACTTCTTGAGATACAGCCATAGACCTACCTGACGAACTATACATATTCTAATATCAGGGGTTTTGAGTTCAATCATTTATCTAAATTAGCTGCTTAAAAATTAGCAGCCAAATAATCACAATTATAAAAACAGAGATAATTATATTTTATCAATCTGGATTTTCACTTGATTATTTAATGCATCAGCACTTGATTGGGCACATCCTCCAGTATCCTGGCTTTACATCTGCCCGTCGTCCAGATGCTCACTGCGAAGAAATTCCTGTATCAGCGTTCAGAGATCTTCCTGACAGCGATGATGAGGCCACCACTTTAGACGAGGGAGGAGATACAGAAGAGGAGTATGAATCACAAGATGGTCCGCAGCTGTTCTCACAATGTGAGCTTAATGATCTGGTTCGGGATCTCAGCTTGTCGAATAATTCCTCCGAGTTGTTGGCCTCCAGACTCAAAGAGAAAAATCTACTTGGCAATGACGCGCGTATCACTTTCTTCCGTAGAAGGCATGAGGACTACATGGGCTACTTCTGCCAGGAGGAAGACCTTGTGTACTGCCGAGATGTCGCCGGACTTCTTGATAAACTCGGCGGTCCTCAATACGATCCGAGAGATTGGCGACTCTTCATTGACAGCTGCAAGCGCTCTTTGAAGTGTGTACTTTTCCACAACGGAGCCAGTTCGCCTCAATCCCTCTTGCGCACTCCACAACTCTTGAAGAGAAATATGAAGCAGTGACGTGCTCGACAAAATCCAATATGAGCTCGAGCAGCACCAATGGATCATCTGCGTCGACTTGAAGATGGTGAACTTTCTACTTGGTCAGAAGTCCGGGTTCACGAAGTACCCATGCTTTATATGTATGTCGGACAGTCGTGACAGAGCCCATCACTATGTAAAGAAAGAGTGGCCGGTGCGAGAGCAGTTAGTACCTGGGGCGAGAAACATCATAAACGATCCTCTTGTTGACCGGGAGAAGATATTGATCTCACCGCTACACATGAAGCTTGGGTTAATGAAACAGTTTATGCCCGCTCTGGACAAGGATGGGCACTGCTTCAACTACATGTGCGGAGCATTTCCTCAACTGACCATTTGAGAAGCTGAAGGCCGGCATTTTCGACGGCCCACAGAAACGGCAACTCATAAAGGACACAGAGTTCCAAAACTCCATGAACACGCTTGAGTGCGCCGCCTGGAAATGGTTTGTGCAGGTGGTGAACAACTTCCTGGGAAACACAAAGGCAGCAAACCACGCCAGACTCATCAGCAGCATGATAGAGGACTTCCAAAAACTCGGGTGTTTGATGAGTATTAAGGTGCACTTCCTGTTCTCACACATGGAGAAGTTTCCTGAAAACCTTGGGGCTATGAGCAGGGAGAAAGGTTCCATCAGGACATCCGCCAAATGGAGGAAAGGTACCTGGGGAGGTGGGACGCAGTCATGCTGGAGGACTACTGCTGGTCGCTGAAGAGAGACAACCCAGCAGCTGCTCACACACGGGAATCGAAGAAACGCCGATTTATGCCTTGAACTTTTGTTTCACTTAACGCTTATTGTTATACTAATATTATGATAATTATGCTTATCAAATTTGGTGGATAAATAAAAACTGAATGAATTTGAATATGTTGACTTTTAATTCTTGAGTAAAACGGAAAAAATCGTCAGGGGTTTATCAGCTGATGATCCGCAAAAATGTGGGTTTTTTTTTTACAAAAAAAAAACGATTTTTTTTTTATTTCTGTAGAAAAAAATCCTGACCTGATTGAGCAAAACCAAGGTCATTTTCGGACTCAGATCATCAAAATTAGTCTAATTCAACTGGAAAACCCAGGACGATTTTCAAAAAAATATTTTTTTGTTGCCCAGTGTAATCATTGACACGTTGAAAAAACATAGCATACCGCTTACGAACTGTCGCGGCCAAGGGTATGACAATGGAAGCAATATGAGTGGTTCGTATAAAGGCGCTCAAGCAATTATACTGAAGAACAATCCTTTGGCAACGTTCTCACCATGTGGCTGCCATAGTTTGAACCTGTGTGGCATGCATTCGGCCGAGTGCTGTGCACAAGTGATAACATTCTTCGCAGTAGTCCAGAAATTGTACAATCTCTTCAGCAGCAGTCCGCGGAGATGGGAAATTTTGACTAGTGGCATCGGATGCTCTCTTCACAATCCGTCAGAAACGCGCTGGTCAGTATTAAGCCTTTCACAGAACATTTGCCAGGTATAATGACGGGCTTACACAAGTGCAGGAACTGGATTTGACACGAGAGACTCGCTCTGATGTAGCCGGCATGATTTCATACCTGTTTTCGTCCGAATCAATTCTGATTTCTATCAATTTTAGAAATTTGCCCCTGCAGGCAAGAGAATCAACTCTTGATGTCGAAATTGTCGAAGTTGCTAATATTCGTGACCTCATTGGCGACTTAAAACTGCTTCGATCCCAGTGGGATGAGATATTGTCTGAGAGCAAACTTGTCGCTGAGAGCTGCAGTGTTGAACAGTCCCTAGTTTGGAAGAGACAAAACGCAAACGAAGACGACAATTGCCAGACAAAACAATTCTCCACGACAATGATGATCAGCAGGATCGACACGAATACTTCAAGCGTTCCGTTTTCTACATCGTGATTGACTGCGTGATTGCGAATTTAACAACACGATACGAAGCGGCGAAGAATTTGGACGAATTGTTCGGCGTTTTGTGGAAATATCATGATATGAATACAGAAGACGTCCTCATCGCAACCAAGAACCTGACGGATAAATATGTTGTTGATGTTAGCACCAATCTGTTGAATGAGTTGGAGCATCTGAAAACAATGCACGTTGCAAACCTCGGGCAGAAAAGTTTTTTGCAATTTGACTTGCTGAACCATTTACACAATTTGATAATCGATATACTGTTTCCAAACGTGGTCATTATGCTACGTATCTTCTGCACATTTCCGGTTACCGTTGCTCTAGCAGAACGATCTTTCTGCACATTGGACCGAGTTAAAAATGTTTTGAGATCGACAATGTGTCAAAAACGCCTAACCAGCCTTGGAATGCTGGCAGTGGAAGGTCGACTTGCAAGAACGATTGACTTCAACAATATAATTGAAGTGTTTGCAAGAAGAAAAGCCCGCAAAGTTTTGTTATAGCTTTCTCTCTGCATGTCGTAAAAGTCATTTCCAAAAAAATTACATTGGTATGAAAAACTTGTGTAGCTTTATCGGCGATAGTGCATTAACGGGGGCAAAGTAAACTAAATTTAGTTTAAAACTTTTGTATATACTCTTTGTATGACTATATCCGGAATTGACTGTATTTTGACAAGGGGTCCGCAATGATGTCCTGCCCTGGGGCCAGGGTTGTTAATATTGCAATATTGTATTGGTATTGGTAGTATTGCCAATACTTTTTTTAAGTTTTGGTACGACATTGCAATTCTTCTTGAAATTTGATATTGGTATTGGTATAGTCAATAGTTTTTTTTATATTGGTATTGATTTTTAACCAATACTAAAAGCAATATTCAATAAGTTCTCTACAACATTGGTTGTGAATAAAGCTGAATATAATACATTTTTCTTGCGAGTAACATTGCCAAACAATTTTTGAATGAGACTGAGCAATGAAAGATAATAGAAATCATATATGATATCTGTGGCAATGAGCATTGACCAGTGAGTACTCTTAAGTAAATTGATTTATTTGGAATTTGCTATTCTTTCCAAGCTTTTTTCCGGTTGCATTAAATAATTTTCTTGAGTGTTTATTGTTATTTGCAAAGTATCGTCAGGCAGTTCACTTGGTATGCTTTTGGTAACACTGGTGAAACCCGGTGGAATTCAATGTATGATGCTGTCACCAGAGTTTACAACATTCTCTGTGTAAATTACGTGGAAGTTAAGTTTGACAAACTTTGTGATGAACTTGATATCAAAAGACTACAGCCTGTACAGAAAACATTTGTTAAAAGAGTATGTTGCTGTTATGAAGCCTGTTTGCTGTGGACTAGATATTTTGCTGAGTGAAACTAAAAAAGACATTGGACTTGGTTTCCTTCTACCAATACTTGTCACAGTGAAGGCTCAGTTAAAAGTGTTTCTTGATCAAGGAAAGAATGATCGGCTCGTAGTTTGTTTTCCATTAGCTTCATGTCTTTAAATGCCATCGATAGAAGATTTGCAAACATGTTTTACAGCATTGATGCTCAGCTGGCATCCGTTGTACATCCCAAATTCAAGTTGGACTGGATGGATGATGATTTGCAGCGTTTGCCTATTCTTGAAGTACTGACGAGACGCGTTTCACAATCACTATTGGTTGCTACGACTGATGATCAGAAAGCAACGTCGGCTGCTGCTGCTGATGGTACAGATAATCAGCCAGACTTCTTCACTGGATTGTCAGCCAGACGACATCACCTGATGTGAATCAAGAAATTAATAATAACTTGGCAGACATTTCAGACAGTATTGCAGCCACATATCCGTAAAATATCTGTAAAATACATGTATACATAGATCTGAATGCAGGACTTCCTTCAAGCGCTGCTGTTGAAAGGCTGTTTTCATTAGGAGGACGAGTATTTTCCCCTCTTCGTTCACGACTGAGCAGTGCGCATTTTGAAATGGTTACTTTTCTTCGCCTGGCTAAGTGGTAACTGCCAGTTAGGTGGCGTTACCCTGTGAACTCTACTGGAATTCATCGTTCATCGTTAGTTTTCCAGATGTAATGCAATCCACTGTCTTGGTCTGACTGCTTTTACTAAAGTGCGATGTTTAACTGTTTATGTATCATTTGCTTTTCTATGACAGTCATTTGCTTCATTCATCCATTCATTCATCCATCCAACATTCATTCATTCATTCATTCATTCACAATATGTGTACAGCATACATATTAAAAATCTTGTTGCTTAAGGACGTTAAGATATGCCGACTTATTTAATAATACATGTAGTTTATTATGTTGTCAAAGACTTTTGGATGCTTTGAAGGAAACTGGTGAAGCAAGTGTTAACTATTGAAAAAAAATTGGTTAAAAATACATCATCTAAATTTGCCAAAATGTTGTTATCGTTTATCGATGTAAGTGATATACAGCAATGAATTACGTATTTGCATTTTATTCGTCGAATGACCCAAATATTGGTATTGGTATTAGTAATAATAAATAAATATTGGTATTGGTATTGCAATACTGGTTTTAAAACTGTATTGGTATTGGTATTGCCAATAGATTTTACAGGCAGTATTGGTATTGGTATTGCTAATAATTTTTTCTAGTATTGTTAACAACCCTGCCTGGGGCCCGTGTTGGCTCTCGGCGCCACTGCATGATCGCAAAGGGAACGTGACCCTATCCCTGTTTACGCCAATTTATTGGTGAGACTGTTGACATCTCTAAAATAGCAAACCTTGCTGTTGATATCTGTTGAACACAGGACCACCTAAGTTCGTTGCAGACAATGACAAGAGGTTACACTTTTAGAAATTCCACTTCAAAAGGAAACTAAAAAATGGAGAAATTATAGAATGACCCTGACTAAATTATTCTGAATTAAGTAACAAAGTTTACTGTTACTACTTCAAACTTTTTGACAAAGTTTACAGTTACTACTGCATACATTTTGACAAAGTTTACAGTTACTACTGCAAACATTTTGACAAAGTTTACTGTTACTACTTGAAATATTTTGACAAAGTTTACTTTTACTACTTCAAACATTTTGACAAAGTTTACTGTTACTACTGCAAACATTTTGACAAAGTTTACTGTTACTACTTCAAACATTTTGACAAAGTTTACAGTTACTACTGCAAACATTTTGACAAAGTTTACAGTTACTACTGCAAACATTTTGACAAAGTTTACAGTTACTACTGCAAACATTTTGACAAAGTTTACAGTTACTACTGCAAACATTTTGACAAAGTTTACAGTTACTACTGCAAACATTTTGACAAAGTTTACAGTTACTACTGCAAACATTTTGACAAAGTTTACAGTTACTACTGCAAACATTTTGACAAAGTTTACTGTTACTACTGCAAACATTTTGACAAAGTTTACTGTTACTACTTCAAACATTTTGACAAAGTTTACAGTTACTACTGCAAACATTTTGACAAAGTTTACAGTTACTACTGCAAACATTTTGACAAAGTTTACAGTTACTACTACAAACATTTTGACAAAGTTTACAGTTACTACTGCAAACATTTTGACAAAGTTTACAGTTACTACTGCAAACATTTTGACAAAGTTTACAGTTACTACTGCAAACATTTTGACAAAGTTTACAGTTACTACTGCAAACATTTTGACAAAGTTTACAGTTACTACGGCAAACATTTTGACAAAGTTTACAGTTACTACGGCAAACATTTTGATAAAGTTTACAGTTACTACGGCAAACATTTTGACAAAGTTTACAGTTACTACGGCAAACATTTTGACAAAGTTTACTGTTACTACGGCAAACATTTTGACAAAGTTTACAGTTACTACTGCAAACATTTTGACAAAGTTTACAGTTACTACTGCAAACATTTTGACAAAGTTTACAGTTACTACTGCAAACATTTTGACAAAGTTTACAGTTACTACTGCAAACATTTTGACAAAGTTTACAGTTACTACTGCAAACATTTTGACAAAGTTTACAGTTACTACTGCAAACATTTTGACAAAGTTTACAGTTACTACTGCAAACATTTTGACAAAGTTTACAGTTACTACTGCAAACATTTTGACAAAGTTTACAGTTACTACTGCAAACATTTTGACAAAGTTTACAGTTACTACTGCAAACATTTTGACAAAGTTTACAGTTACTACTGCAAACATTTTGACAAAGTTTACAGTTCTTGGCAGAAAGGAACTTGGTATTCCGTGGGCCTCAGGAGCAAATTGCAAATCCACAAAATGGTAATTTGTTTGTTGTCATTGAATTGCTAGAAAAATTTGATCCATTTATGCAAGATTATATACAGAAAATTAACAAAGACATGCACCACCATTGTTTAGGCAAGAACATTCAAAATAAAATTAATGATACCATGGGTCAAGCTGTTCTACAGGTAATTGTTGCTAGAATCAAGTCGGCAAAGCATTTTGTGGTGACTCTTGACTGCACTCCTGATATCAGCCATCAAGAACAGATGTCAATGGTGCTAGGATTATGTCGCTGATGGCACACACTCAGATGTGCCAGTAGGAGTTTATGAACATATTATAAAGTTTATCATAGTTGAGAGCGGAACTGGTGAAAATTTATTCAACGCCCTTATGGGGGGGGGGGGGTAACCGGGTCAAAATAAAAACGTGTTTATTATTCAAGTTTAAGACATTTTAATATCATAGTAATGATATAGTAGATTTAAAAATAATTTTGTGCAAAAAAAAAAATTGTAGGTGTGGCATACCGCCATATTGAAATTTATGACCTTTTTGTGTCAAATATTTCTGAAATATTTATGACTGATTCATATAAACTATACATTTTTATAATCAGGAAAGCTTACTTTAGGGAATGTCAAAGTACTTTTTTGATATTGTAATAAATAATTTGTTTTTGAATTTTTTAAATTTAGCATGGTGAAAATTGGCAAAAAATGCTTATTTTGAAAATTAAAAAAATTGCCAAAAAAAAAGGACTTAAAATTTCTTTAAAAGCCTCTGACATTCCATAAATACACCTCTTCTAAATATAAATTAGAAGTTTTATCAAAATCTGACTGTTGGTTTTTTTGATTCTCCTGCCACAGTGAAGCAAAATGTCAAACATATTTTTTCAGAGAAAAATGACTTTTAAGTTTTTAAATTATTGAAGTTTTTGAATCTAATTTTTTTTTTCTGCAATACATTTAATTCATAGTTATTATTGGTATGTTTTAGTATCTAAAAATGTAAAAAAAAAAATATTTAATTTTTAGACATAGTGCATTTTTCGTCCTATCTGTACTCCTCCATAGGAGAGCTGGAAATGTTGGGACTGGATGTCAAAAACATCAGAGAACAAGGATATGACAATGGAGCTAATATGAAGAAGCACAATCCTGGTGTGCAGGCAAGACTCTTTAATAGAAATTCACGAGCTTTCTATACCCCTTGTGTGTGCCATAATTTTAATCTTGAACTTGGAGATATAGCTATAACGTGTTCAGGAGCCATGGCATTTTTCGGAACCCTGCAGCGTATATACACACTTTTTGCTTCATCTACGAAAAGATGGACTGTTTTTAAAAAGCATGTGAAAAGTCTGTCTGTTAAACCATTAACAGAAACACGATGGGAATGTAGAATTGAAAGTGTGAAGCTGTAAGATTCCAAGCTACAGAAGTGTGGGATGATTTTGGAAGAACTAGCAGGAAGCACAAAAGATGCTCAAAGAAAAAGTGAGGCTGAATCCTTGGGAACCCAAATGAGAAATTTTAAGTTTTGGTTGCACTATCTTTCTGGTACACTTTACTGATTCAAATAAATTTTATTAGCAAGGAACTTCAAAGTAACACCGTGGATATTGCCACATGGCTGACATCAATTGAAAAATTGTGTGATTGGTAAAAGACATACCGAGAGATATGCTTTGAGGCTGCTTTGATTGATGCCAATGAGCTTGCAAATGAGTTCGAAGTTGAATCCGCATGTTTCAACAGAAGCGCGGACGCAAGAAAAGAAAATGTTTATTTATGAATTTTCTCTTGAACCCATTTCAGACCCCAAGACATAATTTAGAGTGAACTTTTTCAACCAAGTTGTTGACAAGGCATTGCAATCTCTTCAACCACGGTTTAAGCAACTGAAAAAAAAACATCACAAACTCTTTGGATTACTCTTTGTATAATTTTCATAATATGATAAAGGACAATATCAGAGAATGTTCTGCCGACATAGACAGACATAGATGGACATATGCTTTATGAAGAAATGGAAACCAAAAGCTCAAGGAACTGTAATGTAAAGTCTACTGCATTCCCTAATGTGTTCATTGCCCTTAGAATATTGATGACAATTTCCAGTGACTGTCACTACTGGTGAAAGAAGCTTTCCCAAACTCAAATTGATCAAAACCTACATTAGGTCAGTAATTCACCAAGAACGATTGAACAATTTATCACTTACATGTTTATCTATTGAATCTCCTATAAACAGACACATTAACTATGAAAAATTTATAACAGACTTTCGTAAGAAGAAAAGAAGAAAGGCACACTTTTTAATTATTCTGCTTCATTAATGGTAACTGATTTTTTAAAATTCGCTTTCATACTTTGTTATTATAGCTAAGATATACAAAAACGCACTTGTGAAGTTATGTTTTGAGTTGCTTCATATGCATGTTTTATAAAAAAAAATGTTGATATAATGATCTAATCCAGTGGTTCCCAAACTTTTTGGACCGATGGACCCCTTATTATAGTCAAAACTTGCCCACGGACCCCCCCCTCCGCCCCCCCCCCCACCCCAAGTTAAAATACTACATAAATGCATAAAAATTACAAATTAAAAAAAAATTGTTGAAGTAGTACAGTATCTATAAAAAATTATAATTTTTGTTAAAATTAATTTTGTTAAAATTACAAATTAAAAAAAAATTGTTGAAGTAGTACAGTATCTATAAAAATTATAATTTTTGTTAAAATTAATTTTGTTAAAATTTATGACTTGGATGAACTTGAGATATTATGGGTTTATTGATGTCTGGCTCAACTTTTGTAAGTAGCAGTCGCAAATTCCCACGAGCAATAATTTCTAGATGGTTTCTTTTTGTGTGATGAGGTTCATAACGGCACTGAATCCATGTTCTACCAAATAGTAAGACGTAAAAACAGTCATCAACTACTGTACAATAACCCTATAATGCAGGATAAAAAAATCGGATCTGTTTTTGTAACCAGAATTTGTGGTATCCTTGTTCAAACATTGGTTTAAGTTTCTCATTTGTGATGTTTCAATAAGCTGCTCTTGTATTTCTACGGATTCTACAGTCAGGAATATAAAAACTAAGAATGTCCTCAAATCTTTGGTTCAGGTCTCCTGGAAGAGTCATTATTTGATGGCAGTAAGCAAGCAAATCTTCATCTCTTTTTTGCAATTTCGAAATATTTAGAAACTGAGAACATTCTCCTCTTCCCAAGTTTTGTTTGTACAGAAAACTTTTTTGTCAAACAAATCAGTCATATGGGGTATGTCACTTTTGAGTTTTATTGCGTCACAAATCATTGTCTTTGCTTTCCAGGAATTCCAACTCTGAGTTAAAGAGCGCATAAAATCGATTTAAACAAGCACCTTTAAATAACCAACGTACTACAATGTGAAGTAGTAAACGATTATAGTCTTCATCATTTTCCAAACATAGTTGAGCAAATAATCTCACATTTAAGGCATTTCTTTTAATTTTATGATCTGCTTTAATGACATAATCTAGTGATCCTTGCAAACGTTTACTAAGATTTTTTTTTTGTGACGAATGACTCAATGTACTGAAAATACATTTGGTATAGCTTGTTTTAAGTATGTCAGACAGCCTCAGTATATTCCTACCTTTGCAGGAGCACCGTCAGCAACAACAGAACAGTCAAAGGCATAGCTGTTACATTGAAAAATCTTTTTAATTCAGTAAATAACATTTCACCTTTTGTATCGGTTTCCAAACATTTAGCAAATAACAATTCTTGAAGAAAAATTCGTCTTTTACAAATCTTACATAAGCTGAAAGTAAAACTTTGTTTCCTGGTAAAGTGGACTCTCAAGCTGTATAGAAAATGTTTTTAAGTACTCACATAAAGAATTTTCTATGAACTTTTATAATGTCGAAAGCTGGTTTGTGCTAAACGGTGCATATTAACTCACTTACATCCGGTAAAATAATTTTATATTAAACCTTGCACGGACCCCCTGAAGTTGTTCAGGGACCCCCAAATGAATTTAATCTTCCACGGACCCCCTGAAAGATATCGGGGACCCCTGGGGGTCCGTAGGGACCACTGATCTAATCAATAGTAAAAGCTGTTATTGTAACAAAAAGATAGGAGAGGGGCTGTCACGGGTTGTGACTAATCTGTCGAAACTGTTCCCTTTATTCCTTCCCTTGACTTAATAGTATTAATTAAAATTAAGACTATACCATGTATAGTAGTATACGTTCCCGTTCTCAAGTTCTCCACCCTTTTTACCCCACCCCCGTAATTGCGTCATCTCGCAGGTGGTCAGCGGGACGGGGAAGAATAACTTTCCTCGGTGAACAGGGCAGTGGTTGACAGGAACACGTTACATTCCTCGCGGGATTCTCCCTGACCACTGGGCCCTGGTCAAATGCCGACAAAGGGATGGATGTCCAGTTACTCCTGTCTTTGTCGGTATGACGTACTTCTCCCCCCCCCCTCCCACCTAGGCTCCACCCCCTGATTTGACAGAAACAGATATTATAATTGATTGGCTAGGGGTCACGTGGGAAAAGTGATATGAGGAATGGAAGATAGTTTTGAAGACATTCGACCGAGAGTCTGAATCGTGAGCGGGTCGACAATTCGACTGGGTGATCTCTGAGGAGAGAGTCGATGGTTGTGTCTCTGATTGAGAGAGAGAGAGAGACAGAGAGAGAGAAGGGTGATCTATCGAGAGAACGCCCCTTTGATTCTATTCATTGATGCTGGATTAATCTTTGGCATTTTGGATTACTTTTGCTTATGATTTTAAAGACCACCAGATCTCTGTTACGGACTGGTGTCTCTGTAAATAAATATATTTTGTCGCTGTACACACTTGTTGAATTGATCATCGTCACTTATTGTACATTTAATTGTTGGTGAGACTGTGTGTGGTAGAAACACAAATACAAATACGGGTCATCATTGAGTCAGCCCTCATACTCTTAGCAACAAGCCAAGGGCACCCTCATAGGGGTCCTCAACAGGGGCCTCGCAAGCATCCGTTATATTGGGCCCTGCAATTCGTAAGGCCGGCCCTGGATGGACATCATGAGTAGCTGCAGTGAATGCACTGTGCGTTGAAGTAACTGCAATGTATGGTCTACGTCAAGATAGGTCAAAGTAAATGGATCGTAACTTGTATTAATAAATCTGGAGCAGCCAATTTAGTACCTTTTATTAATTTCTCATTTATGTGTCGGCCTATTCTGGGATTTTAGTCAAGAGTGTAGTCAATGATTGACTAAGTCAGAAAGTCATTGCAAGTAAGGACATGTTTAAAAGCACTACATATATTTTTAGAAGGTTATAAAAGTATGTAAAATACTGGAATGATATGGCAAGATCTTCAAACAATGATAAAAGATGGATGTTCGAGACATATTCTTAGAGAAGACAGAAAGACGTGTGAGAACACTACATACAGAACATTCAATATATGAAGGAAGTTATCTAGCACACTAATTAAACATGAAATGTTTCGTTATAAAATGGTCTATATTTTTAAGGGTTTCACACTTTTCAGAACGGTGGGTAGGAGAAGGGGCGCCGAAAATTATTCGCACAGGGTGCAACAATAGCTAGCTACGGCTCTGCGGATGGTCTGGGCCAGTCTGGGGTATATTTGCGAACCAGATAGTCAACCCAAATTCATATTTGATTCAAATTAGATTTCAATTATTACAATTAGCGCGTGGACTTTGTTACTTAAGGTTAATTTTGAAGCCGGGGGGGGGGTATTTATACTTTTTTCCCGTTGTTTTTTTAAGTTTGTATTTTTAGGGAGGGGTAGAATTGACGTAATTTTAATGGGTGGGGGGGGGGGGGTCACCGAAAGTTTGACGATTGTTGACAAGGGAGGGGGAGTCTAAAAAGTGCTAAAATTAGTTGACGTAATTATTTAATGGACGATCCCCTAGCTCTAGTCCTGCGTATTTAACCATTATGTTAAGGCCACCTCTGCTTCAGGGCTCTGGCTATCACAGTAATATTTTAAAAGAACTGTTTGAATTGATCCTCATACATGACAATACAACAAACAAAAGTTGAGCTGGCTCTGGGTCGGGTACACTGTAGTTGATAGATTCTATCTGCCCAGTGTTGTTGCCAGGCTTGCGGAGCAGCCAATTTTTTTTCCGGCTCCGGCTCCCACAAATTTGACGGCTCCGGCACAGCTCCGTCTCCCTATTAAGATAGTATCAAACGAGACAAAAATTTTTGTAATTGCGCCACGCAAACATGCCACTGATAAAAAGTTATGCAAGTTTTGTTGCGTTCACTAAAAACATTTCAGTGCATCCAGAATCATATCATTATTTTCGACCGAGGTTTCACTAGTCGCCAATTTCATAAGTAATAAAAAGTTATTTCAATGATCAAATTAGCAAATAGTAAAATGATACATTATTTAAAATAGTTTAAAGACTTCAGTATTTATATTTATTATTTATAAATTTGAAGTGACTATTCGGACCCGGTTACCAATAAACTCCGATTTGTATTCGGACCCCGTCCCAATAAAGTCTGATTGTTATTCGGACCCGTGGCAAATATGCACTTAGCTTAGCTATACATAAACTTTATTACTGTTTTTTGTTTATTTTGTTTTATAATTGTTTGTATTGTACGATTTAATTGTTACTCAGTGTCTTGGGTTCCACTAAACGGACTCTGTATTATTATTTTTTCGGGTTCCGTCTAATAAAGTTTAAATATAGCTAAGCTTAGTCCATAGTTGCCACGGGTCCGAATAACAATCGGATGTTATTGGGACCCGGGTCCTCATATCCACAGCCTTATAAATTTATCTACTCTATTTCAGATATTCTGTTTATAATAAAATTGTTAGATACAGAAAGCGACCATTTTGTTTTTAGTCTATTACAAATTCGCGGTCAAATAATAATACGAAATGACGCGTTCTATTTGTCGTCGTAGTAAAAATTTATTTTAAATGATTGATACAATTATTCTATGAAATAAAACTGTTTTAACTTTATATATAACAAAATAACATGCCATTAAAAAAATTTCGGAGGGTAAACAAGATTTAAAACGAACACAAAACGATTCCCCATTAAAGATTTCTTGTGGTGATGTGCGTGCACGCTATCATTTAAATGCTGTTACTGTTGTGGCATTCGTAAAAATGACAACATTTCAAATTGTAGGAGGCAAACAATCAAACAAATTTGCAATTTTAAAGCTATAAAAAAAATTCTGCTGTAAAAAAAAAAACATTTAGGAGCCGTGGAGCCGCCACATTTTTTTGGCTCCGGCTCCAGCAAAAAGTAGCGTATCCCGGCTCCTCGGCTCCGCAAGCCTGGTTTTTGCTTAACCAGTCCTTCATGTTGCTTAACTAGTTCTAAGAATCCTGCACAGGGCCAGCTCAATTGGGAGTCATCCCAAACACTTGTCAGGGGACCCCAATTCATGATAGGCTCAGTTGCTCTCAAAATGATTGCTTATGTTGCTGCAAAATTGAGGAGAAAGGTGGCCTTAAGGGCCCTTGGTGAAATTTCAGGGGCCCCAGATTTCTCCACTACATGTACGTTTTGCAGAGTATATCATGCATGACTCAACACATACTAGTTTTCTTCGCTGTGGTCAGGTTTGTTTTATGTTGGGGACCAATGCATGCTATTGCAACACTTTAAGACTTGTAAGAGAATGGACTGAATCATGCTATTGTAACACTTGTAAGACTCATAAGAGAATGGGCCAATGTATACTATTGTAACACTTGTAAGACTCAGAAGATAATGGACCGAATCATGCTTGTTACGTAAAATTTCTACGCCAAATGTTACGTACACAATTTATATATATATGTATGGAGGGCAGGCTCGCCAGGTGATTTATATAAACTCACCAAATATGTAATTTTATCTTTTATAAGACATATATATATATATATATATATATATATATATATATATATATATATATATAGGGTGAGTCATTTTTTTTTCTTGAGACATCATGGAAAAGTTGCATAATGTACTAAGTATTCAATAAGTAATTTGCAAAGGAATTTCTGAAGTCGTCTACATGCTGCAACTTTTAGTTTTGTCTTACCCTACTATGACTGTGTAGTAAAAACGCCTATTTTATAATTTATACTTTAAATTGTGACCTGCTGATTTTTAAACTTTGCATTTTGGCGTGTTTCAGATCTTTAGTATTCAACAACAGTGAATTTGAAGTCAACAATAATTAGAATATATTTTAAAGTTACTAATTTAGATTCATATCTTGACTTATTCATCGATACGTGTACGACATTATTATATTTGAACACAGGCCCGTAGCCAGGTCAAAGTAAGCAGGGGGCACCAATACCCAGCAAGGGGGTACCTTCTCATTTTTAGGGAGCGACCGATATGCCTTTTTACCGATAGTCCGATACCGATATTTTCCCCCAGCATTTATACCGATACCGATATTTTATTTTTAGGGGCTGTCCATTATTTATGTCAACAAATTTTTGGAGATTTTTACCCCCCCCCCTTGTCAACAACTTGTCAAACTTTCCGAGAACCCCCTATAAAATTACGTCAACATTTGATTACCCCCCCCCATAAAAAGGTGGCTTCCAAAATGTTTATGTGGCAAAATTAGTAGGAATATAGTTAGTTTAATTAAAATACTGAATGTTAAGCGAGTGTGTAACACAGAACTACAAACGCTGCTTAATTTTCCTATTTATTAAGTAATTATATTAAATTTTAAAAAGTAACATTGTTGACGTCAACTTTTCTTGACCCTCCATCTTGTCAACAATTGTCAAAAATTTTCTGACCACCCTCCCACCTATTTTGTTGACGTAATTAATGGACAGCCCCTTAAGCAACAACAATGCCAATTGCCAAACACGTGTTTCTCTCGTGCTAATACAGCTAATGACGTATGTCAGCCCATGCTTACCCCTTCCCTGTCATATTTCGCCGACACGTAAGTCTTGTTCCCCCCCCCCCCAACTTCCCATCCCAACAAAAAATACGCACAGATGTTCACTAATTGTATCATTCAAGGTCATACGTTAGAATTAAGAAATGCCAATCCTATTGTTTCAAGGTCGTATCTCTGATGTATACGTGACAATTTCTGTGTACGGTTTTTTTTTCCTTTTTTTTTTAAATCTTGTCTGATCTGGTTATAGAATTGGGTTATTTGCTGATTTTCTTTTCTGCAACTCTGTTGTGAAAAAAAAAATGTATCGGCAGCCAAAAAACGGCGGTCCGACAGTTAACCCATATTGCCAATATCGGTCTGACTATCGGTCGCTCCCTACAACAATCGGCCGATCCGATATTAACCGATAGTGCCAATATCGGTCCCATACCGATAGCGATCCGATTATCGGTCGCTCCCTACTCATTTTAGTTACCTTTTCTTTATTTTTTCCTCTTTTTCTTCTTTTTAAGCGGGGGGGGGCACTCCACACCTAGCAGGGGGCACAGCCCCCCAGTGCCCCCTTGGCTACGGGGCTGTTTGAACAGCAACATATATTTGAAAATTGAACATGACCACAAGGAGTTCAACTGAACACTCGATATTTGGTAACCCACAGCCAATGCCTAAAAGTCAGTTGTCCACTTCTGCTGACGTTTTTCGTGCGTATGATTATCAGCTGAAATTTGGAGAATGTTCCTCGGTACGTGGGAGAAGTGAAGGAGATCTACAATATTGCCGGTATACCTACTATTGAAATCAATAGTGTAGTGAAGCGTGTTGAGAGGCTTGTTGCTCAAGTAAAGGAACTCAACAAATACTCTACCTCAAAAAAAATCGTCAACAACTTTTGAAGAAAGCTTTCAAAGTTTGCAAAGTGTATTTGATATATGTTGTTGCAAGTGTTTTGATTCTGGTTCACGAGAAAGATCGGCATGTACTTGTCCTTTGCCAATGAAAACATCAGGGCTAGAATGGAATTTTTGGGCAGATCAAAAAACAACACGGAAAATGTATATAGGGAAAATTGACAAAGAAATGACAATGAAGTTGCAGAATAAAGTTGACAGAAGTAAGAGACAGAAATGCACAGAGACCATGAACGATGTGGAGATGGATAATAAATTAAATTTGTGTCGTGCTTCTTCTGATGTAATCGGCATGCACGATGACTACGATGATAATGATAATGATGACGTTGTACGTAGTGATGATAATGATGATATGATGACAAGCAGTGACGAGGAAATGAAAGCAGTACGAGATACTATACAATATCCTGAATTGTTTAGATCTCTGGACAGGTGTAATGTTAGTAACAGAAAGATATAAATCTTCTGATTGCAGAATCATGCTTAGATCCAGCAAAACTTCAGAGACAGAAAGAAAGAAACAGACATTCGGATGATGTAAGACAATTTAAATGTATGGGATTTGATGGCAAGCAGGATGTAACAGTGGTTAGGACAGGTACAGGATGTAACAGGAGATCTATTAAAGAACAGCATTATGTCGTAGTCTCCTATCCTGATGAACTACGTAGATCATGTTGTGCCGGACAGTAGCAAATCAAGTGATATTGCCAAAGAACTTCTGTCAGTTATCACACACACCGAACCCATGGAAACATTGACAGCAATAGTTTGTGATGGTACAGTGGTAAGACGAATGGAGTGATTCCAGAGGTAGAACGACATGTTGGAAGACCACTGCAGTGGCTCATTTGTTTATTGCATACAAATGAACTCCCTCTACGGAAACACATTACTGTGGTTGACGGCGGACTCACAACAGGTCCAAGTACGTCAACCGGTAAAATCATGAGTTCCTTAGACTTTGATCCCAAAGATTTACCTCTCACAAATTTCAAAACAGTCCCAGGAAAAGTTGTTGACATTGCAGATGACGTGAAGAAAGATCTTAGTACTTATCAAAGTTATCTACTACGAAGTTGCTTAGCAGTTCAGAACGGAATCAATGGAACTGAAAACAATTTCTTCAAAATTGTATGCCAGGAAATCTTAACCATGCAAGATGGTTAACAACGGCTAACCGAATCCTACGATTATATATGTCTTCATCCAATTGTACATCGTCTTTATATAGAATTGTCAGATTCATTGTAAACGTTTATGCACCTTCATGGTTTTATATAAAGCTTCATTCAGAATGTTACGATGGTGCTCAGAATTTTTTCCATCTTATGAAACTATGTTTTGAACTGGGTCCTGATGATTGGGCAATCGTGAAGCCAGTTTTACAGAACAATGCTTAATTCGCCCACCCTGAGAACATCCTCCTTGCCGGTACTCTTGATGAAAATCAATCTGTTAGAAAAAGCGCACATGGGAAGATAGTTCATGCACGAATACATTCCCAGAAAAAACATTCGATTTTTTGATAAACAGTCGATCGATTTGAATCCATCTGCATCGTCATACATGGATATGATTTCTTGGGATACAACAACAGTGACCCCACCACCACTCCTATCAATGGTTTCCAATGACGACCGAGACAACTTCTCTGCTTTGTCAGTACGTGGCATATTATGTCATTCTCTGTCGGTTGAACGAGTTGTGAGAGTTGTGCGAGACGTATCAGCAACCACTTCTAGGGTTATTGGACATACCGCACGTCATGGAATGGTGTTGCAGTGTAAACGATCCAGGGATCAGTTACTTTCTGTTGAATCAAAATCCAGTTTCTTGTGAAGTGAGAACTATTGCATGATTTTACATTGTGTTGTCTTTTTCTTGTTACTATGGGATTATAAACTTTAAAGTTGAAGTGATAGACAGTTTGTTAGGAAAATTGTTTTTTAACCCTTCATCTGGATGCTATGGGGCATCTTTCTACACATGTCTCAGATATACAACTGGAAAAAAAATGTATCACTCACCATAATATATATATATATATATATATATATATATATATATATATATATATATATATATATATATATATAACAGAACTCAGTGGAGTACACACTACAACAAATATTTTAATACACTATAATACAACTTAATACACTTCACTTCTCTTCAAACTACTTATATCTACCTATGTCTACTGTCAGCACTATACTATACTACTATCTAATCTACTACATATTCTCTACCTTACGGTCAGCCTACTACATATTCTTTACCTTACTGCCAGCCTACTACATATTCTATACCTTACTGCCAGCCTACTACATATTCTATACCTTACTGCCAGCCTACTATATATTCTCTACCTTACTGCCAGCCTACTACATATTCTCTACCTTACTGCCAGCCTACTACATATTCTCTACCTTACTGCCAGTCTACTACATATTCTATACCTTACTGCCAGCCTACTACATATTCTCTACCTTACTGCCAGCCTACTACATATTCTATACCTTACTGCCAGCCTACTACATATTCTATACCTTACTGCCAGCCTACTACATATTCTATACCGACTGCCAGCCTACTACATATTCTATAACGACTGCCAGCCTACTCTACTGTACTGTACTCTACATTATATTCTCTACCTTACTGCCAGCCTACTCTACTCTACTCTACATTCTATTCTCTACCGACTGCCCTACGGCATGGTCTCTACTCTACTGCATTCTCTACCTTACTGTCAGCCTACTACATATTCTCTACCTTACTGCCAGCCTACTACATATTCTATACCGACTGCCAGCCTACTACATATTCTCTACCTTACTGCCAGCCTACTACATATTCTATACCGACTGCCATCCTACTACATATTCTCTACCTTACTGCCAGCCTACTACATATTCTCTTCCTTACTGCCAGCCTACTACATATTCTATACCGACTGCCAGCCTACTACATATTCTCTACCTTACTGCCAGCCTACTACATATTCTCTACCTTACTGCCAGCCTACTACATATTCTCTACCTTACTGCCAGCCTACAACATATTCTCTAACTTACTGCCAGCCTACTACATATTCTCTACCTTACTGCCAGCCTACTACATATTCACTACCTTACTGCCAGCCTACTACATATTCTCTACCTTACTGCCAGCCTACTACATATTCTATACCGACTGCCAGCCTACTACATATTCTCTACCTTACTGCCAGCCTACAAAATATTCTATACCTTACTGCCAGCCTACTACATATTCTCTATCTTACTGCCAGCCTACTACATATTCTATACCTTACTGCCAGCCTACTACATATTCTCTACCTTACTGCCAGCCTACTACATATTCTATACCGACTGCCAGCCTACTACATTTTCTATACCTTACTGCCAGCCTACTACATATTCTCTACCTTACTGCCAGCCTACTACATATTCTCTACCTTACTGCCAGCCTACTACATATTCTCTACCTTACTGCCAGCCTACTACATATTCTCTACCTTACTGCCAGCCTACTACATATTCTATACCGACATCCAGCCTACTACATATTCTCTACCTTACTGCCAGCCTACTACATATTCTCTACCTTACTGCCAGCCTACTACATATTCTCCACCTTACTGCCAGCCTACTACATATTCTATACCGACTGCCAGCCTACTCTACTGTACTGTACGCTACATTCTATTCTCTACCTTACTGCCAGCCTACTCTACTCTACTCTACATTCTATTCTCTACCGACTGCCCTACGGCATGATCTCTACACTACTGCATTCTCTACTGTATTGCCAGCCTACTAAGTATTAACTTCTTCTAACTTAACTTTTATAAGGTCGGGGGGGGGGGGTGAGTAGGGGGGGGTGACGACGTCGGTGAAACGATTCTATACAATATTTTGACGGCTGGGACCTTGAGTTGCATAGCATGGTCAACTAATATGAGTCACTCGTTTGGGAGGGGAGAGTTTCACCTGACGGTGTAGAGAGGGGCCGGGCAAGGTCAGAGATGACGTATTTTTTGCACAGAAAAAAAAATTTTCTTATTGTTTAAAAGAAAAACCCACCAGATCTGTTAAAACTTTTTAAAAATTGTTTTTGCCAATTTCTTGGATTCGCATCTTCAGACGAATTTGATCTCCCATGAATTGTTTAACAACTATGATCATTGTCATGACACAATTGTTTTGTAAATATCCGTAACCTGGGTTTAGTGTTGATGGGGATAAATTGTTCGGTGTTTTATATGGTGGATGCCAGGTTTGTTGGAAGGAAAGCAAACAGTTAAAAAACAAATGAATAAAAAGACAAGATTAAAAATATCACATAATTTTATTCTGCACATTTATACATTCAGGAAAAAAATCTGAGAAAAAAAAAGCATTTGGAAGAATTAAAAAAGATAACAGAAAAGTGAAATATTCATCAGATTGTATACTACAGAAAACATTATAACACACAACAGATTAGAAAGAAAAACTGAATACAAGAAATCATTTGGTGAATATGGCTTTAGTTCTGTTAATTTTCTTTTGCAAGTTTGCTATCTTTTCATCAAGAGATGCAATTCCAGTCATAAATTCATCCTCAACATTGAGACCATTATTGTTAAAGGCTCGAACAACAGAGTCTGCATCATCAATCGAACTAATAGAACCAGAGAGTTCTGTTCCCTGAAAAAATTCTCTCTGTAATGGACTATCATAGCCTCTGGTGGCTCTCCTAGACACAGAAGTATCAGAGGTATGTAATGGGGAACTCTGGGTATTAAGTGTTGACCTCCCATTATAAAACTGTGAGTCTTCAGAACAGTCAGGACGTCTGAGGGAGGAATTACTCTCAAAGTGAACAGTGAGTTGATGTTCATTGTTCAGTGTCCGTCTAGCCCCTTCTCGCTGAAGCCTTTGACAAGGAAACAATTGACAACAGTCACAAACAGACACGTAATCTGTACAGTTTTGCATACCAGTGTAATCAGGTAAGTGATTCTGTACACCTGTATAGTCAGGTAAGTACTGTTGTCTGCTGTGTTGTAGATAAGACCTGTGAGATGTTTGTGGGTCAGGTTTCTCTGCAGAAGTCAGAGATCTAGGATTTCTGTCTAAATCTTTATAAGACAAGTCAGCGGGGTACATCAATCTGTGGTCTTTATGTTTATATCTGTCTGACAACTGACCCCGGTCAGTTGAGGTGAAAACATTGTCTAAATTGTTTCTATGACCTGACAGAACACCTGTGTGAATGCTGTCATGTCTGATGTCAGATATTGTGCGTGACCTCAGTGTAGAGAACAGATCAGACAATGACTCTCTGTCATGTGACCTGGCCAAAGTTTCAGATCTCACTGGTGGGTGGTCAGGACCAAAGCTGTTGATATGGCTACTTCTGTCCATGGACTGTCTTCGTGACATGTCTGGCTCTGTCTGATGTCCGTGCATGGACTGTCCTTGTGGCCTGTCTTCTTTCATCTGTTGCCTGTCATCATAATTAATTTCTTCCAGAGATTGAACAATTGGAACAGTGAACAAATCATCCTCACTGTTTGTCACTTTGCTTTTAGTACTCGTCTGAATGGAGGCATTTTTATATCTTTCATATTTGTCATTCTCACTTTTCCTACGCTGCCTGTGGACTGATGTATTACCACCTGGTGTATCATTACCTATATACCTGGCAGTGTTAACTCTCTCAGGGACACGAGAATCATGATTTATATCCATCTCAGTATCAGAGAAATGAGTTTCTTCTCTGCCTCGTCCATCAGATGTGCGCCACAAATTTTTATTCAGAGGTGATAAACGCTGGTTGTGTGTTTCAAGAGCTTGGGATGTTAATGTAGTAAAGCCACCTATTAAACAAAAATAATATAAACTAAAGTAAACTAATTAACTTAAGATATACATGGGGAACATTATGAAACAAGTTTATACATTCATATATCTCATTAAAAACAAAACTCTGAAAAAAAATTAAACTTAAAATGAATGGAATAAATGCATAGAATATATTAAAGCTAACTGCTATACAAACTTTTTAAAACTTATTTATCCATGATCTGCACATATTAAATCATGGAAATTATTAGGATATAACCATTAATTTTCTTATTAGCCTTATTGTAATCCTGGAACACTGTATGTCAGAGGGGTTATTCTGCTTTCTTAGTTTCATGTTAGTATTCAAAAAAATAAGTAGAGGTTAGGGAAAAATTCAGCTAAAAAGCTAGAGCACAATCTGTTCATTAATCCAATTATAAACCAGAAAAAAGTTTGCTTCAATACTGTGTGGAAAAGCCCATAAAAAAGTTCGCTTCAATACTGTGTGGAAAAGCCCATAAAAAATACTTGTGAAACTTATTTTGAAATGTTATCTTTTTGCTTAGAGGCTCTAAAAATTCTTTTTTTTTCATAATTAAGACATGTGGGAATCAATGTTTATGTCACTGACCTAGATAACTCTCTGGTTTAAACTCATGTCTTTTATTCTCGTATTGTGATGTACTTTGGGTTTGTGCTCCTCTAGTTGGCTCTGACATTTTATTGTGTGTCTTAGATTTCTTTAACACCTTCAACCCCGGGTACTGACTGGATGTATCAACGTGAGTAGATCTGTGATTTGTTATCTTTGATGAACTATCCAACTCAGATGTTCTGAAAAGAATTTACATTTTCATACTATATGTTTCGTAGATAAATGAGTTAACCAGTTATAGAAAAAAAATTAATTCATTTGAAATCAAACTTGATGGAAATAGGAATGATAGCGTTTTTTTATAAGCACCATATTGTAAATATTATACTTTATTTAAAAGATAAAAATGACCATGTTATTTAACATTCTAACTGGATAACACAAATTCATAATCAGAAAATAAGCATTAAAAAAAACATAGATCAATAATTTAAAAATCGAACAGCTGAATACATGGAATACATGGAATACAAAGGTGATGTAAGGCAGTGATTCTCAAACTTAACCCCCCATGCCAGACCTTTTTTTTATGAACAAACAGGAAATATTAGATTGCAATTTTTTTTTATCTATTTATTATAGTTGAGATGTTTTAAATTATTTTTAAAATAATTTATCAATTAGAACTATGCAGTATACACTTAATATAAATAAACTGAAATGGAGATTAACATGAAATACCACTAAATAATAATGTTTTAATCTTGCTTGTAATTAATTTTTAATTTGACATACATTAGCGGAAAGAAAATGGTTAATTCTTCTGAAAATTTTTTAATTTAATTTTAAGAAAGATGATGTAGAGTTGTAGTCAGTTGAATAACAAATAAAAATAAAGGAGTTATCCTGATATTTTAGTCACCTATTTGAATTTTGTTTGCAAAAACACTCATTTGTTTATCACTTTTGATCCATGGATAAAATTGCTAATAGAAAAAGTCAAATCTTCCTTCATAAAATCTAAAGTATGTCCTGATTGAAAATGATTAAATTTCATGATTAAATTTCATGCTGTGTTAATTTAATTTATTGTTGCTTTCTATTGTGGCTAGACAGTTAATTTTGTAAGACAAATAAGGATTATGAACTAAAACATTAACCATCAAACAACTTTCTGGTAGATTTATATTCTAAATGTGTTTTAATAGTTTTACATTTGAAATCCTGATAAATGATGTTTGCTATTTTGTTAATAATTTTGATACTTAGTTGAAGGGTCATAAAGTTCAGAACCAAAGCTTGATGTGATTCAAGAATACTTCACAGGTCTGTGTAGGTATTACTTCTTTGACAAAATATGTAGACTGTACAAAGCACATCTAACTGACACTTAATGAGGCCAGTCAAATAAAACTCATCACATACCTATACTGATCAGGATGTATAATCATTTTTAGGTTTTCTATGCCTTGTTTTTGAGCCGAACTTGATGTTGAGGAATGGCTCATTTCAAATGCTTGTAATACATGATCCACACCAAGTTTCAGAGAACTAGTTTGGAAAAAAAAACTTTTTCTGTATTTTAAATTTTAAAAAGTCTTTCATGAGAACCATTCAATAAATGTTTATACTAGAGCTGCTGTTCGATTAAAAACATTGATAAAAAGTAATGCATAATTAAAAAATTGATCGCAAATTAACCCAAATTTTAATCGCTACAATATAATTAGAGCTGCTGTTCGATTAAAAAACTTCAACAAAATTTAAAATTACATCGCAAATTAACGCATCTTTAATCGGAAAAATACTTTATTTATTATTTGTAACATTATTTTATTCAATCAACATGGCATATTAAAATAGTAAATTTGATTGACAGAATAGTTTACTTAACTGAATCTGTCTTATTTATTCAGATAATAGCTTAAACAGACCAGTTTATTCACCGGTCGATTCGAGTGATGTTCTTTTCTTGTTAACAACATAGAAAGTTCACAAAGGACTGTTGGGGCAGAGGATGCTAAATATTTATTCTCTAACTTAGCCAAAACTGGGTATTTGTTTCATAAAACTTACACCACTTAATAGAACCAAGTCATTTTCAATTTGTTGCTCCAGTCTGCATTTGTCAACAACTGTCGGGGTGGAACCAGGCATCATTGGCTGATCTTCAGTATCTGATGATAGTTACTGCATTCGCGCTTACTTTCAAGGTTGTTCTGATGTTTGTTTATCATCATTTCCAAGTTCAGATTCTTTTACAATTATTTCAAACTGTTCCAAACTTCTTCTCATTTATCCTTATGTAAGTATCTCATATTTTTTAAATGAGTGTCAGAGAAGTAGCAATTTTCAACTATGATAGGTTGAGCTTCAGTTTGCGTCACTCAATATCACTCAGAAATGAATTTTTGAAACATAATATGCTGACTGGGTATTCATCAGACACTGCTAGTTTGATTTCAAGGTGACATATAGTTGGAGGAATCATTGAGCATGAAACATATTGCTCCCCACCAAATAATTCTGTAGCATATCGGCATGGATCGAGGACCTTCTGTATTTAGCGCAATTTCTCCCTGTTTCAGTTGGAAGAACAAGACTGTGTTTGTGGCCTGGTTCTGAAAGAACAAGACTGTTTGTGGCCTGGTTCTGATAGTGTTTTCAACACAGCCTCTATGCTGTTAAGGAGCCGCTCGACCATCAACAAAGATGAATTCCAACGTGTAGGAACTCCTGAATTAGCACTTCTTCTGGTCTGTAGTTGCACCTGCTTGGTTTTTAATTCTGAGTTGTTTTGTCTGTATACCTGGTGGTGGGGGGTGTGTGTGTGTTCGCATTGCGACCGGGTTGGGATGGGAAGAGCTACATAATAATGAATGGATTTTAACTTGAAATTTTGGAGTGAAATTCGATTAATTATCGATTTGGCGCTAATCTGAACTTTCAGCATTTAGGTGAAATTAACGCGCTTATGTGTTGCATTAAAAAATTTTTTGGCTGCATTAATCGCGCATTAGTGCTCGTTATTCGGCAGCCCTAAATATGATACATTTTTTTGTATTCATACAAGTGTGCCATTATATTATATCATAACAACTGTCATAATAAACAAGTCAGTTTAATTTATCAAAGAGTTACAATTAATTGTAACAGATCCATTAAACATTAGCATATATGTCTATTGAATTAGTTATTTAGACCAGTTTATTGACATGTATCAATTAAGTCAAGTGATGTGAGTTGTTTTTTTAATTAACAACAATGCAAAACATGTTGTTCCAGGAATATAGGTTCCAAATTCATGACACATGTCAACCCCTCTCCCCTCCATCCGTGTCATATTTTGCTACACTTTGTTCCCACGTAAAACTTGTTTACCCTACCATCCACTACTGTACCTGCCCCCTCCACTACTGTACCTGCCCCCTCCACTACTGTACCTGCCCCCTCCACTACTGTACCTGCCCCCTCCACTACTGTACCTGCCCCCTCCACTTCCCATCTCCAAAAAAAAAAAAAATACAAAGATCATTTCTATCTCAAATGTGCCTTTACTTTCATAAAATAATAGTCTAGCCAAAAAGTAGTAGCTCCCTTATTATTAAGGAGTTGTTGTTTTTTTTCTTGATTTTACCCCCTTTCCCCACCCAGTCACATTTTTTATACACTTTGCAGCCTCTCTGCCCACAAAGATGATGTTACTTAAGGCTAATCCAAACACCATACCCCCTCTGTCCCAATAAAATTGACATGAAGTTCCATCGTTTCAAACCCACGGTATTGATCAATCAAACTAGTGGCGCGCTTCTGCAGATGTTCACTAATTGTATCATTCTGGGTCAGAAAATAGAAGTAAGAATTGACAATCCTATTGTTTCAAGGTCATATAGCTGCTATGATTGTATGCAAACGTGACAGTTCCTCTGTTTGGGTATTTTGTCTTGCTTTTTTTTTTAAATCTTTTCAGATCTATTTCTGTTTATAGAATTAGGTTATTTACTGATGATTTTTTTCACTTGATTTTTCCCCACAAAACTGAAATAACAGCATTTAGGTAAAAAATAACGCATATAGGTGTTTGCGTAAAAAATTTGATCCCATTATTTTTTATCGAATTAATTACGCGTTAATTGCATTAATCAGAAGCTCTAGTTTAAACCCATTACTACTGGTTAAATACGCTTCTTAATAAACTCTTGATATTGAGTACAATGGTCATTATACAAAGTAGATTGTGAGACTCTAGAGCAGGTGTGTGCAAACTTTTTGAGCTGTTTGCTTCGACAGGTTCCTAAATAATACAGAAGGGTCAAATAAAAAGCAGATGGATGGAGTGTTTATATGAAATGATAAAAATTAAATGTAGAAGATGCAGAGATGATCAGAGTATAGAGTGAATAAAAATACCTGACAGGCCCATAGTCTGCTCATGAGTATGTTTATAAGAGAATTCTTAATTCCTGTAAACTAAAACTACTAACTCTACAAGATCCTGAATTCTTAATTCCTGTAAACTAAAACTACTAACTCTACAAGATCCTGAATTCTTAATTCCTGTAAACTAAAACTACTAACTCTACAAGATCCTGAAGTCGCATCATCTCCTTGACTTTCTTCACAGAATTAGCTTCACAGTGTTTCAGTTTCTTTTCAGTATCTTTCAGTTTCTCCTGAAGATCTTCAATATCTAAATCTTTACACTTCAATCTCTGATGTAATTTTTCAATTTGTCTGTCAGCACCAGACAGTTTCTTGTGAACACCCTGTGTATTTTTTGTTACTTGCTCCAGAGATTTATGTAACAATTTCTTTTCTTCGTGATGTTTTTCAGTCAGTTTCAATATTTCATGATCCTGAAATTTCAAAGATTAAAATATTTTAAAAAAATTTTAAAATAATTAGTTTGAAGAGAATGTAAATGATTCAACATCTAAGTAATACTCCAGTCAATAGAAAATGTGAATGATTCAATATCTTAGTAATACTACAGACAATATAACAAATATAAACACATTTTATTCAACTTCTTATTGGTATGTAACAAGAACTGTTATGTGTTTTTCATTTATTTTCCACAGCCATGTAAAAAAAAATTAAGAACTATTCTGATAACAATGGATCAATTCTTTGATAAATATTACATTTTGTTTTTGAGATACTTACAAATTTGGCAATAAAATAATAGTTTTTTTTTTATATTTAGTACTAATTTTTTCAATTATAATTTATTTTATTAAGCTCATTTTGTACTTAGAAATTCATAATACAACTAGGTCAATTCATTGGAATCAAACAATATTACATTTTGCTGGTATCAGAATTAAATCAAAGGATTTACAACCTAATTTTTTTATTCAAAATAGATTAGTGACATCTTTGTGTATGTGGCTGTAAAATATGTGGTCCCATGCAAGCTAACATCATTACATCCTCTAGTTTAGTTTGACAATTATAAACATACACATTATGACATTAAATGACATCAGTCCACAGCATGACACCAAACAGTACAAGATCGCTTTGTTACGAATTATTATTACTTGGTGAGATGTGTGATCTCAGCGTCGCACAAAGTGGTATAAACATAATTAGGCTATATTTCCTGTCTATAGATGTGTGTATGTGTCATTGAGTCTGTATGTATATCTAGTCAAAAGATGTTTGTTAGTGTATGTGTGCTGTATGTCATGTCAATAGTTTTTATGTGTCAGTGAGTCTTTATCTCCTGCCAATAGATGATTTTATGTGCCAGTGTGCATCTCCAATCAATAGTTGAGTGTATGTTTAAGTGTGTGTGTCGGTGAGTTTATTTGCTTACAGAAATGAATGATAGTTTCTTCAATTAACAGATTCATGAATGCGCTTTATGTGATACATGAAATAATTCTAGCGTAAAACATTTCTGTACACCATCACTTTTGCTCTTTTATGTGTCCATAAAGTTTTTAAATTATTTTTTTAATAATACAGTGAAAGACATTTTTTTTATTTACCTTCAAACTAATTTTATTTACCTTCAAACTAATTGTATTTACCTTCAAACTAATTTTATTTACCTTCAAACTAATTGTATTTACCTTCAAACTAATTTTATTTACCTTCAAACTAATTGTATTTACCTTCAAACTAATTGTATTTACCTTCAAACTAATTGTATTTACCTTCAAACTAATTGTTTTTACAAGATCTTGTTGGCTGGTCAACCATTTGCTTCTTTCCTCCAGAAGAGAAGTTACTTGAATATCTAATTTCTCTTTCTCTTCAAGTATGAAATTCAGCTCTTTTGCAAGATGCTGCACTACAATCATACAAAAAAAAATTATTAAAAAGATTGGCTTCTCTCTTCCTAAGAAAGCAAAATATCATACATGAAAATTTTACTTTCGATATATTTTTGATAATTAATGTTAATATAAAAGAAATTGTATTAAGCAATTAAACCATAACAATTAGATGATAAAAACATTTTTATCTTTCTGTATCAAAACTCTTAAACATATTAATTTAAAAAAAAAATTCACTTCACAGTTGATATGAACTAGTCAAGGAATAGGTTTTTGCAGCTAGAAAGTTCAACACTTTTACTAATGAATTTTAAAATGAAAGTAAATGGACTGTTTTAATGAAAAGCAAACATTTTGCAAGCTGTGAGTAGATAAAGCTATTAAAAAAAATGATTTAATTAAACAACACATATACGTACAGGTCTCAAACATAGAACATCACCATGATTTCTTTGTTAGTAAAACACCATTCCTGCATGCTTACACATTTACACTGCATACACCAACAGACTAACACACTTTCTGATAAAGCAGACTAAACAAGTAACCAGAGGATGCAAAAAAAAAGTAAAAAATGTCTTTGATACAGCTACTTGATAAAGTTTTCTTAAAATAAAGCAGCAAAAAACAAAATAGAATAACTAAATAAAATATAATTTGGTTTCCACGAACTGTGCATAACACTACTATTTAATCAATATAATGTGAGTGTATAGATGAATGGTTTCTATGAAGGATGCCGTTTGATTTTAAAATATTAATCAAATGCAAATTAAAAATTTTAATCGCAAATTAAATCAATTTTAATTGACACAAACTATTTCAGTTTTTCAATATACCCTCTGTTTAAAACCCATATATTTAAATTTTATATTCTAACAAATTGGCATAATAAAAAAAGCCAGTTTATTTACGAAAGAGTCCTCTTTAATTGTAACAGATACATTAAGCCTTACCAAATATTTCTATTTAATTATTTATTTAGTCCAGTTTTTTCAAAGTCAAAAAAGGGTTCTTCATTTATTACTTTCCACCATTTTTATATTTATAAACACCCCCCACCCCATTTTACCATACTGTACACCCCCCTCCCCCATGTTATATCTGGCTTATCCTACCCACCCCTCTATCTCCCATGCCCCACAACAAAAAATTGACATATGGCAGTTCTATCACATAATTGCTGAGAGATGGTTACTTACAACTGTTTGGCTCAATTATGAATTTTAGAATTGTTATTATCATTTTTTAAGCACCTCCCAATGAATATTTTTTTTTTCGTTATTTCATTACATAACCATCTTATATTGGCAATAGTGCTGTTCATCATAAAATTCAGAGAGTGTATTACTAAATTAATTAAAAAGAAGTATCAAAACATTAGGCTAATGGGCTTTGTACATTCATTTGCAATGTTAGGAGATATTTACTAGTTGTACTTTTCAGGGTGAGAAAATGAAATAAAGAAATTACAAGGTCATACAGCTGGTATGATGACTTCAAGTTAACATGACAGTTTCTGCATTTGTGTTTTCTTTTGTGATTGTGCTGATTTGTGTTGAATGATCTCTATTATCAAAAAAACCCAACTTCACCAAATCATATTTATAATAAATAATAACAGAAAGACCTAAAATAAATCACACTGCTGTTGAACCATGATCTGCAAAATTATTTTAATAGAATTGGTTTATTTTCTGGCTTTTTGTTTGTTTTGAAACTTAGAAGTAAAAGTATGTGGGTAAAATTAACGCATTTAAAGGTGTTGCATTCAAAATCAAATAGCAGAATTTTTTAATGCATTGATTAATGGCAATTTAACAACAGCCCTAGTTTCTACAGAAAAATTTGGTTTTTGTTTCTAATTTTTTATTTATTATATAGATGCAATAAATCAGATAATTCACAGATTTTCTGTAAAAGAATTGATAAATCCCCAGTGCCCTACCAAAAATTAAATACTCAGAACTTTTCACACACAGCAGATTTCCAGGACCGCAAAAGAATTTTTAAATTTCTATTGTTGACCAATCACAAGTGTGCTTTGTAATAACTTTAAATTTAATTTCAAACACTCAGGACAAGAGCTTTATTAATGCTTTAATATGAAAGTCAAATATACATGTACATCAGTGGTTCCCAAACTTCATTGACCCATGGACCCCTTTTTATAATCAAAACTTGCCCACGGACCCCCCAGGTGAAAAAGCTACAAAAATGCACAGGATAATTTTTTCTTTAATTAATTGAATTGTGTCGCAAATCATTGTCTTTGCTTTCCAGGAATATCAACACCAAATCAAAGAGCGCATAAAATTTGATTTAAAGATGTACCTTTAGATAACGAACGTACGTCTGTGTGAAGTAGTAATTTGTCAACGTCTTGTTGAGAAAATAATATCTCATTTAGGCATTCCTTCTGATTTTATTCACGGCTTGAATGACTTAATCTAGTGATCCATGCAAACGTTCACTAAGATTTTTTGTGACCAAATGATTGGTACAGATTGTTGTAATATGCCAGAAAGTCTCTGTATCTTCCTAACATTGCCGGAGCACCATCAGAAACAACAGAAATTACAGTAGTCAAGGGTATAGCTTTTACAATAAAAATCTTTTTAATTCAGTAAATAACGTTTCACCTTTTGTACCGAACATTTTGCAAATTTTTTCTTCTTTACAAATCTTACATAAGCTAAAAAGTAAAAGTTCGGTTCCTGGTAAAGTGAACCAGTGCCGTAGCGAGCTTAACTCCCGCCCGGGGCACAATACCTTTTAATACCTTTTTAGCACCCTCCCTCCATTCGAAAACCATATAATGTATGTAAACTATACCATTTGGCTCCCCTTTGTGATTAGCACCCGGGGCATGATGCCCACCCCCTTGCCCACCCCTCTGAAGTGAACTCGTCAAGCTGTATAGAAAATTCAGACGTTTTTAAGTAATCACACAAAGAATTTTCAACGGACTGAGCCATGTATTATTACTCAGTGTAATTCTTTTTATAATGTCGAAATGTGGTTTGTACAAAACTGTTGTATTACCTCACATACAACTGGTAAAATAAGTTCTTCATCAATAATATACAGCTTTCTGGACTGTGCAATCAATCAGAAGCATGCAGTCATCATCATCTTGCTTAGATGTTGTCCCAATGAATTGTTGCAGTGACTCTTCTCGGCCTTTTGGCTAATATTGAAGTATAGTATCTGCACTATAATGGATCTTATCCATTTGGCTAACCTGGTCTAGAAGGCATACCATAGTCTGTGGGGAAAAGATCATTGGGGTTCTCCTGGCCAGGAACAAAACTTTTAGCAACGGTGGTGGTACTGTGGTCAACGAGGACAATCCGAGACAATGGTATTCACACCCTTCCACTCTGTCCCACTCAAGCACACCGTCGCAGCCTGCCATTTCTGTCGGGTAGTCAGGCACATTACACCCATCTCTTCTGCCCGAGAGGCAGGAAAAAAAAGACCCTTGCATTGCCATTCTGGCCGATCAGCAGTACACACACCGTGCTGGTCTGGTCAGTCTAGGCATGTCTTAATAACCTTTTTCTATGCCGTGCCAACAGATTGTGGGGAAACAATATAGTCAGAGTTTGATGACGCAATTTCCGCATACTACGATGCCCAAAACTAGACTGTAGTAATTCTACTCCTCCTGAGTCAATTCATGTTCATGCAGTTATACTAAAACATTAAATATTAGTATTGTTACTTTCAACTTGCGTCGACTTAATATATTAGTGTTGTTCACTGTTGTTGGAACAACTAATACAAGTTTATAAAAGAGCCTCGCAACATAAATGTATCATAATTTGACCATTTTACATTAAACCTTTCACGGAACCCTTGAGTTGTTCAGGGACCCCTAAATGAATTTTAATTTTCCACGGACCCCCTGAATGATACCGCGGACCCCTGGGGGTCTGTAGGGACCACTTTGGGAACCACTGATGTACATTAATGAATTAAGTAAGCAATTTTCTATGACTGATAATTATATAATCAAACTTATTATTTTCCCTAACAAAATTTTTTTTTTAAAAAAAAGGTACCATATATATCTGCATTTAAGCTGACATTAGAAATATAAAATATAATACTGAAATCCGGGGGCCGGCTTATATGTGCATAAAACAAAATGCACAAAAGGACAGACACTAATGCCAATTTTCTAACCACACATTTTCATCGCTATCTGACTCTTTATTTGGTTGTGTGCAGAGTACTAATATATATATATACAGAGGTGTCACTTCAAATAATGTAATGTATGCATAGCTGATAACACTGGGCAACAGCCAGGGGTTTTTCTACTGATTTAGACTAATTTCGGTGTCCGATAATCACATTGATTTTACCTGGTCAGGTCAACTTCTTGAGATACAGCCATAGACCTACCTGACGAGCTATACGTATTCTAATATCAGGGGTTTTGAGTTCAATCATTTCTCTAAATTAGCTGCATAAAAATTAGCAGCAAAATAATCACAATTATAAAAACAGAGATAATTATATTTTATTTATAAATCATCAATCTGGATTTTCACTTGATTATTTAATGCATCAGCACTTGATTGGCCACAGCCTCCAGTACCCCGACCTAACATCTGCCCGTCGTTCAGCTGCTCACTGTGAAGAAATTCCTGTACCAGCGTTCAGAGATCTTCCTGACAGCGATGATGAGGCCACCACTTTAGACGAGGGATGAGATACAGAAGAGGAGTATGAATCACAAGATGGTCCGCAGCCGTTCACACAATGTGAGCTTAATGATCTGGTTCGGGATCTCAGCTTGTCGAATAATTCCTCCGAGCTGTTGGCCTCCAGACTCAAAGAGAAAAATCTACTTGGCAAGGACGCGCTTATCACTTTCTTCCGTAGAAGGCATGAGGACTACATGGGCTACTTCTACCAGGAGGAAGACCTTGTGTACTGACGAGATGTCGCCAGACTTCTTGATAAACTCGGCGGTCCTCAATACGATCTGAGAGATTGGCGACTCTTCATTGACAGCTGCAAGGGCTCTTTGAAGTGTGTACTTCTCCACAACGGGAGCCAGTTCGCCTCAATCCCTCTTGCGCACTCCACAACTCTTGAAGAGAAATATGAAGCAGTGAAGTATGTGCTTGACAAAATCCAATATGAGCAGCACCAATGGATCATCTGCGTCGACTTGAAGATGGTGAACTTTCTACTTGGTCAGCAGTCCGGTTTCACAAAGTACCTATGCTTTATATGTATGTGGGACAGTCGTGACAGAGCCCAGCACTATGTAAAGAAAGAGTGGCTGGCGCAAGAGCAGTTAGTACCTGGGGCGAGAAACATCATAAACGAACCTTTTGTTGACCGGGAGAAGATATTGATCCCACCGCTACACATGAAGCTTGGGTTAATGAAACAGTTTACGCCTGCTCTGGACAAGGATGGGAGGTGCTTCAACTACATGTGCCGAGCATTTCCTCAACTGACCATTGAGAAGCTGAAGGCCGGCATTTTCGACGGACCACAGATACGGCAGCTCATAAAGGACACAGAGTTCCAAAACTCCATGAACAAGCTTGAGTGCGCCGCCTGGAAATCGTTTGTGCAGGTGGTGAACAACTTCCTGGGAAACACAAAGGCAGCAAACCACGCCAGACTCATCAGCAGCATGATAGAGGACTTCCAAAAACTCGGGTGTTTGATGAGTATAAAGAGGCACTTCCTGTTCTCACACATGGAGAAGTTACCTGAAAACCTTGGGGCGATGAGCGATGAGCAGGGAGAAAGGTTCCATCAGGACATCCGCCAAATGGAGGAAAGGTACCAGGGGAGGTGGGACGCAGTCATGCTGGCGGACTACTGCTGGTCGATGAAGAGAGACAACCCAGCAGCTGCTAACACACGGGAATCGAAGAAACGCTGATTTATGCCTTGAACTCTGAACTTTTGTTTCATGTAACGCTCATTGTTATACTAATATTATGATAATTATGCCTATCAAATTTGGTGGATAAATAAAAACTGAATGAATTTGAATATGTTGACTTTTATTTCTTGAGTAAAACGGAAAAAATCGTCAGCTGATGATCCGCAAAAATGTATTTTTTTTTTACAAAAAAAAAAACGATTTTTTTTTTATTTCTGTAGCAAAAAATCCTGACCCAAGGTCATTTTTGGACTCAGAGCATCAAAATTAGTCTAATTCAACTGGAAAACCCAGGACGATTTTCAAAAAATATTTTTTTGTTGCCCAGTGTAATGAATATTACCATGGAGATTTCATTTTCGAAGTCAAAAATGGCATAAAATTAAGAAAAAATACTAAAAAAAAAAAACAGAAAATGTTTCCTATATCTATGGTTTCCTAACTAATAATATAATAACAAACTCATGAAGTGTAATCAAACAAAGATTCCAATCTAGGCACACTGTATGTTCCTATATCTATTATTTATAATCTAATAATACAGGAATTCTCTCTAGAAGTGTAATCATACTGAGATTTATGTTTAGACATACTCTATACGCAAATGCATAGAATGCAGTGAGAGTGACACGACTGAGTGGTTGTGTGTGCACCAGTGGTGAGCCGTAACCAGGCTAGAGCTAGCGCTGAAGCCAACGCCATCTGTACACTGTCTGTTTTCTTAGAAATAACACACTAAAACTAATGCACATCAAATAATCTACCAATCACCTTGGTGTCACCGCTGGCCCCAGTCTTGGTTATGGATTGCGACTAGTGTGCAAACAATATGGAGTAAAATGAGACAGTTGTATATGTGGATTTTTTGTAAAAACTGGCCATTTTAATGCAGTTTTAGGGGGACAGCTTATATGCGATGTAGGCTTGTATGTGAGTATATACGGTATATACTTTAACACGTAAATTGTTAGAATAGAAAAAAAAAGAGTTATATTTAAATTACCCTTAGACTTTATAAATAAATGAAAATTTCTACTTAAACTGACAGGGTATGGATAATTATGTGGTAAAGCACTCAAATGTTGACCTGGTGAGAACCAGAGGATATTTCAGGTCATTGTGAAAGTCTCCTCTATATCTCAATGGCCATTGCACTATCAGTTATGGTGAGGATAAAAGAAGGGAACTGCAAAAACCATCCATTTGTGGTTTATTGGATCTAAGAGATTTCATCTCATCCTGGGAGTTCACACACACTTAAACTGACCTTCCTTATTAGCCATCTCTAAGGACTTAGAACATTTACTTTCTTGTATTTCTAAGACTTCTAATTGATTATTCAGTTTTTCCACTTGTCTGTTAAAAATAAAAATTTAAATATGTAAAATTTTTTAAGTAAGAAAAAATACTTTAGTTAAAATGGTAAAAAATCATTTTGTTTCTATTATCAAAAAGTATTTCACAAGTCCCAGTAATCTGCTAGCTAATTATTTTAACTAAGTTCAAAATGACAATCCTCTACGAAATAAAACAATTTATTTTTTAAGTAATATTTAAAATTATCAATGACTATGTTAATATTTTGTTTAGTAAATGTAATCTATTAAACAAACATACTTGATTAAGTTAAAATTTTCCTCTCTGAGGATTAAATAAGATGATTGATTTTTGCTGTATTCTTTTCCAAGAGTGACATCAGTAAAGTAGATCATATCATCAATAAGGTCTCTGAGTTCAAGGTCACCTTTTAATAAAACATTATTTAAAAAAATCAAAGTTTTTAATTACAAAAATAGTCAAAGAACAGAACAAATTTTAAAAACTGTAGAAAAAATGTCTGATGATCATATTAATTCACAAAATAAATAAAATCATCGTATAGGACTAGAAAGTAGGTGTCATAAATTATTATTTTTTTATCCTATAATGAAATGCTTGTAAGATTTTAAAAAATATATTTTAAAAAATCATTTAATAAACTATATTTTATTAAAATGCACTAAAAAGTTAAAAAATTCCTTAGAAGTTAGAGCAAAGGGGTGTTTCAGTATAGTGTGTGTATTTATAAATATACTAATGTATTAAAAATTTAAAATTATTCCAACAAGACTGTATTGACTAGAATTTTTAAAGATTTTTTAACTTTGTAAATGAAAATAAAATAGTATTGAGATATGAAAACTTACGTAAAGCTGTGGCTTTAAAAGACAATCTGCAGGCAATATTTCTTAAAGTTGGGTCAGACATGCTTTCTAAGTAATGAAGATTTTTAGGTTGGTCGGGATGTCTGGAACTTGTGGCTTCATTTTCACTGTCACTGTTGTAGTTCTGGTTTGTATCATTATTTTTATTACAGATACTGTCTTGGATGAGTTGTTCAGAATTTTGACAAGTACTGCCCTCAATAGTTTTATCATGACTATTAATTGAATCTTCATCTTTACTATCTATTTTTGAAATGTACTGATTCATTATATCATGTATCATCTCGCTGGATCTATGCACTTCAATATCATTGGTTTCTTTTGAAAGTGAATTTACATGATCTGTCTCTAACAATTTTTTGTATTGTTTTTCTTTAGTTTCATTTAAAGAATTAGCTTTTAATAATTCAATTATCTGGCTTACATTTGAAGATTCTTTGGCAGGTAAAACTTTTAAATCCAAATCTCTATTCTTTGGAAGGTGTACCTTTCTTTTATTTAAAACATCATTTACATTGCTGACCTCTAAATCACATGTATCTGCAGAAGTATTTAATCCATTCAAGTTTGTCTGTGCTGAAATATCATCATCTTTTAGAAAGCTCTGGGATTTCTTTTTTGAAATCTCTAAAAATTTTTTAGTTTTCATTTTGCTACTGCTAGTTTTATTTTCTTTTACCTTCACATCAATTTTTCTTATTTGTGCTGGTGGTTTGTAAACATCCTCATTTAGGGTAGTCCTGGCTTGTATATTTGAATCTGAAATAACATTAAAAGCTGAATTTTCAGCACTGTGCTTAAAAACAGGTTCTTTAAAAGAGGAACTAGTTGACAGGAATAGAACTTCCTCAGGTGACAGTGATATTTCTGAAGTTAATGGAGGAGTGTGAAAGTCTTCAGAGTTTTTTGAAGTTTTTTTATTTTCATTCATTTCTGAAGTCTCGTCAGTCCATTCTGCTTTACTAACAAAAACTGGAGATGAAGATGACTGTATAGGAGATAAAGGTATGCCATCACTATTTATTATCATAGCTTTTAAATTTTGATCTGATAAATTTTGAATCCTCAAAGCTAATTTGTGTTCATTTGATTGTCTCTGAAAAGTTATTTGATCACACAGATTCAGAGTAAGACTTGAACACACATTAGGGAATTTTTCTGCCCCAGTATCTTTTTCAGGAATCATCTGCAGTGAGCCATCAATCTTACTGTCGACAAATGCAGAATCTTGAATTTGTATTAAATGTTCAGGAACAGGTGTAGAAGATATGAGACGTTTGTTAAAAGGTGTGCTGACACCTAAACAGTTAAAAGTTTCAAATGGTAGAATCATCTTACCGGTCTCTAGGCAATGGAATAAAATCAGAGTTTAGCCACATTTATCTTTACATTTTTCAATTTATCTTTTGGATATGTAATATATTCTAATAAAGCTATACTTATTTTCTGAATTAAATAATACTGCATTTAATAGGTTAATACACTCAAATCAAAAGTATTTATTTTATAATTACCTCTTTTATTTTGATTAGATATAAAAGAAATATTTCTCCTAATAAAATTCATAATAAACGACAAAAAAAATATTACTTAGTTCACATCTTGCCGCATTCATAGAAGCTTGTACCTGAATCTGTGTAACAACTTCATTTTCTGTCTTAATTATTGTGTCACTAGATGAAGATCTAAAACATTCTGGAAATGTTTTACAAAAAAAAAAAATTATTTAATAATATTTACTTTATATACTAATCTCATGCTTATTGATCAATACCTGAATAATTAAATTATAATTAAATAGTAAATCAGCAAGATAAAAATTATAGCACAGCATCAAAATAATACATCAGCTAATCAAACTCATCATACAAAAAAAAACACAATCCTTTCAGGGACAATAGTGACAATAGTGACAACAGAGACAAAAGTGACAAAAGTGACAACAAGGACAATAGTGACAAGGACAATAGTGACAACACAGCCAATTCATTAAACTAAGACAAGGAAAATTTGGCTGATTCAAATTATTTTACTTTCTGTTATGTTCCCATCTTAGAACATCAAAAAAAAAATTGTCTTAACCAGCATTCCTTTTTTTTCAACAGAATTTGAGATACAAAAATATTTAAAATGTTTTTTCTTTTCCAGAAGAATCTAATGGCATGGCTTTTAACGCTCACCTTGAGGTAGTGAACAAATATACACCTGAATACACTCACAAACATAAGGACACTAAAGTTTATTAGGCATGTCTCTTAAGGATTATTAGTAATAGAAAATTTCAAGCACATAGATACTATATAACTATATAACTAGGACAGAGATAATATTAACTTTACTTACTTTTGTGTCTCGCTTTTTCTGATTTATTTTCTTCTACTTCAGATTCAGAATAAAGTGTATAGCCTGAACCTGATTCTTTGTTTTGCTGAAAACTTGAAGATCTATGTACAGTTCTGTCATAAAAAAAATTAGTAAACGATTTCACAAAATTGTTTAAAAATTATCCTTATTAATTTTTTATTTTATCACTTAAAAATTATTTTCAATAGATAATTAGCGAAACAAAGTTCTATGAAATATGTTTCAGATAATTAGTGTTCATTCATATCTTAAAATTTAAGGATGATAAAATATTTTTCTTTATTGTTGTCAGATATGTAAGAGTTAATCAGTACTTGTTTATAATTACCGTTTGGCTAAAAGACCTTTATCTGCAAACTTTCGTGACTTGAGGTATTAAAGAAATCAGGAGAAAATATGAATATATAAATTATTTCATTGATTATCTCTTATCTGTACTAATAACAAACATTTTTTTTTCCACAAAAGTCTTAAACAATATAACATCAAATTAGTACTGCTTTAGTCTTTCAAATATATTTTTTTAAACAGATGCTTTCAATTAATACCATAGGACAACTTTGTTTCATATATTTGATTCCAAGATCGTTAAGTATATAAAAAAATATTTTATATGTAATAGTAGGTTGGAATGGCAGTATGGTAGGGCACTTGACTTTCAATTAGAAGGGAGTCTAAGCTATTTTTTAAATAACTAATGCTTTGTCAAATCATACCTTAAAAACATTGGCTTGAACTTGTTTTCTCCTCATTTTTTCCTCTATAAATCTAGATCAAAGTTTAAAAAAAAACACTTAATAAAGTTAATAAATTAATTATTTTATATTAAAAAAGCCTTTATGAAGAATAAATTATGGAAAAAAACATTTGTTCAAAAAATAAGGGGAAAAAATGTAGAAAAAAAAAATATTGCTGATAATTGGTTAAAAATAACTTCCACATTACTGACTTCACTGATAAATTGCTTGAGATGCAAACAGTAATAAACAAAGCTCCCTATAAAATGTCTGTAATAATTATCTTTTTTTTTTTTTAGGCCCATCACTTGAACTCTGTCAAATAGTCCAATATGTCAAGACATATGTGCTAGGCTCATCACTTGAACTATGTCAATTAGTCCAATATGTCAAGACACTTTTCCCGATCCATGGTCTTCTTCCTCCGCTCTCTCACTCCTTTGGCTTTCTGCACTTCCTCAAACCATCTGCTTCTCGGCCTGCATTTAGGCCTTTTCTCATGGTGTTGCCTTATATATTGCTATTCATTTTGATTTCAGCTGTTATATTTGGTTCTTCGTATATTCGGACATTTCTGGATTTGTTCTATTTCTCCATTCGTTATATTCCTTTACTGGCCCATATATGTTCCGAAATATTTTCTTCTCCAAGTGTTAAGCATAATTTCTGAATGCTTGCTGATGGTCCGTATTTCACTACCATATGTTACTGCTGGTCGAATTATTGTCTTGTATATGATCTTTTAAAGTTTTCTGGAGATCTGTCTGTTTTTCAGTATTTTATTATGTTCCCTATTTCTAGTCTGTTTTTGATCTCTATCATTATATCATTTTTCTCATTTATGGTTGATCCCAGGTATTTAAAGATTTTTACTCTTTCAATTGTGCTCTGAACTAAACTAATTAAATTGCTGATAATCAATATTTCAGAATGTTATATGCCTTATTATGGTGATGGATGTTCCACCATGTGCAGCTCAAATTGTTCTTATAGAACGTGTAACGCAATCAATGGGAAATGTTTTATGTGCCCTACGGGGAAAAGTGGAGATTTCTGTGAAAACTGTGAGTACATAAAAAGTTTTTTTCCCTATTTGTTATCATTTAAAGTAGAGAATTTATACAAACCTATTAATGTTGTTGACAAAAAAACTGTAGATCTTATATTTGTCTTGCAGCATGTAAACAGGGATATCACGGTATTGGGTGCCAACAGTTGTGTTCAAACAAATGTCTCAACAAAATCTGCCATCCTGCTCTGGGGATATGTCTCAAGTGTCCATCTGGCTTTGAAGGAGACTCTTGCTCTAATGGTGACCTATTTCTTTGATTCGTATTGAAATATCATGTTTTTTAGCCTAGCTTTAAATATTACTTTTCTATATTTAAATATCAAGTTTCTATATTTAAATATCTTCTTATAGAACTAAAATATATTGATAACAAAAAGATCTGGTTTTTGAAAAGTCTAGTTTCTTGAGCTCAAATATAAAGTTCCTAGACCTAAAATATAAAGTTTGTAGAAGTTAAAAGAACATATTGTTGCGAACTTGCAAAACCCTCTAGGTAAGCACTAACGACACGTGGATCGTTATTTGAACAATAAGGTTTATTTACAGTATATTAAACACATTGCCAGATTTTTCTTTCGAAAAGCTAATTGAAGAGATTTTCTTTGTGTGAACTTATTCCCTTGTGTAGGTTGCCGAATCAGCCTATGAGTTGAAAAAGAACAAATCAGAGTCTGTGAGATGATTAGACAAAATGTTGATCAGGTTCATGAACAATTGCAATTCAAGATGTTTCTCCCATACAGATGACGGCAAGACAAAAGGAAGATCTAAGATTTGGTTGCTGACAAGATTCAATTTTCGGGTTGAATAATAAATTACAGGATACTGATAGACTTGATCTTTTAGTTAAGATACGAATGAAGTTTTAGTTTTAAAAGGGAAAAAGAGCATATAGACTTATGGTTTACAGTTTATTAAACTAAAGGGATTACTTGATTCATCTACAGAAATATTTTGAAACAAACAACGTGATCCTGCAAAACAATGTCTCTGAATGTAAATATATTAAAATAGTTATATACTTGATTCGAAAGTCTCACTTGTGTTTATTACAATATCTTTGAGCGTCTAAAAAAGTGACGTAAAACAAGAAGTCATAATATTAATATTTATGAAAAATATACAAACGTTCAAAGAGATAAATTAAGTGTGACAAATAATTTCCTATTACATTTTATTCAACTTAAGATTTATTTTAGCTTAATATGGATATAATCTACTATATTGATTTAAAAATAAATTATGTTCAAAAATAGAAAAGAATTAACTGAGATTTAATAATAAAAAACCAATTCGATTAGTTAATCATCTTTCATTTGGATCACAATTGGCGGAGAATCGAGTCCCCTTCAATATTTTCCTTTTTTTGGGAAGTGTTGATTCCAAAGTTTTGGTTCCGTCGTCTGATGGGGATCTCTGCCAGCGAGCCGCTGGGGAAGTGAATTAGATATTTTAGTATTTTCAGTATTTACTTTCTGATTAGCAGAATCAGTCACATTTATATCAGGGTATCGTCAAATATTATTTTCAAAATCACTATTGATAAATTAATTGATGTATTGAGTTATACAATGATTGAGTTAGACTTTACTTATAATAACCACAGCTATAATGTATTCTTGTACGTTGGACCGCCTGTGTGACAGGCTAGCAATACACTTCACACAGTCAACCAGTTGTCACCGTATTCATCTAAATAATGAAAACAAATATTGTATTTTTTTCGCTAACAAAGGCATAGGCTGATTAGTTGTTTTTTCGTTGATGATTTAGATCAGATTCTCCATCTAACATAACATCTGTCGGCGACCACTGCAAATGTTTTAAGCGAGTTCGTGAGCAATTCTAGGCCTCGTTGTTGACCAAAATAATGTCCCTTAAGCCCGGTTAAAAATTGAGATCAGTTAACACTCCGACTCTCCCCAGTGTAGTAGAGCTTTGCGGGTCTTCTCACGGCATGACTCGTTGTACGGGGAGGACAATAGATAGCCAGCGATAAGGATGCTGAAAAAGTCTGACATGATCCATAGAATAGGATGGACGGAAACTCTAGGTCTTCTGATCTCCCCAGACACGGTTAGCTGGTAGAAAAGTGAAAGAAGTAAAAATAGGGATGTGTGACTAATGTTCATTCTTAAAAAATCAAATACAAATAAATCTGTTCATGTTACCGGCGCTTCAAGACGTTTAATTCAAATCATCCTTATCGATTTTATACCAGTAACTATAATTAATTAAAGCGCAAACAGCTCCCTAATGCTAGTTTAAAATACCCTATTTAATTACTATGATAAAAGATCTAACTGGAGTTATAAGAGTAGTCTTCTGATAAAGTAGGTGATCGTCCCTCTTGATCATTCCCGGATCTTAATATCTTCGATGTATCGTATAGTTCATCGTCGAATCGTCGTTTCTCATCCTAAGATTTATTATATGTGGATCCTTCGGATGAACGTAAGTCCAAAGAAGATAGATGAAGAACAGATTTATATAGAAACCATTGAATGTAGATGAAAGATAGATGATCAATATCAGATCGCAAATGAATGAATGGAATGAAGATGAATGAATGAATAGATGAATGAATGAATGAATGAATAGATGAATGAATGAATGAATGAATGAATGAATAGATGAATGATGAATGAATGAATGATGATGAATGAGATAGATGAATGAATGAATAGATGAATGAATGAATGAAGATGAATGAATGAATGGATAGATAGAATGAATGAATGAATGAGATAGATGAATGAATGAATGAATGAATAGATAGAGATAGATAGATAGATAGATAGATAGATGAATAGATAGATGAGTAGATGAGATAGATCGATAGATAGTACAGGAGCACAATTGTGTCCAGTGTTACAATTACATGGATAGTGTCTGATGAAGGTCAAAAGAGTGCTACGTATTGATACCACAGTCGTTACTGGCATTCAAGAAGGCACACCGCAAATGTCCTATAACCACAAGATGATGTATCGCGACACTGTCCAGAGGTACAGCAGAAGCTGTTGAACAGCGGGAGGATAGGTATTTATTTTTATATAAGAAAATGAAAATTGGCGATTGTAAAGACGGGCCATTTAAGTTCGGGTTTAGTGTATTTCAGGAATTATTCTTACTTACTTTTCCATAATTAAAATAACAAAGCACTCAAAAACAACTCAGAATCATCATTTACTAACATATTTCTACACTTCAGATTACAGATAGTTTTTTCAAAACTTTCATAACTGATTCAACTACAAGCACACATAGATAGTTATTGCGATGAATAATTTTTGATATAAGCACACGATATACTGACCTATGTGTATCATATTTATTATAATTACGCTTTCATTGTCGTGTTTTCGTGTCTAGGTTTAATTTTAGCCAGTTTCTTTAATTAGTTCATCGTAATACTTCGACGTATGTCCAAGTCCTATCCTCCCTCATCGCGCAGACAACACCTATAAATATCTGGTAGCACCCTTGTCTTAATCACTCCTCGCCGCACTGAGTGGTAGGGTTTCAGCTCTTAACAAAACTAACGCAATATAGACGGATTGTAGAGATAGCGATGGTTGTGAAATATTTAATTAGTAGAATAATGACCCAGTGCTAAATCGTGACTAGGTTAATATATGCGACTGATTTAGCCTCCTCATGACCCCAATTGTAAATATTGACCTGATTGTATATGCCAGCGCTGGATTTATCTGAACCATTCAAATCAGAGGATGACTAGGGTGCAAGTCGCGGATGTGGGAATGCAGCAGTAGTCTGACTGCGCTGGCGTTTCACCCTACTGTTTAACGCTACCGGTCTCAAAATGTTTTGTGGCTTGTTTTGGCAATTCCGTCGAACTAACTACAATGCGAGTTGAAAGTTTTCAGCGTCTAATTAGATGAAGTAAGTAAACGTTTGCGGCAAATCGAGATCTACTTATATAATGCCACATCAAACATGTTGTTTTGCATTAAACTCAGAAACTTTTTAATCGAATGCAGAAATGACGCATCCCAACCATATTATCTTATACACAAGGAAATTATTAACCCAGAATAACTGATTGAAAACATAAGTTGCCAACCTGTCTAATTAAATTTTTAGCCATTCTTGTGAAAATTCTTCAGATCGACATGTCGTTTTCTGATCTGGAACATATACATGTAACAATAAAATTACCAATATTAGAACAGAGTAACTGGATGTCATTGATGTCAATTAAAAATTCACTTTCTCTTAGAGATAGGGGAAAAAATGCTTTTAATGACAAAGGGATAGAGGTTATTCATACAAAAGAATCGACGGATAGAGCTAAATTAAAAGTAGTCATCATAGTAGAGGTAATTTAACATGCTAGTACCTTATGTTATCGTTAGAAGTATTGTATGTAAAAGAAAGGGTTGCTCCATATCAATAATAACCGATAACACCCATACAGAAGTCACGCCCGCCCCCTATATATATATATATATATATATATATATATATATATATATATATATATATATATATATATATATACACACACACACACAAAACATTACAAAAGCTTTTAGTTTAGTTGGGCCTTATGGACATTTAGATGGAACTAGCTGTTTAAATCCTTAACTCGTGAGCTGTTCGATATACTAGCTGTTTAAAAGTCTATACAAGTTTCACCCTCATATCATGAGCTCTTAGATATGTATAAATTAATTTGGCTATGGGCCCCAATAGTAACTTTGCCTAGGGCCCCCAAATGTATATTTGTATATTGCCTCAACATTTTTATAGAGCCCCAAAATATATATTTGTATATTGCCTCTACATGTACATAGAGCCTCCAAATGAATATTTGTATATTGCCTCAACATTTACATATACATACAGCCACCAAATGTATATATGCATCAGGTCACTTAAATGTATCTTTTCATAGGGACCCCAAAAAGTATCTTTGTAGAAGCCTTCTATAAACGTAGTAACAACATAGGTTGATCTGTATTTTACGGGTTGAGAATCTCTTATTTGCAGTGAATAAATAAGAATACAGGTACTGCACTTTAGTAGTTAAAGTTATGTGTAGTTATCTATTTCAGTTAATGCAAGAATACAAATACTGCACTTTGTACTGTTATGTGCAGTTATCTATTTCAGTTAATATAAGAATACAAATACTGCACTTTGTGCTGTTATGTGTAGTTACCTATTTTAGTTGTTGAATTTGTAATTAAGAAATTCGTAAATGTGTGCAGTTGGAGTCTTACCCCGTGATATGTGTGGCATATACATTCTCTCTACTTGAGTGCTGGGTAAATCAATAGGTTGTGTGAGGCTGCTCAAGTCAGTATGAATCATTCAATGAAACTAGACTATTTTCAGGGACACCACCTATCTGCACCACCGGGGACTGGATATCGATGATGATACTTTTTCCTGCAATGTTATGCCCCCCTCCCTACTTGACCTACTTGTATTTAAAGCAGATCTTTTTTAATGCTGCTTTTCGATACTATACAGTATTACAACAATTTCTGTCATACCTCTGCAAGTTAACATAGAATATTTTAAAGCTACTATTATTCGGAACACACTCTAAATCACGACAATGCATTTACACTTGGACTCCTAATGCACCACATTGCCAATATTGACACATCGTATCAAATCCAAAACGTTTATAGCCATTTTCAAATGTCACACACAACAGGACATGGGTGATTCCAAATGTCACATAATAGAAAATGTTTGATTCCCAAGTCTCAATACTGACAGATGAAATGCTTGATTCAAGTTCTCCACATTGAGCAGAAATGTGGTTAGGTTCCAACGATGACAGGAAATGTATTGTGATCATAAATATAATACAACATGGGAAATGTGTGATTCCAAATGTCAAACAACAGGAAATATGGTAGATTACAAAAGTCGCTCAATAGGGTTGCAGTGGATTCCGGACGTAACAAAGAATATGTATTTGGATATCTAAATTAAGCAGTGAAAAGTCATGCAAAAACGATGAGCCGAGATCGTGTTCAATAATTTATCAGCCAGAATTATTTTACCGGCATTAGGTTTCACGAACAACAATTTTCAAACATTTTGGTCTGAATTTACGACAAACAGTTTGGCAATAAGCGCATCAAAGACTTCCAGCAAGCAACTATTCGAAAATACAGCAAACATTTCACTAACAACTGTACTAAACAGCAACCATTTCACTTCAGCTGTACAATACAGTCAACATTTCAAAACAGCTGTACTATAACAGCAAGCATTACACTACAGATGTACTATACAGCAAACTTTTCACTTCAGCTGTACAATACAGCTAACATTTAAAAACAGATGTACTATTATAGAAAACATTTCTCTTCAGCTGTACTATACAGCCAACATTTCAAAACAGCTGTACTATAACAGCAAGTATTACACTACAGATGTACTATAAAACAAACTTTTTTTACAGCTGTACTATTACAGAAAACTATTCACTTCAGATGTACTCTTAAAGTGAAGATTTCAAAACAGTTGTACTATGCAGCAAATATTTCACTTCAGATGTATTATGCAACGAACATTTCAAAACCGCTGTACTATGCTGTACTCGACAGCATCTTATAACACACTCGTCTGGACTATTTCAGGCTTGTGACAAGTGACCCACTTTGCTATGATTTTTCTACCGGACATGAGCCACGTTACCTTGTTAACTGGTAGATTTAGAAACCAAATAGTAAGTTAAATGTCAACCTTTATAGCTATGTTGTGTGTAAACAGCCAGTGTGTAAACAGCCAGTGTGTAAACAACCAGTGTGTAAACAGCCAGTGTGTAATTTTTGTTTTAACCTGGACTCTCCTTCCCCTCTTTTATCAATCAGTTGAAGATAAAACATTGTTCATTTCTTCAGGACACAAACTGCCAGTAAGTAGGTTAACTGGTACTCATTAAGTTCTAACTGAAATGTAATATTATGGTTTCATTTGATTGTTGGTTAAAATACACTATTTTCCATTTATACTGTATTTTGGTTTCTGGTGACTGTACTTTAATACTTTGGTTTCCATTTACATATTTACAGTTTAGTTAATGTTCGATATAAGTCCATTTATTTGGAGATTAAATTCTGAAATTCACAGATATCATTGCTGTTGGATAAAGAAGTCAAACCCAAAGCTAAAAGTATTACTGTCAATAGCTTAATTATTGCTCTAGTTTTAAATATGTACACACTTATTTATTATCTATAATACAAATTTTACATCATATGTTCCGGTTTCCGTCTGTCATCGCGACTTCCAAGATGGCGGCATAAACAATTCAAACATGGCAGAAACATTTACTGTTTTCTTCTTAACATGCAAGATCCGGCTACCAACTGGCCAGCCGGGTAAGAATTGTCTCATACATGGCTGCCAGAAATGACATTGGACTAGCCATATGTTTAGTGCCGAGGTGACAAAACACCGTACACTAACATACGGCAGGTAAGATCATGAATGCCAAATGGCAATCACGATGTAATACTGTTTTCGATCGCCTCAATCATTGCCAAAGGGCAATAAAGCGATCTTAGGAGAGGTAACACAAAATCATGCCAAAATATTCCGTGATACTCTCCGAAACAAATTTTAGACCGAAACGTTGTTCCATAGGCCAATCTATATATCATAGTATCGTAAAAAATCTATGGGGTTCAATTTGTTATTAAAAGAAATATTTACAGAAATCGTTCAATTAATATTCTATGTTATGTTCCACAATTTAAATTTCAAACCATAATTATGGATACCTCAATATAATGTAATATTTATATTGTTTAAATTGTTTTTATTTCTAAAATATGTCTATTTCTAATGTACAATTATTTCCCTTTATTACTAACCTAAAATACGTCACTTTTTTTTCATTTTTTGACTATTACGTCACATGAATGAATTGAATAAGGGTTGAGATTGAGTAGCGCCGTACACAACGTTTACAATGCAGACTAACCCATTTATGATGGGGGCTTCACACAGAGGGTGTATGGAGGGGGGCCAGTTTGAGGAGGGACCCCAAAATATTTTTTAAACTAAATATTAAAGTACATTATCTCATGTCAAAATGTAGCGGCTTCCGAAGATGCCTAAAATCCCTTGGTTCGGCATTGGCTTCACAGAACTATAATGTTGAAAGCTTTGATATGTCTTTCTTTTTTAAGAGGCCTAATGTTTTCTGCGTCTGCGGCCTCAACTGCATTGATGGAATACTATGTTTTAATTGAAGGTCAGCTAAAAGCTAGACAACGATTCTTTTCTCGGGACCAAGCTTGAGAAGGCGTCAAAAAATTATCCCATGTCAAAATTCAGGGGCAGCCCCCAAAGAGGCCAAGCCACCGGGCCCCTAACTCCCTAGGTTCTGCACTGCCAGGTCGGCAATTTTTCTTAGTTAATTGTATTATGCTACGATGTGTATAACAGTAAATAAACCACCTGTTAAACATGTAGCGTTTTGCTTAACACAAGCACTCACTCACGTCTCTCTTTTTTTTTTAAAATACGCCATGTTGAACATCATAAAACATTAAATGAATAACTGTTTGGAAAGGAGTCCATTAAAATATTATGAAGGAATATGATTTTAAGAGTTGTTGTTTATGTTTACCCATAGTGAGGATTATTTTCTTTGGGAGGAACTATTTAACATATGAACTTTATTTGATGTATTATTAGGTGTCCCTATTCTCAAATGTATTTTGGCTACAATAATCTGTTCATGTCCTTGGGGCCACTGCAAGTATATAGACTGATTGTTAACGCGCTGAAATATATATCACCATTTTCAACTTCAATTGTGTGCCTACTCGCCGGTCCGGGTACCGGGCCTTTAATAACTAGTTCTAGTTAAAATAAAATTATTACAACATTATTATGATTATTTTATTTATATATAATTTCAGTAAAAATAAACACGGCAGCTCTGTTTGAGCTGAAACTGTTTAAGTTCAAGTGAATTAGTTATGTATACTATTTATTTACTTAACCGTTATCAGCCATAGTAATTTTAGTTCTTCAAAATATTCATCAAAATTGGTATTTAAAACAACTTTCTATTCCTATTTTCAGGAAATATGACTTCTAAAACAACTTTCTATTCCTATCTTTAGAAAACATGACTTCTAAAACAACTTTCGTATCCTATCTTTAGAAAACATGACTTCTAAAACAACTTTCGTATCCTATTTTCAGAAAACATGACTTCTAAAAAGTTCAAGCTGATTTATTTTGATTTCCGAGCCAGAGCTGAGGTATCCAGATTGTTGTTGGCAGCTGGGGGTCAGGACTATGAAGATGTGAGAATCCTTGAGAGTCAATGGCCACAGGAAAAGAAAAGTACGAACTAAAGAAAAAATGCCGCTTGTAACTTATCATATTATTTAAGAAATGTTACATGGAAACTAATCATAATATTGGACAAAATGTTCATTGAAACTGGTCATATTTTAATGTACCAAATGTACAAGTCAAAGAAAACTATTTGTAAACATCTGGCTTTTAATGACTACACACTGTAAATGTAGTCAACATTAATGTATAATTATTATTATTTTAAAGAAATGCCGTTTGGTCAAGTTCCGGTACTTCAGATTGGGGAAAAAATGTTTGCCCAAAGTGTTGCTATAGAGACCTATTTGGCCAGAGAACTTGGTAAATTCAATGTTTCAATTAATACGTATTAATTAATTATTAATGCACTGATGCTATACAAGTGTGATCAGAGCTGACCGCATAATGACTTTTGATATTTTTTTTTCAAAAACTCACATTTAATATGTTAGTACCAATCCTTATCGACTTTTTAGTCACTTTAACAACAAACTTTGGGCTCCAACTTGTAATAACATTCTCTATTTCACTGACACTTATCACGAATATTCAGGAATACAAACATACATAGATACATAAATTAGGAATTTATTTGTTTTAATCATCAACAATGACTGGAAGAATGGTGCAAGGACATTAAACCAACGGACTGTTGGACAGAAGGCAAGACTGACAGACAGAATGACAGACAGAATTATAATCCTTTTTATACTAACGTGTCAGGTCTCCATGGTAAAACAAACCTGGAAAGTCTTATGATAGACCAAGTCGTTCAGTTCAATCAAGAATTCAGAGCTAAAGCCGTTACTGCCATTAAAGAATTAGACAGTAATAGAAAGGTAACATCTAGCCTTATCTATCTTCATCTAGCCCAGTCTATCTTCATCTAGCCCAATCTATTATAATCTAGATCCATCTCTATACATCAGGTCTATCTCTGAACAACAATGTTTATATAATAACATCTAGGTCTATTTTCTAATATTTAGTTCTCTTTTAACGTCTAGATCATTTTCTAAACATCTAGGTCTATGTTTTAACATGTTTATTTCTTAATATTTTTGCCTATACCTCTACGTCTCAGTCTATCTAATTACATCTAGTTCCATATCATTTTTTCATTGATGAATTTAAGTAGTAGCAATGTGATTGTGTATGCATTATACTAAATGTTCATGAAATAAATGTCTATGACTAGGTTGAGCTAATTAAGAATGTGAAAGAAGTTGAAGTACCAAGATATTTTACACATTTAGAACAACTTTTGAAAGAAAACAACACAGACTACTTTGTGGGATCTTCAGTTCGTATTGTTTCGTTTTTCATTTTTTAATTTTGTAAAGTTCAGTTTTAGATTTTAATCTGCAATCTTTGCATTGTTTTATTTATTAGTGCCTGATTATTAGTTTTTGAAAAATAAATTGCATGATGCACCAGTCCTCAGATGTCCAGTTTTATTGTGTGCACCTGTCATCAAATGCAGCTTTATTGTGTGCACCTGTCATGAAATGCCCAGTTTATTGTGTGCACCTGTCATCAAATGCCCAGTTTTATTGTGTGCACCTGTCATCAAATGCTCAGCTTTATTGTGTGTACCAGTCATCAAATGCCCAGTTTTATTTGTGCACCTGTCATCAAATGCACAGTTTTATTGTGTGCACCTGTCATCAAATGCACAGTTTTATTGTGTGCACCTGTCATCAAATGCACAGTTTTATTGTGTGCACCTGTCATCAAATGCACAGTTTTATTCTGCCTGATTTGCTGATAATGACTAAAATGAGGGGGCCCAGGGATAGGTTGTGCCGCTTGACATCTGTTCAGTTTATCTTAAGGGGGTTTAGTTGCGGCACATCCAATTTAGCTAGTTTACGCCTTAAACTTTTGAGATTGAAATATATTATCAGGTATAATATAATTTTCAATTATGCAATTTTGTTTTTAACTTTTTATTAGTGTTTACCATTAAACAGTCGCATTTTTCCAAAAAAAAAAAAAAAAAACTCTTAAAATATTGCTAAATTTCCCCAAATATTTGTTTCATAAATCATAAATATTCTTGTAGCACATATAAATCCGGGGAGAATGTGATGATTTTATTACGATGCTATGAAAAGTAATTAAAATATGATTTTTTTTTTATTTTTTAATAAAACATTTTTTAATGATAAGAAATTAGAAAAATATATTTCTTGTTATGAAATAAATTAGCTTATTCTCGTTAGTATTATTGTGATAAAATTTGCCAGCCTATCTTAATTAGAAAAAATTAATGACAGTTATTGCATCAGTCAACTTGATAAATTAACAACTGAGAAAACGATTATTTTTAATGATGATAGGCTGATGTTAAGACCACCACATTCAAATTAAAAATGAATCTTAAAATATTATCTAAAACAATAAAAGATATATTTATTTATGTGTATATATATATATATATATATATATATATATATATATATATATATACGTGTGTGTGTGTGTGTGGTGTGCGCATGTGTTTGTGTGTATGTGTGTAGTAATGTATTTATGTTTGGTTGGCAAGCACAGAAATCCACATCCTTGAACCAAACCAAAATACACCAGACTTCTGACAGGAAATAAATTTTGACCTTGGTATTGAAATATGCAATTGATTTTTATTTTATATTATCTGTATTAAGATAATAAGCATTTTAATTATCGATATTGACATCCGATTTATTTCGTTTTTCTCCTTATTTTACTTGATTTCTCATGTCTCTCCATTTGGGAAGAGAGGGAAGGGGAGAATGGAGTTTGGGGGAGGCTGTTTTATTCTTTTGGTCAGTTCGTACTGCCTGGTCATGAGCAAATATCTCGGACACTGAAACCACCTTTGATAAGAATATTTCATTACTAAATATAAGCGTGTGTTCTAATGAAAGTATTTATAGTTCACCAAAAGCCATACGAAAAATGCTTAAGAAAATCCTCTTTATCTCCACAGATGACCATTGCAGATATATCTACCTACGATAACATGTACTCCCTTATATCTCCACAGTTGACATATGCAGATATCTCTGCCTATGATAACATGTACTCAGGCCCGTAGCCAGAGGGAGGCTAGGGGGCTGAGCCCCCCTTGCATGACCTGAGCCCCCCCCCGTGCATGATTTGAGTTTTTTTTTGACACAATTTTAATAATAACGGCTATAAAACATCAATCATTTTGTTTAATAAATCAATAATAATAAAAACTTAAAAGTTTATATTTTGGCAATCATTCAGGCTATTTATATATACTTACATATATAACTTATCTAATTTTTGGGCATAAAAGATTGAATCTTATTGAAGTTCACTTCTAGGTATTTTGGGCAGCATTGGCATTTGGGGCTTCAACAGCCGTATGTGAGAGCAGTTTCTCAACCCTCACACGAATGCTCACCCCATATCGCAGATAAATGTTACAAAAGCGTCTAAGCAATCTTTTCCTGCTTGCATTTGAAAAAGATTTAACAGACAATCTGAATGCTGACGCATTTTTAGGTAAATTCAGTGCTAAACCCAGGCCCGTAGCCAGGTCAAAGTAAGCAGGGAGGCACCAATACCCAGCAAGGGGGCACCTTTACTTTTTCTTTTTTTTTTTTACTCTTTTTCTTCTTTTTTAAGTGGGGGGGCACTCCACACTTAGCGGGGGGGGGGTGGGCACGGCCCCCAGTGCCCCCCTTGGCTACGGGGCTGGCTAAACCACGAAGTTTGCATATTTGAAACGTATAATAATATAAGTTCGCAACAAGTGCCGACGAGTGGGGGGGCAGGGGGGCCAATGCCCAGGGGCCCGGCGAGTTTTAGGGACCCGGACTGAGCTGGCCAATCAACTTTTTAAAATATTAATATCAGCCCAGGGGCCCGAAATTTCTGTCGGTGGGCCTGTTCGCAACCTTGTAATAGTTTTATATATTGATATCTTCTGAGGACAACTAGCAACTTAAATAAGTTAATAAAATAACATTGGCTTCTGACTTCATTTTTACACATATGTATAATAAAATAATAAAGTACAAACTCCGTGATTTCTGAGTGATGTTATTTAATTTGCAAATTTACTTTTTAGCAGAATTAATTTTATTTTAAATTGAATAATTGCGACTGGTCAATTTGTTGTTGATAGATCTGTTCTTTGTTTTCAATATTTTATAAGAAATATCACACAAATAGCTAAGCTTTATTCATGCATCTACCCTGTCGTTCTTCCCGGGTTGTACGTTAAACAAATAGTATAATAATATAAATCAGGTATCTATTATGTAACAATTGTGTAGTAGAACTATTGGTCAATATATTTATAACAGGAATCAGAAATTGCTCAGCCTCAATAAATTTTTATGATTAAAACTCTTTACTATTTAAATTATTTTTAACAAAACTGCAACATGCCATGCATTATTAAAACGTAGTTAAAATTATATATTTCTAAACAATCGGTACTAAAATGCACCATTCCAGATATGGAACTGCAAAAAATTTCTTGGGGAGGGCACTCACTGCGATCCCCTCCCCAAACCCCTCCTCTCCGTTCGCAAGCTTTCGGCGCTTAGCGCCTCCATTTTCGTCCCCCCCAGAACATTTTTCTACCCCACCAGGGGCCCATGCCCCCCCCCCGTTAGCGCAAGTTTATGTAATACATCATTAAACTATCGAAATATTTTTTGTTCTAAGACCAATTTTCAACAATGAAAACAGTTCTCCCCCCCCCCCCCCTCAAAGTTGTCTATATCCGCCCCGATCATATCTTCGGCACCCCCCCCCCCCGAAAAAAAATGTCTTCGCCCCCCCCCCCCCGAAAATGTCTTCGCCCCCCCCCCCAATCCAATATTCCTGGCTACGGGACTGCATGTACTCCCTTATATCTGCACAGTTGACATATGCAGATATCTCTGCCTATGATAACATGTACTCCCTTATATCTCCACAGTTGACATATGCAGATATCTCTACCTATGATAACATATATGCCTTCTCTACAAGAGGACCACTACTAGAGCTGCCAGATGATAACTTCCCTTTACTCAAATCTCTTTATAACAGAGTGAAAAACACAGAGAGAATTAAAGAATATTTGGCTAATAGAAAAAAGACAGAATTATAAAAAATTCAAATTGAAGTGTAAACAAGTAAATGGAATTTTTTTCTATTGCCTGATAAATATTGTCTGTTTATGTTAATCTGAGTGGCTTAATTGACTTGTAATAGATACATGTCTATTTTCTACAGCTAAATACAAGTGTGCCTATATTGTCTACAGCTAAATACAGTTATATTGTCTACAGCTAAATACAAGTGTGCCTATATTTTCTACAGCTAAATACAAGTGTGCCTATATAATCTACAGCTAAATACAAGTGTATCTATGTTGTCTTCAGCTAGATACCTGTATAGGCTGTTTAGTTTTTAGCAAGAAACATTTATGCCTCTATTTGTTAAGTAAAATATATGTGCCTTAAGATAGATACAAATGTATTATCTATAGTTTTATGCATTTCTTGGTCTGTTTTTCTATAAAGCAAAACTAAATAAAAAAATTATGTGTCATTTGTTATGTAATTATATAATTTATGATTTAGGTCACATGATTTTATTTTGTTTTGATTTTTTAACATTATATAAATGAAAAGACTTACAGCAATGAATCTATGGATACCAAACAGTTAAAAGTAGGATTTGAACCATAGGCAATCATAAATATTTAGTGTAGAGAAATAATGAAATAAAGTTATAAAAAATGTCTCACTGTGTAGAAAAGTAATGAAATAAAGTTATAAAAATGTCTCACTGTGTAGAGAAGTAATGAAATAAAGTTATAACAATTTTTCAATGAGACTGTCATAGACAAATGAATGTTTATGAAAATGTTAGGTCGAAGGGGAGTACAATCAGACCACTAGTCCAAGGCCCATGTCGCGGTGGCGAACTAATCCCGACACGTTGGAATACAGAATATAACTTAAATCAAACAGAAAGATACGTTGGAATACAGAATATAATTTAAATTAAACAGAAAGATACAGAATATAATTAACGTAAAGTAGAAAGATACAGAATATAATTTAAATCATTCAGAAAGATCCAGAAAATAATTTAAATCAAACATAAAGATACAAAATATAATTTAAACCAAACAGAAAGATACAGAATATAATTTAAACCAAACAGAAATATACAGAATATAATTTAAACCAAACAGAAAGATACAGAATATAATTTAAACCAAACAGAAAAATACAAAATATAATTTAAACCAAACAGAAAGATACAGAATACAATTTAAATCAAACATAAAGATACAAAATATAATTTATATCAAACTTTAAGATACAGAATATAATTTAAATCAAACAGAAAGATACAGAAAGAATATAATTTAAATCAAACATAAAGATACAGAATATAATTTAAACATGGAGATACAGAATATAATTTAAACAGAAAGATACAGAATATAATTTAAACAGAAAGATACAGAATATAATTTAAATCAAACAGAAAGATACAGAATATAGTTTAAATCAAACATAAAGATACAGAATATAATTTAAATCAAACAGAAATAGACAGAATATAATTTAAACCAAACAGAAAGATACAGAATATAATTTAAATCAACCATAAAGATACAAAATATAATTTAAATCAAACTTAAAGATACAGAATATAATTTAAATCAAACAGAAAGATACAGAATATAATTTAAATCAAACAGAAAGATACAGAATATAATTTAAATCAAACAGAAAGATACAGAATATAATTTAAACCAAACAGAAAAATACAAAATATAATTTAAACCAAACAGAAAGATACAGAATATAATTTAAATAAAACATAAAGATACAAAATATAATTTATATCAAACTTTAAGATACAGAATATAATTTAAATCAAACAGAAAGATACAGAAAGAATATAATTTAAATCAAACATAAAGATACAGAATATAATTTAAACATGGAGATACAGAATATAATTTAAACAGAAAGATACAGAATATAATTTAAACAGAAAGATACAGAATATAATTTAAATCAAACAGAAAGATACAGAATATAGTTTAAATCAAACATAAAGATACAGAATATAATTTAAATCAAACAGAAATAGACAGAATATAATTTAAATCAAACAGAAAGATACAGAATATAATTTAAATCAAACATAAAGATACAGAATATAATTTAAATCAAACAAAAAGATACAGAATATAATTTAAATTAAACAGAAAGGTACAGAATATAATTTAAATCAAACAGAAATATACAGAATATAATTTAAATCAAACATAAAGATACAAAATATAATTTAAATCAAACATAAAGAAACAGAATATAATTTAAATCATTCAGAAAGATACAGAATATAATTTAAATCATTCAGAAATATACAGAATATAATTTAAATCATTCAGAAATATACAGAATATAATTTAAACCAAACAGAAAGATACAGAATATAATTTAGGCCAAACATAAAGATACAGAATATAATTTAAATCATTCAGAAAGATACAAGAATATAATTTAAATCAAACATAAAGATACAGAATATAATTTAAATCAAACATGAAGATATAGAATATAATTTAAATCAAACAGAAATATAAAGTGGCGATTTGACTTCTGCGGTCTAATAGACAGAACCCTTGTGTAAATTTTTCATAGCAGTCAGATCAGACTTACATAGCTGGAAATCTGACCAGACCTACATAGCTAGAAGTCAGATCAGACCTACATAGTTAGCAGTCACGTCAGACCTACATAGCTAGCAGTCAACTCATACCTACATAGCTAGCAGTCAAGTCAGACCTACATAGATAGCAGTCAGATCAGACCTACATAGCTAGCAGCCACGTCAGACCTACATAGCTAGCAGTCAATTCATACCTACATAGCTAGCAGTCAAGTCAGACCTACATAGCTAGCAGTCAGATCAGTCCTACATAGCTAGCAGTCAAGTCAGACCTACATAGCTAGCAGTCAAGTCAGACCTACATAGCTAGCACTGCGCCTAGGGCCTACGGACTTTTCAAGGGCCTACGAAAGCCATGACATAAAGTGAAAACAAGTTCAGAAAGCCAGTAAAATTTAATAATGTTTGTATTAATATAACTATATATAACCCAGTGAGAGAAAACCTGAGCAAGCCAAGTTGCAGTGCTGTAGATCTGTACATTACAGTATGTTAACTTTTCGGCTCTTTGTCTTAGCAAAGTCACATATGACGTCCCAATTGTCATTTCCCTATCAAATCCGTTTCAATTGAAAGTAATGCCAGGGAGGATAGTCGTGTTTGTCCCATCATTGACCGAAAATATGTTTGTATCAATTTGAATTTAGAAAAGGAACGTTCCCCTTCAGCGCTTGTTCTAAAAATTGAAAGATAGATCCGGAAAGCAATATTTACATTTGGAAAACTTGTCTCCAACCTATTCTGTATTTGTGCTGTAAGCATTTCAGCTACAGTTTTCTTGTCAGCAAACATCCGTGAGAACAAAAGAAATTCATTAGTAAATGCCTCTTCCAGATCTGATAAGTATATCTCAGTTAGTGACTTGACTTTAGAAACTGATCAGTTGACAGAGATCTGTCCAGAAGAAAGTTGAGCCTTTCATTTTTTCCCATCTCAGTAAAACGTCTATCAATGTGTTCCTTTAGAAAGGGATCAAATTCAGCTAAAAGGTCAATGCAACCAAGGTAATTTCCATTGTTATATCAGTTATGTAAGGGCTCGTTCGCAAATGACGTAACGTAACATTTTGTGACGGGGGGGGGGGGGTCTGCGAAATTGTGACGTCACAAAAAAATAATAATTATCTATGAGGGAATCCAAAATTTGGTGGAATTTTCTGCCAAAATTACAATTCTTCTCAACTTGAAATTTTGAAAATTGACCGTTATGAAATCGGCGTTGGAGAATTTAGGAAAAAAGAAGAAGAAGCTATTGAAATTATCTCTATCGATCAACATCTGAATGCCATATGGGAAAATGTAAAAGAATGATTGTCTCCAAAAATAACGAAAGAAAAATAAATCAGTAATTTGAGGTATTTTAATTTATTTTAACATGTGACGTGACATAAGGGGGGGGGGGTGTGTGAGAAATTTGTGACACTTTGTGACAAGGGAGAGGGGGTCTAAAATGTCGTTTTATTGCGTTACGTCATTTACGAACGAGCCCTAAATAGCTGTCACCGCGAAAAGCTAACCCTCTTTCAGCAAGAATTCTTATCACAGTAACTATTCTCTTGAGAACATCAGTCCAGTATTTGCACTTTTTGCAGTTTTTCGTCAATTCTAGATGTCTGTTGGCATTCTAACATCCTTGACAGAGCAGCTATATCATCTTTCGACTTCTCGTGATGTAATCCTTGCGATGGCGTTTTTTCCAGCCATCAAAACCATCAATAAACTGATTTGCAAAACGGTGTTGTAGTCAAACAGCTTGCACACATAACAAAACACTTTACCCGTTGAAGGAGAATAGAGAAGCCAGTCTCATGTGACAATTTCACCATTTGTTAACGTTGTAGCAAAATATTTTTTGCGTGCATATCTGATCTTGTCACCAAATTGTCTACCCTTTAATGTAAAATCTGACTCCAAATTTTGTGAAGGAAGATGTCAGCATAATAACTTCTTAGATATGCAGGCATCTCCCAATCAGCTGGATCACTTGAATAACTGTATTCTTTATCATGCAGCTCATGCTTCAAACCGGCATCTCTTACTGACCCTAATATACAGTCTGAGTCAGTAGGCAAATCAAACACAGCAGCTTCAGCATGACCCATTACAGAATTTGCAGATACCGTTTCCTTTGTAGCACTTTTTTCGGTTGTTTCACTTTTTTCAGCACAGTCCGGCAACATTATTTCTGGTATTGCGGGATTATTGGTGTACATTGTGGCCGAAGAATTAAATGAAATGTCATTATCACTAGTACAACTAGTTTTACCAGTAATGCAACCAGTGTCTCTGCTCATAAATTGCAGCAACGAACCCCGATTTTTTTTCAATGCTTTTTCTTTCTCCTCCTTTTTCTTCCGCTTCTCAAATCCAATCTCATGTTTCCTCTTGTATCTTAAAAGTACTTTCGTTACTTTTTAAAATTTTGTAAGAGAAAAGAAGTACACGATTACGATATACAAGAAATGTGGATCGCATGATGTAACACAGGAATTACTACGTCACTGCATAGAGTCTGCATTAGGGTGATAAAAAAAATTTTTTTTTTATGAAACCACTTGCAATCGAGGAAACTTTATGTGTAATTTTAGAATATAAATTGCATTTTTAATTTTTTTGAAAAAAGTTCCCCCACCTCCCCATTTTTTGGAAGAAAAAAGTGAAAAAAGGACATGTTTTTTTTTTAGCTTAATTCAAAAGAGTATTAATAATAACTAATCAACTTTTATTAACAAATAAGATACAGAACAGTTAGTAATATGTACAGAATGTACAAGAAATGTTCAAAAATTCAATTTTTCTCGATTTCGCATGAAGTTCCGCCATCAGTCTCACAGCACTTTCAGCAATTTGGTTAGATCTGGGAATGTCAATTAATGACTTCTCGACTGATCAATGGGTCTTTAAACACTTAATTGCCTTCTTGCATTTTATCTTGATGAGTGAGGTAAACAGTTCATTAAAGGACGCTAGTGTTACGAATCGAACCAAGCGTTTGCCCATTCGTAGCAGATGAAGTTGCAGGCAGAAGCGAGAATGCTGCGCCACTCTGGTATCAGAAATAATGCTATAACAGTTTATATCGTACGTGAGTTCCATCTTGCCCGGAGTAAATTTGGTAATTTATTCCAGCTGATGCGAGGCCAACGTGGGTTCTCGCCTGTGCTAACATCATCTGTCGCAAGAAGCGGTAATCAGCTTGAAAAGTGACATATTTTTGTGTAAATTCCTAATGAAGAAATAGTTGAGTTCTGATTTTTTCGTTGGCTCTTGAATAAGAAAATTCATGACATGTTTCAGAAGAAGGTCGAGTACATGGTGCTGACAGTCAATATATTGTGACTTCTGAAAGCCATTGCTCAAGACATCATCATGTATGAGCTTTACAATCCCGTGCAAATGGTCAGTATTTCTGCGGTCGTGTTGCAAATTAATATACACATATTTTCTCAAGCATCATATTCATCAATTAGCTGATGTAGTTCACTCTGAATGGCCGCGGCAGAACCACTCTCACATTTAAGAATACCGAGTTAGTTTTCGGATGTCATATTTTTCTACACAACTACTAGATACTCTTCCCCTTGCACTCTTTTACCATCAAACTGGAGACAATAGGGATCTTTGCTTTGAAGTTTTTGAACAATTTTAGTTTTCATTTTCCGTCCTTCAGAGGTTACTTGTTTCCAGACACCCGCCTGACTTGGAACCGGCACATCATGACACTGTTCAGCAATGGTTGCTAGAACGTCATATGCTTTATGTGTAGAAATGTTTTTCAGTACTAGTAAACCCGCAATTCTAGTGCTTGCTCTTTGGTATTTCGGTTTGTATCCAGAAGATGAAGTTTAAGAAATAGTTGGCGACTCGGGTGAAGAAGCAGAGGTTTCAGAATCCGAAGATTTTGAGTCAGTTGTATGTTTTTGTGTATGTTTTGAGACAGTTGTATGTGTTTGTGTAGGTTGTGACACAGTTGTATTTGTTTGTGTAGGTTTTGAGACAGTTGTATGTGTTTGTGTAGGTTGTGAGACAGTTGTATGTGTTTGTATAGGTTGTGAGACAGTTGTATGTGTTTGTGTAGGTTGTGAGACAGTTGTATGTGTTTTTGTCGATTGTGATTGAGAAGAGCTGGCTTGAGGTTGAGTTTTTGATAGTCGGATTCGTTTTCTTGAATGGATTGATTCCAAAGGGGCTTGTTGGACCACTGAATAACCAATCTTTTCTCCACTGTTAACTTGCCTCTGGTAGAGCTCTTTATCCTCTGTGCTTTTCCATTCTCCATTAACGTTGGTGACATCAAATAACTGAGAAAGTGTTTCTTTTTGTTTTTGTCATATAAATCAATTAGACCATTGAGTTTCATTCTGATTAGTGTGCTGGATAATAGAGAAAAGTCTAGAATTTCCCTCCAGAACAATTCTATATCTGTAATCATAATTTTGATTCGATCCAGTCACCGTTTCTGGCTATGGAACAGAAAAGTGAAGTTTCCAAGAATTTGACGGTTTGTCGGCATCTATGTGAGATTGATTAGCTTTTCAACAGATAGAATTCTTGGATACCTCTTCTGTTAGGAAGATGAGGGAAGATGAGTATAGTAAATGCCTTGTTTATAAACAAATGGAAACAGATGACTGGAATGTGCTTAAAAGCAGTCTAGAAACTCATATAAAAATTCAGTGTGAAATTGAAACCGAGAGTCAAACTGCGTGATATGAGAAAACAAAAATTAAAAGGTGGGGAAACTTTTTTCAATTTAAAACAAAATTAATGTTGCTACTGTAATTTTCATACAATTGTTCCTCGAATGTAAGTGGTTTCAGTTTCGTTACAAAAAAAAATGAAAATAGTTATCACCCTAGTTTGCATAGAATAAATAACAATGCGGAAAGTTTATTTAGCTTTTAAATCGCAAAGAAGTGCGGGTGCATTCTGGATAAATATTAAAAATGAAGTCGGGGAGAGCCTACGACTTTAAAAGTGCCTAGGGCCTACGATGACCTTAAAACGGCCCTGCTTGGGGGCCTATAAGTTTTCTTTGTACTGGAGCCTATAATCAAAATAAATGACATATCTCAATATTTGTGTTCAAATGTAATTTGTTTATTTTTAGACAGGCTATGGCTTAAATAGAGTTGTAACCTTTGACCCATGGAGACTCACTGAGAGATATATGAATGAAAACATTGTTTTTCGGCTATTGAAGGGGAGGGGGGGATGTGAATGGAAAGTTGATGTTTATTTTTTATTTTTTCATTTTGTGTTTTTAGCGGAACTGTTTTTAGCGGAACTGTTTTTAGCGGAACTGTTTTTAAATATCATTTCCATTAATTCAACAATCTATGATAAAACATTTATATGTCACGCGCATCATTTATTTTCTTCAACCATTGGACACGTTTCTGACAATGATAACACTGTGTATCTTATGAACTACTACTCACAGAGTTGATTCAACGACAGAAGTGATGACCATTGTGTAGGAATGTTTTGTAGAATGATACTTGCCATATGTGAAGTGTCTGTTGGAGCTGTTACATTCCATAAGATAATTATTCTGTACCAAAGTCTCAATTTTTAATTCAGATCTATATAAATCTTTGAAAACTTGTTCATATACAACAGTCTTCAACAACGACAACAGTAGTGTACATTGCTGAAACAGAATTATTGCGTAAGTCTGTCAATTTTTTTTATTTTTCTTATAGACATTTTTATTGAGTCTTTTTTTTGTCTTTGTTAGGTGACGTACACTAATTAGAATACAGGTAGCTCATTAAAATAGACTTAATTTATAAAGTTATGTTGGGAACGTATACAGCCAACCTCTTTGGCCAAGAAAACTTCATTATTATTCACTGAACGACTTACTGTACAGAATATTTTTAATATTCATAATAATAATAAAATATAAACATGCACAAATCATTCAGTTTTTTGAAACTCTAATTTAGTCCGTAGCTGTTCATTCTAGTTTATTGACATTTTCCATCTTATCCAGAACTAAATGGCCACACTTTTATTGATGTTGTTTGTTTCTTAAAACTAGATTTGTTCAAAGATGGCGCCACAAGATATAAAACTGATTTACTTCAACGCCAGAGGTCGCGCTGAAATTTCACGTCTAGTGCTGACCGCTGCAGGTCAAACCTTCCAGGACATTCGACTAACTCGAGATGAATGGACATCAAAGAAACAAGGTAAGATAATACTCAGTATTAATGTACCGATAACAATTGTTATAGTCAGAAGTGGACTGCGTTCAGTATTACTGTACCGATGACAATTGTTGGTCAGAGGTGGATTGCGTTCATATTACTGTACCGATGACAATTGTTGGTCAGATGAAGACTGCGTTCAGTATTACTGTACCGATGACAATTGTTGGTCAGATGAAGACTGCGTTCAGTATTACTGTACCGATGACAATTGTTGGTCAGATGAAGACTGCGTTCATATTACTGTACCGATGACAATTGTTGGTCAGATGAAGACTGCGTTCATATTACTGTACCGATGACAAATGTTGGTCAGATGAAGACTGCGTTCATATTACTGTACCGATATCAATTGTCTCACAAATCAGGGGCCCCATTTTCATGCCATTTGAGCTGTTAAATCCGCATCTTATTGTTGTTTCAACACGAACCCACAGAACATGTTGACAATATGGCAAGTGTAGTTTTTAAAATATTTTAATTTTTTTTTCTCCAAATATTACAAAATAAATTGACTAAACTTAGCTGAATGTAACTCACAAAAGATGTTTCAAAAATTTGAACTCACCTTTGGTATATAATTGTTTTGTTAGATTCTCCATTTGGTCAGCTACCTGTATTAGAAATTGATGGAAGAAAATATGCTCAAAGTTTGGCTATAGCGACATATTTAGCTCGGGAATTCGGTAAGTTATCACAGTTATGCTCATGTAAACCTTTACATTCTATTAAGGCACATCTGGTGTTAATAAATGATGAGTCCACCGTTACATTCTATTAAAACACATCTGGTGTTAATAAATGATGAGTCGACCTTTACATTCTATTAAAACACATCTGGTGTTAATAAATGATGAGTCGACCTTTACATTCTATTAAAACACATCTGGTGTTAATAAACGATGAGTCCACCTTTACATTCTATTAAAACACATCTGGTGTTAATAAATGATGAGTCGCTAAGATCATAAAACATGTATACACTGAATTTTGTAATGTCTCATCTCAGTCATATATAGTTTGTTCTGTTTAAGAAACATGTAAAGTGTGGCATACATCTTTTGACAGGACTCTATGGACAAACCAATGAAGATGGCCTGGCTATTGACCAGGTGGTCCAGCTTTCGGTTGACTTCAGCTCTTCATTGTCCAGGTCACATCGTGAAAGAGATGAGGCTAAAAAGGTGAAACAATAATAATTCATTTGTTTACATTATTCGAGAACTACGTCTCTACAACCTGTTCAGTTCATCGTATAATGGTTTAAATTGACTTGAATACCGTGTCGATTAATTTATTAATAAGTAGAAATGAAATAAGAGATCACGTGATGCACTCATCTGAATCTTTTCTGTCTCTGAAGGCTAAACTCTGAATCTATTCTGTCTCTAAAGGCTAAACTCCTAATCTACTCTGCCTCTAAAAGCTATATTCTGAATATATTATGTCTCTAAAGGCTAAACTCTGAATATATTATGTCTCTAAAGGCTAAACTTCTAAAGAAAGTAAAAGAAGATGATGCTCCTAGGTATTTGTCATATTTTGAAAAACTCCTACGTGAAAATGGCTCTGGTTACTTTGTAACATCTTCTGTAAGTATTTCAAATATTTGAAGAACTCAAAATATACCATTGGATGGGGTGGAAATACATGTAAATATAAATATTAAATAAAAAAATTACCTTTCTAAGACATGGCTGAAATACAAATATACATATCACATTAATACACTTAAATTAAACATGCATAAAAAACAGACATTAATACACTTAAATTAAACATGCATAAAAAACAGACATTAATACACTTAAATTAAACATGCATAAAAAACAGACATTAATACACTTAAATTAAACATGCATAAAAAACAGACATTAATACACTTAAATTAAACATGCATAAAAAACAGACATTAATACAAACACAATAAATAATTACAACGCTTTAAAACACCCATACATAAACACATTTTATTAATATCTAGTACAAGTACATTATTGTTATTAGTCTCACTATGGGCTAATAGCTCAATAGTTGACTTGTGTTTGTTATGTTCTCTAGTTGACTATTTTTATGTTCTCTAGTTGACTGTTTGTTATATTCTCTAGTAGACTGTTTGTTATGTTCTCTAGTTGACTGTTTGTTATGTTCTCTAGTTGACTGTTTGTTATGTTCTCTAGTTGACTATTTTTATGTCCTCTAGTTGACTGTTATGTTCTCTAGTTGACTGTTTGTTATATTCTCTAGTAGACTGTTTGTTATGTTCTCTAGTTGACTGTTTGTTATGTTCTCTAGTTGACTGTTTATATGTTCTCTAGTTGACTGTTTATTATGTTCTCTAGTTGACTGTTTGTTATGTTCTCTAGTTGACTGTTTGTTATGTTCTCTAGTTGACTGTTTTTATGTTCTCTAGTTGAATGTTTTTATGTTCTCTAGTTGACTGTTTGTTATGTTCTCTAGTTGACTGTTTGTTATGTTCTCTAGTTGACTGTTTGTTATGTTCTCTCTCTAGTTGAATGTTTTTTATGTTCTCTAGTTGACTGTTTTTATGTTCTCTAGTTGAATGTTTTTATGTTCTCTAGTTGACTGTTTGTTATGTTCTCTAGTTGACTGTTTGTTATGTTCTCTAGTTGACTATTTTTATGTCCTCTAGTTGACTGTTATGTTCTCTAGTTGACTGTTTGTTATATTCTCTGGTAGACTGTTTGTTATGTTCTCTGGTTGACTGTTTGATATGTTCTCTAGTTGACTGTTTTTATGTTCTCTAGTTGAATGTTTTTTATATTCTCTTGTTGACTGTTTGTTATGTTCTCTAGTTGACTGTTTGTTATGTTCCCTAGTAGATTCTGTTTTTTGTTATGTTCTTTAGTTGATTGTTATGTTCTCTAGTAGACTGTTTGTTATGTTCTCTAGTAGACTGTTTGTTATGTTCTCTAGTTGACTCTTTATTTCTTATTTTCCCTAGATGACCCTGGCAGACATATGTGTGTATGAACTCATCGATTCTATCATCAAACGAGGGGTCATCAATCTACAACAGTTTCCTTTAGTCCAGGGTTTAATTCAACTAGTGGAGAATAATAACAATATCAAAAACTACCTGGACACCAGAAAACAAACTGAGCATTGAAGCTCTACTGGGAATACTACATATTTTTAAAACATATTTATATAGATACTACAATGGTAAAGGTAAATCTTGTCAACTCACCTGCACATGTTACGTACAGAAATAAACAAAGTTGTAAATAAAAGAAGAGTAGTAAATTTGTTTTAGCTATAAAATGGTCATGTGTGTATTGAACATAGTTAGCATAATCATTCATAATAAAATGACTACAAGTTTAAATATATAACATCAGTTATATATAAATTGTGTATATTATTAGTTCAATACTTTATACAAATATATAGATATTTGTTCGTTTGTGCTTTGTATATGGCTATAAAAACATCAATCAATTTTTCTCTAAGAGTTAGACCGGCAACACTTACGCCTCGTCCCTGCTTACGAATATGCCAAAAGAAGGAGACCCTTTGGGGCCGCCCATAAAGTACGTCACGCTATTTTTGACGATTTTTGACCCCCCCTCCCCCCTGTCACAAAGTGGCACAAATTTCGCGACCCCCCCCCCCCTAAAGTACGTCACACTTTCGAATTTTTTTTTTATTAAGAACTAATTAAAATTTAATCGAAAACTTAAATCGCACTTCACTATTAAACTGCCTTAAAATATAACTATTAAAAGAACTATCAGATTATTAAATGAGTTTAATAGTAGAATAACTAATTGTCTATAGTTGTATCAGTTATTCTTTGAAACAGTAACTCAATCAATTGAATTTGAAAAAAAAATTGCAAAAATTAGATTGACAATTATATAATAAACATCATTTATCTGTTACCTATTCATTTACAATGGGTGAGATGAACTTTGAGATAATCTTCCGATTATGCATTCTATTGACACAGAATAAGAAGTAGATTAGCGAAACTTGACCTCAACCAGTGATTAAATAATAAAAATGGAAACAAAACAATGTGACTAAAAAAAGGACTAGATTGACAAATTATGTGATCAGCTCTTGTGCTATATTGAATATGTTTATAGTGGACCTGTGAACTATGTTTAATTAAAAAAAAATTCACTAGACATCATCCATCCATAGTGAAGTGAAGTGTTCATCCATAGTTAAGACTGACATAAATCTTTCCCCATCATCGTTTCCTGGAAGGATAGTTGCAGACAGATCAACTTCATCCTCATCTAGCCACTAAACATTCTCTGAATGTGCATTTTCCATTCTGCCAATAATTGCCATGAGTTCTCTTTGCCTTCTAGCAGCGATTCTCAAAGGACGAATGCGTTTTATCTGAGTTGATTCTGGAAAATTTGGGGTTGGCACATTCTCCTAGGAGATGGGTGGTCGAGTGGTATAGAGCGCTCGACTGTCGAGCGGAGGGTCCCGGGTTCGAATCTCAGTGAGAACCTTAGGACTTTTTCAGGTCATGGTGAAAGTTCCCACGTCCACCCAGCTTTAAATGGGTACCTGACTTTATGTTGGGGGAGTAAAGGCGGCTGGGAATTGTGCAAACCACACAATCCCTTCATATGCCTAGGTTATAGAAACGAATTCTACACTTCATCTGCCCCGATGGCCCTTTAGGGCTAAGGAAACTTTACTTTTTTACATTCTCCTGCGCCCGAGCTCTGTGTTATCCTGTGTGTTTCTTCAACATTGTTTATGAGGCAAAATATAAGTGACACACTTTGCAAATTCGATCATGTATGCTGGTCGCAAAGATGGACAATAAAGATCATATGGTTGCACGTTAAAAACTCCTGTTGGTCTTGGCATAATGTCATCAAATTTGAGAGTTTGTGCCACAAACAAACAATGAAGGAAATGTATGTGCATCTGCATCTGCTCTTTCTGAAGCTCTGAGTCCATCAGTTGTTTGGTTGATTGGGATTGGATTTGGAGGAGGAAATAATCTCGAAGGTAAAACGTTGAAAAATGAGCTCCGTACTTTGTCGCAACATTTTATGTCCTGACATTTCACAATTTGAGTGAAGTATTGGCTGGTGAGAACATGATGGTCAAACAATTCTTATCCTTCGACATCAGTCCTGCTGCATCCAATTCAGATTTCTCAGGGTTGATATATTCTGCAACTGTTGGAAATTGGTCAACAATCACATGCGACCAGATTTCAGCTAAATTTTGACCTGCAAACATGAAGTTTGTTCTTTCCAATTCCTCATTTATTGTTCTGCCCTGCGAATCAAAGTGAATGCCATAATGTTCATTTGGCAATATGACACCAGACAGTTCGCTGCTAAATGGAGCCATTCGATGTTCCACGCGATTATAAGCACTTCTTCCTGGTGCACTGGTTGCAAGGAATAAGGCATCAATATTATTTTAACGAAGTGATGGATTGCAACTTCAATTACGGTAATTTTTTGTATTATAATACAAATTCCAAATTTCTTTATCAGTGATATAATTATGCAGCAGACAACAAAGAAATAATAACACTTCCGTAAGGCTACTGATAAAACAAGGCTTTGCAACAGTTTATTAGCGGTCCTAATTAGCATGAGGAATTGTGAACAACACATTGAAAAGATATGCATTTCATACTATTTTGACATAAAACTAATTCAAGTGTTTCACAATTTTTTTTTTTTAATTATTTTTAAAACTATTAAGATTTACTGAAAAAATAAAAAAACTAAATTAGAAATAAAATTAAAAATATATTAAAAATGTGACGTCACACTTGGCCTGACCCCCCCTCCCCCTGTCACAAACTGTCACACTTTCTTATACCCCCTCCCCCCCCCCCCCGTGGAGCGTGACGTACTTTATGGACGGCCCCTTTGAGCAGTCTGTTAATGTCAATCTTTTTGACTGAAATTTTTACTGGTTACCTAATACATCAATCCTCATCCATTAATGCCCTATGTGGTTAAATTTGAAAAAAAAATTTTTTTTGAAACACTCTAACCCACAATCCTTCTTACGATACTGGCAATCTGGCATAAGAATCAATATTTATCCGCAATAAAATTAATTATTATAAATATTTTAAATAAATAATGAAATATAGATAAAAATATATATAGAAAAAAGGCACTAGTAAAATTAAATAATTGGTTTCGCTAGATTATATCAGCCTTGCTGTCTACAATAAACGGTAATAAGATTTCACCTCTTTAAATAAATTGTACCAATTTTTAGATGGCTGAATGGGCGCTCTGTCAATAGAATATCTTTCAGAATACTCAGACTGATACTCATCTTAGAAAATCTCAAAAATGAATTTCTTCTTGTTTCAAAATTATAATGGTTAATAAATAGTTCCAAGGGAGTTAATTTATATATATATATATATATATGGGAGTTAATTTATATATATATATATATATATATATATATATATATATATACTTGTACACTGTATAGTAAAATTTATATAAAATACGCCATATTAATGTTTTAGACATCATCAATTTATTTCATTGATCGGAGATTACAATTTGCCTCAAGCTAATATTAAACTTTGGTCAAACTTTCATTATGTGTCTGTTTATGAAAACAATGGAGTTAATTGTGTATAAATGTGACATTAATGACGTCAATAAATCTTCACATAGCACCCTCCCCATGTCAACAACTGTCAAAATATTTGAGACACCCCCCCTCCCACCCACGGTGTTGACGTAATTAGTGGATGACCACTAAACATATGTGGGTCTATTTTTAGTAACACTACGAGCATAGAGTCACGTGTCATTGTTTACCTGACATGAATTCGAACTGTTATGACTGCTCTCCATTACTACATACATCAGCGGGTCTCAATCTTTTGAAGTGGATCACTCAACTTTTAAATGTACTTAGTTTGAACACTTGCAATGTATTAATCAGAGGAAACGAACATTTCAGACAATAAGAGCGGAAGGAAAACTTGAGCATCGCTGTATTAGGGTTAGTCTTTTAAAATATTTGTAATAAGTATTTCATATTTATGCCACATTTTACGTAGCATTCATATTCCGGAACACTGGAAGTGGCTTTACGTAGCATTCGTAATCTGCAGGCCATTAACTTGCAGGGCGGCCACATGTGGTGCAACCTAAACACAGCCAAATGCCTTTGCTCTTATCGGCACCACAGTGACCAGAGATAGAATGCTATCAATCGGTAGATTTGTGAACAAAGGGCCAGAATGGGTGATGATTGTTAGGGGTGAGGACAAATGGTCTTTCTGGGGACAAAAGATTAGCTGGTCATAGGGTGAGGACAACTGGTCTTTCTGGGGACAAAAGATTAGCTGGCCATATGGTGAGGACAACTGGTCTTTCTTTTGAAACATATTTCGTTAACGATGTAGTGTTGTTCTGGTCAGTCACACATTTATCAATGACGATAATAAACTACAGGCTATTGTGTGAGTTACAATCATGTATCTAATATATGAACTGCTAATTTGATTTTAAACTAATTATTATTTCTTACAGCCATCTTCCTCTCCCCCACCCGCCATTTTTAAGTGCCTAACGCCTGTATATTACTATCAAAATTTACATTTACAAATCTTGTTTTTTAATTAAGATTTGAAAAGCATTGATTATTTTTTTAAGGCAAATTGTTAAATATTTAATTTATATTAGTTTATTTTGGTAAGTTTACTAGTAAGCATCAATGACTTTCAATAAATATGTATTCTTGACAATATTTATTTCATTGTTCTACTGTTACTTCTTATTACTTTCATCTAACCGAAATCTGTTTTATCTACCAACGTTTCTGCCACTGTTCTTGTATTTAAGTTTTCAAAAAGATTCAATAGAACAATTTACTCACGTCTGATGTGTACAAATCTGCTCACACCAACCTAGTGCACAATACTAAACATATAGCCGGGAAATTATACACTTCCGACAATCTTAGACCTCTGGGGCCCCACTGACTACACCCACCAATCACTGCTACTGTATTGCTTGTATTATGGCTCCACCCTTGTGACGGGCCTGTCCCCATTGTCATGTAATCTTTGCTTCCATCTCTCAAACATCCAAATATTTCCTTAAATGTACATCGATGTTTTATTATAGCCGGGGGAGGGGGAGTTTCTATCAAACTTGTTGGCAGTTTGTTAAGTTGTTACAGTTATATTCAGAACATGTATCATAGGTTACAGTCATAATCAGAACATGTATCATAGGTTACAGTTATATTCAGAACATGTATCATAGGTTACAGTTATATTCAGAACATGAATCATAGGTTACAGTTATTTTCAGAACATGTATCATAGCTTACAGTTATATTCAGAACATGTATCATAGGTTACATTTATATTCAGAACATGTATCATAGGTTACAGTTATATTCAGAACATGTATCATAGGTTACAGTTATATTCAGAACATGTATCATAGGTTACAGTTAAAGTCACCACATGTATCATAGGTTACAGTCTTGTCAGAACATGTATCATAGGTTACAGTCATAGTCACCACATGTATCACAGGTTACAGTCTTGTCAGAACATGTATCATAGGTTACAGTCTTGTCAGAACATGTATCATAGGTTACAGTTATATTCAGAACATGTATCATAGGTTACAGTCTTGTCAGAACATGTATCATAGGTTACAGTCTTGTCAGAACATGTATCATAGGTTACAGTTATATTCAGAACATGTATCATAGGTTACAGTCATAGTCACCACATGTATCACAGGTTACAGTCTTGTCAGAACATGTATCATAGGTTACAGTCTTGTCAGAACATGTATCATAGGTTACAGTCTTGTCAGAACATGTATCACAGGATACAGTTTGTCCTTTAATCACGTTAACCAGATATCAGCTGCTCAAGAACAAAGAACGCATGTCCATGTACACTATGTCTATGTGTCATGTCCATGTACACTATGTCTAGGTTATAAAATTACTTAAGTTTTTTTTCTAAAAGACCACATCGCGTTGACCTCAATTCATTTAAAAAATTTATAAATCGATATGTGATAATTGTCTTTGTACAGGTCTTGCGCAATCTGAAGGCATAGTTTGGTTTTTTTCATCATTCCAACTTTCAGGGCAGTTTAAGGGATATTGTTTTAAAAAAAAGAAAATAAAAACAAGATCATGAAATCGAGAAATATCTTATATCCAAATGCCACAGAAATCGAAAAAAATTGGAATCAGAACAAAAATTTTGATGGAATTGGAGACAATATAATCCGAACATGCTTTGAAATTGATATGACATATATATTTGTAATTTCATCCAGTTCTCGTTAACATTTAGTAGAGAGAAACTTGCTGAAGATAAAGAGGAAGATAAAAGGCAAACTAATATAAATAATGTATGTTTATTTTATTTACAATGTGCACTAAGTCAATGAAGAAGTAATATCTTGTTAAAAAGTTACGGTGTAATCTACTACATACTGAATAGTATTGTTGTTATTTACATCTCTGTATTCGGACGTTTAGATACATAGGCTTTTATTTTGTCGTGATTGTCAACTTTCTTGTAGAAAGCTTGTAAGAGTGGATAGCCCTCTGTGTTGATAATTGTACGTTGTTGATAGCTGAAGATCAAGTCATAAACAAACAGATCTGCCAGAGTTAGCTAGGTAGAGAGAATATCGATAGAGAATGTTTTTATTATAAAATAATACATTTTAAACCAGTCAAACTTAATCAAACCAGTCAAACTTAATCAAACCTTTAATTTAAAAAAAAGGATTCAGAAATTGTCTCAAGTTATTCTTGTCATTTAATAATTATTAGTTTATATTTTTCATTTTTATTATCGTTGAAAATGTGCTAATTTTTAAAAATTCATTACAATTTCAATGGGACTTACAAATTCACTTGTATGTGAATGAAAATAAAAATATTAAAGGTTTATGACTGAAAGTCCAGACTATACTTCAGTCCTTAGACCCTAGGACAACACACGTTATCCATATAAACTATTGTCCAGATATTAAAACAAATTATTAGTTCATTCGAACTAAAATTACACGGTGGAAGACGATTCTGAGACTAGATTCTGTTTAATATATAGTTTGGAGTGGACACTAAGTAAGTGGTCACTAAGCTTCTGTTCAGTATATAGTCAGTGATGTCACAAAACTCCTGATTAATTCAAAGTTTAAAAGTCTCTTAAAAAGAATAATGAGAGCAGTTTATTTGACTTACAGAAGAGCCAACAAAATATCCACTTCCATTTTCTTTTAGAAGTTTTTCAAAAAAACCCAGATATTTTGGTACTTCAACTTCTTTTAAGTTTGTATACAGCTCAGCCTGAATAATATCAACATGTTGCTTTTATTTGTGTTTCATTTTATAAACTCGATAAAAATATATATTTAGGTAAACAGATATATCTACATGGCAGAAGGTTGTTATACAGAATCATACATTTCTGTATACAGAATCACACATATAGTATACAGAATCACACATATAGTATAAAGAATCACACATATAGTATAAAGAATCGCACATATCTGTATACAGAACCACAGATATCTCTATAAAGAATCACAGATATATGTATACAGAACCACAACTATAGTATACAAAACCACACAAATCTGTATACAGAATCACACATATCTGTATACAGAATCACACATATCTGTATACAGGACCACACATATAGTATACAGAACCACACATATCTCTAAACAGAAACATGATCTTAAATCAATACCTTTTTGGCTTCATCTTTTTCAAAAAAAGCTTTGCTGCCTGCGTTAAGGAAATCAACATACAACTGAATCACTTGGTCGATCCTTAAACCATCTAAGTTTGTTTTACCGTACAAATCTGAAAAAAAAATTGAGTTTGTCAAAAGGTTTTGTGTCAAACCCCACAAGTTTCATTGTTATATTTATTAAATGAGCTGTAAAATCAAAAGATTTTTTTTATCTGTCTACTTACTAAATTCTCGCGCCAGATAAATGGCGATTGCTAGACTTAGTCCAAATGATTTTCCATCTACTTCCAAGAAAGGAAGTTGCCCAAAAGGAGTTTCTATTAAATAAACAGTTTAGCAACATATTTTTTTTTAAAAAAATGTGATGACTTTACGCTTGATTATTTTAAATTACTGCAGTCCATAAACATTATTGAGAGTTAACTCTTTGCTGTTGACTCATTGTCAACTCTTTGCTGTTGACTCATTGTCAACTCTATGCTGTTGACTCATTGTCAACTCTTTGCTGTTGACTCATTGTCAACTCTTTGCTGTTGACTCATTGTCAACTCTTTGCTGTTGACTCATTGTCAACTCTTTGCTGTTGACTCATTGTCAACTCTTTGCTGTTGACTCATTGTCAACTCTTTGCTGTTGACTCATTGTCAACTCTTTGCTGTTGACTCATTGTCAACTCTTTGCTGTTGACTCATTGCCAACTCTTTGCTGTTGACTCATTGTCAACTCTTTGCTGTTGACTCATTGACTCATTGTCAACTCTTTGTTCACATTAAATACAAATATTTTTTTTTAAATCACAAACTTGGTTTTAAGGCAGCCCATTGATCCCCTGCTAGTCTGACATCTTCATATTTCTGACCAGCTACTGCCAGAACCAGACGAGAGACTTCAGCTCTACCTCTTCCGTTAAAGTAGGTCAGTTTAATATTCTTTGGTGACATGGTTACTTTAAAAAAAAAGGTTTTATTAAAATTTGCGTCATCAATATAAATATATTTAAAAATCACATAGACGTAATTTATTCCCAATGGGTGAGATATAATGTTCTAGAGACCTAATATTCTAGAGACATAATGTTCTAGAGACAATTTGTAGATGTAAAACGAGTATATTTCTAAAATGAAGTGATATAAGTTTGTCAATGTAAACATTGATATTACGAGTATTCAATTGCATAATAAATTAATTTACTGATCTATAGATGATTTATTTCGAAGGCGACAACTCACCTACTTCGTCATATAGCAAACAACAATTAGTTCCCGATCTACACCTGGGGGATGGGGCTATTTATTGTGATATACTTTGTGATGGCTTTACCAACTGTTCTTATTTGTTGATAACCATTTTAATGTTAAATTTCGTTTTGAAAAAAAAAACGCTTAGAACAATTCCGTGCGTATTTTTGTGGGATTTTTTAATACAACTTGTTTACGTGTTATTTTTTTATAAGGTATCGCAATTTCGATATTACCAGTAGAATGGTCACCTAATTAAATGTAAACTGTCTAGTACCAGTAGAATGGTCACCTAAATAAATGTAAACTGTCTAGTACCAGTAGAATGGTCACCTAAATAAATGTAAACTGTCTAGTACCAGTAGAATGGTCACCTAAATAAATGTAAACTTTCTAGTACCAGTAGAATGGTCACCTAAATAAATGTAAACTGTCTAGTACCAGTAGAATGGTCACCTAAATAAATGTAAACTGTCTAGTACCAGTAGAATGGTCACCTAAATAAAAGTAAACTGTCTAGTACCAGTAGAATGGTCACCTAAATAAATGTAAACTGTCTAGTACCAGTAGAATGGTCACCTAAATAAATGTAAACTGTCTAGTACCAGTAGAATGGTCACCTAAATAAAAGTAAACTGTCTAGTACCAGTAGAATGGTCACCTAAATAAATGTAAACTGTCTAGTACCAGTAGAATGGTCACCTAAATAAATGTAAACTGTCTAGTACCAGTAGAATGGTCACCTAAATAAATGTAAACTGTCTAGTACCAGTAGAATGGTCACCTAAATAAATGTAAACTGTCTAGTACCAGTAGAATGGTCACCTAAATAAATGTAAACTGTCTAGTACCAGTAGAATGGTCACCTAAATAAATGTAAACTGTCTAGTACCAGTAGAACTGTCACCTAATTAAATGTAAACTGTCTAGTACCAGTAGAATTGTCACCTAATTAAATGTAAACTGTCTAGTACCAGTAGAATTGTCACCTAATTAAATGTAAACTGTCTAGTACCAGTAGAATTGTCACCTAATTAAATGTAAACTGTCTAGTACCAGTAGAATGGCCAACTTAATAAATGTAAACTTCTAGTACCAGTAGAATTGTCACCTAATTAAATTTAAACTGTCTAGTACCAGTAGAATTGTCACCTAATTAAATGTAAACTGTCTAGTACCAGTAGAATGGTCACCTAATTAAATGTAAACTGTCTAGTACCAGTAGAATGGTCACATAAATAAATGTAAACTGTCTAGTACCAGTAGAATGGTCACCTAAATAAATGTAAACTGTCTAGTACCAGTAGAATGGTCACCTAAATAAATGTAAACTGTCTAGTACCAGTAGAATGGTCACATAAATAAATGTAAACTGTCTAGTACCAGTAGAATGGTCACCTAAATAAATGTAAACTGTCTAGTACCAGTAGAATGGTCACCTAAATAAATGTAAACTGTCTAGTACCAGTAGAATGGTCACCTAAATAAATGTAAACTTTCTAGTACCAGTAGAATGGTCACCTAAATAAATGTAAACTGTCTAGTACCAGTAGAATGGTCACCTAAATAAATGTAAACTGTCTAGTACCAGTAGAATGGTCACCTAATTAAATGTAAACTGTCTAGTACCAGTAGAATCGTCACCTAATTAAATGTAAACTGTCTAGTACCAGTAGAATCGTCACCTAATTAAATGTAAACTGTCTAGTACCAGTAGAATGGTCACCTAATTAAATGTAAACTGTCTAGTACCAGTAGAATGGTCACCTAAATAAATGTAAACTGTCTAGTACCAGTAGAATGGTCACCTAAATAAATGTAAACTGTCTAGTACCAGTAGAATTGACACCTAATTAAATGTAAACTGTCTAGTACCAGTAGAATGGTCACCTAATTAAATGTAAACTGTCTAGTACCAGTAGAATGGTCACCTAAGTAAATGTAAACTGTCTAGTACCAGTAGAATGGTCACCTAAATAAATGTAAACTGTCTAGTACCAGTAGAATTGTCACCTAATTAAATGTAAACTGTCTAGTACCAGTAGAATTGACACCTAATTAAATGTAAACTGTCTAGTACCAGTAGAATGGTCACCTAATTAAATGTAAACTGTCTAGTACCAGTAGAATGGTCACCTTAGTAAATGTAAACTGTCTAGTACCAGTAGAATTGTCACCTAAATAAATGTAAACTGTCTAGTACCAGTAGAATGGTCACCTAAATAAATGTAAACTGTCTAGTACCAGTAGCATGGTCACCTAAATAAATGTAAACTGTCTAGTACCAGTAGAATTGTCACCTAATTAAATGTAAACTGTCTAGTACCAGTAGAATGGTCACCTAAATAAATGGAGCACTCTAACGGTCATCAGGGAGTGGCAATTCATCTTTGGAGATTACATCATTTGATAAATAATTGTTTCAAGTAGTTAAAATACTGAGTATCCTTTAAATTATCAGTTCCGTGTATATTCGTTAAATAACGGTTTACTTGCATATATCTTCCGTGTCACACTCATAGTCAAATGTCGCCAGCACGTTACCAGTTGTTTTTTTTTTATTACATCAACTACTTACCAAAGCATTCTACCAGTTCGATGCCCGGCTATTTACACACTTGTCGCTACCAGTTCGATGCCCGGCTATTTACACACTTGTTGCTACCAGTTCGATGCCCGGCTATTTACCCATTTGTCGCTACCAGTTCGATGCCCGGCTGTTTACCCACTAGTCGCTATCAGTTCGATGCCCGGCTATTTACCCACTTGTCGCTACCAGTTCGATGCCCGGCTATTTACCCACGTTGCTACCAGTTCGATGCCCGGCTATTTACCCACTTGTCGCTACCAGTTCGATGGCCGGCTATTTACACACTTGTCGCTACCAGTTCGATTCCCGGCTAGCTATACACTTGTAGTTACCAGTTCGCTACCAGTCCCACGCTCGTTGACGAAAGTGTGGTCATGTATAAAAATAGAGTTTATTTCAGCGCATTACGCATAACCTTTACTAATTGCATATATTACTAACCCTAGTCTGTTATATAGTAGGCCTAGAGGTGTGAATTAACATTCATGGGATCATATACATAATATCTTTTGTGCTTTACACATATACGATATTTATAGTATCTACTAGATATATTATATAGCAGTACCATCATACTTATGATCATACTTATATGACATCACGTGCAATAACTCATTCAACAAAAACTCGCCCAGAGCTAGTTCTGCCCTGCCCCACCAGGTTTTGAACCAATTTTTCAGACACACACTAATGGTCTGGCCAGTAACATAATCCACTGGATAATTAGTAATCATTTGGTCATCACTGGTCACTTCATAATGAGGCAATGAATGGACTTAATGAGACAATGAATGGCAATGAATGGACTTAATGAGGCAATGAATGGACTTAATGAGGCAATGAATGGACTTAATAAGGCAATGAATGGACTTAATGAGGCAATGAATGGACTTAATGGGGCAATGAATGGACTTGATGCGGCAATGAATGGACTTAATGAGGCAATGAATGGACTTAATGAGACAATCTTCGAAGTATTTTTAATTTTTTCTACATTGTTACACATAAAGATAATTAAAGATCTGAAGATTAAAGTGAATGACATATGAACTATACTTGAATCTAATTTCTCAAAAATATAAACATACATCAAGGACGAACACAATGTTAGAGTTTTTGTTTCACCTCGTACTGAATGTTCAGACTTGTTTCAATATATCACACATTAAAGTTACTAGTTGACAATATATCACACATTAAAGTTACTAGTTGACATTATATCACACATAAAAGTTACTAGTTGACATTATATCACACATTAATGTAACTAGTTGACATTATATCACACATTAAAGTTACTAGTTGACATTATATCACACATTAAAGTTACTAGTTGACTTTATATCACACATTAATAACTTTTTATCACACAATAAAGTTACTAGTTGACATTATATCACACATTAATAACATTATATCACACATTAATGTAACTAGTTAACATTATATCACACAATAATGTTACTAGTTGACATTATATCACACATTAATGCACTAGTTAACATTAAATCACACATTAATGTTACTAGTTGACATTATATCACACATTAAAGTTACTAGTTGGCATTATATCACACATTAATAACATTATATCACACATTAATGTTATCAATTTACATTATATCACAAATTAAAGTTACTAGTTGACATTATATCACACATTAATAACATTATATCACACATTATTGTAATTAGTTAACATTATATCACACATTAAAGTTACTAGTTGACATTATTTTACACATTAATGTTATCAAATGACATTATATTACACATTAATATTACTAGTTTGTCTTAAGCATGACTTTATAATACTACATAGTGTCAAAATAAATGGCTACACCCATATGGCTACAGTAAATAATAACATTAAATTAAAACTAAATAATTACCAAACGGAAACAATTTTAACTAGTCAACAGTATTCAGTAGTTCCAGTAATTAATATGAGTCGAATCTTATTTCAGTAATGAAAGTTGCCAAGTTTTATTTAACTCAGTCATGCATTAAGAACGGGGTGTGGTGTGGACAGTGGAGGAAAGGGACATAGAAATGGGGAATGGTCTTCAAATGTCAAGGTTGTGAATTTTTTCATTCAGCTTTCTCTTTTGTCGGAATGTTCGAGTTTAAAATAATTTAGTTTACACCATCCCCATTGTGTTTACTGAATGAGTCAGCTAAATGTGTTATAACATCAGCTATATATGTGTTGTAGCATCAGCAATATACTTTATCACACCAGCTATTTGTGTTGAAACGTTAGCAATATACATTATCACACCAGCTATTGTGTTGAAACATCAGCTATGTACTTTATAACATCAGCTGTATGTGTTGTAATATTAGCTATATGTGTTGTAAAATCAGCTATATACATTGTCCCATCAGCTATAAGTTGTAACATCAGCTAAATGTGTAATAACATCAGCTATATGTGTGTTAATACTATGTATTTTCTTGGTCGACATTTGAAAGTAAATTACTAAATAATAAGTCACTGTTTTTATAGCTATTCAGATACATTTTATTCCTATCTTAACATTAAATCCTTTTTTTTAATTCAAACGAATAAAAGTGGGTTTTTTTTATATTATAGCATTAAAGAAACGTATTATAATTTTCAGATCTGATCAATAGTACGTTGGTTTGGTTCTATACGTGTGCCATGACCTGACCCATTCAGCCATGACAAAGCAAAAATATTTCATATGTCGACATGATTCAGCAGAAATTATATTGGACGGAAGCAGGGACGAGGTGAGAGTGTTGCCGGTCATAGTGGTATTTATTTTTGTCGGAATGTTCGAGTTTAAAATAATTTAGTTTACGCCATCCCCATTGTGTTTACTGAATGAGTCAGCTATATGTGTTGTAACATCAGCTATATATGTGTTGTAGCATCAGCAATATACTTTATCACACCAGCTATTTGTGTTGAAACGTTAGCAATATACATTATCACACCAGCTATTGTGTTGAAACATCAGCTATGTACTTTATAACATCAGCTGTATGTGTTGTAATATTAGCTATATGTGTTGTAAAATCAGCTATATACATTGTCCCATCAGCTATAAGTTGTAACATCAGCTAAATGTGTAATAACATCAGCTATATGTGTGTTAATACTATGTATTTTCTTGGTCGACATTTGAAAGTAAATTACTAAATAATAAGTCACTGTTTTTATAGCTATTCAGATACATTTTATTCCTATCTTAACATTAAATCCTTTTTTTTAATTCAAACGAATAAAAGTGGGTTTTTTTTATATTATAGCATTAAAGAAACGTATTATAATTTTCAGATCTGATCAATAGTACGTTGGTTTGGTTCTATACGTGTGCCATGACCTGACCCATTCAGCCATGACAAGGCAAAAATATTTCATATGTCGACATGATTCAGCAGAAATTATATTAGACGGAAGCAGGGACGAGGTGAGAGTGTTGCCGGTCATAGTGGTATTTATAGAAAATGCTAAATTATAGTTTGTATAATCATTCGTAATAAAATGACTAACTTTCATCTATAAATATACCGTATATGTTGTTAGTCTAATAAATTGTACAAATATAATAAATCTTTGTTCTTTTGTGCTTTGTATAAAAATAAAATAAAAAATATCAATATTTTTTTCTCTAAGAGTTATGACCGGCAACACTCACGCCTCGGCCCTGGACGCAAGGGAAACATTTCAAAACTCTAGCTACTGCCACATAATATGTTTATGTTCTCTAGCTACTGCCACATAACATGTTTATGTTCTCTAGCTACTGCCACATAATATGTTTATGTTCTCTAGTTAATACCACAGAATATGTTTATGTTCTCTAGCTACTGCCAAATAATATGTTTATGTTCTCTAGCTAATACCACAGAAATTGTTTATGTTCTCTAGCTACTGCCACAGAATATGTTTATGTTCTCTAGCTAATACCACAGAATTTGTTTATGTTCTCTAGCTACTGCCACATAATATGTTTATGTTCTCTAGCTACTACCACAGAATATGTTTATGTTCTCTAGCTACTACCACATAACATGTTTATGTTCTCTAGCTACTACCATAGAATATGTCTATGTTCTCTAGCTACTACTACAGAATATGTTTATATTCTAGCTACTTAATGTGTTAAAGGTTACTTACAATCAACCAAGCCAAAGACGTATGTTTTGCAATATACTAGCAATGACTGAATGCTGCTCTAAGAGACCTTTTTAATTATATGCAGTCTTTGTTAATCTATCTCTAGATATTTATACAGATTTAATATGAATTATCTCAAGGATACTGCCATCGCCTTCAGTTAAAGTCTTCATAAGTGGATGACGTTTTAGATCCTGACAATGCAATACTGAATCAACTCGTTACATGGTCATTATATCCTTATAATACAATACTGCATCAATTGATCACACATTCATTAGATCTTGATAATACAATACTACATCATTTGATCACTCAGTCATAAGATCCTGATTATACAACACTACATCAACTGATTACACAGTCAATGGTCCCCCTGATAATACAATATTGCATCAACTGATCACACAGACAAATTTCACTCTATAATTAAATGAGTTGATCTAATGTCTTAATTATTTTTACTGACACATTTTTAAGTTTTCATTTAGAAATACATACTTCTCAAACTTTATAATTGTATGCATATATGTCGCTCTCATACAGCTAGCACAAGGCTGCCACCAACTTATCTTGGGCCACTGACAGTCTCCACCAACAATCGTCCCACTAGTAACACAAAACAAATTACTTTACCCGATACCGTATTAAGGAAAGGGTCCCTCACATGTTTTGTCTGCACACAGTGCCCCATGGTTTATCAGTGATTATTTACAACTGCATACGCAGCGGGCGATTGCGATCGATTAGGGAGAAAAGCGTATTAAATATATTGCGGGTCTTTATATGGTAAATAAAACACAGAGAGCAGCTTTCATGTCTGCCCACTCTACACTACACATTTGAAACAATGAAGGTGATACTGTCTACATCTCATGACTGCCCCTCCCCCAAACGAGACATTTGAAACAATGAAGGTGATACTGTCTACATCTCATGACTGCCCTCCCCCAAACTAGACATTTGAAACAATGTAGGTGATACTGTCTACATCTCATGACTGCCCTCCCCCCAAACTAGACATTTGAAACAATGAAGGCGATACTGTCTACATCTAATGACTGCCCCCCAAACTAGACATTTGAAACAATGAAGGTGATACTGTCTACATCTCATGACTGCCCTCCCCACAAACTAGACATTTAAAAAAAAGAAGGTGATACTGTCTACATCTCATGACTTCCCCTCCAAACTAGACATTTGAAACAATGAAAGTGATACTGTCTACATCTCATGACTGCCCCCCAAACTAGACATTTGAAACAATGAAGGAGATACTGTCTACATCTCATTACCGCTCCCCCCCCCAAACTAGACATTTGAAACAATGAAGGTGATACTGTCTACATCTCATGACTGCCCCCCCTCAAACTAGACATTTGAAACAATGAAGGTGATACTATCTAAATCTCATGACTGCCCCCCCAAACTAGTCATTTGAAACAATGAAGGTGATACTGTCTACATCTCATGACTGCCCCTCCCCAAACTAGACATTTGAAACAATGAAGGTGATACTGTCTACATATTATGACTGCCCTCCCCCCAAACTAAACATTTGAAACAATGAAGGTGATGCTGTTTACATTTTATGACAGTCCTCCCTTTCAAACTAGACATTTGAAACGGTAAAGGTAATACTGTCTACATCTCATGACTGCCCCCCCCCCAAACTAGACATTTGAAACAATGAAGGTGATACTGTCTACAACTCATGACTGCCCCCCAAACTAGACATTTGAAACAATGAAGGTGATAAAGTCTACATCTCATGACTGCACCCCCAAACTAGACATTTGAAACAATGAAGGAGATCTGTCTACATCTTATGACTGCCCTCCCCCCAAACAAGACATTTGAAACAATGAATGTTATACTGTCTACATCTCATGACCGCTCAATCCCAAACTAGACATTTGAAACAATGAAGGTGATGCTGTTTACATCTTATGACTGCCCTCCCTCCAAACTAGGTATTTGAAACAATGAAGGTGATACTGTCTACATCTCATGACTTCCCCTCCAAACTAGACATTTGAAACAATGAAGGTGATACTGTCTAATCTCATGACTGCCCTCCCCCTAAACTAGACATTTGAAACAATTAAGGTGATACTGTCTACATCTCATGACTGCACTCCCAAACTAGACATTTGAAACAATGAAGGAGATCTGTCTACATCTTATGACTGCCCTCCCCCCAAACAAGACATTTGAAACAATGAAGGTTATACTGTCTACATCTCATGACCGCTCAATCCCAAACTAGACATTTAAAACAATGAAGGTGATGCTGTTTACATCTTATGACTGCCCTCCCTCCAAACTAGGTATTTGAAACAATGAAGGTGATACTGTCTACATCTCATGACTTCCCCTCCAAACTAGACATTTGAAACAATGAAAGTGATACTGTCTACATCTCATGACTGCCCCCCAAACTAGACATTTGAAACAATGAAGGAGATACTGTCTACATCTCATTACCGCTCCCCCCCCAAACTAGACATTTGAAACAATGAAGGTGATACTGTCTACATCTCATGACTGCCCCCCCTCAAACTAGACATTTGAAACAATGAAGGTGATACTATCTAAATCTCATGACTGCCCCCCCAAACTAGTCATTTGAAACAATGAAGGTGATACTGTCTACATCTCATGACTGCCCCTCCCCAAACTAGACATTTGAAACAATGAAGGTGATACTGTCTACATATTATGACTGCCCTCCCCCCAAACTAAACATTTGAAACAATGAAGGTGATGCTGTTTACATTTTATGACAGTCCTCCCTTTCAAACTAGACATTTGAAACGGTAAAGGTAATACTGTCTACATCTCATGACTGCCCCCCCCCAAACTAGACATTTGAAACAATGAAGGTGATACTGTCTACAACTCATGACTGCCCCCCAAACTAGACATTTGAAACAATGAAGGTGATAAAGTCTACATCTCATGACTGCACCCCCAAACTAGACATTTGAAACAATGAAGGAGATCTGTCTACATCTTATGACTGCCCTCCCCCCAAACAAGACATTTGAAACAATGAAGGTTATACTGTCTACATCTCATGACCGCTCAATCCCAAACTAGACATTTGAAACAATGAAGGTGATGCTGTTTACATCTTATGACTGCCCTCCCTCCAAACTAGGTATTTGAAACAATGAAGGTGATACTGTCTACATCTCATGACTTCCCCTCCAAACTAGACATTTGAAACAATGAAGGTGATACTGTCTAATCTCATGACTGCCCTCCCCCTAAACTAGACATTTGAAACAATGAAGGTGATACTGTCTACATCTCATGACTGCACTCCCAAACTAGACATTTGAAACAATGAAGGAGATCTGTCTACATCTTATGACTGCCCTCCCCCCAAACAAGACATTTGAAACAATGAAGGTTATACTGTCTACATCTCATGACCGCTCAATCCCAAACTAGACATTTGAAACAATGAAGGTGATGCTGTTTACATCTTATGACTGCCCTCCCTCCAAACTAGGTATTTGAAACAATGAAGGTGATACTGTCTACATCTCATGACTTCCCCTCCCAAACTAGACATTTGAAACAATGAAGGTGATACTGTCTAATCTCATGACTGCCCTCCCCCTAAACTAGACATTTGAAACAATGAAAGTGATACTGTCTACATCTCATGACTGCCCCCCAAACTAGACATTTGAAACAATGAAGTAGATACTTTCTACATCTCATGACCGCTCCCCCCCCAAACTAGACATTTGAAACAATGAAGTAGATACTGTCTACATCTCATGACTGCCACCCTCAAACTAGACATTTGAAAAGATGAAGTGATACTGTCTACATCTCATGACTACCCCCCAAACTAGACATTAGAAACAATGAAGGCGATACTGTCAACATCTACTGACTGCCCCCCCCAAACTAGACATTTGAAACAATAAACATGATAATGTCTACATCTCATGACTGCCCCCCCTAAACTAGATATTTGAAACAATGAAGGTGATAATGTCTACATCTTATGACTGCCCCCCCAAACAAGACATTTGAAACAATGAAGCTGATAATGTCTACATCTCAGGACTGCCCCCCCAAACAAGACATTTGAAACAATGATGGTGATACTATCTACATCTCATGACTGCCCCCCCCCAAACTAGACATTTGAAGCAATGAAGGTGATACTGTATACATCTCATGACTGCCTCCAAAAACTAGACATTTGAGACAATGAAGGAGATATTGTCTACATCTCATGACTGCCCTCCCCTCAAACTAGACATTTGAAACAATTAAGGTGATACTGTCTTCATCTCATGACTGCCCCCCCCGAACTAGACATTTGAAACAATGAAGGTGACACTGTCTACATCTCATGACTGCACTCCCCCCCAAACTAGACATTTAAAACAATGAACATGATACTGTCTACATCTTATGACTGCCCTCCCTCCAAACTAGACATTTGAAACAATGAAGGTGATACTGTCTAATCTCATGACTGCCCTCCCCCAAACTAGACATTTGAAACAATGAAGGTGATGCTGTCTACATCTCATGACTGCCCCCCAAACTAGACATTTGAAACAATGAAGGTGATACTGTCTACATCTCATGACTGCCCACTCTACACTAGACATTTAAAACAATGAAGGTGATACTGTCTACTTCTCATGACTGCCCCCCCCAAAACTAGACATTTGAAACAATGAAGTTGATACTGTCTACATCTCATGACTGTCCCCGAACTAGACATTTAAAACAATGAAGGTGATACTATCAACATCTCATGACTGCCTCCCAAAACTAGACATGTGAAACAATGAAGGTAAAACTGTCTACATCTCATGACTGCCCCCCCCCAAACTAGGCATTTGAAACAATTAAGGTGATACTGTCTAAATCTCATAACTGCCCCTCCCCTAAACTACATATTTGAAACAATTAAGGTGATACTGTCTACATCTCATGACTGCCCTCCCCCAAAACTAGACATCTGAAACAATGAAGGTGATACTGTCTACATCTCATGACTGCCCCCCCCAAATAATATTTAAAACAATGAAGGTAATACTGTCTACATCTCTTGACTGCCCCCCAAACTAGACATTTGAAACAATGAAGGTAATACTATCTACATCTCGAGACTGCCCACTCTAAACTAGACATTTGAAACAATGAAGGTGATACTGTCTACATCTCATGACTGCCCCCCAAAACTAGACTTTTGAAACAATGAAGGTGATACTGTCTACATCTCATGACTGCCCTCCCCCCAAACTAAACATTTGAAACAATGATGGTGATACTGTCTAATCTCATGACTGCCTTCCCCCAAACTAGACATTTGAAACAATGAAGGTAATAATGTCTACATCTTATGACTGCCCTCCCCCCAAACTAGACATTTAAATCAATGAAGGTGATGAAGTCTACATCTTATGACTGCCCTCCCCCAAACTAGACATTTGAAACAATGAAGGTGATACTGTCTACATCTCATGACTGCCCTCCAAACTAGACATTTGAAACAATAAAGGTGATACTGTCTACATCTCTTGACTGCCCCCCCCAAACTAGACATTTGAAACAATGAAGGAGATACTGTCCACATCTTATGACTGCCCCCTTAAACTAGACATTTGAAACAATGAAGGTGATACTGTCTACATCTAATGATTGCCCTCACCCAAACTAGACATTTGAAACAATGAAGATGATACTGTCTACATCTCATGACTGCCCCCTAAACTAGACATTTGAAACAATGAAGGTGATACTGTCTACATCTCATGACTGCCCACTCTACACTAGACATTTAAAACATTGAAGGTAATACTGTCTACATCTCATGACTGCCCCCCCCCAAACTAGACATTTGAAACAATGAAGGTGATACTGTCTACATCTCATGACTGCCCCCCCCAAAACTAGACATTTGAAACAATGAAGGTGATACTGTCTACATCTCATGACTGCCCCCGAACTAGACATTTGAAACAATGAAGGTGATACTGTCAACATCTCATGACTGCCCCTCCAAACTAGACATTTGAAAGAATTAAGGTGATACAGTCTAAATCTCATGACTGCCCCTCCCCCAAACTAGATATTTAAAACAATTAAGGTCATACTGTCTACATCTAATGACTGCCCTCCCCCAAAACTAGACGTTTGAAACAATGAAGGTGATACTGTCTACATCTCATGACTGCCCCCCCCCCAAAATAATATTTAAAAAAATGAAGGTAATACTGTCTACATCTCTTGATTGCCCCCAAAACAAGACATTTGAAACAATGAAGGAGATACTGTCTACATCTCATGACTGTCCTCCCCCAAACTAAACATTTGAAACAATGAAGGTAATACTATCTACATCTCATGACTGCCCCCCCCCAAAACTAGACATTTGAAACAATGAAGGTGATATTGTCTACATCTCATGACTGCACCCCCAAACTAGACATTTGAAACAATGAAGGAGATCTGTCTACATCTTATGACTGCCCTCCCTCCAAACAAGACATTTGAAACAATGAAGGTGATACTGTCTACATCTCATGACCGCTCAATCCCAAACTAGACATTTGAAACAATAAAGGTGATGCTGTTTACATCTTATGACTGCCCTCCCTCCAAACTAGACATTTGAAACAATGAAGGTGATACTGTCTAATCTCATGACTGCCCTCCCCCTAAACTAGACATTTGAAACAATGAAAGTGATACTGTCTACATCTCATGACTGCCCCCCAAACTAGACATTTGAAACAATGAAGGAGATACTGTCTACATCTCATGACCGCCCTTCCCCAAACAAGACATTTGAAACAATGAAGGTGATACTGTCTACATCTCATGACTGCCCCCCCTCAATCTAGACATTTGAAACAATGAAGGTGATACTATCTAAATCTCATGACTGCCCACTCTACACTAGACATTTGAAACAATAAAGGTGATACTGTCTACATCTCATGACTGCCCTCCCTAACTAGACATTTAAAACAATGATGTTGATACTGTCTACATCTCATGACTGCCCTTCCCCCAAACTAGACATTTGAAACAATGAAGATGATACTGTCTACATCTCATGACTGCCCCCCCAAACTAGACATTTGAAACAATGAAGGTGATCTGTCTACATGTTATGACTGCCCTCCCCCCAAACTAAACATTTGAAACAATGAAGGTGATACTGTCTACAACTCATGACTGCCCTCCCCCTAAACTAGACATTTGAAACAATGAAAGTGATACTGTCTACATCTCATGACTGCCCCCCAAACTAGACATTTGAAACAATGAAAATGATACTGTCTACATTTTATGACTGCCTACTCTACACTAGACATTTGAAACAATGAAGGTGATACTATCTACATCTCATGACTGCCCTCCCCTCAAACTAGATATTTGAAACAATGAACATGATACTGTCTTCATCTCATGACTGCCCCCCCAACTAGACTTTTGAAACAATGAAGGAGATACTATCTACTTCTCATGACTGCCCACTCTAGACTAGACATTTGAAACAATAAAGGTGATACTGTCTACATCTCATGACTGCCCCCCCCAAACTAGACATTTGAAAGAATGAAGGTGATACTGTCTACAACTTATGACTGCCCCCCAAACTAGACATTTGAAACAATGAAGGTGATAAAGTCTACATCTTATGACTGCCTTCCCCCAAACTAGACATTTGAAACAATGAAGGTGATACTGTCTACATCTCATGACTGCCCCCCAAACTAGACATTTGAAACAATAAAGGTGATACTGTCTACATCTCTTTACTGCCCCCCCCCAAACTAGACGTTTGAAACAATGAAGTTGATACTGTCTACATCTGATGACTGCCCCCTTTAACTAGACATTTGAAACAATGAAGGTGATACTGTCTACATCTCATGATTGCCCTCACCCAAACTAGACATTTGAAACAATGAAGATGATACTGTCTATATCTCATGACTGCCCCCTAAGTTAGACATTTAAAACAATGAAGGTGATACTGTCTACATCTCATGACTGCCCACTCTACACTAGACATTTAAAACAATGAAGGTAATACTGTCTAAATCTCATGACTGCCCCCCCCAAACTAGACATTTGAAACAATGAAGGTGATACTGTCTACATCTCATGACTGCCCCCCCAAAACTAAACATTTGAAACAATGAAGGTGATACTGTCTACATCTCATGACTGCCCCCGAACTAGACATTTGAAACAATGAAGGTGATACTGTCAACATCTCATGACTGCCCCCCAAAACTAGACATTTGAAACAATGAAGCTGTAACTGTCTACATCTCATGACAGCCCCTCCAAACTAGACATTTGAAAGAATTAAGGTGATACAGTCTAAATCTCATGACTGCCCCTCCCCCAAACTAGATATTTGAAACAATTAAGGTGATACTGTCTACATCTCATGACTGCCCCCCCCCAAAATAATATTTAAAAAACTGAAGGTGATACTGTCTACATCTCTTGACTGGTCCAAAACAAGACATTTGAAACAATAAAGGTGATACTGTCTACATCTCATGACTGCCCTCCCCCAAACTAGACATTTGAAACAATGAAGCTGATACTGTCTACATCTCTTGACTGCCCCCCTAAACTAGACATTTGAAACAATGAAGGTGATACTGTCCACATCTTATGACTGCCCCCTTAAACTAGACATTTGAAACAATGAAGGTGATACTGTCTACATCTAACGATTGCCCTCACCCAAACTAGACATTTGAAACAATGAAGATGATACTGTCTACATCTCATGACTGCCCCCTAAACTAGACATTTGAAACAATGAACGTGATACTGTCTACATCTCATGACTGCCCACTCTACACTAGACATTTAAAACATTGAAGGTAATACTGTCTACATCTCTTCACTGCCCCCCCCAAACTAGACATTTGAAACAATGAAGGTGATACTGTCTACATCTCATGACTGCCCCCCCAAAACTAGACATTTGAAACAATGAAGGTGATACTGTCTACATCTCATGACAGCCCCCGAAATAGACATTTGAAACAATGAAGGTGATACTGTCAACATCTCAAGACTGCCCCCCAAAACTAGACATTTGAAACAATGAAGCTAATACTGTCTACATCTCATGACTGCCCCACCAAACTAGACATTTGAAAGAATTAAGGTGATACAGTCTAAATCTCATGACTGCCCCTCCCCCAAACTAGATATTTAAAACAATTAAGGTCATACTGTCTACATCTAATGACTGCCCTCCCCCAAAACTAGACATTTGAAACAATGAAGGTGATACTGTCTACATCTCATGACTGCCCCCCCCCCAAAATAATATTTAAAAAAATGAAGGTGATACTGTCTACATCTCTTGATTGCCCCCAAAACAAGACATTTGAAACAATGAAGGAGATAATGTCTACATCTCATGACTGTCCTCCCCCAAACTAAACATTTGAAACAATGAAGGTAATACTATCTACATCTCATGACTGCCCCCCCCCAAAACTAGACATTTGAAACAATGAAGGTGATATTGTCTACATCTCATGACTGCACCCCCAAACTAGACATTTGAAACAATGAAGGAGATCTGTCTACATCTTATGACTGCCCTCCCCCCAAAAAGACATTTGAAACAATGAAGGTGATACTGTCTACATCTCATGACCGCTCAATCCCAAACTAGACATTTGAAACAATGAAGGTGATGCTGTTTACATCTTATGACTGCCCTCCCTCCAAACTAGGTATTTGAAACAATGAAGGTGATACTGTCTACATCTCATGACTTCCCCTCCAAACTAGACATTTGAAACAATGAAGGTGATACTGTCTAATCTCATGACTGCCCTCCCCCTAAACTAGACATTTGAAACAATGAAAGTGATACTGTCTACATCTCATGACTGCCTCCCAAACTAGACATTTAAAACAATGAAGGAGATACTGTCTACATTTCATGTCCGCCCCCCCCCCCAAACTAGACATTTGAAACAATGAAGGTGATACTGTCTACATCTCATGACTGCCCCCCCTCAAACTAGACATTTGAAACAATGAAGGAGATACTATCTACTTCTCATGACTGCCCACTCTAGACTAGACATTTGAAATAATAAAGGTGATACTGTCTACATCTCATGACCGCCCCTTAAACTAGACATTTGAAACAATGATGGTAATAATGTCTACATCTCATGACTGCCTTCCCCCAAACTAGACATTTGAAACAATGAAGGTGATAAAGTCTACATCTTATGACTGCCCTCCCCCAAACTAGACATTTGAAACAATGAAGCTGATACTGTCTACATCTTATGACTGCCTTCCCCCAAACTAGACATTTGAAACAATGAAGGTGATACTGTCTACATCTCATGACTGCCCCCCAAACTAGACATTTGAAACAATAAAGGTGATACTGTCTACATCTCTTTACTGCCCCCCCCCCAAACTAGACGTTTGAAACAATGAAGTTGATACTGTCTACATCTGATGACTGCCCCCTTTAACTAGACATTTGAAACAATGAAGGTGATACTGTCTACATCTCATGATTGCCCTCACCCAAACTAGACATTTGAAACAATGAAGATGATACTGTCTATATCTCATGACTGCCCCCTAAGTTAGACATTTAAAACAATGAAGGTGATACTGTCTACATCTCATGACTGCCCACTCTACACTAGACATTTAAAACAATGAAGGTAATACTGTCTAAATCTCATGACTGCCCCCCCCCAAACTAGACATTTGAAACAATGAAGGTGATACTGTCTACATCTCATGACTGCCCCCCCAAAACTAAACATTTGAAACAATGAAGGTGATACTGTCTACATCTCATGACTGCCCCCGAACTAGACATTTGAAACAATGAAGGTGATACTGTCAACATCTCATGACTGCCCCCCAAAACTAGACATTTGAAACAATGAAGCTGTAACTGTCTACATCTCATGACAGCCCCTCCAAACTAGACATTTGAAAGAATTAAGGTGATACAGTCTAAATCTCATGACTGCCCCTCCCCCAAACTAGATATTTGAAACAATTAAGGTGATACTGTCTACATCTCATGACTGCCCCCCCCCAAAATAATATTTAAAAAACTGAAGGTGATACTGTCTACATCTCTTGACTGGTCCAAAACAAGACATTTGAAACAATAAAGGTGATACTGTCTACATCTCATGACTGCCCTCCCCCAAACTAGACATTTGAAACAATGAAGCTGATACTGTCTACATCTCTTCACTGCCCCCCCCAAACTAGACATTTGAAACAATGAAGGTGATACTGTCTACATCTCATGACTGCCCCCCCAAAACTAGACATTTGAAACAATGAAGGTGATACTGTCTACATCTCATGACAGCCCCCGAAATAGACATTTGAAACAATGAAGGTGATACTGTCAACATCTCAAGACTGCCCCCCAAAACTAGACATTTGAAACAATGAAGCTAATACTGTCTACATCTCATGACTGCCCCACCAAACTAGACATTTGAAAGAATTAAGGTGATACAGTCTAAATCTCATGACTGCCCCTCCCCCAAACTAGATATTTAAAACAATTAAGGTCATACTGTCTACATCTAATGACTGCCCTCCCCCAAAACTAGACATTTGAAACAATGAAGGTGATACTGTCTACATCTCATGACTGCCCCCCACAAAATAATATTTAAAAAAATGAAGGTGATACTGTCTACATCTCTTGATTGCCCCCAAAACAAGACATTTGAAACAATGAAGGAGATAATGTCTACATCTCATGACTGTCCTCCCCCAAACTAAACATTTGAAACAATGAAGGTAATACTATCTACATCTCATGACTGCCCCCCCCCAAAACTAGACATTTGAAACAATGAAGGTGATATTGTCTACATCTCATGACTGCACCCCCAAACTAGACATTTGAAACAATGAAGGAGATCTGTCTACATCTTATGACTGCCCTCCCCCCAAAAAGACATTTGAAACAATGAAGGTGATACTGTCTACATCTCATGACCGCTCAATCCCAAACTAGACATTTGAAACAATGAAGGTGATGCTGTTTACATCTTATGACTGCCCTCCCTCCAAACTAGGTATTTGAAACAATGAAGGTGATACTGTCTACATCTCATGACTTCCCCTCCAAACTAGACATTTGAAACAATGAAGGTGATACTGTCTAATCTCATGACTGCCCTCCCCTAAACTAGACATTTGAAACAATGAAAGTGATACTGTCTACATCTCATGACTGCCTCCCCCAAACTAGACATTTAAAACAATGAAGGAGATACTGTCTGGAACATTTCATGTCCGCCCCCCCCAAACTAGACATTTGAAACAATGAAGGTGATACTGTCTACATCTCATGACTGCCCCCCCTCAAACTAGACATTTGAAACAATGAAGGAGATACTATCTACTTCTCATGACTTGCCCACCTCTAGACTAGACATTTGAAATGATGAAGGTGATACTGTCTACATCTCATGACCGCCCCTTAAACTAGACATTTGAAACAATGGAAGTATAAGGAATTCTACATCTGGTGACCTGCCTTCCCCCAAAACTAGACATTTGAAACAATGAAGGTGATAAAGTCTACATCTTATGACTGCCCTCCCCCAAACTAGACATTTGAAAACAATGAAGCTGATACTGTCTACATCTCTTGACTGCCCCTAAACTAGACATTTGAAACAATGAAGGTGATACTGTCCACATCTTAAGACTGCCCCTTAAACTAGACATTTGAAACAATGAAGGTGATACTGTCTACATCTAATGATTGCCCTCACCCAAACTAGACATTTGAAACAATGAAGATGATACTGTCTACATCTCATGACTGCCCCCTAAACTAGACATTTGAAACAATGAACGTGATACTGTCTACATCTCATGACTGCCCACTCTACACTAGACATTTTAAACATTGAAGGTAATACTGTCTACATCTCTTCACTGCCCCCCCAACTAGACATTTGAAACAATGAAGGTGATACTGTCTACATCTCATGACTGCTTTCGAAAACTAGACATATTTGAAACCATGAAGGTGATACTGTCTACATCTCCAAGTGACAGCCATTCCCGAACTAGAGCATTTGAAACAATGAAGGTGATACTGTCAACATCTCAAGACTGCCCCCAAAACTAGACATTGGAAAACAATGAGTTTAGCCAATACTGTCTACATCTCATGACTGCCCCACCACAAACTAGACATATTGAAAGAATTAAAGGTGATACAGTCTAAATCTCATGACTGCCCCTCCCCAAACTAGATATTTAAAACAATTAAGGTCATACTGTCTACATCTAATGACTGCCCTCCCCCAAAAACTAGACGATTTAAACAATGAAGGTGATACTGTCTACATCTCATGACTGCCCCCCCCAAAATAATGGTTAAAAAAAAATGAAGGTGATACTGTCTACATCTCTTGATTGCCCCCAAAACAACGTGACATTTGAAACAATGAAGGAGATAATGTCTACATCTCATGACTGTCCTCCCCCAAACTAAACATTTGAAACAATGAAGGTAATACTATCTACATCTCATGACTGCCCCCCAAAACTAGACATTTGAAACAATGAAGGTGATATTGTCTACATCTCATGACTGCACCCCCAAACTAGACATTTGAAACAATGAAGGAGATCTGTCTACATCTTATGACTGCCCTCCCCCCAAAAAGACATTTGAAACAATGAAGGTGATACTGTCTACATCTCATGACCGCTCAATCCCAAACTAGTCATTTGAAACAATGAAGGTGATGCTGTTTACATCTTATGACTGCCCTCCCTCCCAAACTAGGTGATTTGAAACAATGAAGGTGATACTGTCTACATCTCATGACTTCCCCTCCAAACTAGACATTTGAAACAATGAAAGTGATACTGTCTACATCTCATGACTGCCTCCCAAACTAGACATTTGAAACAATGAAGGAGATACTGTCTACATTTCATGTCCGCCCCCCCCCCAAACAAGACATTTAAAACAATGAAGGTGATACTGTCTACATCTCATGACTGCCCCCCCTCAAACTAGACATTTGAAACAATGAAGGAGATACTATATTCTTCTCATGACTGCCCACTCTAGACTAGACATTTGAAACAATAAAGGTGATACTGTCTACATCTCATGACCGCCCCTTAAACTAGACATTTGAAACAATTTAGGTGATCTGTCTACATCTTATGATTGCCCTCCCCCCAAACTAGACATTTGAAACAATGAAGTTGATACTGTCTACATCTCATGACTTACCCTTCAAACTAGACATTTGAAACAATGAAGGTGATACTGTCTAATCTCATGACTGCCCTCCCCTTAAACTAGACATTTAAAACAATGAAAGTGATACTGTCTACATCTCATGACTGCCCCCCAAACTAGACATTTGAAACAATGAAGGAGATACTGTCTACATCTCATGACCGCCCCCCCTAAACAAGACATTTGAAACAATGAAGGTGATACTGTCTACATCTCATGACTGCCCCCCCTCAAACTAGACATTTGAAACAATGAAGGTGATACTATCTAAATCTCATGACTGCCCACTCTACACTAGACATTTGAAACAATAAAGGTGATACTGTCTACATCTCATGACTGCCCTCCCTAACTAGACATTTAAAACAATGATGTTGATACTGTCTACATCTCATGACTGCCCCCCCAAACTAGACATTTGAAACAATGAAGGTGATCTGTCTTCATCTTATGACTGCCCTTCCCCCAAACTAGACATTTGAAACAATAAAGGTGATACTGTCTACATCTCATGACCGTTCCCTCCAAACTAGACATTTGAAACAATGAAGGTGATACTGTCTACATCTCATGACTGCCCCCCCCTCATACTAGACATTTGAAACAATGAAGGTGATACTATCTAAATCTCATGACTGCCCCCCCCAAACTAGTCATTTGAAACAATGAAGGTGATACTGTCTACATCTCATGACTGCCCCCCCAAACTAGACATTTGAAACAATGAAGGTGATCGGTCTACATGTTATGACTGCCCTCCCCCCAAACTAAACATTTGAAACAATGAAGGTGATACTGTCTACAACTCATGACTGCCCTCCCCCTAAACTAGACATTTGAAACAATGAAAATGATACTGTCTACATTTTATGACTGCCTACTCTACACTATACATTTGAAACAATGAAGGTGATACTGTCTACATCTCATGACTGCCCACTCTACACTAGACATTTAAAACAATGAAGGTAATACTATCTACATCTCATGACTGCCCCCCCAAACTAGACATTTGAAACAATGAAGGTGATACTGTCTACATCTCATGACTGCCCCCCCAAAACTAGACATTTGAAACAATGAAGGTGATACTGTCTACATCTCATGACTGCCCCAGAACTAGACATTTGAAACAATGAAGACGATGCTGTCAACATCTCATGACTGCCCCCCAAAACTAGACATTTGAAACAATGAAGCTAAAACTGTCTACATCTCATGACTGCCTCTCCAAACTAGACATTTGAAAGAATTAAGGTAATACAGTCTAAATCTCATGACTGCCCCTCCCCCAAACTAGATATTTGAAACAATTAAGATGATACTGTCTACATCTCATGACTGCCCTCCCCCAAAACTAGACATTTGAAACAATGAAGGTGATACTGTCTATATCTCGTGACTGCCCCCCCCCCCAAAAAAATATTTAAAAAAATGAAGGTGATACTGTCTACATCTCTTGACTGGTCCAAAACAAGACATTTGAAACAATAAAGGTGATACTATCTACATCTCATGACTGCCCCCCCCCAAAACTAGACATTTGAAACAATGAAGGTGATACTGTCTACATCTTATGACTGCCCCCGAACTAGACATTTGAAACAATGAAGGTGATACTGTCAACACCTCATGACTGCCCCCCAAAACTAGACATTTTAAACAATGAAGGTAATAATATCTACATCTCTTGACTGCCCCCCAAAACTAGACATTTGAAACAATGAAGGTGATACTGTCTACATCTCATGACTGCACCCCCAAACTAGACATTTTAAACAATGAAGGAGATCTGTCTACATCTTATCACTGCCCTCCCCCCAAACTAGACATTTGAAACAATGAAGGTGATACTGTCTACATCTCATGACCGCTCAATTCCAAACTAGACATTTGAAACAATGAAGGTGGTGCTGTTTACATCTTATGACTGCCCTCCCTCTAAACTAGGTATTTAAAACAATTAAGGTGATACTGTCTACATCTCATGACTTACCCTCCAAACTAGACATTTGAAACAATGAAGGTGATACTGTCTAATCTCATGACTGCCCTCCCCCTAAACTAGACATTTGAAACAATGAAAGTGATACTGTCTACATCTCATGACTGCCCCCCAAACTAGACATTTGAAACAATGAAGGAGATACTGTCTACATCTCATGACCGCCCCCCCAAACAAGACATTTGAAACAATGAAGAAGATAACGTCTACATCTCATGACTGCCCCCCCTCAAACTAGACATTTGAAACAATGAAGGTGATACTATCTAAATCTCATGACTGCCCACTCTACACTAGACATTTGAAACAATGAAGGTGATACTGTCTACATCTCATGACTGCCCTCCCTAACTAGACATTTAAAACAATGATGTTGATACTGTCTACATCTCATGACTGCCCCCCCCCCAAACTAGACATTTGAAACAATGAAGGTGATCTGTCTTCATCTTATGACTGCCCTTCCCCCAAACTAGACATTTGAAACAATAAAGGTGATACTGTCTACATCTCATGACCGTTCCCTCAGAACTAGACATTTGAAACAATGAAGGTGATACTGTCTACATCTCATGACTGCCCCCCCTCATACTAGACATTTGAAACAATGAAGGTGATACTATCTAAATCTCATGACTGCCCCCCCCAACTAGACTTTTGAAACAATGAAGGAGATACTATCTACTTCTCATGACTGCCCACTCTAGACTAGACATTTGAAACAATAAAGGTGATACTGTCTACATCTCATGACTGCCCCCCCCCCAAACTAGACATTTGAAACAATGAAGGTGATCTGTCTACATGTTATGACTGCCCTCCCCCCAAACTAAACATTTGAAACAATGAAGGTGATACTGTCTACATCTCATGACTGCCCTCCCCCTAAACTAGACATTTAAAACAATGAAAGTGATACTGTCTACATCTCATGACTGCCCCCCAAACTAGACATTTGAAACAATGAAAATGATACTGTCTACATTTTATGACTGCCTACTCTACACTAGACATTTGAAACAATGAAGGTGATACTATCTACATCTCATGACTGCCCTCCCCTCAAACTAGATATTTGAAACAATGAACATGATACTGTCTTCATCTCATGACTGCCCCCCCAACTAGACTTTTGAAACAATGAAGGAGATACTATCTACTTCTCATGACTGCCCACTCTAGACTAGACATTTGAAACAATAAAGGTGATACTGTCTACATCTCATGACCGCATTCCCCCAAACTAGACATTTGAAACAATGAAGGTGATACTGTCTACATCTCATGACGGCCCCTTAAACTAGACATTTGAAACAATGTAGGTGATCTGTCTACATCTTATGATTGCCCCCCAAACTAGACATTTGAAACAATGAAGTTGATACTGTCTACATCTCATGACTGCCCCCCAAACTAGACATTTGAAACAATGATGGTGATATTGTCTACATCTCATGACTGCCCTCCTCCAAACTAGACATTTGAAACAATGAAGGTGATACTATCTACATCTCATGACTGCCCTCCCCTCAAACTAGATATTTGAAACAATGAACATGATACTGTCTTCATCTCATGACTGCCCCCCAACTAGACTTTTGAAACAATGAAGGAGATACTATCTACTTCTCATGACTGCCCACTCTAGACTAGACATTTGAAACAATAAAGGTGATACTGTCTACATCTCATGACTGCATTCCCCCAAACTAGACATTTGAAACAATGAAGTTGATACTGTCTACATCTCATGACTTACCCTCCAAACTAGACATTTGAAACAATGAAGGTGATACTGTCTACATCTCATGACTGCCCCCCCTCAAACTAGACATTTGAAACAATGAAGGTGATACTATCTAAATCTCATGACTGCCCACTCTACACTAGACATTTGAAACAATAAAGGTGATACTGTCTACATCTCATGACTGCCCTCCCTAACTAGACATTTAAAACAATGATGTTGATACTGTTTACATCTCATGACTGCCCCCCCAAACTAGACATTTGAAACAATGAAGGTGATCTGTCTTCATCTTATGACTGCCCTTCCCCCAAACTAGACATTTGAAACAATAAAGGTGATACTGTCTACATCTCATGACCGTTCCCTCCAAACTAGACATTTGAAACAATGAAGGTGATACTGTCTACATCTCATGACTGCCCCCCCTCATACTAGACATTTGAAACAATGAAGGTGATACTATCTAAATCTCATGACTGCCCCCCCAACTAGACTTTTGAAACAATGAAGGAGATACTATCTACTTCTCATGACTGCCCACTCTAGACTAGACATTTGAAACAATAAAGGTGATACTGTCTACATCTCATGACTGCCCCCCCCCAAACTAGACATTTGAAACAATGAAGGTGATCTGTCTACATGTTATGACTGCCCTCCCCCCAAACTAAACATTTGAAACAATGAAGGTGATACTGTCTACATCTCATGACTGCCCTCCCCCTAAACTAGACATTTAAAACAATGAAAGTGATACTGTCTACATCTCATGACTGCCCCCCAAACTAGACATTTGAAACAATGAAAATGATACTGTCTACATTTTATGACTGCCTACTCTACACTAGACATTTGAAACAATGAAGGTGATACTATCTACATCTCATGACTGCCCTCCCCTCAAACTAGATATTTGAAACAATGAACATGATACTGTCTTCATCTCATGACTGCCCCCCCAACTAGACTTTTGAAACAATGAAGGAGATACTATCTACTTCTCATGACTGCCCACTCTAGACTAGACATTTGAAACAATAAAGGTGATACTGTCTACATCTCATGACCGCATTCCCCCAAACTAGACATTTGAAACAATGAAGGTGATACTGTCTACATCTCATGACCGCCCCTTAAACTAGACATTTGAAACAATGTAGGTGATCTGTCTACATCTTATGATTGCCCCCCCCCAAACTAGACATTTGAAACAATGAAGTTGATACTGTCTACATCTCATGACTGCCCCCCAAACTAGACATTTGAAACAATGATGGTGATATTGTCTACATCTCATGACTGCCCTCCCTCCAAACTAGACATTTGAAACAATGAAGGTGATACTATCTACATCTCATGACTGCCCTCCCCTCAAACTAGATATTTGAAACAATGAACATGATACTGTCTTCATCTCATGACTGCCCCCCCAACTAGACTTTTGAAACAATGAAGGAGATACTATCTACTTCTCATGACTGCCCACTCTAGACTAGACATTTGAAACAATAAAGGTGATACTGTCTACATCTCATGACTGCATTCCCCCAAACTAGACATTTGAAACAATGAAGTTGATACTGTCTACATCTCATGACTTACCCTCCAAACTAGACATTTGAAACAATGAAGGTGATACTGTCTAATCTCATGACTGCCCTCCCCCTAAACTAGACATTTCAAACAATGAAAGTGATACTGTCTACATCTCATGACTGCCCCCCAAACTAGACATTTGAAACAATGAAGGAGATACTGTCTACATCTCATGACTGCCCCCCCTCAAACTAGACATTTGAAACAATGAAGGTGATACTATCTAAATCTCATGACTGCCCACTCTACACTAGACATTTGAAACAATAAAGGTGATACTGTCTACATCTCATGACTGCCCTCCCTAACTAGACATTTAAAACAATGATGTTGATACTGTTTACATCTCATGACTGCCCCCCCCCAAACTAGACATTTGAAACAATGAAGGTGATCTGTCTTCATCTTATGACTGCCCTTCCCCCAAACTAGACATTTGAAACAATAAAGGTGATACTGTCTACATCTCATGACCGTTCCCTCCAAACTAGACATTTGAAACAATGAAGGTGATACTGTCTACATCTCATGACTGCCCCCCCTCATACTAGACATTTAAAACAATGAAGATGATACTGTCTACATCTCATGACTGCCCCCCCCCAAACTAGACATTTGAAACAATGAAGGTGATCTGTCTACATGTTATGACTGCGCTCCCTCCAAACTAAACATTTGAAACAATGAAGGTGATACTGTCTACAACTGATGACTGCCCTCCCCCTAAACTAGACATTTGAAACAATGAAAGTGTTACTGTCTACATCTCATGACTGCCCGCCAAACTAGACATTTGAAACAATGAAAATGATACTGTCTACATTTTATGACTGCCTACTCTACACTAGACATTTGAAACAATGAAGGTGATACTGTCTACATCTCATGACTGCCCCCCAAAGTAGACATTTGAAACAATGATGGTGATATTGTCTACAACTCATGACTGCCCTCCCTCCAAACTAGACATTTGAAACAATGAAGGTGATACTGTCTACATCTCATGATTGCCTTCCCCTAAACTAGACATTTGAAACAATGAAGGTGATACTGTCTACATCTCATGACCGCCCCTTAATTTAGACATTTGAAACAATGTAGGTGATCTGTCTACATCTTATGATTGCCCTCCCCCAAAACTAGACATTTGAAACAATGAAGTTGATACTGTCTACATCTCATGACTTACCCTCCAAACTAGACATTTGAAACAATGAAGGTGATACTGTCTAATCTCATGACTGCCCTCCCCCTAAACTAGACATTTGAAACAATGAAAGTGATACTGTCTACATCTCATGACTGCCCCCCAAACTAGACATTTGAAACAATGAAGGAAATACTGTCTACATCTCATGACCGCCCCCCCCAAACAAGACAATTGAAACAATGAAGGTGATACTGTCTACATCTCATGACTGCCCCCCCTCAAACTAGACATTTAAAACAATAAAGGTGATACTATCTAAATCTCATGACTGCCCACTCTACACTAGACATTTGAAACAATAAAGGTGATACTGTCTACATCTCATGACTGCCCTCCCTAACTAGACATTTAAAACAATGATGTTGATACTGTCTACATCTCATGACTGCCCCCCCCCAAACTAGACATTTGAAACAATGAAGGTGATCTGTCTTCATCTTATGACTGCCCTTTCCCCAAACTAGACATTTGAAACAATAAAGGTGATACTGTCTACATCTCATGACCGTTCCCTCCAAACTAGACATTTGAAACAATGAAGGTGATACTGTCTACATCTCTTAATTCCCCCCCCTCGTACTAGACATTTGAAACAATGAAGGTGATACTATCTAAATCTCATGACTGCCCCCCCAAACTAGTCATTTGAAACAATGAAGGTGATACTGTCTACATCTCATGACTGCCCCCCACAAACTAGACATTTGAAACAATGAAGATGATACTGTCTACATCTCATGACTGCCCCCCCCAAACTAGACATTTGAAACAATGAATGTGATCTGTCTACATGTTATGACTGCCCTCCCCCCAAACTAAACATTTGAAACAATTAAGGTGATACTGTCTACAACTCATAACTTCCCTCCCCCTAAACTAGACATTTGAAACAATGAAGGTGATACTGTCTACATCTCATGACTGCCCCCCCTCATACTAGACATTTGAAACAATGAAGGTGATACTATCTAAATCTCATGACTGCCCCCCCCAACTAGACTTTTGAAACAATGAAGGAGATACTATCTACTTCTCATGACTGCCCACTCTAGACTAGACATTTGAAACAATAAAGGTGATACTGTCTACATCTCATGACTGCCCCCCCAAACTAGACATTTGAAACAATGAAGGTGATCTGTCTACATGTTATGACTGCCCTCCCCCAAACTAAACATTTGAAACAATGAAGGTGATACTGTCTACATCTCATGACTGCCCTCCCCCTAAACTAGACATTTAAAACAATGAAAGTGATACTGTCTACATCTCATGACTGCCCCCCAAACTAGACATTTGAAACAATGAAAATGATACTGTCTACATTTTATGACTGCCTACTCTACACTAGACATTTGAAACAATGAAGGTGATACTATCTACATCTCATGACTGCCCTCCCCTCAAACTAGATATTTGAAACAATGAACATGATACTGTCTTCATCTCATGACTGCCCCCCCAACTAGACTTTTGAAACAATGAAGGAGATACTATCTACTTCTCATGACTGCCCACTCTAGACTAGACATTTGAAACAATAAAGGTGATACTGTCTACATCTCATGACCGCATTCCCCCAAACTAGACATTTGAAACAATGAAGGTGATACTGTCTACATCTCATGACCGCCCCTTAAACTAGACATTTGAAACAATGTAGGTGATCTGTCTACATCTTATGATTGCCCCCCCCAAACTAGACATTTGAAACAATGAAGTTGATACTGTCTACATCTCATGACTGCCCCCAAACTAGACATTTGAAACAATGATGGTGATATTGTCTACATCTCATGACTGCCCTCCCTCCAAACTAGACATTTGAAACAATGAAGGTGATACTATCTACATCTCATGACTGCCCTCCCCTCAAACTAGATATTTGAAACAATGAACATGATACTGTCTTCATCTCATGACTGCCCCCCAACTAGACTTTTGAAACAATGAAGGAGATACTATCTACTTCTCATGACTGCCCACTCTAGACTAGACATTTGAAACAATAAAGGTGATACTGTCTACATCTCATGACTGCATTCCCCCAAACTAGACATTTGAAACAATGAAGTTGATACTGTCTACATCTCATGACTTACCCTCCAAACTAGACATTTGAAACAATGAAGGTGATACTGTCTAATCTCATGACTGCCCTCCCCCTAAACTAGACATTTCAAACAATGAAAGTGATACTGTCTACATCTCATGACTGCCCCCCAAACTAGACATTTGAAACAATGAAGGAGATACTGTCTACATCTCATGACTGCCCCCCTCAAACTAGACATTTGAAACAATGAAGGTGATACTATCTAAATCTCATGACTGCCCACTCTACACTAGACATTTGAAACAATAAAGGTGATACTGTCTACATCTCATGACTGCCCTCCCTAACTAGACATTTAAAACAATGATGTTGATACTGTTTACATCTCATGACTGCCCCCCCCAAACTAGACATTTGAAACAATGAAGGTGATCTGTCTTCATCTTATGACTGCCCTTCCCCCAAACTAGACATTTGAAACAATAAAGGTGATACTGTCTACATCTCATGACCGTTCCCTCCAAACTAGACATTTGAAACAATGAAGGTGATACTGTCTACATCTCATGACTGCCCCCCCTCATACTAGACATTTAAAACAATGAAGATGATACTGTCTACATCTCATGACTGCCCCCCAAACTAGACATTTGAAACAATGAAGGTGATCTGTCTACATGTTATGACTGCGCTCCCTCCAAACTAAACATTTGAAACAATGAAGGTGATACTGTCTACAACTGATGACTGCCCTCCCCTAAACTAGACATTTGAAACAATGAAAGTGTTACTGTCTACATCTCATGACTGCCCGCCAAACTAGACATTTGAAACAATGAAAATGATACTGTCTACATTTTATGACTGCCTACTCTACACTAGACATTTGAAACAATGAAGGTGATACTGTCTACATCTCATGACTGCCCCCAAAGTAGACATTTGAAACAATGATGGTGATATTGTCTACAACTCATGACTGCCCTCCCTCCAAACTAGACATTTGAAACAATGAAGGTGATACTGTCTACATCTCATGATTGCCTTCCCCTAAACTAGACATTTGAAACAATGAAGGTGATACTGTCTACATCTCATGACCGCCCCTTAATTTAGACATTTGAAACAATGTAGGTGATCTGTCTACATCTTATGATTGCCCTCCCCCAAAACTAGACATTTGAAACAATGAAGTTGATACTGTCTACATCTCATGACTTACCCCTCCAAACTAGACATTTGAAACAATGAAGGTGATACTGTCTAATCTCATGACTGCCCTCCCCCTAAACTAGACATTTGAAACAATGAAAGTGATACTGTCTACATCTCATGACTGCCCCCAAACTAGACATTTGAAACAATGAAGGAAATACTGTCTACATCTCATGACTGCCCCCCCAAACAAGACAATTGAAACAATGAAGGTGATACTGTCTACATCTCATGACTGCCCCCCTCAAACTAGACATTTAAAACAATAAAGGTGATACTATCTAAATCTCATGACTGCCCACTCTACACTAGACATTTGAAACAATAAAGGTGATACTGTCTACATCTCATGACTGCCCTCCCTAACTAGACATTTAAAACAATGATGTTGATACTGTCTACATCTCATGACTGCCCCCCCCCAAACTAGACATTTGAAACAATGAAGGTGATCTGTCTTCATCTTATGACTGCCCTTTCCCCAAACTAGACATTTGAAACAATAAAGGTGATACTGTCTACATCTCATGACCGTTCCCTCCAAACTAGACATTTGAAACAATGAAGGTGATACTGTCTACATCTCTTAATTCCCCCTCGTACTAGACATTTGAAACAATGAAGGTGATACTATCTAAATCTCATGACTGCCCCCCCCAAACTAGGTCATTTGAAACAATGAAGGTGATACTGTCTACATCTCATGACTGCCCCCACAAACTAGACATTTGAAACAATGAAGATGATACTGTCTACATCTCATGACTGCCCCCCCAAACTAGACATTTGAAACAATGAATGTGATCTGTCTACATGTTATGACTGCCCTCCCCCAAACTAAACATTTGAAACAATTAAGGTGATACTGTCTACAACTCATAACTTCCCTCCCCCTAAACTAGACATTTGAAACAATGAAAGTGATACTGTCTACATCTCATGACTGCCCCCCCCCTCAAACTAGACATTTGAAACAATGAAAATGATACTGTCTACATTTTATGACTGCCTACTCTACACTAGACATTTGAAAAAATGAAGGTGATACTGTCTACATCTCATGACTGCCCTCCCTCCAAACTAGACATTTGAAACAATGAAGGTGATACTGTCTACATCTCATGACTGCCCTCCCCTCAAACTAGATATTTGAAACAATGAACATGATACTGTCTTCATCTCATGACTGCCCCCCAACTAGACTTTTGAAACAATGAAGGAGATACTATCTACTTCTCATGACTGCCCACTCTAGACTAGACATTTGAAACAATAAAGGTGATACTGTCTACATCTCATGACTGCCTTCCCCCAAACTAGACATTTGAAACAATGAAGGTGATACTGTCTACATCTCATGACTGACCTCCCCCTTAACTAGACATTTCAAACAATGAAAGTGATACTGTGTACAACTCATGACTGCCCCTAAACAAGACATTTGAAACAATGAAGGTAATACTGTCTACATCTCATGACTGCCCTCCCCCCAAAATAGACATTTGAAACAATGAAGGTGATACTGTCTACATCTTATGACCGTTCCCCCCAAACTAGACATTTGAAACAATGAAGGTGATACTGTCTACATCTCATGACTGCCCCCCCCCTCAAACTAGACATTTGAAACAATAAAGGTGATACTGTCTACATCTCATGACTGCTCTCCTGAACTAGACATTTGAAACAATGAAGTTGATCTGTCTACATAATCTGACTACCCTCCTCCCAAACTAAACATTTGAAACAATAAAGGTGATACTGTCTAATCTCATGACTGCCCCTCAAACTAGACATTTGAAACAATGAAGGTGATCTGTCTACATCTTATGATTGCCCTCCCCCCAAACTAGACATTTGAAACAATGAGGTTGATACTGTCTACATCTCATGAATGCCCTCCCCCTTAACTAGACATTTCAAACAATGAAAGTGATACTGTCTACATCTCATGACTGCCCCTAAACAAGACATTTGAAACAATGAAGATGATACTGTCTACATTTTATGACTGCCTACTCTACACTAGATATTTGAAACAATGAAGGTGATACTGTCTACATCTCATGACTGCCCCCCAAACAAGACATTTGAAACAATGATGGTGATATTGTCTACATCTCATGACTGCCCTCCCCCCAAACTAGACATTTGAAACAATGAAGGTGATACTGTCTACATCTCATGACTGCCCCCCAAACTAGACATTTGAAACAATAAAGGTGATCTGTCTACATATTATGACTGCCCTCCCCCCAAACTAAACATTTGAAACAATGAATGTGATACTGTCTACATCTCATGACCGCTCACTCCCAAACTAGACATTTGAAACAATAAAGTGTAGCTGTTTACATTTTATGACTGTCCTCCCTTTCAAACTAGATATTTGAAACAATGAAGATGATACTGTCTACATCTGATAACTGCCCCCTTAAACTAGACATTTGAAACAATGAAGGTGATACTGTCTACATCTCATGATTGCCCTCACCCAAACTAGACATTTGAAACAAAGAAGATGATACTGTCTACATCTCATGACTGCCCCTTAACTAGACATTTGAAACAATGAAGGTGATACTGTCTACATCTCATGACTGGCCACTGTACACTAGACATTTAAAACAATGAATGTAATACTGTCTACATCTCATGACTGCCCCCCCCAAACTAGACATTTGAAACAATGAAGGTGATACTGTCTACATAATCTGACTACCCTCCCCCCAAACTAAACATTTGAAACAATGAAGGTGATACTGTCTACATCTCATGACTGCCCCCGAACTAGACATTTGAAACAATGAAGGTGAAACTGTCAATATCTCATGACTGCCCCCCAAAACTAGACATTTGAAACAATGAAGCTAATACTGTCTACATCTCATGACTGCCCCTCCAAACTAGACATTTGAAAGAATTAAGGTGATACAGTCTAAATCTCATGACTGCCCCTCCCCCAAACTAGATATTTGAAACAATTAAGGTGATACTGTCTACATCTCATTACTGCCCTCCCCCAAAACTAGACATTTGAAACAATGAACATGATACTGTCTACATCTCATAACTGCCCCCCAACTAGACTTTTGAAACAATGAAGGTGATACTATCTACATCTCATGACTGCCTACTCTACACTAGACATTTGAAACAATAAAGGTGATACTGTCTACATCTCATGACTTCCCTCCCTAACTAGACATTTAAAACAATGATGGTGATACTGTCTACATCTCATGACTGCCCCTCCAAACTAGACATTTGAAACAATGAAGGTGATGCTGTTAACATCTTATGACTGCCCTCCCTCCAAACTAGACATTTGAAACAATAAAGGTGATACTGTCTACATCTCATGACTGCCCCCCCCCAAACTAGACATTTGAAACAATGAAGATGATACTGTCTACATCTTATGACTGCCCCCCCAAACTAGACATTTGAAACAATAAAGGTGATACTGTCTACATCTCATGACCGCTCCCCCAAACTAGACATTTGAAACAATGAAGGTGATGCTGTCTACATCTCATGACTGCCCCCCCTCAAACTAGACATTTGAAACAATGAAGGTGAAACTATCTAAATCTCATGACTGCCCCCAAAACTAGACATTTGAAACAATGAAGGTGATGCTGTCTACATCTTTTGACTGCCCTCCCCCCAAACTAAAATTTGAAACAATGAAGGTGATACTGTCTACATCTCATGACTGCCCCCCCTAAACTAGACATTTGAAACAATGAAGTCGATACTATCTACATCTCATGACTGCCCTCCCCTCAAACTAGACATTTTAAACAATGAACATGATACTGTCTACATCTCATAACTGCTCCCCCCAACTAGACTTTTGAAACAATGAAGGTGATACTATCTACTTCTCATGACTGCCCACTCTACACTAGACATTTGAAACAATGAAGGTGATACTATCTACTTCTCATGACTGCCCACTCTACACTAGACATTTGAAACAATAAAGGTGATACTGTCTACATCTCATGACTGCCCTCCCTAACTAGACATTTAAAACAATGATGATGATACTGTCTACATCTCATGACTGCCCTCCCAAACTAGACTTTTGAAACAATGAAGGATATACTGTCTACATCTCATGACTGCCCCCTCCCTAAACTAGACATTTGAAACATTGAAGTCGATACTATCTACATCTCATGACTTCCCTCCCCTCAAACTAGACATTTGAAACAATGAACATGATACTGTCTACATCTCATAACTGCCCCCCAACTAGACTTTTGAAACAATGAAGGTGATACTATCTACTTCTCATGACTGCCCACTCTACACTAGACATTTGAAACAATAAAGGTGATACTGTCTACATCTCATGACTGCCCTCCCAAACTAGACATTTGAAACATTGAAGGTGATCTGTCTACATCTTATGACTGCCCTCCCCTCAAACTAGACATTTGAATAAATTAAGGTGATACTGTCTACATCTCATGACCACTCCCCCCCCAAACTAGACATTTGAAACAATGAAGGTGATACTGTCTACATCTCATGACCACTCCCCCCCAAACTAGACATTTGAAACAAAAAAAGGTGATACTGTCTACATCTCATGACTGCCCTCCCTAACTAGACATTTAAAACAAGGATGATGATACTGTCTACTTCTCATGACTGCCCTCCCAAACTAGACATTTGAAACAATGAAGGTGATCTGTCTACATCTTATGACTGCCCTCCCCCCAAACTAGACATTTGAATAAATGAAGGTGATACTGTCTACATCTCATGACCGCTCCCCCCAAACTAGACATTTGAAACAATGTAGGTGATACTGTCTACATCTCATGACTGCCCTCCCCCTTAACTAGACATTTGAAACAATGAAAGTGATACTGTGTACATCTCATGACTGCCCCTAAACTAGACATTTGAAACAATGAAGATGATACTGTCTACATTTTATGACTGCCTACTCTACACTAGACATTTGAAACAATGAAGGTGATACTGTCTACATCTCATGACTGCCCCCCAAACTAGACATTTGACACAATGATGGTGATATTGTCTACATCTCATGACTGCCCTCCCCCCAAACTAGACATTTGAAACAATGAAGGTGATACTGTCTAAATCTCATGACTGCCCCCCAAACTAGACATTTGAAACAATGATGGTGATATTGTCTACATCTCATGACTGCCCTCCCCCCAAACTAGACATTTGAAACAATGAAGGTGATACTGTCTACATCTCATGACTGCCCCCCTAAACTAGACATTTGAAACAATGAAGTCGATACTATCTACATCTCATGACTTCCCTCCCCTCAAACTAGACATTTGAAACAATGAACATGATACTGTCTACATCTCATAACTGCCCCCCAACTAGCGTTTTGAAACAATGAAGGTGATACTATCTACTTCTCATGACTGCCTACTCTACACTAGACATTTGAAACAATAAAGGTGATACTGTCTACATCTCATGACTGCCCTCCCTAACTAGACATTTAAAACAATGATGATGATACTGTCTACATCTCATGAGTTCCCTCCCAAACTAGACATTTGAAACAATGAAGGTGATACTGTCTACATCTCATGACTGCCCCCTAAACTAGACATTTGAAACATTGAAGTCGATACTATCTACATCTCATGACTTCCTCCCCTCAAACTAGACATTTGAAACAATGAACATGATACTGTCTACATCTCATAACTGCCCCCCAACTAGACTTTTGAAACAATGAAGGTGATACTATCTACTTCTCATGACTGCCCACTCTACACTAGACATTTGAAACAATAAAGGTGATACTGTCTACATCTCATGACTGCCCTCCCAAACTAGACATTTGAAACATTGAAGGTGATCTGTCTACATCTTATGACTGCCCTCCCCCCAAACTAGACATTTGAATAAATTAAGGTGATACTGTCTACATCTCATGACCACTCCCCCCCAAACTAGACATTTGAAACAATGAAGGTGATACTGTCTACATCTCATGCCTGCCCCCCCTCAAACTAGACATTTGAAACAATGAAGGTGATACTATCTAAATCTCATGACTGCCCCCCAAACTAGACATTTGAAACAATGAAGGTGATGCTGTCTACATCTTATGACTGCCCTCCCCCCAAACTAGACATTTGAAACAATAAAGGTGATACTGTCTACATCTCATGACTGCCCTCCCCCTTAACTAGACATTTGAAACAATGAAAGTGATACTGTCTACATCTCATGACTGCCCCTAAACTAGACATTTGAAACAATGAAGGTGATCTTTCTACATCTTATGATTGCCCTCCCCCAAACTAGACATTTGAAACAATGAAGGTGATACTGTCTACATCTCATGACTGCCCTTCCCCTAAACTAGACATTTGAAACAATGAAAGTGATACTGTCTACATCTCATGACTGCTCCCCAAACTAGACATTTGAAACAATGACGATGATACTGTCTACATTTTATGACTGCCTACTCTACACTAGACATTTGAAACAATGAAGGTGATACTGTCTACATCTCTTGACTGACCCCCCCTAAACTAAACATTTGTAACAATGAAGGTGATACTGTCTACATGTCATGACTGCCTTCCCAAACTAGAAATTTGAAACAATGAAGGTGTTACTGTCTACATCTCATGACTGCCTCCCCCCCGAACTAGACATTTGAAACAATGAAAGTGATACTGTCTACATCTCATGACTGCCCCCAAACTAGACATTTGAAACAATGAAGGTGATACTTCTACATCTCATGACTGCCCCCCTAAACTAGACATTTGAAACAATGAAGTCGATACTATCTACATCTCATGACTTCCCTCCCCTCAAACTAGACATTTGAAAAAATGAACATGATACTGTCTACATCTCATAACTGCCCCCCAACTAGACTTTTGAAACAATGAAGGTGATACTATCTACTTCTCATGACTGCCCACTCTACACTGGACATTTGAAACAATAAAGGTGATACTGTCTACATCTCATGACTGCCCTCCCTAACTAGACATTTAAAACAATGATGATGAAACTGTCTACATCTCATGACTGCCCTCCCAAACTAGACATTTGAAACAATGAAGTCGATACTATCTACATCTCATGACTTCCCTCCCCTCAAACTAGACATTTGAAACAATGAACATGATACTGTCTACATCTCATAACTGCCCCCCAACTAGACTTTTGAAACAATGAAGGTGATACTATCTACTTCTCATGACTGCCCACTCTACACTAGACATTTGAAACAATAAAGGTGATACTGTCTACATCTCATGGCTGCCCCCCAAACTAGACATTTGAAACAATGAAGATGATACTGTCTACATTTTATGACTGCCCCTCAAACTAGACATTTGAAACAATGAAGGTGATCTGTCTACATCTTATGATTGCCCTCCCCCCAAACTAGACATTTGAAACATTGAAGTTGATACTGTCTACATCTCATGACTGCCCTCCCCATTAACTAGACATTTCAAACAATGAAAGTGATACTGTCTACATCTCATGACTGCCCCTAAACTAGACATTTGAAACAATGATGGTGATATTGTCTACATCTCATGACTGCCCTCTTCCCAAACTAGACATTTGAAACAATGAAGGTGATACTGTCTACATTTTATGACTGCCTTTTCTACACTAGACATTTGAAACAATGAAGGTGATACTGTCTACATCTCATGACTGCCCCCCCCAAAACTAGACATTTGAAATAATGATGGTGATATTTTCTACATCTTATGACTGCCCTCCCCCCAAACTAGACATTTGAAACAAAGAACATGATACTGTCTACATCTCATGACTGCCCCCAACTAGACTTTTGAAACAAAGAAGGTGATACTATCTACATCTCATGACTGCCTACTCTACACTAGACATTTGAAACAATAAAGGTGATACTGTCTACATCTCATGACTTCCTTCCCTAACTAGACATTTAAAACAATGATGGTGATACTGTCTACATCTCATGACTGCCCCCCCAAACTAGACATTTGAAACAATGAAGGTGATGCTGTTAACATCTTATGACTGCCCTCCCTCCAAACTAGACATTTGAAACAATAAAGGTGATACTGTCTACATCTCATGACTGCCCCCCCCAAACTAGACATTTGAAACAATGAAGGTGATACTGTCTACATCTTATGACTGCCCCCCCAAACTAGACATTTGAAACAATAAAGGTGATACTGTCTACATCTCATGACCGCTCCCCCAAACTAGACATTTGAAAAAATGAAGGTGATGCTGTCTACATCTCATGACTGCCCCCCCTCAAACTAGACATTTGAAACAATGAAGGTGATACTATCTAAATCTCATGACTGCCCCCAAAACTAGATATTTGAAACATATAAGGTGATGCTGTCTACATCTCTTGACTGCCCTCCCCCCAAACTAAAATTTGAAACAATGAAGGTGATACTGTCTACATCTCATGACTGCCCCCCCTAAACTAGACATTTGAAACAATGAAGTCGATACTATCTACATCTCATGACTGCCCTCCCCTCAAACTAGACATTTTAAACAATGAACATGATACTGTCTACATCTCATAACTGCTCCCCCCAACTAGACTTTTGAAACAATGAAGGTGATACTATCTACTTCTCATGACTGCCCACTCTACACTAGACATTTGAAACAATGAAGGTGATACTATCTACTTCTCATGACTGCCCACTCTACACTAGACATTTGAAACAATAAAGGTGATACTGTCTACATCTCATGACTGCCCTCCCTAACTAGACATTTAAAACAATGATGATGATACTGTCTACATCTCATGACTGCCCTCCCAAACTAGACATTTGAAACAATGAAGGTGATACTGTCTACATCTCATGACTGCCCCCCCCTAAACTAGACATTTGAAACATTGAAGTCGATACTATCTACATCTCATGACTTCCCTCCCCTCAAACTAGACATTTGAAACAATGAACATGATACTGTCTACATCTCATAACTGCCCCCCAACTAGACTTTTGAAACAATGAAGGTGATACTATCTACTTCTCATGACTGCCCACTCTACACTAGACATTTGAAACAATAAAGGTGATACTGTCTACATCTCATGACTGCCCTCCCAAACTAGACATTTGAAACATTGAAGGTGATCTGTCTACATCTTATGACTGCCCTCCCCCCAAACTAGACATTTGAATAAATTAAGGTGATACTGTCTACATCTCATGACCACTCCCCCCCCAAACTAGACATTTGAAACAATGAAGGTGATACTGTCTACATCTCATAACCACTCCCCCCCCCAAACTAGACATTTGAAACAATAAAAGGTGATACTGTCTACATCTCATGACTGCCCTCCCTAACTAGACATTTAAAACAAGGATGATGATACTGTCTACTTCTCATGACTGCCCTCCCAAACTAGACATTTGAAACAATGAAGGTGATCTGTCTACATCTTATGACTGCCCTCCCCCCAAACTAGACATTTGAATAAATGAAGGTGATACTGTCTACATCTCATGACCGCTCCCCCCAAACTAGACATTTGAAACAATGAAGGTGATACTGTCTACATCTCATGACTGCCCTCCCCCTTAACTAGACATTTGAAACAATGAAAGTGATACTGTCTACATCTCATGACTGCCCCTAAACTAGATATTTGAAACAATGAAGATGATACTGTCTACATTTTTTGACTGCCTACTCTACACTAGACATTTGAAACAATGAAGGTGATACTGTCTACATCTCATGACTGCCCCCCAAACTAGACATTTGACACAATGATGGTGATATTGTCTACATCTCATGACTGCCCTCCCCCCAAACTAGACATTTGAAACAATGAAGGTGATACTGTCTACATCTCATGACTGCCCCCCAAACTAGACATTTGAAACAATGATGGTGATATTGTCTACATCTCATGACTGCCCTCCCCCCAAACTAGACATTTGAAACAATGAAGGTGATACTGTCTACATCTCATGACTGCCCCCCTAAACTAGACATTTGAAACAATGAAGTCGATACTATCTACATCTCATGACTTCCCTCCCCTCAAACTAGACATTTGAAACAATGAACATGATACTGTCTACATCTCATAACTGCCCCCCAACTAGCGTTTTGAAACAATGAAGGTGATACTATCTACTTCTCATGACTGCCCACTCTACACTAGACATTTGAAACAATAAAGGTGATACTGTCTACATCTCATGACTGCCCTCCCTAACTAGACATTTAAAACAATGATGATGATACTGTCTACATCTCATGAGTTCCCTCCCAAACTAGACATTTGAAACAATGAAGGTGATACTGTCTACATCTCATGACTGCCCCCCTAAACTAGACATTTGAAACATTGAAGTCGATACTATCTACATCTCATGACTTCCCTCCCCTCAAACTAGACATTTGAAACAATGAACATGATACTTTCTACATCTCATAACTGCCCCCCAACTAGACTTTTGAAACAATGAAGGTGATACTATCTACTTCTCATGACTGCCCACTCTACACTAGACATTTGAAACAATAAAGGTGATACTGTCTACATCTCATGACTGCCCTCCCAAACTAGACATTTGAAACATTGAAGGTGATCTGTCTACATCTTATGACTGCCCTCCCCCCAAACTAGATATTTGAATAAATTAAGGTGATACTGTCTACATCTCATGACCACTCCCCCCCAAACTAGACATTTGAAACAATGAAGGTGATACTGTCTACATCTCATGCCTGCCCCCCCTCAAACTAGACATTTGAAACAATGAAGGTGATACTATCTAAATCTCATGACTGCCCCCCAAACTAGACATTTGAAACAATGAAGGTGATGCTGTCTACATCTTATGACTGCCCTCCCCCCAAACTAGACATTTGAAACAATAAAGGTGATACAGTTTTCATCTCATGACTGCTCTCCTGAACTAGACATTTGAAACGATGAAGGTGATACTGTCTACATCTCATGACTGCCACTCAAACTAGACATTTGAAACAATGAAGGTGATCTTTCTACATCTTATGATTGCCCTCCCCCAAACTAGACATTTGAAACAATGAAGGTGATACTGTCTACATCTCATGACTGCCCTTCCCCTAAACTAGACATTTGAAACAATGAAAGTGATACTGTCTACATCTCATGACTGCCCCCCAAACTAGACATTTGAAACAATGACGATGATACTGTCTACATTTTATGACTGCCTACTCTACACTAGACATTTGAAACAATGAAGGTGATACTGTCTACATCTCTTGACTGACCCCCCCCCAAACTAAACATTTGAAACAATGAAGGTGATACTGTCTACATGTCATGACTGCCTTCCCAAACTAGAAATTTGAAACAATGAAGGTGTTACTGTCTACATCTCATGACTGCCTCCCCCCTGAACTAGACATTTGAAACAATGAAAGTGATACTGTCTACATCTCATGACTGCCCCCAAACTAGACATTTGAAACAATGAAGGTGATACTTCTACATCTCATGACTGCCCCCCCAAACTAGACATTTGCAACAATGAAGGTGATACTGTCTACATCTCATGACTGCCCCCCAAACTAGACATTTGAAACAATGAAGGTAATACTGTCTACATCTCTTGACTGCCCCCCCCCAAACTAAACATTTGAAACAATGAAGGTGATACTGTCTACATCTCATGACTGCCCCCCCCCCAAACTAGACATTTGAAACAATGAAGGTGATACTGTCTACATCTCATGACTGCCCCCCCAAACTAGACATTTAAAACAAAGAAGGTGATACTGTCTACATCTTATGGTAGCCCCCCCCCCAAACTAGACATTTGAAACAATGAAGGTGATATTGTCTACATCTCATGACTGCCCTCCCTTTAAACTAGACATTTGAAACAATGAAGGTGATACTGTCTACATCTCTTGACTGACCCCCCCCCAAACTAAACATTTGAAACAATGAAGGTGATACTGTCTACATGTCATGACTGCCTTCCCAAACTAGAAATTTGAAACAATGAAGGTGTTACTGTCTACATCTCATGACTGCCTCCCCCCTGAACTAGACATTTGAAACAATGAAAGTGATACTGTCTACATCTCATGACTGCCCCCAAACTAGACATTTGAAACAATGAAGGTGATACTTCTACATCTCATGACTGCCCCCCCAAACTAGACATTTGCAACAATGAAGGTGATACTGTCTACATCTCATGACTGCCCCCCAAACTAGACATTTGAAACAATGAAGGTAATACTGTCTACATCTCTTGACTGCCCCCCCAAACTAGACATTTGAAACAATGAAGGTGATACTGTCTACATCTCTTGACTGACCCCCCCCCAAACTAAACATTTGAAACAATGAAGGTGATACTGTCTACATCTCATGACTGCCCCCCCCCCAAACTAGACATTTGAAACAATGAAGGTGATACTGTCTACATCTCATGACTGCCCCCCCAAACTAGACATTTAAAACAAAGAAGGTGATACTGTCTACATCTTATGGTAGCCCCCCCCCCAAACTAGACATTTGAAACAATGAAGGTGATATTGTCTACATCTCATGACTGCCCTCCCTTTAAACTAGACATTTGAAACAATGAAGGTGATACTCTCTACATCTTATGACTTCCCCTCCAAACTAGACATTTGAAACAATGAAGGTGATACTGTCTACATCTCATGACTGCCCCCCCAAACTAGACATTTGAAACAATGAAGGTGATACTGTCTACATCTTATGACTGCTCTCCCCAAACTAGACATTTGAAACAATGAAGGTGACATTGTCTACATCTCATGACTGCCCCTCCCCCAAACTAGACATTTGAAACTATGAAGGTGACATTGTCTACATCTGAATATAACGACATTACTTTTAATTTTGCTTACTCTAATTTTAGGGAAAACAATTTAAACCAACAGACTACTGAAGCTTTGGGACGGCCCTGTATGGACCTAAATCTATATTAATTTCTTGTTATTCACAAATGGTTTTTAAAATAGTGTATTTATTTAGTTGTGACTAAAAGTTTAACTTTATAAAATTAACTTCACAAAATATTTGTATGTTGCCTAGCAACCGCTGTTTTATTGATTTGTGTATATAAATGGCAAAGATAACTGATCGATCAAAGGAGATAATCGAAGAATTTTTTTATTTAGTTCACAGAACAAAAAACACAAGTCTTGATTGTAACACTTGTAAAAATTAACATTTTTGTTGTAAATATTTGTTGAACTTTGTTTATAGATGACAATACAGTAGCATGTTTATAGATGACAATACAGTAGCATGTTTATAGATGACAATACAGTAGCATGTTTATAGATGACAATACAGTAGCATGTTTATAGATGACAATACAGTAGCATGTTTATAGATGACTACAGTAGCATGTCATCTTGTTTATAGATGACAATACAGTAGCATTTAAAAGAAAAATATGTATATGTGTAGAGTAGCGGGTTATATGACTGCAAAAAGTGTCGAACTAGGAAAAGGCGCAAAAAGAAAGCTGTTAAATACCTTTGCATCTTTTAGTTTGTAAGGATGGCGCCTAAAATGTAATCTGTAAACAAACCCTTAAACCTATCTGGTCTTAACACATTTTACTCAAATTATATTTAGTACAAATAATAATAAACAAAAAATAAAATTTATTCCAAATCAGAGGCTCGATTCTCTTGTTGTCTACAAATTTAAAAAACGAAGAACATCACAGTGATATGAAGTTAGAAAAGGCAAGATGTACACTTTGTCTGTTGAAACTTGATACACATTTTGAATATACAACCAGAATAATGTTTAAGTACACTACTTAAGTTTATTATTCAAAAAATCCGTCTGAAGCATAATCCAACAATTATTACTGATCTTCTGCAAGCGATAAACCTTCTGATATGTTTGTTGTATGTTGTTTGTTGTATTTATTCGGAACGGATATCTTTTCCATTCATTTTATTTTTAAATCATTAAATTATTCTTTCAGGCCTTGTACATTTCAGGGTATCAACATTAACTTTACCCTTTGAACTTGTTATAAACTCATGAAGAGAGGAAAGTTAGTCCACTTTATCTTGAATTGGAAACAATGAAATTTCTTTGCCTTGCAAAGCAAAGTTGACACAGTTTGAAACAGAGAATATATCTGCAATGTATGTCAATTTACAGAACCTTTCCAGACATGTAAACAGTTTAAACAGTTCAAATATATCATTGAGAAAAAAATTCATTTCATGTCTAAATAGGCCTATAAACAATCGGTTTAGACCTTTCTCTCTTGACACCAAACATCGGTATAAAAAAAATCAGTATATCTGCTGCCCAGTTATTCACACAATTGTGAAGTCGTTAACAGCCTTGGATGAAGTTTTATGTTTTGATACTTTCATCCAGAACTTTCTGTAGATCGACGGGCTTGTTGCCAAAGCCTCTTTATGTATGTAACAATGTGTGGATATGACATTAGGGGCAACATTGTGTGGATATGACATTAGGGGCAACAATGTGTGGATATGACATTAGGGGTAACAATGTGTGTATATGACATTATGGGCAACATTATGAATTCTTTATTTATTCAGTCGATACTTTTTGCTCCGAAAGTGCTTATTTCAACACATCGATTTCAACGCATCTATTTCAACGCATCTATTTCAGCATATCTATTTCAACACATCTATTTCAGCCAATGCATAGCAATAAAGATATCCCTTCCTATGTATGACCTGATAATGAAAGGCAAAATATAAAAGTCATGAATTTCTTGATGTTTCGTATCTCACCAACACCAAAAGATTGGAATATTTCGCAATATTAGTAAATGAGCTCTTTGAGTTCTTTATTGCTCCCACAATAAACTCAAAGTGCCAGCAAAAGGTAAATAGTTGGCGATTTGATTGAAAACACTATCGCAATAATACGGCTGATTAGTAAATAAATGAATATATTACAAAAATATAAACAACCAAATAAATGAAATGTAAGATTGAAAAAAAAAAAATTAAGTCTATCTCTCTTACCAAGGAAACGATCATTGGACACTTAATTTGGTATTCTGAATAGAAAATCATTGTAAGTATGAGATAAAATCTATTAGATACAGTGCCATTCTTTCTTCCCCCCCCCCCCCAATAGGTGATAGTGCTATGGCCATGGAGGCACCACGGGAGATATAGCGGGACTTTAAGTTCAGTGGGATAGGGCCATAGGTGTGTGAGAGTTAAATTTCTGCCGCTAAAATAAGAGATTACCTATATAGAATATAGAGGACCTTTTTTAAAATTTATTTAATGCATTTAAACAAATTTTTTTTTATTTTTTTCTTATTCTTTTAATAAATAACAATCAATACTATGATTTGGGAATGTTTAATAAGGTAAAGTATCAATAATATTATCAAAAAAATTTCTGCCGCTAAAATAAGAGATTACCCCAATGAATCTATCAGCTGCCTTATATACACTCCATTTAATCTATCAGCTGAATCATATACACTCCAATGAATCTATCAGCTGCTGAAGGAACCTTTTTTTATTGTTTTTTGGTCATTGAATTTTTGTCATTATCTCATTCACAATTATCATTGATGTCAATGTTAAACATCCACAATAATCATTGGTGTCAATGTTAAACATTCACAAAAATCATTGATGTCAATGTTAAACATTCACAATAATCATTGATGTCAATGTTAAACATTCACAATAATCATTGATGTCAATGTTAAACATTCGCAATAATCATTGATGTCAATGTTAAACATTCGCAATAATCATTGATGTCAATGTTAAACATTCGCAATAATCATTGATGTCAATGTTAAACATTCACAATAATCATTGATGGCAATGATAACATTCACAATAATCATTGATGTCAATGTTAAACATTCACAATAATCATTGATGTCAAATGTTAAGCATTCACAATAATCATTGATGTCAATGTTAAACATTCATCCATTTATTGTTAAGGGGCAAATTTCTATCCCAAACAGATTCTTGTTTTTGTTTTACTTTCTTCTATTGTCGTTGTTTATTTTTATTCCGCTGCAACCAGAAACAAAATACACAAAGGTAAAACTCGAGTAAATAAATGTATTTGTTTACTTCTAAAATATGTACACATTTAATGTTTATAGAACAAATGAATTGTAATCATGTTACAGTGGACTATATCTACAATACATTACACTGTACACATCTATTGTGGTTTTCTTTAAAACTCTGTATTCGGACGTTTAGACACATAGGCTTTAATTTTGTCGTGATTGTCAACTTTCTTGTAGAAGGCTTGTAACAGTGGATAGCCCTCTGTGTTGACAGCTGAACGTTGTTGATAGTTGAAGATCAAATCATAAACCAACAGGTCTGCCAGAGTTAGCTAGATAGAGAGAATATCATTCATAAGTTTATGACAATATCAATAGCATTATAATATACATGTGTAACTCTAGAAGTAATAAATGTTTAAGAATCTTGTCAACAGAAATCAAATCTTCACTACATGATGATGAAAGGTCAAATAAAAATTATTATTAGAATTATTAGAAACTGTTAAATGTGGACGAGGGAAGGGGTTAGTCACTGTTGCTTTATTTACTCTTCCCATTTTATTTTCTTTTTGGTAAACAGCATCAATCAAGCAATAGCCGTTAAGTCAAGAGAACTAAACCAATTATTAAGGTCTAAATAGTTTCAACATAATATGTCTTATTAAACAAATACAATGGAACCTATGGTTACGAAACAAGTTTACTACTAACTGTAGGTTAGATATTAGGTTTGTGAAATAAATTTTTATTTGGTTATAATTCTAATATCGTACGTTTTAAGATTAATATTAAGATCAAAAACCTAACATTTCTGTAACTATTTATACCATTTTATTCATCAAAGAGTCACTTGTTGCGCACTATTGATAAATTGGGAAAGAACATAGGTCACCAAAATGAATCAAAAGAATTTTAATTAAGAAATTCAAAATTCAAAAATTTCATAAATCTCAACAGCTGAAAATTTATATTAATAGTAGCTGCATTCAAAAAAGTCCACAGGAATTGTCATGCCAAATTTACTGTTTCTTTAGCTCAGCAGATTGGATTTATATGTTTGACCAACGAACACACACACACATCACGACTTTCATTTTAATATGTTAAGATTATTTAAAGCCGAAATAAAAAATGTTGTGGTAAAAAATAGAATGTAGAATTGTTTATTACGAGTGAAAAAAATCTTTTAAAAAAATACAAAAAAGGTATTATTTATATACTAGTAATGAGAGCTATTCATCTGACTTAAAGAAGAGTAATGAGAGCAGATTATTTGACTTACAGAAGAGCCAACAAAATATCCACTTCCATTTTCTTTCAGAAGATTTTCAAAAAAACCCAGATATTTTGGTGCTTCAACTTCTTTTAAGTTTTTTAGCAGCTCAGCCTGAAAATGTCAATGTATTCATTTGTTTATCTTTCATTCAATCAGTCTGTTTATAAAAAACGTTTATATAACGTTATGGACATTTCTAAAGAGAAACATAATTAAGTCAATACCTTTTTCGCTTCATCTTTTTCATAATATGCCTTGCTGCCTGCATTCTGAAAATCAGTACACAACTGAACAACTTGATCAATTTTTAAACCATCTAAGTTAGTTTTACCGTACAAATCTGAAAACAATAATTGTTTATTAATTAGTTAAAAGCAGGGGTGGACTGGGGAGTTCAAGCGGCCCAGGAAAAAAAACAAAAAGCGGCCCTATCTTCATGAATTTTATTTTCCTTGTGCATTTTTCCCATCCAAACCTGAGGGCCGAGGCCTCCAAAGTCATGGGTTATTTTACAAATTACAATATACAGTAACAAAACAAGCAATTTAAGTCTTTTCCGTTTCGGACAAAGGACATTTTAGAGCATTTTCGTGTACGCAGTGGCTACGGTTACGCCGGACGAAATCCGTATTTTTTTCCCGGGTTACAGCCATAGATATTGCTCCACGCGTATGGGTTTTGATAAATAGAGAGGGAAGTAATCATGTTGAATAACTGTTACAAAAATAAATAATGATTGCGCCCCTTTGATCAGCTTTTATTATTTATATTTAAAATATTAGGAAAAACGGTACATAAGAAACTCTTATATTCGGCCCTGAGAGGTCAGATCGCAAAATGGACTTTTGATGTACACTTGGCAGGCCAAGGCCTACAAAATGATATATACATCATGGGACTAGGACTTATGGTTGCTGAGATATAGGGCGCTCCTTTGTTAAAATAGCTTATATAGTAAAAAAACGGTACTTTATAAGCCCCCTTTTACGGCCCTCAGATGTCAGATCGCAAAATGGACTTTTGATACACACATGGCAGGCCAAGACCTACAAAATGATATATACATCATGGGTCTAGGACTTATGGTTGTTGAGATCTAGGGTGATGACGGACAGACAGACAGACAAAACGGGAACAATAGAGCATTTGTTTTCGAAAATGCTCTAAAAAAACGATAAATGGAATATATAATTTATAATTGTATATAAAATATCAAGAATGCGTCAATTCAAGTTATAAATCAATTTATTCGGACTGTGATGGTGTTTATAGTATAAGCAACTTCCTTAAGCTGGGTGCCATTTCGGCTACATGATCTATAATTGTGTCACTATTTAGTTCACTTAAAACATCGGTTTCTGTTGACATAAGCATAAAAGGTGTGTAGAAGACAATGAGCTTCGCAAGCGATTCTTAATGTATTTCAGAGAAGATCTCTCAAAAGCTACTTGGGTAGAAGACAGAGTCAATGAAAGTTTATATGCACTAAAGAGATACTTGTATGTTTGCCCATAGAAACTGTATTTATGTAGTACAGAAAAGCAGCATTTTTGAAGTCCCCCACTCTTATCCACAACTTGGTCGTCGCAGAGTTCATGTGGCGAATCTTCACTGAAGCTGTCCTCTACTGAATCATCTAACATTTGGAGAATGTATTCGTCGGGGACACAATTTTTAAATTTGTCCCATTTCTGCGCTAAGTCAGTTAGCTCTTCTCTGAGATTGGTCGCTGTGGCGCTTTCATCAAATTTAAAGAGAATACTGCTAAGGCGCTGCTTCACTGATGTAGCCGAACCTTACTGTTTAATATCCTCAAAATTCTGTGGATCAAGACAGGCAATATCTGCGTATAAGGAATCGTGACTTTCAAAACGGTTTTCAATAGTTTTTACAATTTTGTCCAGGCTGCAGTTATGAATCTCAATGCGATATCTGTCCACTGCATTATTTCCTACTACCTTGTGCGTTCTTCTCTCATCAGACATCGCTTTTGGTTTGTGTAAACGTTTCTCTATAAATTTTTCCTGAATAGTAATTTCAACTAATTCTTATTCCAACTTGTTATTAGCCCAGGAAACAAATCGTTTGGCGGTGCCGAGAACACCATCGAAATCTCTTGAAATATTTTCTAACAACTTAACAGTACAATCTACATTACGGTATGCTTGCAGTGCATCCATTCCGGTGGTTTGTAAATAACACTGGTAAACAGTGAATTCGTTGCCAGTGATATTTGAATCATTTTATACAAAGTCAACGATGCTGATTTAGAATATGTAAGTGCTTTTGCTAGATTGGCTCTATTTTACGAGATAATTAAAATTAATTAAAAAATGTATGCACCGTATTTGGGATTTGTCAAGAATTGCATGAAGTATAATAGTATACTAACAAATAGTAGTGAAAATGTTAATAGTCACTCAGAAATTTGTTCAAAAATATGTGTAATAATGTTATAGAAGAAAACATCTTCATTTGAAAAACTAATTATGTCTAATTAATTAATTAATTAATTAATATGTTAATTGTCTATAGTAATGCATTAGCAAATCGCTATTAGCTCGACTTCCTTTTGTATGTGTCGTTGGTGCAATTGCGCTGGAGACTCCAACAGTAGTCAGCCATCATATGTATGTCCCATCTTCCTTGATATCTCTCCTCCATCACCATCATATCCTGATGGAACCTCTCGCCTTGTTCCTCACTGAAGTCCCCAAGGTTACCTGGAAATTTGTCTAAATGACTGTGCAGGTAATGTACCTTGATGCTCATATTTGCTCCAATGTTTCTGAAGTTAGCGAACATATCTTGCACCAGTTCTTCGTAATTCTATGCTCTGTTATTACCTAAGAAGTTCATGACAAATGAAACAAAATTGTTCCATGAAGAAGCTTCAATGTGATCCATAAAATTAGTAAAATTTTGATCATTGATGAGTTTTCGAATCTGAGGACCGTCAAAAATCCCAGGTTTCAGCTTCTCCATGCTCAGTCCGGGGAATGATCTGCAAATATACCTGAAGCAATTGCCAGATTTGTCCAAAACCTTAACAAATTGTTTCATTAAAACTCATTTGATATGAAGCGGTGGGAGAATGATCTTATTTTCTTTACCTACATTTATGGTTTCCCTTGCAGGCCATGTCACTCTTGTCCAAAGATCTTGCCTTGTCCTGCTATCCCAAAGGCACATGAAGCATGGGTATTTTGTGTATCCTGACTGCTGTCCAAGCAAGAAGCTTACTATTTTTAGATCAACAAAAATTGACCACTGATGCTCATAAAAACGGACTTTCTGCAATACTCTTTTGATATTCTCATACTCTTCTTTAAGTGTTGTTGAGTGAGCAATGGGAAGAGATGCATAACGGTTACCATTGTGTAACAGAACACATTTCAAGCTTCTGATGGAACTGTCCCATTTGGAGCAGAAGTCCAGGGATGTCATTACAGTTAACAAGATCTTCCTCTTGGCTGAAATATGGAAGAAGAAACTCTTCTCTTTTCCGATAAAATGTTATTTTAACTTCTGGTTTGAGAAAATGTCTTTCATTGAGCCTGGACGCTAAAAACTCAGATGCTTGCTTGGACAGATTTAGGTCTCGTATTAGGTCATTGGGTTCTTCTTGGCTGAATGGTTGAGGTGTTGAAGAACTTCCTTCATAATCGCTTCCACTGTTTTCACCTGCCTAAAACTCCAGATCTTGCCCTTCGTCGGAGTCTGATGGTAAAAGCTGTAATAATCCAGTAAACACTGGTATAGGAACTTCACTGCTATGTGGAATTAGTCTCCTTGCAGATTCAAGATCAGGATAATCCCACTTAGATTTCTTGTGGCGATTGAAGCCTTTAACATTCACAATACAAAAATAAAAATCACCAAAATGGTCTTTCGACTCTCGCCATACCATTGGTACACCCAAACTTAGACTTTTCTTCTCACCATTTGTCCACTGCTGTAGGCTCTCCACACAGTTTTTTCAGACCTTATGGGGAGCCCAAGACTTGTCTTGGTTTCCCAGCTTCACACCGAAATAAGCCAAATATGCCTGCTGCACAAAGTCGGTTATATTTCTTCTTTGCTTTTCAATCAAGTATCCTCCACAGATGTAACAGAATACATTCGGATTATTTTTGCAGCATCTTCGTGATGAACTCGTGATGTCTTTAGAAAGCAGCAATAAAAGAGAAAAAAATAAACCAAGTTATAACTTGGTATATTTAAATTAAACAACAGACACCAAACTTATTGCATTTGTTTTACACAATAGGTACAATCATATTTTTAAGGGTGTCCAATATCTCAGAAACTAGAGCCAATTCAGCAAAAGCAATGGCATTTTTGAAATCAGCACTCATGAATTGCTATAAATTCATTCAAATATTCTTGGCAACTCGCAAAAAATTTTTTTTTGTTGGGCTGTGTAATTAGAAAGCGATCCTGTGTGCTGGAATATTCTTAAGTATAGTTTTGCAGTGACAATCGTTTCAAACTTAATAAGTTTGTGTATCCCTGATTTTTGCATTGAATGCGTCCGATTGTACTAGTTCTTGTAACGTATAAATCAATTCAATGAACAATGATGAGTTTGGATTATCAAAATTTCCAAAAAAAATTTTAACGCACTTGCTTTGGCCCAACATCGCGTTTCACCAATCCAGATTTCTGTTGGTGATCGACCCAAACATCCATTCTTATATACGATTCTCTAATAAACACCGCACATGCGTTAAGCGGTTGAAATAGACTAATTGAAGAGGTCGTGGTTTGAGTGGTATCACTGAGAACAAGATTCAATACATGTGCGCAGCACCAGACATTAATTTGGCAACGTCACTCAGCCATTTAGTAAACCCATTGTACTGTCCTTGCATATTGGCTGCCCCATCTGTAGCATTACCGACACAATATTCAATATTTATGTTACATTGAATGAGTTTCTCTTGAAATAATTAAAACATACCTTTTCCAGTAGAAGATGTACAGTTTGCAACGCATATCAATCGCTCATGAAATTTATCTGTTACATACCGGTATCTTATAATTATTGAGCATTGGCCCTTCACACTTACATCCTGAGTTGTATCTAATTGAACTGAAAACATACCAGCAGATTTAATTTCCACCAAAATGGTTTTCTTTATTATTTTTCTTATTGCATCAATGATATAATTCAATGTCGTCTTCGATATGAGGGTAATCAAATTTCCTCTCCCCTTATTCGCCAAATTATTCTCAATAACCATATCAAGATGTTTTTTTTTAATTATTGGGTCAAATTTTGACAAGAGTAATAATATTTCCAAGAAATTCCCATGATCGATTGTATCGTCGTTTAATGTATAGGCAGCATTATTTTTTTGACTGACAACTACGACCACGTTTTCCAATCATTTTCAGAATCTCAATTACTCTTTCCAGCACTTGTCTCTTTTCTTGAACTTGTTGACCCTTTTTATTTTGCTGAGATAATAAAATGCTATCAATGTCTCTTTCACTTACAGACATTATATAAGTTTCCACATACTTCTCGTGATATTTGCTGTTTTCATGTTCCTCTAATCTTTGATGCACGTTTCCACAGGAATTCATATGCTAAGCGTCAGCCCCGTAGCCGGGGGGGGGTGCACTGGAGGGGGCGTGCAACCCCCCCCCCCCCGCTTGGTGTGGAGTGCCCCCCCCCCGCTTAAAAAGAAGAAACAGAGGAAAAAATAAAGAAAAAGTAACTAAAATGAGAAGATACCCCCTTGCTAGGTATTGGTGCCCCCCTGCTTACTTTGACCTGGCGACGGGCCTGCTAAGCGTATTGTGCAAAACAAAGCTTTAGATTCTTTACAGTATGACACCCAATTCCTATTGATTCTGAAAAATACTCGATGCGCATTTGTAAGTGGTAGATCAGTTTCACTCGCACTTGGTTGTATTGGGTGAAATTTAAAAAAATGATTGTAAAGTATTTTGTCGAGGACGTTTGAAATAGTAACTGGTGTTTTTATCATCCATAACTGAAGTATCATTTTCGGGATTTAGATCTGCCACTGCCAGCGTTGTTTTCATAAATATTGTGCTGTCAGTTAACTCCGTAACATTTTATTGACGTAAGAGTACGGCCGCTGTTGGTTTGAACATTATGGACGCCATTTTGGTAGTTGCCTCTAATATCACCGCATATTAGTTATTAATTATTAAATCACCGGTCTTGGCGGCCCACCGGTCTTGGCGGCCCACCGGTCTTGCCGGTGTCCCGGCGGCCCAGTCCACCTCTGGTTAAAAGGTTTTGTTAAAATTTATTTCAAACCACTGGCTTTATAGTAATAAACTTGCTTATATACAAGAAACTAGGAATGTTTTCAACTAGGTTAATAGATTAAGTAATTATAATTGTGTCCAGGTGAGGTATCAGTTTACATGAAACATGTCCAGGCGTCCCGTAATGGTCTAGAATTGGTCCAGATAGGTACGGAAACTGTTAACATTTTCCTACCCCCATCCTAATTCAATCTTTTGTCCATAATGACGTGAGGCCGTTAATCATTTGTATTTTAAATATCATATTCTTAGCTTTGTAAAAGTATTACACGTAAAAGAAACTAAAAGTATTACTTGTACTAGTAAATTATAACTTATTTTTTCTAAAAAACGGAAAGCGATTTTTAATATTAATGGCGCGAAAAAAAAAGTAAATTCGTTGCCAAATTTATTTCTCACTTTAAGTAAATCTGTTTACATTGTTTGTTATAAACAATTTATTACAATGCACTAGTGGATACTTCACATTTCTGAGATGCGTCTGTTGTGTAAGTCTAGATTTTAGAATTTAGACTCTGAAATTATGAATGTAATACTTACAAAACTTTTATTGTACTTTACACCCTCCCCCCCCCCATTTTTTTTTCACATCAACGAGCGGTGGGGTAGCGGCCATTTTTTGTTCCATATCCCCACCCCGGCCTCTGTTGACCTCAGAAAAATCAGGTAATATGACTAGACGTTTAATTATTTATAAATGTTTGTATCTATACCTACATGTTTAATAAATTATACTTGTTTGTATCTATGCCTACATGTTTAATGAATTATAAATGCTTTTGGTAATAAACCTCTACATATGTACTTACTGAACTCTCGCGCCAGATATGTTGCTATTGCCAAACTTTGACCAAATGATTTTCCGTCCACTTCCAAGACAGGAAGTTGACCGAATGGAGTTTCTGTAAAGTTAACGCAAGTTGGAATCAAAACAAAAAAAATCAACAAAAACCTTAAAAACAATTTGATAACAGTATACTCAAAAACAGGTTATTCCTTGTTTTATATTTACATTTATTACTTATATTTAAACAAAATTACATTATAATTTTTTTTTTATAAAAAACAACGTTATTCTTGCGTACTAAAAAGCAGAAAATAATTTCTGAATAAATTGGTCAAATGATAATAGACTTTATAAGAGCTTCTAATTTGTATAAAAACGAAAAACGTTGGGCGCATGAATTTTATATTTTGTGAATATTTGTTTCACAATGCTGAAATTGTGTTTAAGAGAATGTATATTTCAATTCGTTTATTGCACAATTATTGCAATGTTAACAATTAAATCCCAAAAGAATTATTACAGAAGGTTTTGAAATATCACGATATTGCAGATCATTTATTAGAACTTCTACAACTAAATACATGAGTATGTAAAATTAATTCTAGTGTTGTATAACCTAAACTCATGATATAGAATGTAATAGTTGTATAGTCAATTGAATCAATATATTAATATAGTGAAATTATATTAAACAGGTTTTCATTTATAGAAATTAGAGTATGTTAGAAAGATCTGGATGTTTGTGTTCATGCGCCCAACGTTTTCGGTTTTTATAAAAATTAGAAGCTCTTATAAAGTTTATTACCATGTGACCAATTTATTCAGAAATTATTTTCTGCTTTTTAGTACGCAAGAAAAACGTTGTTTTTTATATAAAAAAAATTTTATAATGTAATTTTTATTTTCTACTTTTTAGTTGTTGTTTTTTTTTAATTAATACATACGAAGAGTTGAAAAAATTTTGGTAGTATATATAGGTTTGCTCGGACGTATCGGGGAGCTACGACGTCACACGTGTTCAGGCGCAGTAGAGTATTCTTTCTACAGCCACAATAATTTTATTTGCGAAAAATACTTAAGAAACACATAATGAAATAGTAAGAATATTGCATTGTCATCGGATTCTGGGCTATATTGAAAGTATCAGAGCTATAGCCTATCGGAAAGTAGTCTAAAATTGGATTGCCAAATTCCGTTGCTGTGTACTATATTTAGCACCAGTAATTTCCCTTGGTTTAGACAAGGTTGTGAACTATTTGTCATGCATATTTAATTTTATTTATTAAGAAACTAATCAAATTATAATGAAATAGTAAGAATAATGCATTGTCATTGGGTTCTGAGCTATATTGAAAGTATCAGAGCTAAGCTTATTGGAAAAAATGTCTAAATTTGGATTGCCAAATTCCGCGAACAGACAAACAAGAAGTGAAGTTAAGAAAAACGTTGTAAAAACAGGTTATTCCTTGTTTTAAGTTTACATTTATTAGTTATATTTTTAAAAATCACAAACTTGGTTTTAAGGCAGCCCATTGATCCCCTGCTAGTCTGACATCTTCATATTTCTGACCAGCTACTGCCAGAACCAGACGAGAGACCTCAGCTCTACCTCTTCCGTTAAAGTAGGTCAGTTTAATATTCTTTGGTGCCATGGTTACTAGTGATAGCAAAAAGAAAAACATTTACATTTAACAGAGTCATGAAAGTATATGTATATCATTCTTTATATCTATGATGTATATCATTCTTTATATCTATGATGTACATCATTTAAATATTTTTTTTAACTTCAGCTTTGTACATGCTTTAAGCTGAGGATGTACCGAAAACTGACCGCCGAAGTATTTCAATGGACCCCGACACTAGATTGTAAGTATATTATTGAGACCACTTGATCTATGCTATTTACCAGAATTGAAGACACAGCCAGACACAAACCCACAGAAAGTGAAAAGCTTATAAAATAAATTTAAAAAAGGAAATAATTTTATAAGACTATTTTAAAAGAACAAACTCAGTGCAGTGCACTGTTTAAAAATAATTTAATACAACTTAAAAACAAACTTTACTCATCTTCTATCTACTATAACAAACTACTTCAAACTAACTATATCTACTCTAAGCCTGCCTGCGCTATACTACTGCATCTTTCTCTAATCTAATGTTAATAACTTATTTCTAACTTAACTTAATATGACTGCACAAAGGTCGGGTGGGGTTAGGGGGTGATCTCACCGGGGGGGGGGAATGATTACGCTTTCTATGCATGTGTTATCAGTAGGCATCAAATCCAAGTTGGGAGCTTGGCCACTGCCATCGTGTATTTTTGAAGGCAATGGCTTGGCTTGAGACCATACCTTGAACCTGGTAATCAAAACGGTCAACTTAGAGGGAAAATGAAAGTTTCACCTGTCAATGTAGGGAGGAGGCGACGAAGGTGGGGGGGGGGTAAATTCTTAAAAGGAATAAACAGTACCTTGAGAAACACTGATGCCTTAATCCCATAGTGCTTCACAAAAATTAACTAACCCAATTTTATGTTAGGGGATAAACACCCTTGAGGCTCGATAGGCTATTTATTTTTTATCACTACGTCTTAGGTGTAGAATGGGGCCACGAAAATGACATAATTATTAATATAGCTTATATAGTAAAAACGGTACCGTTTATTCTTATATAACCTATATTTAAAAAATGATGTCATATTCAGGGCCCCATTTTATACCTTATACTAGTGGTACAAGATAAAGGGCCCTAGGGGCCCCAAGAGCAGCTACCCATCTAACATAAATGTAGTTTAAATAATTTTGGTCATGCCTTCTGAGGGCTGGGCATCGGTGTTTCTCAAGGTATCGTTTTTTCTTATATAGCCTATATTAATAATTATTCAAATGGTTAGTCATTTTTAGGGCCCCATTCTACACCTTTTACGTAAAGATACAAGATAAAAAGCCCTAGGAGCCCCAAGAGCAGCTATCCCCATAACATAAAACTGGTTAATTTTTTTGTGATGCCCTTTAAGGGCTGGGCATTAGTTTTTTTTTTTTTATAAATGTACCGTTTATTCTTTTAACATTAATTAATAATATTGTAGTTGGCAGCTACCTTTTTTCTAAACAATTCAAGTAATCTCTAAACAAATGGCTGACAGTGTTTTAATAAGAATATAGAGGACCTTTTTTCCAATTTATTAAATGCATTTAACATATTTTTTTCGTATTTTTTTAATAAATAACAATCAATACTATGATTATGGAATGTTTATAGAGGTAAAGTATCAATAATACATATCAAAATAATTTTGGTCGGTATATTGTAATATTACCTACCTGTGAGAAATTAGCAGCGGTAATTTCCAAATACGTCTGTCTATTAAAACTTCTATCATCAAATGTTGCCAACTTATATACAACTCAATCATGCATATCTGGCGGGGTGAGGTGTGGATCTTTGAAGAACTAGTTGGGGGAATGGGGAGTAGTGGGTTGTGGCCCACGCCGTTGGTCTACTAATGTCAAGGATCTTCTTTTTTATGCAGCTTTCTCATTTGTGGGTATTTTAATGTCTGTTTTTAAACTGATGTTTTTTTTTTATCTAAACTTTCTAAGTGATTATAAAAGTTTATTTCATTTAGTTCTGTTATTTTTCATATAAAGGAATATTTAAATCTCCAATTGATCGGAATCCACGAATAACTCAAAGTTAATCTCAAGTTAAACATTCTTTGGTTACTTCCTGTACTCACTGTCATTCAACATATTTACCAACAGAAAAAAATTCAGATTGTTAGCACCTCGAAATACGAACACCCTGTACTACAAACTATTTTTGTTTTGAATCTCGGTGAATGTTTTGAATAACGAACTAAAGCCATGATTAGGATATACTCTGCAAGTTTGCATTCCGACCACACAGTGGCCGAGTGTCACCTGGGCCGGAGCAAAGATACTTTCTGCCTGAGGCTTTCAACCTAAATATAAGGTCCAAATTTTGTAAACAAAAATGACAAAACGTATCAGTATGAAATGTATTACGTCTTGCCACATGACACATCATATGTCTCTGGCAGGTGCAATAAAAATGATATTCAGATTTCTTGCAGTTAGTTTCAAATTTAGTTACCTTTCTATGGGGGGGGGGGTCAGGTTTTGTATCCTCGAATATTGTGACTCAATCAGAAAGGGTTTAAAATTCGTTCGTCCACTTTAAATCTACCACTGAATCCACCCCTGTAACCATGTATTTATCCACGTATATATTTTAAAGTTGTATAATGTCAACATATTTTATGCATTGTCATCAATGGGGGGAGTGGCATTTTCACCATTACCGTGCCAAGAAATTCGAAAGTTACCATTTTCCACGGTAATGGGGCGACATTTTTAGAATTCGCCCCAGGTACCACTTACATTGTTACTCCACTGTCAAAATGTAACGAAAGATAATAGGACGTCAACGAAACATAATGAAAGATGTCATGACATGAACTAAATGTAATGAAAGATTTAAGGAGATCAACTAAGTGTAATGAAAGATGTCAGGACAACAACTAAATGTAATGAAAGATTTAAGGAGATCAACTGAATGTAAAGAAAGATGTCAGGACATGAACTAAATGTAATCAAAAAAATGTAAGGAGATCAACTAAATGTAATGAAAGATGTCTGGACATCAACTAAATGTATGAAAGATTTAAGGAGATCAACTAAATGTAATGAAAAATTTAAGGAGATCAACTAAATGTAATGAAAGATTTAAGGAGATCAACTGAATGTAAAGAAAGATGTCAGGACATGAACTAAATGTAATGAAAAATTTAAGGAGATCAACTAAATGTAATGAAAGATTTAAGGAGATCAACTAAATGTAATGAAAGATTTAAGGAGATCAACTAAATGTAATGAAAGATTTAAAGAGATCAACTAAATGTAATGAAAGATTTAAGAAGATCAACTAAATGTAATGAAAGATTTAAGGAGATCATCTAAATGTAATGAAAGATTTAAGGAGATCAACTAAATGTAATATGGGATGAGATGTGTCAAATGGTCAATCTAGTTTAGTCAGGTAAATGTGTGTGTAAGAGCGTTAATAGTTTGACGCAGTTTACAGTCAGGTAAATGTTTGAGAGTGGTGACAGTTTGACGCAGTTTACAGTCAGGTAAATGTGTGTGAGAGAGAGGTGACAGTTTGACGCAGTTTAGTCAGGTAAATGTGTGAGAGTGGTGACAGTTTGACGCAGTTTACAGTCAGGTAAATGTGTGTGAGAGAGAGGTGAAATGTTTTATTCTGAGAGAAAGAAAACAAGTCAGCAGCCATTTGGTTTGTTTCTGTATTCATTTATATTTTTGTCCCCGTTTTGTCTGTCCGTCATCACCCTAGATCTCAACAACCATAAGTCCTAGACCCATGATGTATATATCATTTTCTAGGTCTTGGCCTGCCATGTGTGCATCAAAAGTCCATTTCGCGATCTGACCTCTGAGGGCTGGACATCAGTGTTTTTACCGTTTTTTACTATATAAGCTTTATTAATAATTATGTCATTTTCATGGCCCCATTCTACGCCTTATACGTTCAATAACCCATTCATTTGGTGCGAAATACTGCAGCACGTAGTTTCACCAAGATTGACGTCACACGTGTTCTGCGCAGTAGAGTATTTTTTCTTCAGCCACAATAATTTTATTTTCGAAAAATACTTAAGAAACTCGTCAAATCATAATGAAATGGTAATATTATTGCATTGTCATTGGGTTGTGAGCTATACTGAAAGTATCAGAGCTATATCTTTTCGGAAAGTGGTCTAAAATCGGTGCCGAATTCCGTTACTGTGTACTATATTTAGAACCAGTAATTTCCCTTGATTTAGATAAGATTATGACCTATTCGCCATACATATTTAATTTTTATTTATTAAGAAACTCATCAAATGAAATAGTAAGCTTGGGTTCTGAGTTTAATTGAAAGTATCAGAGCTATGCAACAATTGACGAAGTTTTCGGACGAATAAATGACTACAATTTAGAGTGTTTCAATTATGAGTCCTATTTCAGTGACCACAAACCACTTGTAGTTAGATTTAAGAGAAAATAAATTCTTTTCAAATATCTTTTTACAGATATATGCATTACACAATTGAATTTATAAACATTTCCAAAATTTACAAATATTTACTGAAAGCTAACATACGTACTGATACATAACACGAAAATGCGCTAACACGTCCTGTGTCCAGAATGGAACAGGCTTAATTGCTTTTTTTAAGATTTGAATGTTTCATGATAAGTCTTATTTTGTTTGTATGTTTACAATCTACGATCAACTCGATAAACTTCTTTCATTTTGAGATCAATGCAACATTCAGGACAAGTGCCATGACTCCACCTATTTATACATGACTTGACCTATTTAGACATGACAAGGCAAAATATTTCATGTGTCGATATGATTCAGCAGAAAATGTAATGATGGAAGGAAAAAGTTCTTAGCCCCAGCTAGTATACCACACCGTATATATATGTAATGAAGCCACTTCCACACAATATATTTATGTTCTTTGCCTACTACTGTCTAAAGCCTAGCAATTGATTTCTTGATCGATCTACGGAATGCTAAATTTGTTTTGTTCAATAAATCAATATTGGGTTCTTGTTGCTGGTTTCATATCGTTTCCTAGAGTACTAAAAATTGTAGGTTAACATGTTTCATATTCAGAAATATAGACTAATTATTAAACTATATATGATATATTTATCAATGTGGGGCATGATTTATTTATCAATGTGGGGCATGATGTATTTATCAATGTGGTGCATGATTTAGTTATCATTGTGGGGCATGATTTATTTATCAATGTGATGCATGATGTCGTTATCAATGTGGGGCATGATGTATTTATCAATGTGGTGCATGATTTAGTTATCATTGTGGTGCATGATGTATTTATCAATGTGGTGCATGATTTATTTATCAATGTGGTGCATCATGTCGTTATCAATGTGGGGCATGATTTATTTATCAATGTGGTGCATCATGTCGTTATCGATGTGGGGCATGATTTATTTATCAATGTGGGGCATGATGTAGTTATCAATGTGGTGCATGATGTCGTTATCGATGTGGGGCATGATTTATTTATCAATGTGGGGCATGATGTAGTTATCAATTTGGGGCATGATGTAGTTATCAATGTGGGGCATGATGTAGTTATCAATGTGGTGCATGATGTAGTTATCAATGTGGTGCATCATGTCGTTATCAATGTGGGGCATGATTTATTTATCAATGTGGTGCATCATGTCGTTATCGATGTGGGGCATGATTTATTTATCAATGTGGGGCATGATGTAGTTATCGATGTGGGGCATGATGTAGTTATCAATGTGGTGCATGATGTCGTTATCGATGTGGGGCATGATTTATTTATCAATGTGGGGCATGATGTAGTTATCAATTTGGGGCATGATGTAGTTATCAATTTGGGGCATGATGTAGTTATCAATGTGGGGCATGATTTATTTATCAATGTGGGGCATGATGTAGTTATCAATGTGGTGCATGATGTCGTTATCGATGTGGGGCATGATTTATTTATCAATGTGGGGCATGATGTAGTTATCAATTTGGGGCATGATGTAGTTATCGATGTGGGGCATGATGTAGTTATCAATGTGGTGCATGATGTCGTTATCGATGTGGGGCATGATTTATTTATCAATGTGGGGCATGATGTCGTTATCGATGTGGGGCATGATTTATTTATCAATATGGGGCATGATGTAGTTATCAATTTGGGGCATGATGTAGTTATCAATGTGGTGCATGATGTCGTTATCGATGTGGGGCATGATTTATTTATCAATGTGGGGCATGATGTAGTTATCAATTTGGGGCATGATGTAGTTATCAATTTGGGGCATGATGTAGTTATCAATGTGGGGCATGATGTAGTTATCAATGTGGTGCATGATGTAGTTATCAATGTGGTGCATAATGTCGTTATCGATGTGGGGCATGATGTAGTTATCAATGTGGGGCATGATGTAGTTATCGATGTGGGGCATGATGTAGTTATCAATGTGGTGCATGATGTCGTTATCGATGTGGGGCATGATTTATTTATCAATGTGGTGCATGATGTAGTTATCAATTTGGGGCATGATGTAGTTATCAATTTGGGGCATGATGTAGTTATCAATGTGGGGCATGATGTAGTTATCAATGTGGTGCATGATGTAGTTATCAATGTGGTGCATGATGTCGTTATCGATGTGGGGGATGATTTATTTATCAATGTGGGGCATGATGTAGTTATCAATTTGGGGCATGATGTAGTTATCAATTTGGGGCATGATGTAGTTATCAATGTGGGGCATGATGTAGTTATCAATGTGGTGCATGATGTAGTTATCAATGTGGTGCATGATGTGTAACAAGGTAAAGATAAATGAATGATGTAGTGACTGATCACACTTATACGACACCATAACCGGCAGATCACACTTTTATGACACCACAACTGACAAATCACACTTATATGACACCACAAGTGACAGAACACACCTAAACGACACCACAAGTGACAGATCACACCTATACGACACCACAAGTGACAGATCACACCTATACGACACCACAAGTGACTTAGTAACAGGACAATGAAAGTAAAATGAGTGGCATTTGTTCTGGTGTGCAAGATACATTTTAAATTATTTAGCAGATTGGGTTCCATTCACCGCCCACAGTCTAAACCAGCCATGGGTAACTATTCATAAGAAATGTAAACGAGGCCCTTGGCCAGGGGCGCCGAGAGCCAACAAGGGCCCCAGGGCAGGACATCATTGCGGGCCCCTTAATAAACAATGAGTCGTGAAAAAACTGACATGGTCGGGGCGGCAGGGCCCCCTTACAGATGCGGGCCCCCTGGCAATGACCCCCCTGCTCCCCCTTTCGGCGTGCATGCCCTAGGCTAGTGAAGAGACCAGGTTAATTTCCCAGTATAAAACACTTTAATATATTTGAACAAAGTCGTCTGAATACTAAAAAAGAACTTTAATTGATATCAACCATAGATATATAAGAAATCAAATATTAATATAGCGTTATAGATCGGAATCAGCCTACATCTGGTTCTGTTTGCAGTTTGCCCCAGTTTACTCAAGCGAAACTGGGTTTTAGTACGCAGTGTTAAACTTTCATACACACCAAAGTCCACCGGCTGAGCGATCAGTAAAGGTAATTGTAATAAGAAAATGTTATATTTCGATTGTTATTTAAGATTAGTCGTATTTCGGTCATTTAGAGTAATAGTTTTACAATTATTTTTAAAGATTAATGTTAAAGTAAAATAATAATAATAATTGGCAGACACGTAAAAGAACTTTTGTTTTTATAGTCTTACTCATTTAGTTTTTGACACTACACACAATACAAAAATGCTAAGACGTTTATTATTCTATTTAAAACTTGTGTCAACCGAATAGGTTAAACTCAGCAGAACTAAATAAACATGTACTTTAAATATTCGCTCAAGGATCACAATGGCTCCAGGAAATATCGAGATAATTTATTTTGATGCCAGAGGTCGAGCAGAAATACTTCGAATTTTGTTAGCAGCCGCAGGACAACAATATAAAGATGTCCGACTAACTAAAGAAACCTGGCCAGCAGAGAAACCAAGTAAGTGTCCTTTATTTCATCTCTATTTAAATAACAAAAAATGTTTGATAAAACTGAGTGTTTATTTACTTTATCCTGGATTATAAGCAATATGGGCCTAAGCACGTGATTATCCAAATATATACTTCCAATTATTAAATGGATGCTTTTTTTTTTTTCTTTTAATGACATTAGTTTTTCTGTTTCTATGTAAGCCTACTCTTCCTAGAATACATAGAAAAATAACTTCGTAGTTTTGAGCACCACAATCCACAAGTTAATTTTTATTCTTCATTGAATACAACTGATTTAAAATACATAACGCTAATGAAAACACGTTCATTCAATACATAACGCTAATGAAAACACGTTCATTCAATATATAACGCTAATGAAAACACGTTCATTCAATACATAACGCTAATGAAAACACGTTCATTCAATACATAACGCTAATGAAAACACGTTCATTCAATACATAACGCTAATGAAAGAAAACACGTTCATTCAATACATAACGCTAATGAAAGAAAACACGTTCATTCAATATTAAGGAGGGGTGTGTGTGCTTTTGTTTTGTGGTTAGGTCATCTAGGGGAGTTAATCGGGCACTGACTATGTGCCTTATGTAATTAAGACCTAACTTAAATGTTTTAATTAAAGTGAATTCATCATTTTGTTTAAACAGATGCTCCATTTGGACAACTTCCCTGCATCGAGCTTGATGCCAAGAGATATGGTCAAAGTGTTGCTATTGCTACTTACTTAGCGCGTGAATTTGGTAATATATTTTGTTACTACGTCTATATTATCACACATTCACACACAATAATATTATTACTTTAATATAAATCTGAAGGTAAGATGGCGAAAAAAAAATAGGGATGAACTAAATTATTTTGTTACAAAAGTATTTCTCTCACACACACACGCTCGGCTAAATGCCAATCTAGTATTAATGTTATATGAGGTTTTACAATGTTGCTAAAATGAAAAAAAACATTTTCTTTTACTATTTCTATCATAGTTTAACTAAATCTACTTATTGTTTTACTAAATCTACTTATTGTTTAACTAAATCTACTTATTGTTTTACTAAATCTGCTTATTGTTTTACTAAATCTACTTATTGTTTTACTATACCTACTCACTGTTTTACTATATCTATTTATTGTTTTAGGTTTTTATGGGAAAACAAACCTGGAATCTCTTGAAATTGATCAAGTTGTTCAGCTAACACAGGACTTCATATCTGTTATTGTTAAAGCTATGTTCAGTCCAGATGAATCTAAAAAAGTTTGTTTGTCAGAAATTAATAATAAACACATGCACACACACAAAAAAAACAGAAAATTACATAAGTTGTTGAACAGTAGATTACCATCTGAAGTTTAACAAAGGATTACATAAGTTGTTTAACAGTAGATTAGCATCTGAAGTTTAACAGAAGACTACATCTGCAGTTTAAAACTAGAAAATTATAACTATAATTTAACAATAGAAGACTACATCTAAATTTTAATAATAAGATTCTTTTACAATAGAAACACTAGAATTTACATCTGCAGTTTAACACTAGAAGTTTATATCTGCAGTTTATTATCTTCTAAAACATAATCAGTAATGAAATTGTATGAGTTGATTATTTATTTATTATTATATTTATAAAAAGTTTGTGATATTTAATTAAAATATATACTACATACAAATAGCTGTTAATTTACAATTTTTTTAACCCTTTTTTCTTCTTAATTTCAAAGGCAGAACTTGTAATTAAATTAAAGGAAGAAGATGGACCTAAATTTGTTGGACTATTTGAAAAACTATTGGTACAAAATGGCAAGGGCTACTTTGTGGGTTCTTCTGTAAGTTCTGTTGAACATTATTACTATTAACATTTTTGTTTGTTTATAATTTTCTTGTTCCTACCATTCAACTGTTTTAATGTGATGTCGTCCATGTGTACTCTACTTATAAATCCACCTTCCCATAAATATCATACTTGAACTTAGGTTGCCATAATCTTGTTTAATCCCATTTTTTTTTTAAATACCCTTTTGGGGGAAACGAATAAACAAATCAAGAGACATATATCTTTTGTGCTTTTAAACATTATTTCTGTGGGCTTATAGACTTGTTGGCACCCATCTCATTTCCAAGTCACCGTTGAATATTTTTTGGCTTTACCAGGGAACCCTATGCCCACTTTGCATGTGATATGATTTCACTATCGACTTCGCTATCAAGTACATACGTCCTAATCAGAAAAGAAGAGCTTTTTTTTTCATCCATTATGACAAATTGTGTATTAGTTAACAATTTATTCAAATATTATGGAAAATATAAATTGTCTATTCTCCAGCTGACATTGGCAGACATGTATGTTTATGACATCATTGACAGCATGAAAGCAAGAAATATTGTCAACATCGACAACTCACCAAATCTGAAGAAGTTGATTCAAAATGTAGAAAACAATGAAAAGATCAAAACCTACTTACAGACCAGAAAACCATCTGAAACATGAATAGTTTCTTCAGAAAAATCCACTTAATTTTGACTGTTATCTTAGCTTTCTTAAATCTAAGTCAATCATTTGTAGAGATTTGATGTTAGACACAATTAATTAAAGGAGTGTGAAGTAAAGTATTGATTTCATTCCAGCCCTTATGCAGTTATTAATGATAAACTCACCAGTGAGAAATCTATGGACTGTTTATTTAACGTCACTGGTATTTGGAATGGGGCAATATGCCACAGGTGGAACTTACATTGCCACCAGCTAGAAGTGGAACCTGCTATATTTTAGTACTTTTTGACCTGAGAATGAGGAAGAACGTTTTCTGCGATTTCACTCAGGGGGTGTGGTGTCAACACATCATTTGATGCTTCATGACATATTTTACAATATATTTACTTTAAGACGTATTTTAAAGCCAGACTAAGTTTAACCAATTTTATCGCTTAAATCCCTTTCATATATTAATGACTAAAAATTTACAAGTAACCAATGTGAAGGTCGACAAGCTATATTAAACAAACCATTATTTTTAATAATTGTTTAGTAACTCAAAAAAAATGTATTAAAACAACTCCATAAATATTTTTTACAGGCAAAAGAAATCATCATTGGTCCATAATTGGACTTACAAAAGTATTCTCTACCTAAAACTGATTGCACGGAATTCAATTTATCAATGAAAATATCCTCTGAATACATAAACCTTGAAGATTTTTCATACATAAACTTGTAGATAGAAGCTGAAACACCTAAATTAAAGTATTAGCAACTTTAAAAAAATCTCTATTTCAAACTTCAGCTATTCTGAATAAATCACTATCCAAACAGGTGACTAAATTAAACACTTCAACAAAACAGACACAACAGAAAATGCCAGTTTTACAAATACACATATATATTTTAATTTCTGAACATACAAAATCAAATTCAACAATCCATAAAAAAAATTCATGAGTAAACATTTTTAGTAGGTACGACTGAACACAAATGAACTCCAATGCTGCCAATTATATATATCCGTTACCCTAATACAAAACTCTGCATTCATCATCCAAGTCAACAAGTATCAGTTTATAAACCAAGTTAACTTTATCAATAATTTGTCTAGTGATTTATTAAAATGAGTTGTATCCGAGACAATATTACAATAGTGAGACATAAATATTAAAATACACTTAAATCACTTTTCTGTAACTGATATGGAAAAAAAATACTTCCATTATTGTAAAAAATAAATAAAAATAAAGTATCAAAAATGCAAATAAAAATCACATGACTTATTAAATAAGATGAGTGAATAATTTAAATTCAATAATTTATTTCATAAGATGAGTGAATAATTTATTACATCAGATTGTTAAAAGAATTTAAATTGAATGACTAATAGAGAATGGTGATAATTTCAAAATGTTAAACACAACCGTAAAGTTTGAAATAAAAAAAAAATTAGTAAAATAGAGATTTACAATTAATAAATAATTGGTGCATGTTAAAGAATTCAGTTATATTGACAAAACTTATTAATTTTATCTTCATCATGTAACAGTACACAAAGGAATATGATTTAAATCAAAACTTTAAATGTCTTGTAAAAATAAGTCAAATGGTAAGTTTGAGTTATACAAGCTTGTTAAGATTAATGCATACAGCTGTATACAAGGACTGTATCAAAAATGCTAAAGAAATTATATAATGAATAGATTACAAATTCATCTTCATTTATTACTATCCATTCTAAAAATTAAAACCCTACATTTCAACATGTATGAAAATTTAAGAAACTGCTCTTTTTTTTACAAATACAATTTTTAAAAATATTTAACAAGCCTTCAAAAATACCAAATGCTCTTTGATTAATTCAAATTTAAATTTAGAACTGAATTTTATTTTAAATTAAGACACAATCTAATTTTTTAAATAATAATCATTTGAGGATTTCTGAAAGTATAAACATTAAAACAAAATGTTATATTTTATGACTAAAGAATGGAATTTTTTCAACAACAGATTAAATAACAAAATATACTGGTCATAATGTCAGCACAACTATTTATGAGTGTCTTGATGTTTTATTTAAACACATTTTCTAATTAAACATTTGTGGTTCACAGTTGTAACAAAAATAAATAAAAAATTCAACAAATTGTCATATAAAAAAAATTCCTTACATCAAATTTTACATTGTTTTATACTTCACCGGGTCTTACAAGACAGCTTTATCAGAATTCATAATGCAACATACCATTATCATATCATTATATATTTTCACTTTCTATATTGATATGTTTCTTTGCCTGAATGCATTTTAATTTAAAACTTTGAGTATTTTGTTTCTGTATTTAAATTTGTTCACAGAAATTAATGAACAGGTTTAAAACTAAAAAAAAAAAAAGGGGGGGATCATGCTGCTGGACTACTGACCAGAAGGTCCAGGGTTTGACTACTGACCAGAAGGTCCAGGGTTTGACTACTGACCAGAAGGACCAGGGTTTGACTACTGACCAGAAGGTCCAGGGTTTGACTACTGACCAGAAGGTCCAGGGTTTGACTACTGACCAGAAGGTCCAGGGTTTGACTACTGACCAGAAGGTCCAGGTTTTGATCCTGAGAGACTCAAGGTTTTTTCAAGTGTAGGTGAAAGATTTACATGACTTAAATGGGTGCCTGACATTAACATTAGCCTTATACATTTGTGGTCATCACACATTCAGCTATGGAGATAAAATAAGAGCACCATAAAACTATCTAATAGGATATTGTTACTCTTCCTTGCAGCGACTTTACAACCTAATGCACTTGTATACTTATGATCAGTTAAAGTTTGAAACTGACGTAATCAGTTATATGACATTATAAATTGATTGATTCAACACTACATAATATCAGAGATTGATTGAATAACTGGTGTATAATATCAGACATTAATTTAAATCAATATTTACATGAGAAACTGATTCACTCAGTATATACATAGCTGTGAGCTAATGAAAATGGTTTGTAATATTTTAATACTAGATGATTTTTCCTAGACTGACTTCTTGGAACATATGATTCATTCAGGTTATTTTGTATAATTTCTGTAGACTTGTTATCACAAACTTCACTTATCTTATCAAAGAGTTCATCTCGGTTCAGCAAGCCACCAAATGTTATAGGCTATTTTAACAAAAAAGTTAGCATTAGTATAAAATAAAGAACTTAAATAAATCAACAAATATATTGACTACTATAATGAAAAAAAAAATATGACATAAAAATGTGTCTTAATTAAAACTCTAGGGAATTCTAAAAAACATTTTAGAAAAATATCTAAATAGAACTTTGGAACACAAAATTTCAGCCCCTATTTATTTCATTTAATAAAAATATAGGGAAAAGTAACTAGTTAGATCTGATTTGATTTGGGTTGCCAAAAAGTTTTCACTATTTTATCAAGAAGTATAGTGTGTATAATAACAACTTTATTATTTTTTAATGCAAATACAAAAACTGTACTTTTGCTGTATTTTAGAATCTATCAAGAGATTTCTGGATCTGTGGGTCACATTTATATTAAGCTTTCATTAACTTCTTTTTTATTTCTTTTCCTTTACAACTGATTTAAAGAATAAAGAACATTTTAAAACTTATCAGATGTAAAGTAAAGCAACATTGAGGGTCCAGTGATGATATATTATTCCAATCAGGACAACAGATAGCTTGAAAAGATAATAATTTTACTTTTCTACATCTGATCAAAGTATATTGTTTTTAATATTACAATTTTTAATGCCTAGTTTATGGGTTCATTGGGAAACTATTTTAAGAATAAGAAAGCAAACAGTTTTCACTAAAAACTATCATCAATAGTTTAACATTTTTCATTACATGAGCATACATATTTTCAAAATAATTATTGGGATAAAATCATGGAAAATTTTTTTAAAATTCAGTTTTGAATGCCTCAAATTATGATAAAGACCGCAAAGTAGGGCTCTAATGGATCACAACTAACATAGAATAAAGGCTGGGAGAAAGAACACAAGTTTAATGTGATGCTAGTAAGTTCAAAATCAGATACTAAGTGACAGACAAGCTAATTTATTTATAATTTCTATGCTTAACTAAAACGTTATTAGCAAATGTTCTTTTCATGTTACCCTGCAAAATTTCCTTAAAGTTTAATTTGAGACACACATATATTAAAAACACTAAATATATATATATGAATCTTAGACACACACATTAGAAACATAGACAAACAATTATTAAGCCTATAAACACAGTAAACAAATAGCATGCACATATATTAAACACAAATAATTAAAATATAAGATACTAAAGCGTGCTCAATAATAAATGTAATAAACTTTTAAGTATTATATAAATATGTCAACATTCTCTTTCAAGTCAAACTTCCACCTAGTTAATACTGCACCTAGTTATTACTGTTTCTACAATAGAGCTATCAATACTAATGAAACAGTTGCAACTTATAGTCAGCTGTAATTGACAGTGGTTTTAGTCTTTGTTTACCACTGACTTACATTTCTAACATAAAATTAAATAATAACTTTTGATCATTCAGTGTTTAAATATCCCACATGGTTATCATAGCACATGAGAAATGAAAACAATATTCTGGCAGTGAGCCCTTTGCTGTGAGCTCTAACACTTAAAACTAATTTTGAAAGAACAGAAAAATAATGACAGAATTTACTTAAAAATATGTGGCTATCCAGCACCATTCAGATTTTGTTTGAACTCAGTAACTTATAGATTGTAACAGTAACTTGTAGATTGTAACAGTAACTTGTAGATTGTTACAGTAACTTGTAGATTGTAACAGTAACTTGTAGATTGTAACAGTAACTTTAGATTGTAACAGTAAGTTGTAGATTGTAACAGTAACTTAAGATTGTAACAGTAACTTGTAGATTGTAAATGTTGGGAAAAAGAAAATTAAGTGGTAAAAACCCACTTGAGGAATTTAACTATTAAAATAAAATATTTGATAAGCAGATGTACAGTCAAACCTCACTTTGCGAGTAACTTGGTTTATGAGTGATTTGTAAAACAAGCAAAATGTTGGAAACATCATACAATTTAAGCAGTGTAAGAAATCAATCTGCAAAAGGATAATGTCATGTCATATTTCTACGATATTCTTACAAAGAAGACAATAGAATGTGTCACTGAATAGGTTCTATGTTAACACAAAAAAATTGTATGAAGAGCAAACAGAAAGCATCGATTCTGTTAGTGCAGTGAAAGACATACTATACAATGTTGAAACTTTATCACTTCATATTAAGGGCCTACACCAGACTTTTAAAAAAAATATCTTTTTTACATCTATAGTTATTTATTGTTTTGAAACAATAATCCCATTTTCTTCATGTCCGGAAAGTTTCAACATTTAAATGAAAGTAGAGAACACTTTATTTTGATACTAAAATAAAAATAATAGTAAGAGGGAATAGTTTTTTTTTTCTTATTTTCCGCCTTTTCTTAAAACTGCATTTTTTTTTTTTTTTACATTTTCACAATTCTAATCACTCAGGGCTCTGTTACTGCAAATATACAAAGCTAAAAATTGGCAGGTATATTTGTAAATATAAGCAACAATTTTATGTTTCTGCATTAAGATATGTAAAAAAAACTTGTAAAAATAAATATTTTTACATGATTTTTTTCCTACAAATTTAATAACTTTTTAAACATCTAAAATAGTTTAATAAGCAAAGCGTAATTTTATAGATATCTTAAAACTGAAATCAAATAAGAAAACAGATTTTAAAAAATTTTCTTGATTTCTTATGTTCAGAGGGTTTCTAATCTTTAGAAGTAAAAAAAAAATGTATTTACTACTGGTAATAAACAAGTGGGTGTAGACCCTTAAATGTATTTACTACTGGTACTAAACAAGTGGGTGTAGACCCTTAAATGTATTTACTACTGGTACTAAACAACTGTGTGGAGACCCTTAAATGCAAAAAAAAATTATTAAAATGTATTTATTACTAAGACTAATAGTGATTTTAGATTTCTGGAACTATTTTCCATTAATTCATATGTAGAAATGTGTTCATATGGAGAAATGTGTTCATATGGAGAAAAGTGTTCATATGGAGAAAAGTGTTCATATGGAAAAATGTGTTCTTATGGAGAAATATGTTCATAGGAGAAATGTGTTCATGGGAGAAATGTGTTCATGGGAGAAATGTGTTTTGATGTACCTGTGTTTTGGTGAATGAGTACCATTCTCAAAACAATTATGCTCATAAACTGAGATTTGACTGTATATGTAAATTTAAAAAGATGATGAAACTGAAATAAAACAACCAAATGACAATTACTTTTTTTTGTTCATGCTGATAACTAGTCAAGAATGGTTAAAACAACAAACAAACAAAAAATAATAATTCAAAATAAAGAAATATATATATATATATATTGCCTCCACTACAATCATACAAAGAAATATAACCAGCGAATACTGCCAATTTATTCTGTAGGAGATGGACATCTAGACCATGTTAGCCCTGCTTTCTTGCCTGCTGAGACTAAAGATTCATACACCTCATCTCTATTTATTATGGCTCCAAATATGTATGGCTGTAGAGTGAAGGTAAACAGCATCAAGTTCAATTAGTGAATATTAAAATAAGAATTACAGTTGGGGGTATCTAGTGTATTGTTTCATTTTATTAGTGAATATTAAAATAAAAATTACAGTGGAGAGTTTCACTTTTTATTAATCAATAATCAAAAAAATAATTTTGTTAATACCATGCTATTATAATGGAATGTGTTATTAATTGACCATAAAATAGGTTATAGATAACTAGGGATCGGATATTTATGTAAAAAAAAACTCAAGTGGAATGACTGAAAAAGTATTATTATAACAAAATTATTTTCAATAAATAACTTTTAAAAAAGCATTTTACAAACCAATGTAGATACATGTAACAAGATATCAGAAAATGTCCTTCTATTAACACAACATATTTGAGGAATCTAAAAAAATGATGAGATATTCTTCAGTAATCATGTAGGTGAAGATGGATTACATAGTCCTCATGTAGGTCATAAAGGTAAAGGGAAGAAATGGATTACATAGTCCTCATTAGTCATAAAGGTAAAGATGGATTACATAGTCCTCATTAGTCATAAAGGGTAAAGATGGATTACATAGTCCTCATTAGTCATAAAGGTAAAGATGGATTACATAGTCCTCAGTAGTCATAAAGGTAAAGATGGATTACATAGTCCTCAGTAGTCATAAAGGTAAAGATGGATTATGTAGTCCTCAGTAGTCATAAAGGTGAAGATGGATTATGTAGTCCTCAGTAGTCATAAAGGTGAAGATGGATTATGTATTCCTCAGTAGTCATAAAGGTGAAGATGGATTATGTATTCCTCAGTAGTCATAAAGGTAAAGATGGATTACTTATACCTCAGCAGTTATAAAGTTAAAGATGGATTACATAGTCCTCAGTAGGTAAAGATGGATTCCTTAAAAGAGTAAGTGACCATATAGTTGTGAGTGTGACTCTCTCAACACAGGTAACGAATTCCAGTCCCTAAGTCATAAATGGTACATCCAAGGTTGATACCTCCGACTCCCCTCCTTTTTCTTGGCCTAGACTCTGGCCACATGAAGTGGAACCAGATGTCTGGAGTAAAAGCACCCACCAACAAGAGAGTGATAACACTTTAAACTATTAGTTCATGGTATTAAACTACAAAATGTATCTCAAGGGTAATTATAATTTCTTTTATCCCACTATTAAAATAAAGAATAGCTAAATTAACCTGTGTATTTTTCAGATTTGTGTCAATGAACAAGAGAAGTATCCAATAAAATAGTAAATGTTAAAGAAAACAAAACTGACTAATAAAGGAAATAACTGTGATTACACAATCAATATATTTAAACTATCAATACACTTTTTACAAAATCATTCTAAAAAATTGATGAAATGTACCAAAATAATTTTTAATACTTTGGTATTTAATTTATGTCATACTAGAAAGAATTACAAGCAAAAAAAAAAATAAAAAAAAATGTTTTGATTCTGAAGTGTGTCAACGATAAAAAAAAACCTTTTCTAAATAAAATTAAATAAGAATTTGATAAAATTTGGAGAAATACAATTCTTTAAATAACTATAATTTAAAATTATAAAATTAAATATTTTTTTCATTATAAGTTATTGTGCCAAGTGTGATACTGCTTTAACCAAATATTTCTATGGAGAATGATATTAATCAGATCCATAAGATATTAATAGTTAATTATTGTTCATGCAGTCATCCAATAAACTCAACTAATAAGGGAATATAAATTATACTTGCCACAATCTCCTGTCAAAGTGGAAAAATGAAATGATTACTATAACTGTTTTCTTTCAAGCAAATAGAGAGAAATGTGTACAAGATGTTTGAGGTACTAACAACAATTCTCTCCTTTTTTATTGTTTAAAAAATTATTGAAAATGAATATTGTCATTATAGAATTTTTAGCTAGAATGATACAATGCTGGTGTAACAGAGACTGTAGGAGAGACAAAACAACAATCAGGGGATAAAATTTACTTTCAATATTCTGACAAGTTAAGCTATCTCAAAAACTTTCAGAATTCAATGATAAATTATAATAATACAAGTAATCTATTTATATGTAATCTCTAAATATTGTAAGATATTTTAGAAACTTTTTTCTTATGGTTTCATTTCTGAACAAAATTATGTTTATTAGTTTAAAAATTTTAAATATTGAACTAATATTGCAAACCAGATCCTAGGTTTGATTTGGTCATCACTGATAAAAAAAAAGTACTTAAATTAAATACATTTAAAAGTAAAGAAACATTTGGTTATCTCTTTCTTGAGAGCTCTCATTGATGTTTGGATATTTTTTTAAAATATTTTATGAACAAATAGTTTGTCGTTATACACCTGGCTGTGGTAAAATAATCTAAAAGTTAACCTGTCAAAATGTTCACAGTAAAAAGGTCACTTAAAATAAAACTATCACCGTCCAATTAGAGTGAAGTTATTCTTTCTACTTACTTTATCATTGCCGACCACTGCTATTTCTATGGCCATTCCTCCACCAGGCATCCATGAATAGGGCTTAGACTAAAAAACATTTGACAACAAAAATATTTCACTTTAAATTTCTTAATACTTTTAAAGTTAATGTTTGTATAGCAAGCACATGTTCTAGACTTAAACATTATTGCATTCAATTTAGGGATTTTTTTTTATCAGAACCAAAAACATTTTCCAAAATCATTAATTTAAGTTCGGCTTGGTCAATATTATATCATTTGTATTTTAATTATTTTTTGTTTCTGCAAAGAATATTTAAAAGTACCTTTTCTAAACGAATTATATCTGCTAAAGGAATAACAATATTTTTTGGTGAAGGCACTTTAGTTCTTTCAAAACACAAGAAACTGAGAAAGAGAAAAATGACTTTAATAATTAAAAACATACATTACCATATAAAAACAGAAATTATTATTTTTTAAATAAAAATAAAATAGAAAACAATGCAAATAAGTGATAAAAAGGAGAAAATATTTTAAATGTCTTAAATCTCAGAAAAGAGTTATATTAATTCAATCTATACACTGTTCAATACACTCAACTTTAAATACCTAACACATTCTTTCCTGGTCTTGTAGACCACAATAGATAACTTTCATTTTAAACTAAAATATTGTTGTGATAAGTCTGCAATAAAGCCCATGTCTATATGACAGTTGACAGAGGGACCAGAGTCTGTGAATCCAGTGAAACAAATGCAATGACAGTTGACACATAAACCAGAGCCTATGAATCCAGTGAAACAAATGCAATGACCATTGACACATAAACCAGAGTCTGTGAATCCAGTGAAACAAATGCAATGACAGTTGACACAGAAACCAGAGCCTATGAATCCAGTGGAAACAAATGCAATGACAGTTGACACATAAACCAGAGCCTATGAATCCAGTGAAACAAATGCAATGACCATAGAGTTGAGCCTATGTCCTTAAGGAGTAAAATACAACAAACATTAGTGACTCTAGATAAAACCATATTTTTCATTATAAACATATATATATATATATATATATATATATATATATATATATATATATATATATATATATATATACATGTATATATGTATGTATGTAAATATATGTATACATATGTATATGTGCTGATAATTATTCTGGTTATTGCATAAATGAATTAGTATTTAAGTATAAATTGGTATTTCTATACTTGTATAAGTTATTAGTAAATATTAAATAAATTTTTGAAATACCTATGTGTCAAATATAATCTTCCATTTTTAAATGCAGCAGTCAAAGACTTTTCCTTGTTTATTAAAGTACACCGTCGTCCACCATGCCAACCTAGAATATATTTCATTAGGCATGGAATTATTGTAATAAAAAAATACAATAATTAAAAATGGTAATTTAAAATATTAATGAAAAGATTCTGCAGTTTCTGTTTCACTTTTAACACAATACAGATGGGATGATAGCGCTCGACTGCCAATAGGAAAGTCCCGGGTTAAAGTGACCAGGTGAGTGTTGGGAATTTTGTTGGGTCCAAGTCAACCCAGCTGAAAATGGTTTTCTAACATTTGTTGGAGAATGTTAATAGCAGTGGCTGACGAATCTCTATTTCATCTGACTCTTATGATCTTACAGGATTATGAAGATAATCTTTTTGTTGTTTCAATAAATCATAGTCTTATGGTATCAATACTTCATTCAATTAACAAACACTATCATATCATGGAAATACAATTAACCAGCATGACTAATCTTACCTGTTAAAGGACATTCTGTTTCAGGTAAGGAAAATAGTTGACAGAATGACTTATCATCTATTGACACCTGTTCACTCTTTGCTTCTCCAATTAAATCTTTTTTCTCTTCATCTTGAGGCAGAATATACTGAACAAATTTCACACAAATTATATCCGAGGACTAATACATAAACACGAATAACAATAAATATCTTTTGATATGCAGGGAAATAATACAGACTAAAAAATTAAGTTACTTAAAAGCAGACTTGCGGAGCCGCCATATTTTTCTTCCGGCTACGGCTCCCACATATTTGATGGCTCCGGCTCGGCTCCCTATTAAGAAAGTATTACACGAGACAAAAATTTTTGTAATTGCGCCACGCAAACATGCTGCTGATAAAAAGTTATGCAAATTTTGTCGCATTCACCCCCATAGTCAGGACTTGAAAAATATACGCATTGTCGGTTTTACTAAAAACAAACCATTTCAGTGCATCCAGAATCATATCATTATTTTCGACCGACGTTTCACTAGTCACCATTTTCATTAGTAATAAAAAGTTATTTCAATGATCAAATTAGCAAATAGTAAAATGATACATTATTTAAAATATTTTAAAGACTTCAGTATTTATATTTATTATTTATTTATTTATTCGGACCCGGGAACCAATAAACTCCGATTTTTATTCGGACCCCGTCCCAATAAAGTCTGACTGTTATTCTACCCACAGCCTTATAAATTTATCTACTCTATTTCAGTTATTCTGTGTATAATAAAATTGTTAAATACAGAAAGTGACCATTTTGTTTTTAGTCTATTACAAATTCGCGGTCAAATAATATACAAAATGACGCGTTCTATTTGTCATCGTAGTAAAAATTTATTTTTAAATGATTGATACAATTATTATATGAAATAAAACTGTTTTAACTTTATATATAACAAAATAACTTGTCATTAAAAAAATTTCGGAGGATAAATAAGACATAAAACGAATACAAAACGATTCCCCATTAAAGATTTCATGTGGTGATGTGCATGCACGCTATCATTTAAATGCTTTTACTGTTGTGGCGTTCGTAAAACATGACAACATTTCAAATTGTAGGAGGTAAACAATCAAACAAATTTGGAATTTTAAAGCTAAAAAAAAAAATTCTGCTTTAAAATAAAAACGTTTGGGAGCCATGGAGCCACCAGATTTTTCGGCTCCGGCTCCAGCAAAAAGTGCAGCTCCATGGCTCCGGCAGCCTGCTTAAAAGTATATTTCATGTACAAAAAATTCTTTAGGGTCTTAAGTGCAGGGCCTTTGATACTCTTAGTTTTGCAAATGCATTCTGTTTTGTGCACATATATATGATGAGTTTTAAGCCAGACTTAACAAAGTAGTCAGACTAGCCAAATCTAAATCTTGGGTTAGGATAGTTTGACTTAAAACACTTCTTCCATTAATATATTTAAATATGTTAGGCATTTGGGTGTTGTGCTAGCGACACTACCCCTTATTATGCCCCCCCCCCATCCCCCAGAGTTGCGTCATCAACTCAGGGGAAGGTAACAAAGGGGTAGACAATGGGTCTGGCCGGCCAGAGATTAGCAAAGGTGTTAAACACCTCGTCTAGACTATGTGCCGACCAGGCAGACTAAATGACACTATCTGGGAAAAGATCTAAGAGAAGGGAATTGGTACACTTATCAGATTCAAGCTGGAGAGGGGTGTGCACTAGGGTGGAGTGAAAATGACGGAAATTTTTTTTTTTACTTGGTAGACTTTGGATAGTTATCAAAACCTGTTCTGTGGTCCAATAAACTACTCAGTAAAAAAAATTAATTTAAGTGATGTCTTGAGGTTCCGCAACCAACTTCAAAATCTAACCATTTATAAGATACCGATAACGTATTTTCTATCTGGTGTTCTTTTCATTACAAGGCATTGGCAAGTTTTTTTTCTTCTTCTTTAAAGCAAAAGATCATTATTAGTTCGCTTTTCTACGCCTTCACACACAGTACTTCCTGTTTAGAGTAAATACACAGTGTTTATTGCATACATAATATTGCAAAACATTTTATTCTTGAATAATCGCGTTATGTAGCACTGTTAATGTTAAGCAATTAGTCCATTACGATACTTCGTTTATAAGAGGTAAGGATTTTCTGGTCCAATCGGAAAGTCACTGGTGAATTGTGAGAAACTTCCCGTCGTTGACTACATACCAATAAACTGTGTTCTACCGTAGTTTGAAATCCGCCGACTTAAGTACAGATCAGAAATACCTGTTTGACTTGTGTACTGCTGTAAGTGTTGGCGTTTGTCCTGTCGACAATTCACTTCGCAATCCTGGTATTAACAACCATTCAAGGTGGTTAACAACAGCCAATCGTATACTACGATACTGAAATCACGCCACCTTACAGACGAGCTGAAGAAAGTTGTTGACCCGGTAATTCAACGCAACGCATTCTTCAGTCATCCAGAAAACATGCTGCTTGCGATGCTTACTGACGAAAGATCAGATATACACGATTTTGCTCTGCAACGCATAATGAAATCCAGAAAGCAGAAACGCACGAGTTCAAATAGATCTTTCTGTGTGCTAGTAATCAACTTTGAGGCTATTAGCTACATAGACATGATCGATTGGCAGAAAACTCTGATCACAGAGCCTCCGATCGTAATGGACATTTATGAGATACTTTGTTAACCATGATCGGGGAAGAAGATACACCAAGACTGGATTTCGCCCGCTATCCTTGTCACACCCAGTCAGTAGAGAGACATATCAAGTTAGTTACAGAAGCTTCCAAAGTAGGTGTTGTCCAGAAAAATGGGACTGATTCGTAAAAGCCTGCTTGGAATCGAGATCGAAAATGCTAAAACTGGACACCAAAGCCCAACACCATTTGTAGCTATAAAAACATGTTAGACAGTTTGAATGTTTTTTCCCTTCAATTATATGGTTCTTTTTACTTGTAATGTCTGTATAGACTATTAAAAAGGTAAACCACAACATGAATATTTTGTATATATAATGTTGGTTTTTTAAATATTATTGCTTTTTTATTGAAATATACCTATATATAAATAAACTGTGGGACCTCAAGATATGTTTAAATTGTCTAATTGTTTGCCACAACTGCATGCGTTGGCATATTTTTATAGCTATACAACCAAGATATTCAGAAATTATTTTTTTCACTCCACCCTAGTGTACACTCTGCTCCTTATCACCCCACCATGCATGCTGGTCACTGACCCACGTGATAGGTGTGGCCTATGGTGGTCGCTGACCATTGATCAGTGAATTGGAAGTCTGCGCGCGCATGAAACGTGGGATGGAAGCCATGCATGTCGCTGAGATTTCAGTTTGGTGGAGGAGAGTGAGTGTAAGAGTTGAGCTCTGACAGCGAGCCAGTCAGGTCGACTTGAGCCTGGGTTTGGGACACAGGACAGAAGCTAGATGGCTCATCCATCGACTCGCTCCATCCTGAGTTCTTTTTAGAAACTACCAGCCACTGGCAGAGACCAAACACATCTGGTTAAAATATAAATATTCGCCCACACTCAGTAGGTTATCATACACCTAAGACATCACAGATCGCCCATGATCTTGACACTAATCTACTTAAAAACTTCATATATAAATGTGATGTTTAATAGCAGTTTAATTATGCCCAATTAGAGCAATTATTTTTATTTAAATTAATTGTTTTTTTTTAAATATAGCGATGATCAATTTGTCTGAAAGAAATTGTGTCTTCTTGTTCATCATTGGCACCAACTTTGCATTAATACTTTGAAAATATACATTCCTAATGGCAATATAACTTGTTTTACTTGATTAAATAAATACATAGGTTATTCTTCTGCGGTTTTGAAAAAAAAAATTTCATAAAATCAAACAAAATTAGAAAACACTATTGAAAGCTACTGACATTCAGAGTACCACAGAAGTGATTCAACTCTGTAATTAAAAGTTAGTGTTTAAGGATAAAAAGAAAATCAGGATTTTGTGAAACACAATTAGATGACAAGATTTCATTATAGTTATTTTTCAGGGTGTGTTTCAGGATGCAGTTATAATGATTAATATCAATAAATGGATTTTTTAAATCAATAAAGGTTTTTTTTTTCCAAACAAACATAATTCCGACTTCTGGGACACAGTTTGTCTGATGAAAGAAAATGTCTTACTTTATCTATTTCTGCTTTTATATATTTTTTTTCAAACTCCAGATCAGTTGGCAGTTCCTCCCATAAACGGTAAGTTGAATCATATTTTCTTCTTACACGTGGAAATCGATTGTAGATATAATCAATAATAAAAAATTTTATGCCCAGCCCAAGACCTGTGGAATCAGAGATAAAAATTTCCTTTCATCTAGTAATACTAATCTTTTTTCATTGATGCCAACTACAAAACTTAATTAACAGGTACAAAACAAATTATAATTAGTCATACCAGCATAGAAGAAAAAGTAATTAGTTGGTAGTAGACAAGATGTTACAAATGCAGCAAATGTTGCTAACAAAAGCTGTTGACTTGCTCCAGGATGCCGCCAAGTAAGTAAACTAGAATAATGTATTTAATATTAAGTAAAAACGCTTAAACGCTACTCTAGTGTAAGATTTATTTTATGATCAACTGATAACCAGAAACTCACCTTTTTATTTTCTCTAAACCATCAGCCACTTCTCCCAGTATATTCTGCACATTTCTAGCAACTTGCATGACAATGTTAAACTTATCAGAAACACTCAAATCTTTTTCTTCTGTATCCTGTCAGAAATAAAACAATTCTTCAACATAAATATCAGAAATTTAAGTACAGAGTACTTATGATATCTTATTACTGAGTACAATATGTAAGCAGTGATCTTAAAATGAGGACAATATGTATATCTGATGATTGAAGACAATTGTATATCTCATAACTTCACATACATGTCGGGCAAGTAAAGGACATTCTTAGTTTCATTTTTAGATTTGTCTGTACATTTTCACACCATCAATTTTACTGCCTCAAAAAAAACACAACCAGACAAACTGTTTACATTTTTATTTCTTCCATTATCAGATTACAGAACATGACAGACATTTTAAAATTGAGCCCTGGGATTCTGTTTATAAAAAATGAAAATAATATTTTACCTTCCGATTCTTTTAATTATAACACACAATAACAACAAACATAAATATGACACATACAAAGAATGCATCTCTATATCAGTGGTTCTCACAATAACAACAAACATAAATATGACACATACAAAGAATGCATCTCTATATCAGTGGTTCTCACAATAACAACAAACATAAATGACACATACAAAGAATGCATCTCTATATCAGTGGTTCTCACAATAAACAAACATAAATATGACACACACAAAGAATGCATCTCTATATCAGTGATTCTCACAATAACAACAAACATAAATATGACACACACAAAGAATGCATCTCTATATCAGTGGTTCTCACAATAACAACAAACATAAATATGACACACACAAAGAATGCACCTCTATATCAGTGGTTCTCAAAGTGTGGGTACCAAGTTCATTTGAAGTGCAACAAATTTTTATTTTTGTTTTGTCTTTGCTTTAATCATGTTATTTTCTAATAATTTAAATCTGAAATGAATATTAATCACTAATTTTAACTCATTAACTTTGCTTTTGGTAATCATACATATATTTCATTAGTAAACATATCTGCAAGAGGATGATAGAATGCAAGTTTCCATCTATTCCTTTAGTACTAAAAGGAGGACTTAAACAATGTTAAGACTTTGTTGTAGATGCTGAAATATTCTACTCATAGTTGGGCTGTTATTGTAGATTTTAAGATGGTAATGTTCCTTATGGGTTTACAGGGAGATAACACAAATATCCCTGCTAACTTTGGCTATGGGAGAGCAGAGAGCAACACACATTACCACCAGAGGGACTGGCCACCACATATTGTGTTTTCTTTAGGAAAAAGTAATGTAAAATGACATCTGCTGGGGGGGGGGGGGGGGCACAAGTTACTGATGCCACTTCTCCATATAAATTTGTGAAACTCAAGAAACAGTTTGTTGCGGGTCTAGAAAAAGAGTCTCTAGCTTTCAAATACCTTGAAAATATCTTTTCCAATTATGCGAGGCTAAGATCAATGCTGGCATTTTTTTGGTCCTGAGATAAAGATGGTGATAGATACTGTAGTTTCCTCAGTTACAGAGAAAGAGTTTCCCAAAAGCAACACATTGTTCCCAAACTTTATTTAATTGTATCAATGCCTTAGCCTAGTCCTCTTGAACCTGCTCATATCGACGCATCTACTGTTCATTGTCTAGCATTTCTTTTCTTTGCTAAAGTTAACAGGTTCTCTCTCACCTGCACCATATCCAATTATGTTAAACTGTCCCGAAACTTGAATAAAAATTTATTTACACCCTCACCTACTTTCCCTGTTCTGACACATAATATCCACTGTTAGTAAATAACATTTGATGGACCAGGAGTAAAACTGTCATACACTGTGAAAGTTTGAGAATCACTGCACTATATAAAATAATCTTATTAAACTATGACATGTTATAAGAATATACTTTTTTGACTGGAAAACTTAACTATTTCAAAATTATATCAGTGCTACTAGAATGTATCAACTAAATCAAACTTACCTACACAGATATTAGTATAACTTATGTAGTATCTATGAAATCAAACTTACCTACACAGATATTAGTATAACTTATGTAGTATCTATGAAAATAAACTTACCTACACAAGATATTAGTATAACTTATGTAGTATCTATGAAAATAAACTTACCTACACAAGATATTAGTATAACTTATGTAGTATCTATGAAACTTACCTTTGTTTCCTCCACAGAGTCAAAGAAATTGAAATTTATGTTCCAGCCTCTGTGGAGATGTAATAATGATTTCAAGATTCACATGAATGTATGTTATTTTATTTCTCAAAGGATACTTCTACTAAGGCTACTTCTATTTAAGTGTCAAACCTAGATTTAATTTGAGCATTGATCAAATTATGTGAATATTTAAAATATCTCAATAATAGATTTTGTACTAAAAAAGAAGAAAAATAACAGCAACAAACAAAGATTTCTGGGGGAAATAAAAGAACACAGAGTGATGGGAACAATCCTAATAGAGGTGACATGGCAACAATGTAGCATAAATGTCAAAATGTTAACACTAAGGAAGGCACCAAAAATAAATACAAGAAAAATGTCCATAACTCAATGTTTGGTTTATAATATCAAAACATGCTGAGTAAAGATAAAAAATTGTGGGGAGGGAGATCTGCACATCTGTCTGTAAAAAATGTGAGTTATTTTTTTCAAATTTTGAGTCTAAAATTTATTAGATTTTATGTTCAACTTCAAGAAAGAAGCAAATTTTGTGATAATCTTAAACTTTTATTTCTCTACTTTACATTTTCAGAAACACCAGATCCCTTAAAAAATATGTAAATTGACTTTGCAAGGCTATTTACAAAAATATATATTAGTGTTTTTTAACAAAATGGCCATCTAAAGCTCCCCCCCCCCATATTTTTATATATTTTTTTAAGCAAACTGGCATATCTTTTGATCTAATATATGTATTAAAATAAAGTTATATTTTTAAGCAGTTCTTGATTTAGCTTTTTGTGCATAACCTAAAGAATTTTTGTCTTAGTTAATAAATTTAGGTTTAATGTAAAGTTTTAGAAATAGTGGAACTATGCTGACACCTGGGATTTTTTTCAAGTCATGGTGAAAATTACTAGTTCACTCAACTTAATGACATTAATTGAGGAAGTGTGGCCCTATTACTAGTCACCTAAATCTGTTGAGGTGCCTCAATAATAACTGCAAACTCTGCTATTGTAGGGACAAAAGAAAGGCACTATAAAACTCTCATTAATGATGTTGAGAAACAAAATTATACTATGTAACAAATTTTTACTTTTTTTTTTTACTCCTGGGTTCAAAGTGTGTTTCCCTAAATTGTTATGCCTACAACAAACAGAAAAGATCTATTGTTCCATTAAAAACTTTGTTTCTGTGATCAGGATAATGATATTTTGAAATTTGTGTTTTCTTTCAAGTTCTTTATTCATTTTCTATTATAGTAACTATTTAGTAGTCTTCTAGAATATTCTTGAACTGCTAGAATTGCCTGTTTTCAAAAAAATTCTTGATTCTTTCTCAATACTAAATAGTCTTCTAGAAACTTTAAGAACTTTCTAGAACTGTCCAATTTTAGTCCTAGAAGTATAAAAGCACAGGAGACTCAAACCAACATTTTGGTTTATGTTATTGCTGAGTAAGAGAATATCAAATCGTAGTTTAAAAGAAATTATTGATTTAGACAGCATCAAGAGGTTGTTTGCACCCAGCAGAAGAAATTTGCTACCTGTGTAGACAATTTATAAAGAAAAGAGCCAGAAAGTAATTCCTGAAAGCATGTTGTAGGATGTGCATACTTCAGCACACCTGTCTGGGATTAAAACAAGTCACAGGCACCTCATTTCACATGAGTATATTGCAATAAAACTCTTGAAGTTTAGGTAAACATTTGCTTCTCGCTTTGCAGTGCTTTATAGTGTAGAATTTCAATGATTTAGATCTTGTACAGTTGCTATTGACAAAATTTTCACATATATTAATGTATTATAGTTAAATATGTTTACTTCTGCGTGGTGGATCCTACCAAACATCGCACTGGCAAGAATGCACCTCATATCGTTTTTCAGAAATTCCTTCTTCCTTAGAGACCTTGGTTTTACCTAGTCCAATGCTGAGCTTATGACATCCAGGCTCAAGCAGTGGAACTTGTTGGATAAATGAGTGCAAGTCACTGATCAGAGAAAGCGTCACCAAACATTTTTCAACTTCTTCAGTCGGCAGGATGGGCTGTGCTTGTGCAACAAAGTGACAGGTCTATTCAAGGCTATAGGTATCACATGTAACCCGATAAATGGACAGGTCATCCCAAAGCCTCAACGCTGTGCTGCTTCACAACGGAAACAACTACCCATCTCTCTATACGGCTCACTCTGTGCATCTCAAAGAGGACTACACCAGTGTAAAGATGTTGCAGAGTACCCTGTAGTAAGACAACTATGGATAGGAGGTCATCAGAGACTTCAAAATGGTGTCATTCCTGATGGGCCTTCGAGGTGGTTTCACAAAATGTAATATTTACTGGACTTTGAACGTCATTAACAAAGACAGTATAACGAAAACATGATGGGGAACTACATTTGGGTGTTTCTTTGAGAAAGAGATTTGAAGTACACTCGCAAATCTAGAAAACCTAATCATTTCTGAACCTTTAAAGTGATTTTCGACTGTGCTGAATGTAGTCGTTTTTCAATAGTTTTTAAGACATAAGCAGTTGAAATATAACACTTAGAAGCCACGAACAAAAATTGTGTTACATCGTGTTGTTTATACTGACCTATATCTGAGAAAATTGATAAAAAGTCTAAATGAGAAACAGAACAGTACCACAGGAAAAAACCAGCCTTGCCATACAGAATACATGTATACCTGAAAAAGGAAACATTTTTTTCTGTTAAGATCCAATCAACAAAATGTTAAGACAGTTATTTTATTATCAACTAAAGAATTAAAAGGTAAATTTGAACTTGAATTTATTAGGCAAAAAAAAAATTAATTTGATGTTTGTATAGTTCTATTACAAGTTTAAATTAAAAACATGATGATTTAGTATAATTCATTACCTCATACAAATATTTATATAATTTATCATTAACTCATACAAATATTTATATAATTTATCATTATATCATACAAATATTTATGTAATTTATCATTATATCATATAAATATTTATATAAATTATCATTAATAAAAATATAAGTGTGGTTGCCCATCTAGATACATTTAAAATCCACTAATGTAAAGATATGTTTAGTTCAGTATATTTAATTGAATAAATCATAAATGAAAAATAACAGTGATTTAAACAGTTAACTTAAAAAAAAAAATTAACTTTTAAAAGTACAGAAACTGCTAAGAAGAAAGCACATATATAAGAAAAAGAATTTTCAGCTAAATATTTCCACTTAAGTTAAAGTCTTAAAAAACATTCTTTCAAAGTAAAAGTTTATTTTTAAAACTGAGAAATATAAAACAGATAACTAACCACAAAGACTATAAGAGTATATGGTGGTGCCTTCCAAGCCTTTAGATCGTAAACTCCTTTCAATGTATTTAAGTAAGGTTTAGCTTCTGTACCTAGATATATAAAAAAGAAACCTTTCATATTCTATAGTAATTTCTGTTAAATTCATAAAGAAAAACAGGTCTTCATAATCAAATATTATTTTCAAATAATTGCTTGATGAATTTACTGTCAAATGAGACATATAACATCTTATTGGCCAAGCTTAAGAACGAGTTATTGAGGGCTCTGGGGTTAATGAAGAAGAAGATCTCGTTTGGATCTCGTTTACAACAATGGAATTTGTTACAAAATGGAACAACAATTGCAAATTTTCGTGATAGGCATGTAAAACTTGCTAAATTTTATGAAAAGAATATCAGTAAATGTTACTGTACTGACATTAACGGTTTAATGAAAGAACTGGACTGTGAGTATATTTCAGGAGACTGGCGTCTTTTTATAGACTCAAGTAAAGTTAGTCTTAAAGCAGTTCTCCAACACAATGGGAATGATCATGTAGACATACCTGGCAGATACAATGTACATCATTAGTCTCTTATTGATTCTACCAAAAAACTGCTTCACCCTCTTCACATAAAGCTTGGACTGTTCAAAAATATTGTGAAGGTTCTGGACAAGGATTCTGGTGGCTTTGCGTATCTTCAAGAGAAGTTCAAGACCACTATTACACAAGCAAAGATACATGCGGGCGTATTCACCGGACCTCAAATTCGTTAAGTCATTTGTGATCCCACCTTTAAGACATAGCTGCAGCCTGCTCAGTTGGCAGCCTGGGATGCATTTATGGCTGTGGTTTCTACCTTTTTGGGAAACTACAGGTCTGAGAACTATGCAGAGTTGGATGAGAGACTACTAACAAAATACTAGGATATGGGACGCAGAATGTCCTTCAAAAATTCAATTTCTGCACTCCCATCTCAGTTTCTTCCCAACCAATCTAGGTGCGGTCAGCGACGAACAGGTGAACATTTCCACCAAGAAATAGTAGCAATGGAAAACAGATATCAAAGGAGGTATGACAGCAGGATGATGGGCGATTTCTGTTGGTTTTCACAGCGAGAGTGTGACATTGATTACAAAAGAAAAGCAACATTGTCTAATTATTTCTGACTTCAAAATGCATTGTATTAGGATGACCTGAGGTATTTGTACAAATAATACTGTATAGTTGCTTCTTCTGTTCTATTTCCATATAAACTGTAGTTATTGTATTGAAATGTAAAAGCATTGACATTATATTTCTAATGACCATAAAGTGTTATGATGGTAAATCAAGATGTTAACATAACTTTAAAACCTGACGTGATACACAATTTTCAATGACATATTTGGAATCAGCAGGTCAAAATGGTCTTAGTAGACTTAATAAATCAAAGGTAGCAAAAATGTTGTTCCCTAGTGTAATCAAATGCTTTATATTTATGAAGTTTAAATAGATGTATAAAGCTCTGTTTTTTATATACCTATATATATATATATTTCCTTCTTAATTATAATTTCTCTGATATTTAAAAAAAAACTTATATACATGTATTTATGAATCTTACCAAATCTTTTAACATTTTCTTTTAACCTGAGAAAAAAAAATATTGCCATATTTATAAATTTATGACAATAGAACACAACATACAAAGGTTTGTTAATATTATTGGTGGAATGATTTACCAGGGGTGACACTAGATAATGATGATAACCACATTTCAGATCTGAAATAGTTTAAGAATCTTTGGTTTAAGTTTAATTCTAACTTTATCTACAGTTTAATGTGCAGTTCTACACCAATGAGCATTTTACTATGTCATGCTGCTTATATATTATTTAACCCTTAAATGCTTGAAAGCCTGGCAACTATCTCTTTGATACCCCCACAGATACTATAAATCAACTATTGAGCTACAATATAACTGAAGAGCTCATTGGGCTGAAATGCAGGAAGCTACTTTTATTGCTACCATTTAAAACCTTAAAGGTAAACCCCCATCAATCAGAAATTCTGTAATCTAAACCTCACAAAATATGGATATATTTCGTTGCATTGACATACTGATCAAAATATTCAGACAAGTTGGGATTTATGTTGAAGAACATTGCACTTTCCACTACTAACAGAGTTTTTTTCTCCCAGGTGTAGTTTTTAATACAAACTGGAATGGCTGCTAAGAAACATAAATTCAAATAGAATTTACATTAATATATAAGAATATCATTCACAGAAAAACAAATACAGAATTAGTGAGGTTCCTAGATAACTAAATTTCAATTTGTTGAGGGCTTACCTTAAATTTATACCATGGTTAACAAACCAAAATGGCTGCATAGAAACATCAACTCAAATTTTTACCATTTCAAAATTAATGCATATTTGTATCTAAACAATACTTTAGACATATATTTTAAAGGGAAAATTGAGCTGCATCGAGCAGTGGATGAAAGCTAATAGTAAAAGAAACCTTTACTCTACAAATCGCACTTTTATGTTCTTTTTTATGTCCCACTATGTTAGTCAATTGAAAAAAATTTTGATATGCAAATGAAAAAGAAACCCATAATGGTGTAGCACTATTTATAGACTACCAATTAAAAGTAAATGATTAATGCACTCTCCAGTTATATTAGACCTCAGTGTAATCAACCCATTAAGGTGTCTATTCCTTTTTTGTTTATAAATTGGTATGAAACTTAATTTCTGACACCATTCACCTGGTCAGATTGCCCTGCCACAAAGACACACCAAACATTTCATCAGAATGATTTTTAGACACAATTCTTCTTAAGGTATGGATCCACCAAGACGAAATTCCGGTATCTAAGGGCATTGCGAATTCCGTCTCTGTTTCGCTGCAATGATATTCTAATGAGAACATGTACACCGGTCAGAAATTCCGCAGCGGAACAGCGAAAGTTTTCAGTTTCGCTGCTTGGAGAGTTTTTTCCAGAGAGCTACATTTTCCGTCATGATAAACAAACAAAATGGCTGCTTAGAAACGTCGATTCGAATAGAAAAAATGATTCACATTAGTGAATATTCATTAAAAACAACAACAACGAAGTGAATTTTGACAGAAAAACATGAATTACTATAAGTTTTGGCCGACAACAGTCTTTGTATATGAATTTCTGAAAGGAAAATATACATCATCTATCTACATATTCTACAAATGAAATTTCTTTCGATCGAAGCGCTGTCTGAAAACATAAATGCTATTAAATAAATGTTCGGCTGATCATGAAAACGAAAAAAAAAAAAATGAACGGCTACAGATCGAATAAAAAGTTAAAAAAAAAAAACAACAGTTTTCCATTTCCAGCTAGACAATTTATTTGTAATAAGAACAAAAAGCACATGGGATGCAGTATTTCTGCTTTTCAAAGTATCGTTTTTTTTCACTAGCACGAAAAAGTGCGAAGTAATCATTAAAAAATCTTGTTTCCGGTGAGTTGTTTCGGCGCTCACCGTTTCGTCCCGGTGTATCTACAAGAGTTTCGCTAAGTTGAAACTTCCGCGCGGAACCTTCCGCGCGAAAGGGTTTCGTATTGGTGGATCCAAAACTTTAAACCCAAAAGTCTAACTCAGAAAAATGACTTTCTCTGCATGAATAACACTGAGAACTAGGTGTAATTTTCACTTGAAAAATGGAGAAAAACATTTACAATTTTTACATTCTGAAAATATTATATAAGTAACAAAATATGTTAAGGTAAACTTTTTAGTTAGTAACTAAACAAATTAGTTAAACTACTGTTAACTACTTTTTTTTAATCTAAGTTAATCATTTCTTGTAATTGAAAAAAAAAGTTAAACTAATAGTTAGCTTTTCAGTTAACTTTTCGCCATCACTGGTCCTTAGTCATTAATTAAAATAAAATTCCCAATAGCAACAGAATTTCAGAACACAGCATATTCACATTCAATGTTATTATATATAAGTTCAGTTTACATAGAACTCTACAAAACCTTTGCAATATTTTTGTAGACTACTTGTTTATTAAAAACAGTTCAACTTTGAGATTATGCCATTATGAATAAGTAATTAAATGTGATTATATATTCTACATCATGAAAGAAATTGAGAAACTTACAAGTTGTAAACAAATTTTATTTATTTTATAAACTAAAAGATATTTAATTTAAAGAAAAAAATTAGTTAAATTTGTTGTCTTTACATGCAAATGAAAAAAAAAATCAAAAACGTAATTTGCTAAAAACTGTCTAAAATCTTCAGACTAAGGTTACACCTTACATTTATTAAAGAACATTTAGTGCATATTTACCTCATTTTTACTGAGTACTAAACTAAATATTTACATTTAGACATTTTATTTTAATTGTTCAATGTTTTATATTAGATTGACTTTGAAAAAAGATTAAAGTACATAATACATGTATAAGATGAGCGGTGCTGCTAGTTTCAGAGATGTTCAATAAAGAGTTATTATTATGACTGTTGTCATATTACAATTTAAAAAATGAAATATAAAAAAAAAAAAAACCAAAATGAAATCTATTTGCTGATATTCAATGAATTAAACTTTTTGTATTGTGCATTAAGCACCTCAGGAACTATTTAAAAAAATGTAAACTTGTTCTGAATCAAATAGAAAGAAAGGAGTATTTAAAATAGAAGATTATATTATACTTACGCCTTAACAGAGAGTGGATCGCCTTCAGGATCTTTTGATGAAATATCCTCAGGCTCTTCAGTAAAATCATCAAGAAAGTTATACATAACCTTTATAAAGTATTCAAAGGCTACTTCATAAAACCTTTTGTTCGGCTTCTCATCCTGTGAAAGACCATCTATTAAGAAAGATGAAAACTAACAATTGTTTTATTCATTCTTATCATCAAGATTAATGATTACTTTTGTGCAAAATAAAAATTATAGTTGAACCTTGTTTATCCCAAGTTAATCAGTAACAAGGAAAGATAATTTATGAATCAAATATTTTCATAGAGCACAGAGAGCCTATTTACTTCCTTCTAAATATAGTTATTATATTTTTAGTGCCTTCTTAACATAAAATAACTATTTTTAGTCACAATTACAATTGTGTTGTCCTACAGATAAAACAAAATAAGAGAAATTAATAAATGGACAAATTAGATGTTACAAAAGCCATTTCATTATACATAGCCCAACTGTGAAACTGTGCAGCCACAAAAGTATTACAAAAAAAAAGTTCTAAAAGTTGCAGCAATCAAATAAAAAATTATTCTTACCCAAGACATCTGCTGGCAGTTGAGTTTTGTTTTTCGCTGCTAAGTCAATTTGATTTCTGTTAGTTTTTGGTATCCTGGAAGAAGTAATTTGGTTTTGATAAATTCTGATTAAGTTTTGTCTTGACAATATTAAAAAAAGCAGATGTACAACATATTGTGTGTAAAATATTCTTAAGTTAGGATATGTCTAGATGTTAAAAATTGCTCAGGATATGATGACAAGGAAATTTATCTTTGCAAAAGCAATCACAGTATCACAAATCTAATATTTTATGGTTTTGCATAACTTGCTAAAATGCAAAAAAAAAATGTATACGGTTAAAAATAATTTCTAAGAAAAATTTGAGAAATAAAAAAAAAAAAATTAAATCTTTATTATATTGCAATTTAAATAACACTTTAAAAAAGGATGAGGAAATGATAAAAGCTTTTCTATTTGGATATGTTAGATATGGGGTAACCAATTGTTTTTACAGCACACCTGGAAGGACCAATGCTGGCCGCAAATAAAATGTGTTGAATACTTCCAAGCCAGAATGCTGGATCGATCCGGCCCACTGACATTAGTTTAGTGAAGCCTATGTTACATAAATCTTCACTACATTAAGATAAGTTAGATAAATATTCATAACATTCATTCTCTCATTCGCCCTTTTGACAATGAACACATATTTGAATTGCCATATCATGTTAACAAGCCATTAGAGCATTTAAGTCTTATTATAAGTAAGTTTGTCATGATTGGCAAAATAATGGAATATTCATGCCTTTTCTTTAAAGCTTGTTCCAATTTTTTTTGCAGTAATTCACACTGTCTCTGCTCATTGGCCAATTCACTTTTAAGTCTTTCAATTTCTGTTCGAGTTTTGCTGGCATTTAATTCACTCTCTAAAAAAATTGAAAATCAAAGTGATATTAACATCAACTAATATTTACTATATATGTATGTTATTCAAGAAAAATGTTTAATCATAACTAAAGTAAACAATTTACACAGATTAAAATATAAGTTTTACTGAGCGTTTGGTTTTCTATCATGACTATCATCAGTTGCTCTTGCAGCTGGTTTAGCTGTTCTTCAAAAACTTTTTTTTCCTCAGGATTGGCCCAAGTAACAGCTGACAGAAACTCCTCACTTGGGAATGGTCCAAACACCTGAGCTTCATCAGTAGATGATCTTTCTATAAGAGCTTCATTTTTGGACTCATCTGACACATCAATAACTTCAAAAATCTCCTGATAAATGGATATAAGAAAACTGATTTCTTTCTCACATTTATTTTGACATAATTTGATTGTTGCAAAACAATTGGTCGCTAAATATATTTTAAAAAAATATTTTATTAATTGTTTCATCAAAACCATTTAATATGCATAATGCTAATTAGTATAAAAGAAATATCTTTTTAGCATACATCTTCTACTGAAACTCCAGGGGCTTGACCACTTTTTGATTCTTTTCGATGATCTTCTCTGTTGAAACGCTGTCTTAAATTCTTTAACGAGCTCATTTTTTACCACCAAATGATGTCAGTTCTTTCAAAAAGTTTTTTTAAATTTACAGTAGACTCTCAACTATCCAGCCCATGGCTATCTTCCATCTGTACTATCCGACTTAGTTTTTAAGAAAAATTAATGCTGCAATTATTTGAAATCAAAAGCATATTATCTACTTTTCCTAAATGTACACGTTTTTTTTCCTACTTTTAAAAGTATTTTTAAATTTGTATAATATTTATATTTTTGGACTAGCTTTATTTGTAATTAATTTTAAAAACTCCAATGAGAAACACTTGTTTAAAAATGTGCCTGTTCTAACAATCAGAAAATATGTATCGAGAGGGATTTTGCATTAAAAGAATGTGTCAAAATGTGGAAATATACAGAATTCCACCACCTTTGTGTTATTCTGCATGACTTTCCCCTACATTAGGACAGTTGAAAGTCTAGTGTAAAAGCAGTTCTATACAATGTTTATTTACAAATCAATATTTATGTATATTTACAAATAAGAAATATATATAAACGAATTGATTACTTTTAATATATTCTTTCTTTTTTTGTTGTCTTCCACAGCAGCTTTATTGGCGGCACAGGGTGGCAAGATGATTGTGCCTGCTACATTTGCAGGCATGGCAGAATAAAAGGATTTTGGCACTTACCCAGACTGACCAGACCAGAAGGGTGTATGTACTGATCGGCAGAATGGCAAGGCAAGGGTTTTCCCTGCCACCATGGACAGAAGGGGAGGGTGTACTGTGCCTAGCCCCACCAGACATGGCAGACAGCACAAGTATGCTTGAGTGTGATAGTGTTATGTGATGACCACATCTGTCAACACTGCCAGCTGCGAGTACTAGGGTCTTGACTGAACCTCATTTACTATGGTACTGCTTCTGTTGCAGGTCAAGAGACATTAATGATCTTACCCCTGACAGATTATGATGTATCTCTCCTAGAACATGTAATGCATTACCAACTATATAATTTGGGAAATGCATTTTGATTGACAAACAATAATAATGAATGTGGGTTTGTTAGTTTGTGGTGATGGATGCAGAAATTCAGAACTCCCATTCTTGAATTAAAAAACTATTGATACAAAAATGGCCCTCACAGATTTTGAAACTATTGGTTTAAAATAGAATAAATTATTTTAAGCTAAAATTAATAATCACTCATTAGAAAAAAAAATTAATTTTTATGAAGCAAAAAAAAAATGATAATTCATTTGGATGTATTTATCTTTTTAATTTGCGTTAGGGGACTTGATATAAATGGAAATAGCTCAATAAATAATTTTCAACTGAGCACATTTCTGTACAACTTTTGATAGTCACATAATAAATCTTCTTATATTGGGCCATAGATACAATAATTAAACTATTACTAACTGTACTTAACTACAATTCAACAAACACATATCTTTACATTAATGTGAATATGCTGAGTCAATACATCAAGAATCTTTGTGAACGTATTTGTATGCTTTGTGGACAATGTAAATATTACTCTTTGTTACATTTAGATGATTCTGGGCTAAGTTACTCTGTCTTAATATAAAGTAAAAAATCTTCTAGTATCACTACATACTACATAGATAAAATATTTGAACTCTTATATTATAAGTTATATCCAAATTACAATTTAATGAACACTTTCCATTACATTAATGTTTGTATGTCAAGTCAATAAATCGTGAATGATTAAGACTTAACAATGTAACAAAGTTTGTGGCACCCAATGAATGACTAAATATATTTCTCATTCTGTGATATTTTCTATTTACTGATTTTGTATGAATTTCTTTGAATCACTCCATCAAACTAACTAATTGGTTGTGAGATTAAAGCCAACCAATTATTTTAAAGATCTAATTTTTATAAGTATTATTAGTAAATATTACCATTAAAGGCTTTATCAAGAATAATTCTTAACTTATTCCGAAAATGGGCGACTGTAACAGTGCGACAGTGGTAATACTCTTAAATGTCTTTATACTGGTAACAAACCTACTCAACTGACTCAGTCAGTGGCTGTATTATACTTATTTAAAACGTATTATAACAGCAATCATGAATAATATTATGATAATAAAGTACAATAACCGCTTGCTTTTGCCTTTCTGTAAAGTAGTTGTGATTGACGTGTTTTGACTATGACGAATAATTAGAAAGAATTATGGTTCTAAAGTAGTGAAAGCTGGAAGACTCTCAACCTGTTTACAAACAACTATGGTTGTTATTGATTGCCAGATTTTTTCAAGATCTCAAAGTAAGACCCGCTGTAAATCAGCGCACATTTTTTGTACTGGTACTTGTATGAAATTTTATTTTTAAAAATATTTGTTAAGTTCAATGGAAAAATATATAATACAATAATTTTAAAAAATCAGTAAAAAACAAAATCAAATATATGAACATAATACGATAATTAATAATATAGTTTCCAAAATTACAAAATAAAACCTTTAGATTTTAACGACATTCGCCAATATGGTAATGTTTTAGTAAGAAAGCACAATGCACTAGTTGCCTAGTATCAACTAGTATGTTCCGATCAATGAATCATTGCAACAAGAGATAACGTTGCTAAATTGTTATCAAATCAAAAAGCCACACAAGTCTCATGATTAGTTTAATCAAGACGCTATGCGTAATTTACGTGTTAGTGTTCATATCGTTTCCCGGTCAGGGAAGACGTGTAAGTGTTACCAGACATGACTCTTAGAGAAAAAAGTATTTGTTTTTTTATGCTATATACAAGGCACAAAAAAACATAAATTTGTATAAATAATTAGGCTAAAACATATACGGTATATATACGTGTAGTTATTTTATTATGAATGACTATTTATGTTAACATATTTAATTAACACAGTACATGTACCATAAAATATCATTATCTATAAATATGATAATGACCGACAACACTCACACCTCTCCCCCTTTATACTGCCTTAAGTATGTCACTACATAGCTGGTACTATTGACGCTGTAGGTATGTCGTAGCGTCAAAACCTGGTCTAGGAGACATAACATGATATGAGGGGAAAAGATCATTGGGATCTCAAGGCTAAATGAAAAAAAAATATTTTGCGACAGTGTTGGTACCAGTCCCGTGGCGTGAAAATTCTACAGCAGGGGCCAGGGCTAGGCCAATGGGGGGGGGGGGCAGGAAAAAATGTTACTAAGTAGAGCAAACAAGCAGAGGGGGGCAGACAAAACGCTACGGGCCTGGTTGGTACAATGGTTAAAGAGGAAACCAGAGTTTTCACAGCTGGCGGTGGTGACAGATGTGGTCGGAACACAATACCACATTGACCCACTCATGTACATATCGCAGCATGCCATTTATGTCGGAAGGGTTAGATATTCACCACCCTCCCCCTGTCCGTGTGGCAGGAAAACCCTTGCCACGGAAGGGCCACAATGGGTTCTTAAATTTGATTGAAGAACTGGACCAAGAGCAGACGAATGGAGTGTTTATATTTTATAAGAACAAACATAAATAAAGTGTAAACGTTATTGATGTAAATGGGCGGAGTGGAATGTACTGCAGCTCGGATCAAGCTGCTCAACGGGCGTACTTGGCCCGAGGGCAGTAAATTGCTAATGTCTGGTCTTGTGGCTATTTAATGGACGAGCCCTAATAATAATTATGGCATGCATAAATGTATTTTTTGTTTGATCAGTGTGGGCCTATACCGTTAAATGATCATGTACCGAGATCCACGGATATAGCCTATATTGATAGTAAAATAATAGACAGACTGACAGTTGATTGATTGACGGATATGCCTAGTGGCAAGTGGTTCTAACCTAAACTATGACACTTTTAGCTAAACCATTCTTATGCTTTTGGGAGACCTAGACAGAACCATAAAGGGGGGGGGGGGGGCTATAGCATCTTGATTGATAGGAATTACTCCTAAAAATAAATGTGCTTTTTTGGAAGAGCAGTTCTTACGGAATGTAAACTAGGCCACTCCTAGGATCTGCCACTGACAAAGGGTCTAATCACGTTTATTGCTACGAGTGAAAAGAGGATTGTGATTGTCAACTTCTTACCCTACAACTTAAAATTATTATTTTATTATTTTATATGATCATCAAAATGTTTTTTTTTTTCTTGAGCCTCTATGTTGACAATTGTTGTTTGAAATTTGTAGATATTGCTTGTGACACTTAATCATTTTATTGACTATGTAAACATACTTGGATAAATTTGCTAATTTTTTCTCTTATGGAGACTATTGAATATTATTAGTAATCATGTATTGGTTATGTATGTAACTAAAAAAAAAATGTATAACTGGCAGGACAGTGAAAGTAGGTCAGGGTGTAGGTGAACTTAAGTTCAAACGTTGGGACGGTTTAATTTAATTTGATATGAGACGGTTGGACAAAAAGGGGGACAGAACCCATTAACTTTAACGAGGTAGGGGGATTTTAGACAAAGAATAGTGTCAAGGTAGAATTCAGGAAGAGACGTAAACGTTGGGAGGTTCATGAGTTCAGGGTACGGTTGTGCTACAACTAAATCAAGGCAAGAAACAATGTGTCAGTGGGGAGGAATTCAATTAACATTAGAAGTGCGATGTAACGTTTATTCTGCTAGGTTCACCAAACTCTTAATTATGCAGTGAATGGGATACTTTAGAATGATAGGATGCTTTGTCCAGCTAGCCTATATAAGAGAATGTTAGTTTAGTTCGAGAGGAATTGTTAAGAGGAATTGTTGAGCGTAGATTGACCGCGGTGTTTTGTTAGAGTTTGAGGAAAGTAATTAATTGGAAAGAAACAAAGGAGTTAGTAAGAAGTGTATGGGTATTTTCGAGGAATTGATACTGTGAAGCCATAGTATTGATGTGGCTTTTGTTAAGTGCTTTTAGTGAATAAAATGTTGTGACTTATATTATATTAAATAAAGCAACGATCATTTTTCATATTTTGAGTCAAACTGACTTCTAGTGTTTTTATTGAGAGTATTGTGCATTGTGTGAAAAGGCAATTGTTGAAGTAATATAAGAAAGCCAATCGCCATCCCTGACAATAAAATTTTTTTGAAGAGAGGGGGGAGATGTCATGGATGTGTTGTGTGTGTTGTGTGTGTGACTGAGCTGTGCATGAACTCAGTGGGTTGGGGAAGTAAATAGTGGGATTGAACTGAGTGGATGTTCAGGTGGAGAGAGAGGGACAGTTAGTGCTAGGACAGTGAAGGGAAAGGAAGCTAGAAAGTTAGAAAGTGATATTATGTAGTCTTAAAGAGACATGTGTTCTAGTTGATATTATGGACTATTCGTACTATGGATTTCTGATATTTGTTTATATGTATATACGTTACTATTCACTGTTTGTGTTGTGGATTTATATATATTAATATATGAACCACGACCTTCGAAGTTTTCTTGTGATTTATAAGTGAATGTGGAAGATGAAAGGTAACGTTTGAAGATAATTTAAAACGATCTATGACACTTGGATATCTTCGAACTACATGAGAGATTCCTTGCATTTGTAGACTGCAACAAGAAGACGGGAGAAGATATAGCTCAGCTAACACTGGGCAACAGCCAAAAAATCGTCAGGGGTTTTTCAACTGATTTAGACTAATTTTGGTGTTCTGAGTCCGAATATCACATTGATTTTGACCGGTCAGGTCAACTTCTTGAGATACAGCCATAGACCTACCTGACGAACTATACATATTCTAATATCAGGGGTTTTGAGTTCAATCATTTATCTAAATAAGCTGCATAAAAATTAGCAGCAAAATAATCAAAATTATAAAAACAGAGATAATTATATTTTATCAATCTGGATTTTCACTTGATTATTTAATGCATCAGCACTTGATTGGGCACAGCCTCCAGTACCCCGACTTTACACCTGCCCTCGTCCAGCTGCTCAATGCGAAGAAATTCCCGTACCAGCGTTCAGAGATCTTCCTGACAGCGATGATGAGGCCACCACTTTAGACGAGGGAGGAGATACAGAAGAGGAGAATGAATCACAAGATGGTCTGCAGCCGTTCTCACAATGTGAGCTTAATGATCTGGTTCGGGATCTCAGCTTGTCGAATAATTCCTCCGAGCTGTTGGCCTCCAGACTCAAAGAGAAAAATCTACTTGGCAATGACGCGCGTATCACTTTCTTCCGTAGAAGGCATGAGGACTACATGGGCTACTTCTGCATGGAGGAAGACCTTGTGTACTGCCGAGATGTCGCCTGTCTTCTTGATAAACATCTCTAAAATAGCAAACCTTGCTGTTGATATCTGTTGACCACAGGACCACCTAAGTTCGTTGCAGACAATGAAAAGAGGTTACACTTTTAGAAATTCCACTTCAAAAGGAAACTAAAAAATGGAGAAATTATAGAATGACCCTGACTAAATTATTCTGAATTAAGTGACAAAGTTTACTGTTACTACTTCAAACATTTTGACAAAGTTTACTGTTACTACTTCAAACATTTTGACAAGTTTACTTTTACTACTGCAAATATTTTTGATAATAATTCTGAAATTGCACTTCCTACTTGTGGATTAACAGCTGGCAAAATTTTCATACAAGATTAGAGGAAATGAAAAGTAAAAAAAACAACATTTGCGATGTACACTTAATTGTTATGAACTGCAGCAAAGATTATCTACTGGATTAACTGTTGATGCGGTAAATGAAAAATTAATAAGACAATAAACAAAACGCTGGAATCAAGTCATCGATGGAATTGTTGCCTCTGTACAGTTCTTGGCAGAAAGGAACTTGGTATTCCGTGGGCCTCAGGAGCTAATTGCAAATCCACATAATGGCAATTTGTTTGTTGTCATTGAATTGCTAGAAAAATTTGATCCATTTATGCAAGATTATATACAGAAAATTAACAAAGACATGCACCACCATTGTTTAGGCAAGAACATTCAAAATGAAATTATTGATACCATTGGTCAAGCTGTTCTACAGGTAATTGTTGCTAGAATCAAGTCGGCAAAGCATTTTGTGGTGATTCTTGACTGCACTCCTGATATTAGCCATCAAGAACAGATGTCAATGGTGCTAGGATTATGTCTCTGATGGCACACACTCAGATGTGCCAGTAGAAGTTTATGAACATTTTATAAAGTTTATCATAGTTGAGAGCGGCACTGGGTAACCGGGTCAAAATAAAAACGTGTTTATTATTCAAGTTTAAGACATTTTGATATCATAGTAATGATATAGTAGATTTAAAAATAATTTTATGCACAAAAAAAATAATTAAAATATTGATATTTGTAGGTGTGGCAGCCGCCACCTTGAAATTTATGACCTTTTTGTGTCAAATATTTCTGAAATATTTAAAGACTGATTCATATAAAAGGTATATTTTATAATCAGGAAAGCTTACTTTATGGAACGTCAGAGTACTTTTTTGATATTGTAATAAATAATTTGTTTTTGAATTTTTAAAATTTAGTATGGTGAAAATTGGCAAAAAAATACTAATTTTGAAAATTAAAAAAACTGCCAAAAAAAAATACTTAAAATTTCTTTATAAGCCTCTGACATTCCATAAATACACCTCTTCTAAATATAAATTAGAAGTTTTATCAAAATCTGACTGTTGGTTTTTGAGATTCTCCTGCCACAGTGAAGCAAAATGTCAAACATATTTTTTCAGAGAAAAATGACTTTAAAGTTTTTAAATTATTGAAGTTTTTGAATGAGTAACATTCTGAAAATACATTTTAAGTGATCTAAATATTTTTTTTTCTGCAATACATTTAATTCATAGTTATTATTGATATGTTTTAGTATCTAAAAATGTAAAAAAAAAAATAATTCATTTGTAGACATAGTGCATTTTTCGTTCTATCTGTACTCCTTCATAGGAGAACTGGAAATGTTGGGACTGGATTTCAAAAACATCAGAGAACAAGGAAGAATTCACGAGCTTTCTATACCCCTTGTGTGTGCCATAATTTTAATCTTGAACTTGGAGATATAGCTATAACGTGTTCAGAAGCCATGACATTCTTCGGAACCCTGCAGCGTATATACACTAGGTATATGACTTGAAAAACAAATTTTGCAATTTTGCAAGTGGCGTGCCATATTTTGATGAGCTTTTATATAAAAATAATAAATACAACAAAAAATCAACAATTTTGTTGAAAAAGTTCACCCACCAAAACATTTTTTAGTTTAAAAATAATCCGTTTGGCTCTTTTTACTGAAGTTTACGTTTACTCCAGTTGTTTACCATTAAAATTCTATTTCCTGTTCTCCATGTTAGATTTTTCAATTATACTTGAGTTTGAATAATTATTTTAATTTTGTTTAATTTTATTCTTAAAAATGTCTTACAAAAAATCATCACTTTCCGTTGCTAAAAATAAGGACAAATGGGCGAGTAATTTTTTAAAAATTCAAAACACTCTTAAGAAAAGAAACAAAATTGGAATCGAGATCGAGCCATTGCATTCACATTCTAGAATGCCAAAAGAGTGGATGATAATTGGTCGCTACATGGGCTTGGCCTCTATGGAAAAATCCAGATTGAAATGAGTTGCAGCACTCAGGAAAGAAGTAGAGCTATTATGGAGTTTTTTAATTTCCCAATACTGTCTTTGCGATCAGTGAGCAGAAAAATTGAAACTTTAATTAAAAGGTATGATGTTCATTTGAAAAAACCTGTGGGTGACATACGGGAGCAGTTTGATAAGTTATTTGTTGTCACAAACAAATCTGGTCAATGGTTATGTGCTGAGGACAAAAAACTTAACGAAATACAAATTCAAAGTGGAGGTAAGACGGGATATACTACAACTAAAATTGCTAAAGTACAATTCATCCATCAAAACAGAAAATTGTTTGCAAAATTAATGAGGCACAACAACAACAAAGCAGTTTTGAAAGTTTCAGTGATTCAAGTGATAACGAGAATTCTCAAAGTAGCTCTGATGGTGCTGATCCAATGCAGTCATCCACAGAAAGCTTGGATCAAAGCACACATAAGAAACAATCACAGCAATCTACTTCTAGTGCAGTTTCATTAGTTTAATCTGGGAAACCACCAGTTCGAAGAGCAGCATTAGTAAGCAAAATTGTGCATAAGTCCGGCGTAAAAATAGCAACTCCTTCTCAGTCAGGTGTCTATCGGGCTGTATTCAGAGAATCAAGTAAAATAAAGAAACATTAATACATACTTTGCGTAATAGCTTATGGAGTTTACATTTTGTTGGTAAAATTATGAAGAAAAAAGAACACCAAGTAGTTGTATTAAAAAATGAAGCTAAAGAAGTGAGGCTAGCCGTCTTAGTTTTACCTGATGGCAAAGCTGCTACGATTGGATCTGCCATTCAAAATGTTTAGATGAATATAACTTATGGTCAGCTATAAATATGATAGTGTCAGACACTACAAATGTTAATGCAGGGTCGAAGTCCGGTGTTGTGGTGAGTCTGCACCAGTCTTTATAGGTTGTCAGCACCATATACTTGATCGTGTTCTTAGACACGTGTGTGATGCATTTCTCGGTGATTCAACTGAGTCTTCTAACATAAATTATCCATTTGTAAATAAGATACTTAAAGATTATGAAATGTTAAAAAAAGATTTTGAAAGTAAAACAAAGAAATGTGCTCCAATTTTAGAAAAACAGGAAATAGGTTGGAGAGATGATATGACATTTTTGCACCATCTAATTTGCGTTTTTAAACATTTTAAGAGTTCTCAACAAATGCCAAAAGTTAATTTTAGCGCACTGCCAGGCCTCAGCAATGACCGATGGAACTCTAGAGCAAGTTTTGCATTGTTGGCTTTCATACTATTGCCTGATGAACCAGAAATTGTGTGAATTTATATGTGGACATTGGAGTGATGCCTGGTTTAGTGATCATCATTACAAAGCTGAACGATATGAACTTCTTTTCTATGCTGTTAATGATTATCCAAAAGGGTTGCGCTGTCTTCGAACTCATTGGTCTCAAAGTCCACCTCCAATACTCACTCCATGTAGCGATGTTTGTGCAGAAAGAGCAAGAAAAGTTCTGCAAGATATTATTTCCCTTTGCAACTCACCAAAGAAACTGAATTTACGTTTTATTTTTACAAATACTTGAAATTATAAACACATGTCAATTTTTCTAAAACTTTAAAATGTTTGGTGGGTGACGTTTTTCAATTTTTTTAATAAATTTGATATGGTTTTGTGTTTCTACAATAAAAAGTCATCTGTTAATGGTATGCCATACAAGTGTTGAACTGAATATACACACTTTTTGCTTCATCTACGAAAAGATGGACTGTTTTTAAAAAGCATGTGAAAAGTATATCTGTTAAACCATTGACAGAAACACGATGGGAATGTACAATTGAAAGTGTGAAGCTGTAAGATTCCAAGCTACAGAAGTGTGTGATGTTTTTGGAAGAGCTAGCAGGAAGCACAAAAGATGCTCAAGGAAAAAGTGAGGCTGAATCCTTAGGAACCCAAATGAGAAATTTTAAGTTTTGGTTGCACTATCTTTCTGGTACACTTTACTGATTCAAATAGATTTTACTAGCAAGGAACTTCAAAGTAACACCGTGGATATTGCCATATGGCTGACATCAATTAAAAAATTGTGTGATTGGTTAAAGGCATACCGAGATATATGCTTTGAGGCTGCTTTGATTGATGCCAATGAGCTTGCAAATGAGTTCGAAGTTCAATCCGCGTGTTTCAACAGAAGCGCGGACGCAAGAAAAAGAAAATGTTTATTTATGAATTTTCTCTTGAACCCATTTCAGACCCCAAGACATAATTTAGAGTGAACTTTTTCAACCAAGTTGTTGACACGGCATTGCAATCTCTTCAACCACGGTTTAAGCAACTGAAAAAAAAAAACATCACAAACTCTTTGGATTACTCTTTGTATAATTTTCATAATATGATTAAGGACAATATCAGAGAATGTTCTGCCGACATGGACAGACATAGATGGATATATGCTCTATGAAGAAATGAAAACCAAAAGCTCAAGGAACTGTTTCAATATCTTGCTTGTAATGTAAAGTCTACTGCATTCCCTAATGTGTTCATTGCCCTTAGAATATTGATGACAATTTCCAGTGACTTTCACTACTGGTGAAAGAAGCTTTCCCAAACTCAAATTGATCAAAACCTACATTACAATTCACCAAGAACGATTGAACAATTTATCACTTACATGTTTATCTATTGAATCTCCTATAAACAGAGACATTAACTATGAAAAATTTATAACAGACTTTCCTAAGAAGAAAACAAGAAAGGCCCACTTTTTAATTATTCTGCTTCATTAATGGTAACTGATTTTTTTTAATTCGTTTTCATACTTTGTTATTATAGCTAAGATATACAAAAACGCACTTGTGAAGTTATGTTGTGAGTTGCTTCATATGCATGTTTTATAAAAAAAATGTTGATATAATGATCTAATCCAGTGGTTCCCAAACTTTTTGGACCGATGGACCCCTTATTATAGTCAAAACTTGCCCACGGACCCCCCTCCGCCCCCCACCCCAAGTTAAAATACTACATAATGCACAAAAATAGCAAATTAAAAAAAATTGTTGAAGTAGTACAGTATCTATAAAAATTATAATTTTTGTTAAAATAAATTCTGTTAAAAATTTATGACTTGGATGAACTTGAGATATTATGGGTTTGTTGATGGCTGGCTCAAGTTTTGTAAGTAGCAGCCGCAAATCCCCACGAGCAATAATTTCTAGATGGTTTCTTTTTCTGTGATGAGGTTCATAACGGCACTGAATCCATGTTCTACCAAATAGGAAGGCGTAAAAGCAGTCATCAACTTCTGTACAATAGCCCCATAATGCAGGATAAAAAAGTCGGATCTGTTTTTGTAACCAGAATTTGTGGTATCCTTGTTCAAACATTGGTTTAAGTTTCTCATTTGTGATATTTCAATAAGCTGCTCCTGTATTTCTACGGATTCTACAGTCAGGAATATAAAAACTAAGAATGTCTTCAAATCGTTGGTTCAGGTCTCCTTGAAGAGTCGTTATTTGTTGGCAGTAAGCAAGCAAATCTTTTTCTCTTTTTTGCAATTTCGAAATATTTAGAAACTGAGAACATTCTCCTCTTCCCAAGTTTTGTTTGTACAGAAAAATTTTTTGTCAAATAAATCAGTCATATGGGGTATGTCACTTTTGAGTTAAATTGCGTCACAAATCGTTGTCTTTGCTTTCCTGGAATTCCAACAAAGAGTGCATAAAATCGATTTAAACAAGCACCTTTAAATAACCAACGTACTACTATGTGAAGTAGTAAACTATTATAGTCTTCATCATTTTCCAAACATAGTTGAGCAAATAATCTCACATTTAAGGCATTTCTTTTAATTTTATGATCTGCTTTAATGACATAATCTAGTGATCCTTGCAAACGTTTACTAAGATTTTTTTGTGACGAATGACTCAATGTACTGAAAATACATTTGGTATAGCTTGTTTTATGTCAGACAGCCTCAGTATCTTCCTACCTTTGCAGGAGCACCGTCAGCAACAACAGAACAGTCAAAGGCATAGCTTTTACATTGAACAAATCTTTTAAATTCAGTAAATAACATTTCACCTTTTGTATCGGTTTCCAAACATTAAGCAAATAACAATTCTTGAAGAAAAATTCATCTTTTACAAATCTTACATAAGCTGAAAGTAAAACTTCGTTTCCTGGTAAAGTGGACTTTCAGGCTGTATAGAAAATGTTTTTAAGTACTCACATAAAGAATTTTCTATGAACTTTTATAATGTCGAAAGCTGGTTTGTGCAAAACGGTGCATATTGACTCACTTACATCTGATAAAATAATTTTATATTAAACCTTGCGCGGACCCCCTGAAGTTGTTCAGGGACCCCAAAATGAATTTTAATCTTCCACGGACCCCCTGAAAGATATCGAGGACCCCTGGGGGTCCGTAGGGACCACTGATCTAATCAATAGTAAAAGCTGTTATTGTAACAAAAAGATAGGAGAGGGGCCTCGCAAGCATCCGTTATATTGGGCCCTGCAATTCGTAATGCCGGCCCTGGATGGACATCATGAGTAGCTGCAGTGAATGCACTGTGCGTTGAAGTAACTGCAATGTATGGTCTACGTCAAGATAGGTCACAGTAAATGGATCGTAACTTGTATTAATAAATCTGGAGCAGCCAATTTAGTACCTTTAATTAATTTCTCATTTATGTGTCGGCCTATTCTGGGATTTTAGTCAAGAGTGTAGTCAATGATTGACTAAGTCAGAAAATCATTGCAAGTAAGGACACTACATATATTTTTAGAAGGTTATAAAAGTATGTAAAATACTGGAATGATATGGCAAGATCTTCAGACAATGATAAAAGATGGATGTTCGAGACATATTCTTAGAGAAGACAGAAAGACGTGTGAGAACACTACATACAGAACATTCAATATATGAAGGAAGTTATCTAACACACTAATTAACATGAAATGTTTCGTTATAAAATGGTCTATATTGTTAAGAGTTTCACACTTTTCAGAACGGTGGGTAGGAGAAGGGGCGCCGAAAATTACTCGCACATAGTGCAACAATAGCTAGCTACGGCTCTGCGGATGTTCTGGGCCAGTCTGGGGTATATTTGCGAACCAGATAGTCAACCCAAATTCATATCTGATTCAAATTAGATTTCAATTATTACAATTAGCGGGTGGACTTTGTTACTTAACGTTAATTTTGAAGCCCGGGGGGGGGGGTATTTATACTTTTTTTCCCGTTGTTTTTTTTTAGTTTGTAATTTTAGGGAGGGGTAAAATTGACGTAATTTTAATGGGGGGGGGGGGGGTCACCGAAAGTTTGACGATTGTTGACAAGGGAGGGGGAGTCTAAAAAGTGCTAAAATTAGTTGACGTAATTATTTAATGGACAATCCCCTAGCTCTAGTCCTGCGTATTTAACCATTATGTTAAGGCCACCTCTGCTTCAGGGCTCTGGCTATCACAGTAATATTTTAAAAGAACTGTTTGAATTGATCCTCATGCATGACAACAAACAAAAGTTGAGTTGGCTCTGGGTCGGGTACATTGTAGTTGATAGATTCTATCTGCCCAGTGTTGTTGCCAGGCTTGCGGAGCCGCCAACTTTTTCCGGCTCCGGCTCCCACAAATTTGACGGCTCCGGCTCCGGCACGCTCCGGCTCCCTATTAAGATAGTATCTTACGAGACAAAATTTTTTTGTAATTGCGCCACGCAAACATGCCGCTGATAAAAAGTTATGCAAATTTTGCCGCGTTCACTAAAAACAAACCATTTCAGTGCATCCAGAATCATATCATTATTTTCAACCGAGGTTTCACTAGTCGCCATTTTCATAAGTAATAAAAAGTTATTTCAATGATCAAATTAGCAAATAGTAAAATGATACATTATTTAAAATATTTTAAAGACTTCAGTATTAGTATTTATTATTTATAAATTCGAAGTGACTATTCGGACCCGGGTACCAATAAACTCCGATTTTTATTCGGACCCCGTCCCAATAAAGTCTGATTGTTATTCGGACCCGTGGCAAATATGCACTTAGCTTAGCTATACATAAACAGTATTATTGTTTTTTTTTTTTTATAATTGTTTGAATTGTATGATTCAATCGTTACTCAGTGTCTAGGGTTCCACTAAGCGGACTCTCTATTATTATTTTTTCGGGTTCCGTCTAATAAAGTTTAAATATAGCTAAGCTTAGTGCATATTTGCCACGGGTCCGAATAACAATCGGATTTTATTGGGACCCGGGTCCTCATAGCCACAGCCTTATAAATGTATTTACTCTATTTCAGATATTCTGTTTATAATATAATTGTTAAATACAGAAAGTGACCATTTTGTTTTTAGTCTATTACAAATTCGCGGTCAAATAATAATACGAAATGACGCGTTCTATTTGTCGTCGTAGTAAAAATGTATTTTAAATGATTGATACAATTATTCTATGAAATAAAACTGTTTTAACTTTATATATAACAAATAACATGCCATTAAAAAAATTCGGAGGGTAAACAAGATTTAAAACGAACACAAAACGATTCCCCATTAAAGATTTCTTGTGATGTGCGTGCACGCTATCATTTAAATGCTGTTACTGTTGTGGCGTTCGTAAAAATGACAACATTTCAAATTGTACGAGGCAAACAATCAAACAAATTTGCAATTTTAAAGCTAAAAAAAAATTCTGCTGTAAAAAAACATTTAGGAGCCGTGGAGCCGCCAGATTTTTTCGGCTCCGGCTCCAGCAAAAAGTGCGGCTCCCGGCTCCTCGGCTCCGGCTCCGCAAGCCTGGTTGTTGCTTAACCAGTCCTTCATGTTGCTTAAATAGTTCTAAGAATCCTGCACAGGGCCACCTCAATTGGGAGTCATCCCAAACACTTGTCAGGGGACCCCAATTCATAAAAGGCTGAGTTGCTCTCAATATGATTACTTATGTTGCTGCAAAATTGAGGAGAAAGGTGGCCTTAAGGGCCCTTGGTGAAATTTCAGGGGCCCCAGATTTCTCCACTACATGTACGTTTTGCAGAGTATATCATGACTCAACACATATTAGTTTTCTTCGCTGTGGTCAGGTTTGTTTTATGTTGGGGACCAATACATGCTATTGCAACACTTGTAAGACTGAAGAGAATGGACCGAATCATGCTATTGTAACACTTGTAAGACTCATAAGAGAATGGGCCAATGTATATTCTTGTAACACTTGTAAGACTCAGAAAAGAATGGACCGAATCATGATTTTTACGTAAAATTTCTAAGGCGTAGGCTCGCCAAATGTTACTTACACAATTTATATATATGAATGGAGGGCAGGCTCGCCAGGTGATTTATATAAACTCACCAAATAAGTAGCTTTAACTTTTATAAGACATATATAAATATATATATATATATATATATATATATATATATATATATATATATGTATATATATATATATAGGGTGAGTCATAATTTTTTTTTCTTGAGACATCATGGAAAAGTTGCATACTGTACTAAGTATTCAATAAGTAATTTGCAAAGGAATTTCTGAAGTCGTCTACATGCTGCAACTTTTAGTTTTGTCTTACCCTACTATGACTGTGTAGTAAAAACGCCTATTTTGTATATTTCCTTATAATTTATACTTTAAATTGTGACCTACTGAATTTTAAACTTTGCATTTTGGTGTGTTTCAGATCTCTAGTATTCAACAACAGTGAATTTGAAGTCAACAATAATTAGAATATATTGTAAAGTTACTAATTTAGATTCATATCTTGACTTATTCATCGATACGTGTACGACATGATTGTATTTGAACACAGGCCTGTAGCCAGGTCAAAGTAAGCAGGGGGGCACCATTACCCAGAAAGGGGGTACCTTCTCATTTTAGTTACTTTTTCTTTATTTTTTTCCTCTTTTTCTTATTTCTAAGCGGGGGAGGCACTCCACACCTTGGCTACGGGGCTGTTTGAACAGCAACATATATTTGAACATGACCACAAGGAGTTCAACTGAACACTCGATATTTGGTAACCCATAGCCAATGCCTAAAAGTCAGTTGCCCACTTCTGCTGACGTTTTTCGTGCGTATGATTATCAGCTAAAATTCGGAGAATGTTCCTCGGTACGTGGGAGATCTTCATTAATTGGCAAAGAAGTGAAGGAGATCTACGATATTGCTTAGCGGAAGTAAAAATATTAGAGCAGACGATAATTGAGACGACGACCTGAGACCTTGATAGTGTAAGAATATATTTTATCACATCATTTGTATTGTACAATGTAAAAAAAGAAGTTCCTTCATATGCAAATAAATATATGTACATGTATACTTAGAAGTCTACTCAGTGCTTTTTATATGTAGTTCGTCTTTTAAATATATATATATATATATATATATATATATATATATATATATATATATATATATATACACGCTCAAGTCAAGTTAGTTGAATCATATACTCCGAAGAGACTGAAATAAATATACACTTACCAGAAGCAGAAGTGCCACGGAAATAATATATATATATTATACATACAACTGACCTACACAAAAACTAGCTATGACATGAATGAATCCAGAATAATACATGTACAGCCACTGTCTCTCAAGCACATTACTTTCCTACCATCTACATAACAAGGATAAAAAATTAACTCCCCCTTGCCCTCCATAAGGTTATAGTTATGTATGTTGTTAAAGGAGTGTCTTTGACTGATCTACCCCTATTTTCTTGTTTTCTAATGGGGCTAGTGTTTGGTGATTGTCTTTTGTTGTTATATCTGTTCTGTCTTTTATTAAAATATTTGTTTCTATCCCCATAGTTGTAATACTGTCTGTTTCTGTTTTGATAATTGTCTGTATGCTGTTTCCTAAACCAACAAGTATGCTTGTCGTGTCCTATCTTGTGACAAATTTGACATGGATTGTTAAACCTAGAAGGTAAGCTACTAAATCTTTTCCTGGTAACACTATTTTTCATGAGATTAAATTTATTTTGTGTTGAACTGAACATTGGAGTGTTTACATGACTATCCCTAAAATCTGACATGGCAGAAATTAACTCTATCTTCTTATGAACCTTTCTTTGTTTTATGAATGTAAATAGTTCTGATGTACAAAGTGTTAGTACTTTGTCCACGAGAAGTAGCTCTTTTATTTCAATCACACTATTTTCGTCTATACCAGACATCTTTATCCAATTGTTCAAATTGGCCTCTAAATTATTAATATATGCCTGAGGATGTTCATTAGAACCTAATCTACTGTTATGAAATAACAAAGTGTATTTGATATATATTGTTGCAAGTGTTTTGATTCTGGTGCACGAGAAAGATCGGCATGTACTTGTCCTTTGCCAATGAAAATATCAGGGCTAGAATGGAATTTTTGGGCAGATCAAAAAACATCACGGAAAATGTATATAGGGAAAATTGACAAAGAAATGACAATGAAGTTGCAGAATAAAGTTGACAGAAGTAAGAGACAAATGCACAGAGACCATGAACGATGTGGACATGGATAATGAATTAAATTTGTGTCGTGCTTCTTCTGATGTAAGCGGCATGCACGACGACTACGATGATAAGGATGACGTTGTAAGTAGTGATGATAATGATGATATGATGACAAGCAGTGACGACGAAATGAAAGCAGTACGAAATACTTTACAATATCCTGAATTGTTTAGATCTCTGGACAGGTGTAAAGTTAGTAACAGAGATGCCTGCCTAATGGTCAACTCTATGTTGAAAGATCTAAATCTTCTGACTGCAGAATCATGCGTAGATCCAGCAAAACTTCACAGACAGAGAAAAGTTTGGAGACAGAATGATGTAAGACAATTTAAATGTATGGGATTTGATGGCAAGCAGGATGTAACAGTGGTTAGGACAGGTACAGGATGTAACAGGAGATCTATTAAAGAACAACATTATGTCGTAGTCTCCTATCCTGGTGAACTACGTAGATCATGTTGTGCCGGACAGTAGCAAACCAAGTGATATTGCCAAAGAACTTCTGTCAGTTTTCACACACACCGAATCCATGGAAACCTTGTCAGCAATAGTTTGTGATGGTACAGTAATCAACACTGGTAAGATGAATGGAGTGATTCCAGAGGTAGAACGACATGTTGGAAGACCACTGCAGTGGCTCATTTTTTTATTGCATACAAATGAACTTCCTCTACGGAAACACATTTCTGTGGTTGACGGCGGACGCACAACAGGTCCAAGTACGTCAACCGGTAAAATCATGAGTTCCTTAGACTTTGATCCCAAAGATTTACCTCTCACAAATTTCAAAACAGTCCCAGGAAAAGTTGTTGACATTGCAGATGACGTGAAGAAAGATCTTAGTACTTATCAAAGTTATCTACTACGAAGTTGCCTAGCAGTTCAGAACGGAATCAATGGAACTGAAAACAATTTCTTCAAAATTGTATGCCAGGGAATTTTAGCCATGCAAGATGGTTAACAACGGCTAACCGAATCCTACGATTATATGTCTTCATCTAATTGTTCATCGTCTTTATCCAGAATTGTCAGATTCATTTATATAAAGCTTCATTCAGAATGTTACGATGGTGCTCAGAATTTTTTCCATCTTATGAAACTATGTTTTGAACTGGGTCCTGATGACTGGGCAATCGTGAAGCCAGTTTTACAAAACAATACTTACTTCACCCACCCTGAGAACATCCTTCTTGCCGGTATTCTTGATGAAAATCAATCTGTTAGAAAAATCGCACATGGGAAGATAGTTCATGCACGAATACATTCCCAGAATAACATTCGAATTTTTGATAAACAGTCGATCGATTTGAATCCTTCTGCATCGTCATACATGGATATGATTTCTTGGGATACAACAACAGTGACCCCACCACCACTTCTATCAATGGTTTCCAATGACAACCTAGACAACTTCTCTGCTTTGTCAGTACGTGGCATATTATGTCATTCTCTGCCGGTTGAACGAGTTGTGCGAGACGTATCAGCAACCACTTCTAGGGTTATTGGACATACCGCACGTCATGGAATGGTGTTGCAGTGTAAACGATCCAGGAATCAGTTACATTCTGTTGTATCAAAATCCAGTTTCTTGTGAAGTGAGAACTATTGCATTATTTTACATTGTGTTGTCTTTTTCTTGTTACTATGGGATTATAAACTTTAAAGTTGCAAGTGATAGACAGTTTGTTAGGAAAATTGTTTTTTAACCCTTCATCTGGATACTATGGGGCATCTTTCTACACGTCTCAGATATGCAACTGGCAAAAAAAATTTATGACTCACCCTAATATATATATATATATATATATATATATATATATATATATATATATATATATATATATATAGGGTTGTTGATTAAACTGCGTTAATTTGCGATTAACGCGTCAAAAAAATTTGCGATTAAAATTTTTAACGCAATACCTAAATGCGTTAATTTGACCAAAATGCTGAAAGTTCACCAAATCGATAAATAACGGAATTTCACGCTACAAGTTGCGTTCACTTATTAAGTAGATCTACCACCCCCACCCTGTCACAATTTACACACACCCTTACCCCTAGGTACGTCGACAAAAGCCCCAATTGTAATATAAAATTAAGATGTTTTGTTATATAGCCCTTCGACAAGTGAACCTCCTGCTCCCTTGCTATAACCAAAATAAAACGAAAGAAAGAATCTTTAATGTTGACACACGAAAGAAAGAACAACAGAAGATGAAAAGTGAAAGCCGACCTTTCAAAATTTTAGCTTTGAACGTTTGAAAATTGACATGCGGTAACATTAAAGAGTGTCATTTTATAAGATATTTTTTATTAATATAACTGACAGACCGATAAAAATATAAAATTTTCTTTTCTGTTGTTCACTAAAACATTGAAATAATAGTTGATAGTAAGAAAGTAAATGAATGAAAGAATAAAAGAGTAACATCGACGCACAAAACAAAAACTTTAAAAGAAGATTAAAAGTAAATTTGTCCTTCAACTCGGCGACCGTAGTAGTATTGGAGGGGTAAACGTCACGTCTACGTAAAATCATAGCAGCTGTATGAGCTTGAAACAAGAGGATTGTCATTTCTGACGCGTGCTCCTAGTTTGAAACAATGGAACCGGTGTTAACTTTTTTTGGGGACATCTTTAAGTGGAGAGAGAGTGTGTTAAAAATGTGATTTGGTGGGAAAGGGGGTGGGGGGTTGGAATCAGCCCCGTAGCCAGGAATATTGGATTGGGGGGGGGCCGAAGACATTTTCGGGGGGGGGGGGCGAAGAATTTTTTTTCGGGAGGGTGGGTGCCGAAGAAATGATCGGGACGGATCTAGACAACTTTGACTGGGTGGGGGGGGAACTACTTTCATTGTTGAAAATTGGTCTTAGAAAAAAAAATATTTTGATAATTTAATGATGTATTACCTAAACTTGCGATAACGGAGGGGGGGCATGGCCCCCCGGCCCCTCCCCCTAAATCCGCCCCTGGTGGGGTAGAAGAAATGTTCGGGAGGGCCGAAAATGGAGGCGCGAAGCGCCGAAAGCTTGCGAACGGAGAGGAGAGGTTTGGGGAGGGGATCTCAGTGAGTCCCCTCCCCAAGAAATTTTTTGCAGTTCCATACCTGGAATGGTGCATTTTAGTACCGATTGTTTAGCTATTAATTAGAAATATATAATTTTAACTACGTTTCAATAATGCATGGCATGTTGCAGTTTTGTTAAAAATTATTTAAATAGTAAAGAGTTTTAATGATAAAAATGTATTGAGGCTGAGCAATTTCTGATTCCTGTTATAAACATATTGACCAATAGTTATGCTACACAATTGTTACATAATAGATACCTGATTTATATTATTATACTGTTTGTTTAACGTACAACCCGGGAAGAACGACAAAGATGCATGAATAAAGCTTAGCTATTTGTGTGATATTTCTTATAAAATATTGAAAACAAAGAAACAGATCTATCAACAACAACAGTCGCAATTATTCAATTTAAAATAAAATTAATTCTGCTAAAAAGTAAATTTGCAAATTAAATAACATCACTCAGAAATCACGGAGTTTATAATTTATTATTTTATTATACATATGTATAAAAATGAAGTCAGAAGCCAATGTTATTTTATTAACTTATTTAAGTTGCTAGTTGTCCTCAGAAGATATCAATATATAAAACTATTACAAGGTTGCGAACAGGCCCACCGACAGAAATTTCGGGTCCCTCGGCTGGGGTGACACGGGCCCCTGTGCTGATATTATTATTTTAAAAAGTTGATTGGCCAGCTCAGTCCGGGTCCCTAAAACTCGTCGGGCCCCTGGGCATTGGCCCCCCTTCCCCCACTCGTCGGCACTGATTGCGAACTTATATTATTATACGTTTCAAATTTGCCAACTCCGTGATTTAGCCAGCCCCGTAGCCAAGGGGGGCACTGGTGGGCCGTGCCCCCCGCTAGGTGTGGAGTGCCCCCCCCCACTTAAAAAAGAAGAAAAAGAGGAAAAAATAAAGAAAAAGTAAAGGTGCCCCCTTGCTGGGTATTGGTGCCTTCCTGCTTACTTTGACCTGGCTACGGGCCTGGGTTTAGCACTGAATTTACCTAAAAATGCTTCAGCATTCAGATTGTCTGTTAAATCTTTTTCAAATGCAAGCAGGAAAAGATTGCTTAGACGCTTTTGTAACATTGATCTGCGATATGGGGTGAGCATTCGTGTTAGTGCTGTTGAAGCACCAAATTCCAATGCTGCTCAAAATACCCAGAAGTGAACTTTAATAAGATATCAATCTTTTAAGCCCAAAAATTATATAAGCTATATATGTAAGTATATATAAATAGCCTGAATGATTGCCAAAATATAAACTTTTAAGTTTTTATTGTTATTGATTTATTAAACAAAATGATTGATGTTTTATAGCCGTTATTTTTAAAATTTTGTCAAAAAACTCAAATCATACACGGGGGGGGGGGGCTCAGGTCATGCACGGGGGGCTCAGCCCCCCCTTATCCCCCCGCTGGCTACGGGCCTGGTTGGAATAAAGAAAAAAAAAACGCGTTAATAATAAGTGAGCGACAACTTTCTGGCTATACTATTATTTTATGAAAGAAAAGTTATATTTGAGATATAAATGACGTGTGTATTTTTTTTTTGGATGGGAAGTGTAGGGTAAACAAGACATACGTGTGGGCGATATGAAGCAAAATATGACAGGGAGGGAGGGAAGAGGGGTTGACATACTTCATTAGTCCGGAAACTGCGGTACGAAGAAAAAAAGGTTAGGCATTGTTGTGAAATAAAAAGAAAACAATTCGCGTCATTGACGTGATTGATACATGTCCATAAACTGGTCTCAATAACTAATTCAATAGACTTATATGCTAATGCTTAATAAATATGTTATAATTCATTAAACATCTTTCGTAAATTAAAATGACTTGTTTATTATGCCAATGTTTTGCTTTGATATTATGACATATTAGTTTGAATACAAACAATTGTATTATATTGTGTCGATTAAAATGTGCGTTAATTTGCGATTAAAATTTTTAATCATGCGTTAATTTCGATCAATTTTTTTAATCGAACAGCAGCTCTAATATATATATATATATATATATATATATATATATATATATATATATATATATATATATATATATATAACAGAACTCAGTGGAGTACACACTACAACAAATATTTTATTACACTATAATACAACTTAATAGTAACTTAATACACTTCACTTCTCTTCTAACTACTTATATCTACCTATGTATACTGTCAGCACTATACTCTACTACTATCTACTCTACTGCATATTCTCTACTCTACTCTAAGCCTACTGCCTTACGGCATGGTCTCTACTCTACTGCATTCTCTACCTTACTGCCAGCCTAATACATATTCTCTACCGACTGCCAGCCTACTCTACTCTACTCTACTGTACTCTACATTCTATTCTCTACCGACTGCCCTAAGGCATGGTCTCTACACTACTGCATTTTCTACTGTACTGCCAGCCTACTAACTATTAACTTCTTCTAACTTTTACAAGGTCAGGGGGGGGGGGCGACGACGTCGGTGAAACGATTCTATACAATATTTTGACGGCTGGAACCTTGACCTGGAGTTGCGTAGTATGGTCAACTAATATGAGTCACTCATTTGGGAGGGGAGAGTTTCACCTAACGGTGTAGAGAGGGGCCGGGCAAGGTCAGAGATGCCGTATTTTTTTGCACAGAAATGGATTTTTTCTTATTGTTTAAAAGAAAAACCCACCAGATCTGTTAAAACTTTTTAAAAATTGTTTTGTGCCAATTTCTTGGATTCGCATCTTCAGACGAATTTGATCACCCATGAATTGTTTAACAACTGTGATCATTGTCATGACACAATTGTTTTGTAAATATCCGTAACCTGGGTTTAGTGTTGATGGGAATAAATTGTTCGGTGCTTTATATGGATGCCAGGTTTGTTGGAAGGGAAGCAAACAGTTAAAAAACAAATGAATAAAAAGACAAGATTAAATATATCACAATTTTATTCTGCACATTTATACATTCAGGAAAAAAATCTGAGAAAAAAAAAGCATTTGGAAAAATTAAAAAAGATAACAGAAAAGTGAAATATTCATCAGATTGTATACTACAGAAAACATTATAACATAACACACAACAGATTAGAAAGAAAAACTGAATACAAGAAATCATTTGGTGAATATGGCTTTAGTTCTGTTAATTTTCTTTTGCAAGTTTGCTATCTTTTCATCAAGAGATGCAATTCCAGTCATAAATTCATCCTCAACATTGAGACCATTATTGTTAAAAGCTCGGACAACAGAGTCTGCATCATCAATCGAACTAATAGAACCAGAGAGTTCTGTTCCTTGAAAAAATTCTCTCTGTAATGGACTATCATAGCCTCTGGTGGCTCTCCTAGACACAGAAGTATCAGAGGTGTGTAATGGGGAACTCTGGGTAGGAAGTGTTGACCTCCCATTATAAAACTGTGAGTCTTCAGAACAGTCAGGACGTCTGAGGGAGGAATTACTCTCAAAGTGAACAGTGAGTTGATGTTCATTGTTCAGTGTCCGTCTTGCTCCTTCTCGCTGAAGCCTTTGACAAGGAAACAATTGACAACAGTCACAAACAGACAAGTAATCTGTACAGTTTTGCATACCTGTGTAATCAGGTAAGTGATTCTGTACACCTGTATAGTCAGGTAAGTACTGTTGTCTGCTGTGTTGTAGATAAGACCTGTGAGATGTTAGTGGGTCAGGTTTCTCTGCAGAAGTCAGAGATCTAGGATTTCTGTCTAAATCTTTATAAGACAAGTCAGCGGGGTATATCAATCTGTGGTCTTTATGTTTATATCTGTCTGACAACTGCCCCCGGTCAGTTGAGGTGAAAACATTGTCTAAATTGTTTCTATGACCTGAGAGAACACCTGTGTGAATGCTGTCATGTCTGATGTCAGATATTGTGCGTGACCTCAGTGTAGAGAACAGATCAGACAATGACTCTCTGTCATGTGACCTGGCCAAAGTTTCAGATCTCACTGGTGGGTGGTCAGGACCAAAGCTGTTGATATGGCTACTTCTGTCCATGGACTGTCTTCGTGACATGTCTGGCTCTGTCTGATGTCCATGCATGGACTGTCCTTGTGGCCTGTCTTCTTTCATCTGTTGCCTGTCATCATAATTAATTTCTTCCAGAGATTGAACAATTGGAACAGTGAACAAATCATCCTCACTGTTTGTCACTTTGCTTTTAGTACTCGTCTGAATAGAGGCATTTTTATATCTTTCATATTTGTCATTCTCACTTTTCCTACGCTGCCTGTGGACTGATGTATAACCACCTGGTGTATCATTACCTATATACCTGGCAGTGTTAACTCTATCAGGGACACGAGAATCATGATTTATATCCATCTCAGTATCAGAGAAATGAGTTTCTTCTCTGCCTCGTCCATCAGATGTGCGCCACAAATTTTTATTCAGAGGTGATAAACGCTGGTTGTGTGTTTCAAGAGCTTGGGATGTTAATGTAGTAAAGCCACCTATTTAACAAAAATAATATAAACTAAAGTAAACCAATTAACTTAAGATATACATGGGGAACATTATGAAACAAGTTTATACATTCATATATGTGTCATATTAAAAACAAAACTCTGAAAAAAATTAAACTTAAAATGAATGGAATAAATGCATAGAATATATTAAAACTAACTGCTAGAAAAACTTTTTTTAAACTTATTTATTCATGATCTGCACATATTAAATCTTGGAAATCATTAGGATATAACCATTAATTTTCTTATTAGCCTTGTTGTAATCCTGGAACACTGTATGTCAGAGGGGTTATTCTGCTTTCTTAGTTTCATGTTAGTATTCAAAAAAAAAAGTACATGTTAGGGAAAAATTCAGCTAAAAAGCTAGAGCACAATCTGTTCACTAATCCAATTATAAACCAGAAAAAAGTTTGCTTCAATACTGTGTGGAAAAGCCCAGAAAAAATACTTGTGAAACTTATTTTGAAATGTTATCTTTTTGCCTAGAGGCTCTAAAAATTCTTTTTTTTTTTCATAATTAAGACATGGGAATCAATGCTTATGTCACTGACCTAGATAACTCTCTGGTTTAAACTCATGTCTTGTATCATCATATTGTGATGTACTTTGGGTTTGTGCTCCTCTAGTTGGCTCTGACATTTTATTGTGTGTCTTAGATTTCTTTAACACCTTCAACCCCGGGTACTGATTGGATGTATCAATGTGAGTAGATCTGTAATTTGTTATCTTTGATGAACTATCCAACTCAGATTTTCTGAAAAGAATTTACATTTTCATACTATTTGTTTCGTAGATAAATGAGTTAACCAGTTATAGAAAAAAATTAATTCATTTGAAATCAAACTTGATGGAAATAGGAATGATAGTGTTTTTTTCTAAGCACCATATTGTAAATATTATACTTTACTTAAAAGATAAAAATGACCATGTTATTTAACATTCTAACTGGATAACACAAATTCATAATCAGAAAATAAACATTAAAAAAACATAGATCAATAATTTAAAAATGGAACAGCTGAATACATGGAATACATGGAATACAAAGGTGATGTAAGGCAGTGATTCTCAAACTTAACCCCCCCTATGCCAGACCTTTTTTTTTTATGAACAAACAGGAAACGGAAATATTAGATGGCAATTTTTTTTTTATCTATTTATTATAGTTGAGATGTTTTAAATTATTTTTATAATAATTTATCAATTAGAACTATGCAGTACACACTTTATATAAATAAACTGAAATGGAAATTAACATGAAATACCACTAAATAATAATGTTTTAATCTTGTTTGTAATTAATTTTTAATTTGACATACGTTAGCAGAAAGAAAATGGTTAATTCTTCTGAAAATTTTTTAATTTAATTTTAAGAAAGATGATGTAGAGTTGTAGACAGTTGAATAACAAATAAAAATAAAGGAGTTATCCTGATATTTTAGCCACCTATTTGAATTTTGTTTGCAAAAACACTCATTTGTTTATCACTTTTGATCCATGGATAAAATTGCTAATAGAAAAAGTCAAATCTTCCTTCATAAAATTGCTAATAGAAAAAGTCAAATCTTCCTTCATAAAATTGCTAATAGAAAAAGTCAAATCTTCCTTCATAAAATTGCTAATAGAAAAAGTCAAATCTTCCTTCATAAAATTGCTAATATAAGTCAAATCTTTCTTCATAAAATTGCTAATAGAAAAAGTTAAATTTTTCTTCATAAAATTGCTAATAGAAAAAGTCAAATCTTCCTTCATAAAATTGCTAATAGAAAAAGTCAAATTTTTTCTTCATAAAATTGCTAATAGAAAAAGTCAAATCTTCCTTCATAAAATCTAAAGTATGTCCTGATTGAAAATGATTAAATTTCATGCTGTGTTAATTTAATTTATTGTTGCTTTCTATTGTGGCTAGACAGTTAATTTTGTAAGACAAATAAGGATTATGAACTAAAACATTAACCATCAAACAACTTTTTGGTAGATTTATATTCTAAATGTGTTTTAATAGTTTTATATTTGAAATCCCGATAAATGATGTTTGCTTTTTTGTTAATAATTTTGATACTTAGTTGAAGGGTCATAAAGTTCAGAACCAAAGCTTGATGTGATTCAAGAATACTTCACAGGTCTTTGTAGATATTACTTCTTTGACAAAATATGTAGACTGTACAAAGCACATCTAACTGACACTTAATGAGGCCAGTCAAATAAAACTCATCACATACCTATACTGATCAGGATGTATAATCATTTTTAGGTTTTCTATGCCTTGTTTTTGAGCCGAACTTGATGTTGAGGAATGGCTCATTTCAAATGCTTGTAATACATGATCCACACCAAGTTTCAGAGAACTAGTTTGGAAAAAAAAAACTTTTTCTGTATTTTAAATTTTAAAAAGTCTTTCATGAGAACCATTTAATAAATGTTTATACTAGAGCTGCTGTTCGATTAAAAACATTGATAAAAATTAATGCATAATTAAAAAATTGATCACAAGTTAACCCAAATTTTAATCGCTACAATATAATTAGAGCTTCTGTTCGATTAAAAAACTTCAACAAAATTTAAAATTATATCGCAAATTAACGCATCTTTAATCAAAAAAATACTTTGTTTATTATTTGTAACATTATTTTATTCAATCAACATGGCATATTAAAATAGTAAATTTGATTGATAGAACAGTTTACTTAACTGAATCTGTCTTATTTATTCAGTTAATAGCTTAAACAGACCAGTTTATTCACCGGTCGATTCGAGTGATGTTCTTTTCTTGTTAACAACATAGAAAGTTCACAAGGGACTGTTGTGGCAGAGGATGCTAGATTTTTTTTCTCTAACTTAGCCAAAACTGGGTATATGTTTCATAAAACTTACACCACTACTACTACTACTTACTTACTTTACACCACTTAATAGAACCAAGTCATTTTCAATTTGTTGCTCCAGTCTGCATTTGTCAACAACTGTCGGGGTGGAACCATGCATCATTGGCTGATCTTCAGTATCTGATGATAGTTACTGCATTCGCTCTTACTTTCAAGGTTGTTCTGATGTTTGTTTATCATCATTTCCAAGTTCAGATTCTTTTACAATTATTTCAAACTGTTCCAAACTTCTTCTCATTTATCCTTATGTAAGTATCTCATATTTTTTAAATGAGTGTCAGAGAAGTAGCAATTTTCAGCTATGATAGGTTGAGGTTCACTTTGTGTCACTCAATATCACTCAGAAATGAATTTTTGAAACTTAATATGCTGACTGGGTATTCATCAGATACTGCTAGTTTGATTTCAAGGTGACATATAGTCGGAGGAATCATTGAGCATGAAACATATTGCTCCCCACCAAATAATTCTGTAGCATATCGGCATGGATCGAGGACCTTCTGTATTTAGCGCAATTTCTCCCACTGTTTCAGTTGGAAGAACAAGACTGTTTGTGGCCTGGTTCTGATAGTGTTTTCAACACAGCCTCTATGCTGTTAAGGAGCCACTTGACCATCAACAAATTTGAATTCCAACGTGTAGGAACTCCTGAATTAGCACTTCTTCTGGTCTGTAGTTGTACCTTGGTTTTTAATTCTGAGTTGTTTTGTCTGTATACCTGGTGGTGGGGGGTGTTTGTGTGTTCGCATTGCGACCGGGTTGGGATGGGAAGAGCTACATAATAATGAATGGATTTTAACTTGAAATTTTGGAGTGAAATTCGATTATTTATCGATTTGGCACTAATCTGAACTTTCAGCATTTAGGTCAAATTAACGCACTTATGTGTTGCATTAAAAAAATTTTTGGCTGCATTAATCGCGCATTAATGCACTTTATTCAGCAGCCCTAAATATGATACATTTATATGTATTCAAACAAGTGTGCCATTATATTCTATCATAACAACGGTCATAATAAACAAGTCAGTTTAATTTATCAAAGAGTTACAATTAATTGTAACAGATCTATTAAGCATTAGTATTTATGTCTATTGAATTAGTTATTGAGACCAGTTTATTGACATGTATCAATTAAGTCAAGTGATGTGAGTTGTTCTTTTAATTAACAACAATGCCAAACATGTTGTTCCAGGAATATAGGTTCCAAATTCATGACACATGTCAACCCCTCTCCCCTCCATCCATGTCATATTTTGCTACACTTTGTCCCCATGTAAAACTTGTTTACCCTACCATCCACTACTGTACCTGCCCCCTCCACTACGGTACCTGCCCCCTCCACTTCCCATCTCCAAAAAAAAAACTACAAAGATCATTTCTATCTCAAATGTGCCTTTACTTTCATAAAATAGTAGTCTAGCCAAAAAGTAGTAGCTCCCTTATTATTAAGGAGTTGTTTTTTTTTTTCTTGATTTTACCCCCTTTCCCCACCCAGTCACATTTTTTACACACTTTGCCCACAAAGATGATGTTACTTAAGGCTAATCCAAACACCATACCCCCTCTGTCCCAATAAAATTCACATGAAGTTCCATCGTTTCAATCCCACGGTATTGATCAATCAAACTAATGGCGCGCTTCTGCAGATGTTCACTAATTGTATCATTCTGGGTCAGAAAATAGAATTAAGAAATGACAATCCTATTGTTTCAAGGTCATATAGCTGCTATGATTGTATGCAAACGTGACAGTTCCTCTGTTTGGGTATTTTGTCTAGCTTTTTTTTAAAAATCTTTTCAGATCTATTTTGTTTATAGAATTGGGTTATTTACTGATTTTTTCACTTGATTTTTCCCCACAAAACTGAAATAACAGCATTTAGGTAAAAATTAATGCTTATAGGTGTTTGCGTAAAAAATTTGATCCCATTATTTTTTATTGAATTAATTACGCATTAATTGCATTAATCAGAAGCTCTAGTTTAAACCCATTTCTACTGGTTAAATACGCTTCTTAATAAACTCTTGATATTGAGTACAATGGTCATTATACAAAGTAGATTGTGAGACTCTAGAGCAGGTGTGGGCAAACTTTTTGAGCCAATTGCTTCGACAGGTTCCTAAATAATACAGAAGGGTCAAATAAAAAGCAGATGGATGGAGTGTTTATATGAAATGATAAAAATTAAAAGTAGAAGAAGCAGAGATGAACAGAGTATAGAGTGAATAAAAATACCTGACATGCCCATAGTCTGCTCATGAGTATGTTTATAAAACAATTCTTAATTCCTGTAAACTATAACTACTAACTCTACAAGATCCTGAAGTCGCATCATCTCCTTATCTTTCTTCAAAGAATTAGCTTCACAGTGTTTCAGTTTCTTTTCAGTATCTTTCAGTTTCTCCTGAAGATCTTCAATATCTAAATCTTTACACTTCAATCTCTGATGTAATTTTTCAATTTGTCTGTCAGCACCAGACAGTTTCTTGTGAACACCCTGTGTATTTTTTGTTACTTGCTCCAGAGATTTATGTAACAATTTCTTTTCTTCATGATGTTTTTCAGTCAGTTTCAATATTTCATGATCCTGAAATTTCAAAGATTAAAATATTTTAAAAATTTTTTTAAGTAATTAGTTTGAAGAGAATGTAAATGATTCAACATCTAAGTAATACTCCAGTCAATAGAAAATGTGAATGATTCAATATCTTAGTAATACTACAGACAATATAACAAATATAAACACATTTTATTCAACTTCTTATTGGTATGTAACAAGAACTGTTATGTGTTTTTCATTAATTTTCCACAGCAATGTAAAAAAAAAATTAAGAACTGTTCTGATAACAATGAATCAATTCTTTGATAAATATTACATTTTGTTTTTGAGATACTTACAAATTTGGCAATAAAATAATAGTTTTTTTTTATATTTAGTACTAATTTTTTCAATTATAATTTATTTTATTAAGCTCATTTTGTACTTAGAAATTCATAATACAACTAGGTCAATTCATTGGAATCAAACAATATCACATTTTGCTGGTATCAGAATTAAATCAAAGGATTTACAACCTAATTTTTTTATTCAAAATAGATTAGTGAGATCTTTTTGTATGTGGTTGTAAAATATGTGGTCCCATGCAAGCTAACATCATTACATCCTCTAGTTTAGTTTGACAATTATAAACATACACATTATGACATTAAATGACATCAGTCCACAGCATGACACCAAACAGTACAAGATCGCTTTGTTACGAGTTATTATTACTTGGTGAGATGTGTGATCTCAGCGTCGCACAAAGTGGTATAAACATAATTAGGCTATATTTCCTGTCTATAGATGTGTGTATGTGTCATTGAGTCTGTATGTATATCTAGTCAATAGATGTTTGTTAGTGTCTGTGTGCTGTATGTCATGTCAATAGTTTTTATATGTCAGTGAGTCTTTATCTCCTGCCAATAGATGATTTTATGTGCCAGTGTGCATCTCCAATCAATAGTTGAGTGTATGTTTAAGTGTGTGTGTCGGTGAGTTTATTTGCTTACAGAAATGTATGACAGTTTCTTCAATTAACTGATGTCATGAATGCGCTTTATGTGATACATGACATATAATTCTAGCGTAAAACATTTCTGTACAACATCACTTTTGCTCTTTTATGTGTCCATAATGTTTTAAAATTATTTTTTAATAATACAGTGAAAGGCATTTTTTAATTTACCTTCAAACTAATCGTTTTTACAAGATCTTGTTGGCTGGTCAACCATTTGCTTCTTTCCTCCAGAAGAGAAGTTACTTGAATATCTAATTTCTCTTTCTCTTCAAGTATGAAATTCAGCTCTTTTGCAAGATGCTGCACTACAATCATACAAAAAAAATTATTAAAAAGATTGGCTTCTCTCTTCCTAAGAAAGCAAAATATCATACATGAAAATTTTACTTTCGATATATTTTTGATAATTAATGTTAATATAAAAGAAATTGTATTAAGCAATTAAACCATAACATTTAGATGATAAACAAACATTTTTATCTTTCTGTATCAAAACTCTTAAACATATTAATTTTAAAAAAAAATTCACTTCACAGTTGATATGAACTAGTCAAGGAATAGGTTTTTGCAGCTAAAAAGTACATAGGTTTTTGCAGCTAGGGCGCCATCCATAAAGTACATCACGCTCCAAGGGGGGGGAGGGGGTATAAGAAAGTGTGACAGTTTGTGACAGGGGGGAGGGGGGGTCAGGCCAAGTGTGACATCACATTTTTAATATATTTTTAATTTTCTTTCTAATTTAATTTTTTTTTATTTTTTTAGTAAAACTTAATAGTTTTAAAAATAATTTTCAAAAAAAATTGTGAAACACTTGAATTAGTTTTATGTCAAAATAGCATGAAATGCATATCTTTTCAATATTTTGTTCACAATTCCTCATGCTAGTTAGGACCACTAATAAACTGTTGCGAAGCCTTGTTTTATCAGTAGCCTTACGCAAGTGTTATTATTTCTTTGTTGTCTGCTGCATAATTTATTACTGATAAAGAAATTTGGAATTTGTATTATAATACAAAAAATTACCGTAATTGAAGTTGCAATCCATCACTTCGTTAAAATAATATTGATGCCTTATTCCTTGCAACCAGTGCACCAGGAAGAAGTGCTTATAATCGCGTGGAACATCGAATGGCTCCATTTAGCATTAAACTGTCTGGTGTCATATTGCCAAATGAACATTATGGCAGTCACTTTGATTCGCAGGGCAGAACAATAAATGAGGATTTGGAAAGAACAAACTTCAAGTTTGCAGGTAAAACTTTAGCTGAAATCTGGTCGCATGTGATTGTTGACCAATTTCCAACAGTTGCAGAATATATCAACCCTGAGAAATCTGAATTGGATGCAGCAGGACTGATGTCGAAGGATAAGGAATGGTTTGACCATCATGTTCGCACCAGTCAATACTTCACTCAAATTGTGAAATGTCAGGACATAAAATGTTGCGACAAAGTATGGAGCTCATTTTTCAACGTTTTACCTTCGAGATTATTTCCTCCCCCAAATCCAATCCCAATCAACCAAACAACTGATGGACTCAGAGCTTCAGAAAAAGCAGATGCAGATGCACATATATTTCCTTCATTGTTTGTTTGTGGCACAAACTATCAAATTTGATGACATTATGCCAAGACCAACAGGAGTTTTTAAAGTGCAACCATATGATCTTTATTGTCCATCTTTGCAGACCAGCATACATGATCGAATTCGCAAAGTGTGTCACTTATCCTTTGCCTCACAAACAATGTTGAAGAAACATACAGGATAACACAGAGCTCGGGCGCAGGAGAATGTAAAAAAGTAAAGTTTCCTTAGCCCTAAAGGGCCATCGGGGCAGATGAAGTGTAGAATTAATCTGTTTCTATAACCTAGGCATATGAAGGGATTGTGTGGTTTGCACAATTCCCAGCCGCCTTTACTCCCCCAACATAAAGTCAGGTACCCATTTAAAGCTGGGTGGACTTGGGAACTTTCACCAGGACCTGAAAAAGTCCTAAGGCTCTCACTGAGATTCACCATTCGACCCGCGTCCCCTAGGAGAATGTGCCAACCCCAAATTTTCCAGAATCAACTCAGATAAAACACATTCGTCCTTTGAGAATCTCTGCTAGAAGGCAAAGAGAACTCATGGCAATTATTGGCAGAAAGGAAATTGCACATTCAGAGGATGTTGAGTGGCTAGATGAGGATGAAGTTGATCTGTCTGCAACTATCCTTCCAGGAAACGATGATGCGGAAAGATTTATGTCAGTCTTAACTATGGATGAACACTTCACCATGGATGGATGATGTCTAGTGAATATTTTTTTAATTAATTAAACATAATTCACAGGCCCACTATAAACATATTCAATATAGCACCAGAGCTGCTCACATAATTTTTCAATCTAGTCCTTTTTTTAGTCGCATTGTTTTGTTTCCCTTGTTATTATTTAACCACTGGTTGAGGTCAAGTTTCGCAAATCTACTTCTTATCCTGTGTCAATAGAATGCATAATCAGAAGATTATCTCTAAGTTCACCTCACCAATTGTAAATGAATAGGTAGCAGATAAATGATGTTTATTATATAATTGTCAATCTAATTTTTGCATTTTTTTTCAAATTCAATTGATTGAGTTACTGTTTCAAAGAATAATTGATACAACTATTGACAATTAGTTATTCTACTATTAAACTCATTTAATAATCTGATAGTTCTTTTAATATTTATATTTTAAGGTAGTTTAAGAGTGAAGTGCGATTTAAGTTTTCGATTTAATTTTAATTAGTTATTAATTAAAAAAATTTTTCGAAAGTGTGATGTACTTTGTGACAGGGGAGGGGGGGGGTAAAAAATCGTCAAAAAACGCGTGACGTACTTTATGGACGGCCCCTAGAAAGTACATAGGTTTTTGCAGCTAGAAAGTACATAGGTTTTTGCAGCTAGAAAGTTCAACCCTTTTACTAATGAATTTTAAAATGAAAGTAAGTGGACTGTTTTAATGAAAAGCAAACATTTTGCAAGCTGTTAGTAGATAAAGCTATTAAAAAAAATTATTTAATTAAACAACACATATACATACAGGTCTCAAACATAGAACATCACCATGATTTCTTTGTTAGTAAAACACCACTCCTGCATGCTTACACATTTACACTGCATACACCAACAGACTAACACACTTTCTGATAAAGCAGACTAAAGAAGTAACCAGAGGATGCAAAAAAAAGTAAAAAATGTCTTTGATACAGCTACTTGATAAAGTTTTTCTTAAAATAAAGCAGCAAAAAACAAAATAGAATAAGTAAATAAAATATAATTTGGTTTCCACGAACTGTGCATAACACTACTATTTAATCAATATTATGTGAGTGTATAGATGAATGGTTTCTATTAAGGATGCTGTTTGATTTTAAAATGTTAATCAAAATTAATGCAAATTAAAAAATTTAATCGCAAATTAAATCAATTTTAATTGACACAAACTATTTCAGTTTTTCAATATACCCTCTGTTTAAAACCCATATATTTAAATTTTATATTCTAACAAATTGGCATAATAAAAAAAAGCCAGTTTAATTACGAAAGAGTCCTCTTTAATTGTAACAGATACATTAAGCCTTACCAAATATTTCTATTAATTTATTTATTTAGTCCAGTTTTTTCAAAGTCAAAAAAGGGTTCTTCATTTATTACTTTCCACCATTTTTATTGTTATTAACACCCCCCACCCCATTTTACCATACTGTACACCCCCCTCCCCCATGTTACATCTGGCTTATCCTACCCACCCCTCTATCTCCCATGACCCACAACAAAAAATTGACATATGGCAGTTCTATCACATAATTGCTGAGAGATGGTTACTTACAACTGTTTGGCTCAATTATGAATTTTAGAATTGTTATTATCATTTTTTAAGCACCTCCCAATGAATAATTTTTTTTGTTATTTCATTACATAACCATCTTATATTGACAATAGTGCTGCTCATCATAGAATTCAGAGAGTGTATTACTAAATTAATTAAAAAGAAGTATCAAAACGTTAGGCTAATGGGCTTTGTACATTCATTTGCATGTTCGGAGATATTTACTAATTGTACTTTTCAGGGTAAGAAAATGAAATAAAGAAATTACAGCTGGTATGATGACTTCAAGTTAACATGACAGTTTCTGCATTTGTGTTTTCCTTTGTGATTGTGCTGATTTGTGTTGAATGATCTCTATTATCAAAAAAACCCCAACTTCACCAAATCATATTTACAATAAATAATAACAGAAAGACCTAAAATAAATCACACTGCTGTTGAACCATGGTCTGCAAAATTATTTTAATAGAATTGGTTTATTTTCTGGCTTTTTGTTTGTTTTGAAACTTAGAAGTAAAAGTATGTGGGTAAAATTAACGCATTTATAGGTGTTGCATTCAAAATCAAATAGCAAAATTTTTTGATGCATTAATTAATGGCAATTAAACAACAGCCCTAGTTTCTACAGAAAAATTAGATTTTTGTTTCTAATTTTTTATTTATTATATAGATGCAATAAATCAGATAATTCACAGATTTTCTGTAAAAGAATTGATAAATCCCCAGTGCCCTACCAAAAATTAAATACTCAGAACTTTTCACACACAGCAGATTTCCAGGACCACAAAAGAATTTTTAAATTTCTATTGTTGACCAATCACAAGTGTGCTTTGTAATAACTTTAAATTTAATTTCAAACAGACAGGACAAGAGCTTCATTAATGCTTTAATATGAAAGTCAAATATACATGTACATTAATGAATTAAGTAAGCAATTTTCTATGACTGATAATTATATAATCAAACTTATTATTTTCCCTATCAAATTTTTTTTAAAAAAAAAAAGGTACCGTATATATCTGCATTTAAGCCGACATTAGAAATATAAAATACAATACTGAAATCAGGGAGCCGGCTTATATGTGCATAAAACAAAATGCACAAAAGGGCAGACACTAATGCCAATTTTCTAACCACACATTTTCATCGCTATCTGACTCTTTATTTGGTTGTGAGCAGAGTACTAATATATATATATATATATATATATACAGAGGTGTCACTTCAAATAATGTAATGTATGCATAGCTGATAACACTGGTCAACAGCCAGGGGTTTTTCAACTGATTTAGACTAATTTTGGTGTTCTGAGTCCGATAATCACATTAATTTGGCCTGGTCAGGTCAACTTCTTGAGATACAGCCATAGACCTACCTGACCTGATATTCTAATATCAGGGGTTTTGAGTTCAATCATTTCTCTAAATTAGCTGCAAAAATTAGCAGCAAAATAATCAAAATTATAAAAACAGAGATAATTATATTTTATTTATAAATCATCAATCTGGATTTTCACTTGATTATTTAATGCATCAGCACTTGATTGGGCACAGCCTCCAGTACCCCGACCTTACATCTGCCCGTCGTTCAGCTGCTCACTGCGAAGAAATTCCTGTACCCGCGTTCAGAGATTTTCCTGACAGCGACAATGAGGCCACCACTTTAGACGAGGGAGGACATACAGAAGAGGAGAATGAATCACAAGATGGTCTGCAGCAGTTCTTACAATGTGAGCTTAATGATCTGGTTCGGGATCTCAGCTTGTTGAATTATTCCTCCGAGCTGTTGGCCTCCAGACTCAAAGAGAAAAATCTACTTGGCAAGGACGCGTATATCACTTTCTTCCGTAGAAGGCATGAGGACTACATGGGCTACTTCTGCAAGGAGGAAGACCTTGTGTACTGCCGAGATGTCGCCGGTCTTCTTGATAAACTCGGCGGTCCTCAATACGATCCGAGAGATTGGCGACTCTTCATTGACAGCTTCAAGCGCTCTTTGAACTGTGTACTTCTCCACAACGGGAGCCAGTTCACCTCAATCCCTATTGCGCACTCCACAACTCTTGAAGAGAAATATGAAGCAGTGAAGTATGTGCTCGACAAAATCCAATATGAGCAGCACCAATGGATCATCTGCGTCGACTTGAAGATGGTGAACTTTCTACTTGGTCAGCAGTCCGGTTTCACGAAGTACCCATGCTTTATATGTATGTGGGACAGTCGTGACAGAGTTCAGCACTATGTAAAGAAAGAGTGGCCGGCGCGAAAGCAGTTAGTACCTGGGGCGAGAAACATCATAAACGAACCTTTTGTTGACCGGAAGAAGATATTGATCCCACCGCTACACATGAAGCTTGGGTTAATGAAACAGTTTACGCCCGTTCTGGATGGGAGGTGCTTCAACTACATGTGCCGAGCATTTCCTCAACTGACCATTAAGAAGCTGAAGGCCGGCATTTTCGATGGACCACAGATACTGCAACTCATAAAGGACACAAAGTTCCAAAACTCCATGAACACGCTTGAGTGCGCTACCTGGAAATCGTTTGTGCAGGTGGTGAACAACTTCCTGGGGAACACAGAGGCAGCTAACCACGCCAGACTCATCAGCAGCATGATAGAGGACTTCCAAAAACTCGGGTGTTTGATGAGTATTAAGGTGCACTTCCTGTTCTCACACATGGAGAAGTTTCCTGAAAACCTTGGGGCGATGAGCGATAAGCAGGGAGAAAGGTTCCATCAGGACATCCGCCAAATGGAGGAAAGGTACCAGGGGAGGTGGGTCATGCTGGCGGACTACTGCTGGTTGATGAAGAGAGACAACCCAGCAGCTGCTCACACACGGGAATCGAAGAAACGTCGATTTATGCCTTGAAATCTGAACTTTTGTTTCATGTAACGCTCATTGTTATACTAATATTATGATAATTATGCTTATCAAATTTGGTGGATAAATAAAAGCTGAATGAATTTGATTACGTTGACTTTTATTTCTTGAGTAAAACCGAAAAAATCGTCAGCTGATGATCCGCAAAAATGTGTTTTTTTTTGGACAAAAAAACAATTTTTTTTTTAATTTCTGTAGCAAAAAATCCTGACCTGATTGAGCAAAACCAAGGTCATTTTTGGACTCAGAGCATCAAAATTAGTCTAATTCAACTGGAAAACCCAGGATGATTTTCAAAAAATATTTTTTGTTGCCCAGTGTAATGAATATTACCATGGAGATTTCATTTTCGAAGTCAAAAATGGCATAAAATTAAGAAAAAATATTTTTAAAAATAGAAAATGTTTCCTATATCTATGGTTTCCTATTTGATACTATAATAACAATCTCATGAAGTGTAATCAATCAAAGATTTCGGTCTAGGCACACTGTATGTTCCTATATCTATTATTTATAATCTAATAATACAGGAATTCTCTCTAGAAGTGTAATCATACTGAGATTTATGTTTAGACATATTCTATACGCAAATGCATAGAATGCAGTGAGAGTGACACGACTGAGTGGTTGTGTGTGCGCCAGTGGAGAGCCGTAACCAGGCTAGAGCTAGCACTGCAGCCAACGTCATCTGTATACTATCTGATTTCTTAGAAATAACACGCTCAAACGAATGCACATCACATAATCTACCAATCACCTTGTTGTCACCGCTGGCCCCAACCTTGGTTATGGATTGTGACTGGTGTGCAAACAATATGGAGTAAAATGAGACAGCTGTATGGTCGGCTTATATGTGGATTTTTTGTAAAAACTGGCCATTTTAATGCAGTTTTAGGGGGTCAGCTTATATGCGATGTAGGCTTGTATGTGAGTATATAGGTATTTACTTTAACACGTAAATTAGTAGAATAGAAGAAAAAAAAACAGTTATATTTAAATTACCCTTAGACTTTAGAAATAAATGAAAATTTCTACTTAAACTGACAGGGTATGTATAATTATGTGGTAAAGCACTCAAATGTTGACCTGGTGAGAACCAGTGGATATTTCAGGTCATTGTGAAAGTCTCCTCTATATCTCAATGGCCATTGCACTATCAGTTATGGTGAGGATGAAAGAAGGGCACTGCAAAAACCATCCATTAGTGGATCTAAGAGATTTCATCTCATCCTGGGAGTTCACACACACTTAAACTGACCTTCCTTATTAGCCATCTCTAAGGACTGAGAACATTTACTTTCTTGTATTTCTAAGACTTCTAATTGATGCTTCAGTTTTTCCACTTGTCTGTTAAAAATAAAAATTTAAATATGTAAAAATTTTTAATTAAGAAAAAATACTTTAGTTAAAATGGTAAAAAATCATTTTGTTTCAATTATCAAAAAGTATTTCACAAGTCCCAGTAATCTGCTAGCTAATTATTTTAGCTAAGTTCAAAATGACAATCCTCTACGAAATAAAACAATTTATTTTTTAAGTAATATTCAAAATTATCAATGACTATGTTAATATTTTTTGTTTAGTAAATGTAATCTATTAAACAAACATACTTGATTAAGTTAAAATTTTCCTCTCTGAGGATTAAATAAGATGATTGATTTTTGCTGTATTCTTTTCCAAGAGCGACATCAGTAAAGTAGATCATATCATCAATAAGGTCTCTGAGTTCAAGGTCACCTTTTAATAAAACATTATTTAAAAAATCAAAGTTTTTAATTACAAAAATAGTCAAAGAACAGAACAAGTTTTAAAAACTGTAGAAAAAATGTCTGATGATCATATTAATTCACAAAATAAATAAAATCATCGTATAGGACTAGAAAGTAGGTGTCATGAATTATTATTTTTTTATCCTATAATGAAATGCTTGTAAGATTTTTAAAAATATATTTTAAAAAATCATTTAATAAAATATATTTTATTAAAATGCACTAAAAAGTTAAAAAAATTCCTTAGAAGTTAGAGCAAAGGGGTGTTTCAGTATAGTGTGTGTATTTGTAAATATACTAATGTAATAAAAATTTAAAATTATTCCAACAAGATTGTATTGACTAGAATTTTTAAAGATTTTTAAACTTTCTAAATGAAAATAAAATAGTATTGAGATAAGAAAACTTACGTAAAGCTGTGGCTTTAAAAGACAATCTGCAGGCAATATTTCTTAAAGTTGGGTCAGACATGCTTTCTAAGTAATGAAGATTTTTAGGTTGGTGGGGATGTCTTGAACTTGTGGCTTCATTTTCACTGTCACTATTGTAGTTCTGGTTTGTATCATTATTTTTATTACAGATACTTTCTTGGATGAGTTGTTCAGAATTTTGACAAGTACTGCCCTCAATAGTTTTATCATGACTATTATTTGAATCTTCATCTTTACTATCTATTTTTGAAATGTACTGATTCATTATATCATGTATCATCTCGCTGGATCTATGCACTTCAATATCATTGGTTTCTTTTGAAAGTGAATTTACATGATCGGTCTCTAACAATTTTTTGTATTGTTTTTCTTTAGTTTCATTTAAAGAATTAGCTTTTAATAATTCAATTATCTGGCTTACATTTGAAGATTCTTTGGCAGGTAAAACTTCTAAATCCAAATCTCTATTCTTTGGAAGGTGTACCTTTCTTTTATTTAAAACATCATTTACATTGCTGACCTCTAAATCACATGTATCTGCAGAACTATTTAATCCATTCAAGTTTGTCTGTGCTGAAATATCATCATCTTTTAGAAAGCTCTGGAATTTCTTTTTTGAAATCTCTAATAATTTTTTAGTTTTCATTTTGCTACTGCTAGTTTTATTTTCTTTTACCTTCACATCAATTTTTTTTATTTGTGCTGGTGGTTTGTAAACATCCTCATTTAGGGTAGTCCTGGCTTGTATATTTGAATCTGAAATAACATTAAAAGCTGAATTTTCAGCACTGTGCTTAAAAACAGGTTCTTTAGAAGAGGAACTAGTTGACAGGAATAGAACTTCCTCAGGTGACAGTGATATTTCTGAAGTTAATGGAGGAGTGTGAAAGTCTTCAGCGTTTTTTGAAGTTTTTTTATTTTCATTCATTTCTGATGTCTCATCAGTCCATTCTGCTTTACTAACAAAAACTGGAGATGAAGATGACTGTATAGGAGATAAAGGTATGCCATCACTATTTATTTTCATAGCTTTTAAATTTTGATCTGATAAATTTTGCATCCTCAAAGCTAATTTGTGTTCATTTGATTGTCTCTGAAAAGTTATTTGATCACACAGATTCAGAGTAAGACTTGAACACACATTAGGGAATTTTTCTGCCCCAGTATCTTTTTCAGGAATCATCTGCAGTGAGCCATCAATCTTACTGTCGACAAATGCAGAATCTTGAATTTGTATTAAATGTTCAGGAATAGGTGTAGAAGATATGAGACGTTTGTTAAAAGGTGTGCTGACACCTAAACAGTCAAAAGTTTCAAATGGTAGAATCATCTTACCGGTCTCTAGGCAATGGAATAAAATCAGAGTTTAGCCACATTTATCTTTACATTTTTCAATTTATCTTTTGGATATGTAATATATTCTAATAAAGCTATACTTATTTTCTGAATTAAATAATACTGCATTTAATAGGTTAATACACTCAAATCAAAAGTATTTATTTTATAATTATCTCTTTTATTTTGATTGGATATAAAAGAAATATTTCTCCTAATAAAATTCATAATGAACAACAAAAAAAATATTACTTAGTTCACATCTTGCCGCATTCATAGAAGCTTGTACCTGAATCTGTGTAACAACTTCATTTTCTGTCTTAACTATTGTGTCACTAGATGAAGATCTAAAACATTCTGGAAATGTTTTACAAAAAAAAAATTATTTAATAATATTTACTTTATATACTAATATCATGCTTATTGATCAATACCTGAATAATTAAATTATAATTAAATAGTAAATCAGCAAGATAAAAATTATGGCACAGCATCAAAATAATACATCAGCTAATCAAACTCATCATACAAAAAAAAAAACACAATCCTTTCAGGGACAATAGTGACATCAGAGACAAAAGTGACAACAGGGACAATAGTGACAAGGACAATAGTGACAACAAAGCCAATTCATTAAACTAAGACAAGGAAAATTTGGCTGATTCAAATTATTTTACTTTCTGTTATGTTCTCATCTTAGAACATCAAAAAAAAAATTGTCTTAACCAGCATTCCTTTTTTTTCAACAGAATTTGAGATACAAAAATATTTAAAATGTTTTTTCTTTTCCAGAAGAATCTAATGGCATGGCTTTTAACGCTCACCTTGAGGTAGTGAACAAATGTACACCTGAATACACTCACAAACATAAGGACACTAAAGTTTATTAGGCATGTCTCTTAAGGACTGGATTATTAGTAATAGAAAATTTCAAGCACATAGATACTATATAACTAGGACAGAGATAATATTAACTTTACTTACTTTTGTGTCTCGCTTTTTCTGATTTATTTTCTTCTACTTCAGATTCAGAATAAAGTGTATAGCCTGAACCTGATTCTTTGTTTTGCTGAAAACTTGAAGATCTATGTACAGTTCTGTCATAAAAAAATTAGTAAACGATTTCACAAAATTGTTTAAAAATTATCCTTATTAATTTTTTATTTTATCACTTAAAAATTATTTTCAATAGATAATTAGCGAAACAAAGTTCAATGAAATAAGTTTCAGATAATTAGTGTTCATTCGAAACTTAAAATTTAAGGATGATAAAATATTTTTCTTTATTGTTGTCAGATATGTAAGAGTTAATCAGTACTTGTTTATAATTACCGTTTGGCTAAAAGACCTTTATCTGCAAACTTTCGTGACTTGAGGTATTAAAGAAATAAGGAGAAAATATGAATATATAAATTATTTCATTGATTATCTCTTATCTGTACTAATAACAAACATTTTTTTTTCCACAAAAGTCTTAAACAATATAACATCAAATTAGTACTGCTTTAGTCTTTCAAATATATTTTTTTAAACAGATGCTTTCAATTAATACCATAGGACAAATTTGTTTCATATATTTGATTCCAAGATCGTTAAGTATATAAAAAAATATTTTATATGTAATAGTAGGTTGAAATGGCAGTATGGTAGGGCACTTGACTTTCAATTAGAAGGGAGTCTAAGCTATTTTTTAAATAACTAATGCTTTGTCAAATCATACCTTAAAAACATTGGCTTGAACTTGTTTTCTCCTCATTTTTTCCTCTATAAATCTAGATCAAAGTTTAAAAAAAAACACTTAATAAAGTTAATAAATTAATTATTTTATATTAAAAAAGCCTTTATGAAGAATAAATTATGGAAAAAAACATTTGTTCAAAAAATAAGGGAAAAAAATGTAGAAAAAATATTGCTGATAATTGGTTAAAAATAACTTCCCCATTACTGACTTCACTGATAAATTGCTTGAGATGCAAACAGTAATAAACAAAGCTCCCTATAAAATGTCTGTAATAATTATCTTTTTTTTTTTTTTTACAATTTTCGAATCATTCTTTTTGTTTTTTTGACCCTGTCATCATGGCTTAGGAAAAAACAAGTGGTTACAGTTGTATGGGGACACAAAATGTATACATACATAACTACCCAACCCGTTATTACACTGTGTAGCAAAATTCAAATTTGTCCTGTTTTGTTTACATAGAGACCCTCCCTATCACCATATACCCCCCCCCTTTTAAAAAAAAAAAAGCAAATTTTATTTCATTTAAATATTTATTGAATGATTTCAAATAAAATGTGCATTATATTACCTAGGTCTAATACCATATCCATTTCATATATTACAGATTATAACAGGATTCAAACCCCTCCTAAACTCATCTATTTGATAATTTATGAATTTCCACTAATCATAAAGAAAAACATATATTCAAGATTATAAAAAGAGCATACATATTATCTGGAAACTGACCATGCATTATGTTATGTTTAAAAAAAAATAGGCTTCTATCTATTTCATGTTTATGTGAATTAACAGAAAAAGAATAAATAAATTTTAAAGTAATGTACAAATTATATTAAACTTAATAAGTTATAGGAGGATGGGTGGTCGTGCGGTGTAGAGCGCTCAACTGTCGAGCGGATGGTCCCGGTTTCGAATCTCAGTTAGAACCTTGGGATTTTTCCAGGTCCTGGTGAAAGTCCCCCAAGTCCACCCAGCTTTAAATGGGTACCTGACTTTAAGTTGGGGGAGTAAAGGTGGCTGGGCGTTGTGCTAACCACACAATCCCTTCATATGCTGAGGTTTCTGAAACAGATGAATGCTACACTTCATCTGCCCCGATGAGCCCTTTGGGGGCTTAAGGGAACTTTAATAAGTTATGACATGACTCATAATTTGTACAAAGATTTCTGCTGAATTATACAGGCCCATGTTACACCTGAGCATATTATTTAGCACAAAGCATTATCCCTTTGTATCATAGATTCAATGAATTTTTAAATTATTTAGGGACTCTTTATTGAAAAATCATAAAGACAAAGTTATACAAACACTTAACTCCTGGGTAAATATAAACATTAATTAGATGTAACTTAGCTTAGGGTGCTAGAAACTAGATACAACCCTGTAGAGATGTCTACAGGGAAAACCAGAGTTTTAAAAAATAACCGTTTTCTATGATATATATATATATAAATATATTATATTTAATTTTTTTTATTTTTAAAAAAGTATTTTTAATTGTATAACACTACAACAAAAAAAAATTTGGAGTAGTAGTAAAAATTATTTCAGAACAAAACTTTATATTCCAAAATTAATGTTTTTTTACAATCTAGAGGCACTTTCTAAATGGCTACCCTACAGACACACTAGCATAGATATTGAAATTAAAAATTTGAAATTTTGTGCATATAACATTTTTTTAATAAAAAAAACATAAACAGTAAATTCACCAGAAAACAATGATTCAGCACTAGAACTATTGTGAATTTGAACAAGTTCCAGAAACGTATTAGGTTTAGATTGTGAGGTATCACTGTCCCTAGTTTGCATACAAAAGATACAACCCTCATCTAACATCTGAGCATGTGCCACCATATGAGGCTGCCCCCTTCCCCCATTTATGCCACTTTCCAACCAACCTAAATTGAATTAGGTACATCTAGGATTACTTCCAGAAATGTTTAAAATAATTCAAAATAAACTGTGGACTATGCCAATTTTCCATTGTAAAATTTGACTATACCCATTTGTTTAATGTTCCCTTACAATTACATTCACACATGCTGTCAACAGTCCAAAGGTCAACTCTAAAAATGATGTTAAGATGCTGCTGATTCATCTTTTCAAAATTAAAATTAATTAATCCTGACAATTTAAAAGAAAACTAATTAGCTAAGAACGTTTCAAATTGTAATGAAAAAGAAGGACTCTTAACACCACAAGGCAACGCTGGCAATGGCAAATACCAGAAACATAGAATCAACATTCATTTGGCGCAGCGTTTTGCAGCTCTTTATTAAATTTGCATTGTATTGTTTCTGTACCCACAGCATATCTAATTTTCTAATAGCATCTAGACTTCTAATCTAAATGAGGCACAGTGGCTGGATAGTTCAATTGGTAGAGTGCTTGCAATGCGATCGTGAGGGTTGGAATCCGGTCACCCTGTGCTTATCGGTTGGTGTCTAGTGCATGATGATAAAGCGTGTTAACAAATGCAAATTTAAATGAAATCACGGTAAAAGTACAGCAATACAATTATGAAATTTATAGAATATGGTAGTTGTCAAGTTTTATCCTTGACTTATGTGTGGTTCATAACAAATCTCATATTTTTCGGCTTAAAAATACTATCGACTTATATGCGAGTATCTATGGTAAACTAAACTTGTTCAAATAAAATAAAAGAAGTCAGACACACTCAGTGATCAATCTATTTGTAATAAATTTATCAAGCTTTATTGTTTGCCCATGCTCAGAAAGTTCGTAATTGATGTTATCTCTATCATACAATATTTTGACATTGGCCAGTTGCACCTAGCCATGGTTCACATTGTGGACATTGGTTAGTTTTTCTGGACAATGCCAATATCTCACGTTGGCCAACTTGCAACAAATGGCAATAACATATGTAGAGATTAATACTTTCTTCACCTTATGACAATAACATTGCATTGCTGACAGTGTGTCTTCATTGAAGTTTTGTCTGGTATTTATTGATCAAATTAGGCATTAGACTACTAATCATTAAATGATTACCTCACCTCAGGTCCTGTTGAAAGTCCCCACGTCGACCCAGCTTTAAATGGATATCTGACTTTAAGTTGGGGGAGTAAAGGCAGCTGGGCATTGGGCAAACCGCAAGATCCCTTTGATAGGCTTATATTCAGAGGTTACTGAGTAACTTACTCTTACTGCAACAGATTAATTCTACACTTCATCTGCCTTGATGAGCCCTTGGCCTGCCTTAGGGGCTAAAGGGGACTTTACTACTTTTTTAGTGGTATTAAATTTTATAATTAATCAATTATAATTCATGAAAAACCGGACCGAATAAATATATTTATTTATTTTACGGTAAGCACATACTGCAGCTAGTAAACTAAAAGCCAAGAATTATTTGCAAGCAATTTTACTGTCCATTTCGTTTGATACACACAAAGACCTAATGCATTAAGATATAAAGAACAAGTTATCTTGTGGACGGCTGTCGTAAACTTTAACCAAATCCAATTAACAGAGATTCTACGGGAACGTTAAAAGAATGACTTAAGTTTACGATAGCAAATGAAACTTGCCTTCGCTTGTTTATTTACAATTGGAACAAAATTGTATATAGATCAGTGTTTGTTTGTAACGGAAGTGTTTAAAAAAACATATATAGATACCATTCGATTAATTACTTTATCATAACTATGAAAATTAAAAATGGCCTTTTTTAAGCCACAACACCCAGCTTAGAAGAGTGTCTTGTGCCAGCCAAACCAGCTTTATTGGCGGCACATTTAGCGTTTCTGCCATGTTTACAGAGCGGTGGTTTGAGCTTGCCCGTTATATCTGCCGCCATGTCAGAAAAAAATGTTTGTAGCCATAGACATCCTACATATAGGATGTCTATGGTTTTCAGCACATGCCCAATCTGTCCAGCAGGGTGTGTGGACTGCGGATTGGTCAGAATGGCAAGGCAAGAATTTGTCCAGCCACCACGGACAAGGTGTCGTGTTTCTTACCCCTCTGCCCAGTGGCGCAACCGAGTGGGGCCCTCAAGCCCCCCCCCGACCAAATCATCAATACATATTTTACTATATAAAGTTACTACAAAGACTGTCAAACTATCTCTTTTCAATATGTGAGCCCCCCCCCCAGCATTTTTTGCTGGTTGCGCCACTGCCTCTGCCAGCAATAGCATGGTGAGAAAGTGTGACAGAGTGAAAGGATGTTGTGCTGACCAAATTAGTCAACACTCGCTGCGAGTACCAGGTTCTCGGTTGAACCTCTTTGACCATGGTATTGCTACCACTTTGCTCTATATTTAACTATATAATATAGAGCTCATTGACTTCCATTGACACAAAAGGGCTCATCTATTAATTAGGTAAACAAATTGGGGGGGGGGGGCAGGCCTGAAAATGTTATACAGTCCTAATATATATATATATATATATATATATATATATATATATATATATATATATATATATATATATATATTATATTAGAGCTGCTGTTAAATTAAAAAAATTGATCGAAATTAACCCATGATTAAAATTTTTATCGCAAACTAAAGCACATTTTAATCGATACAATATAATACATGTACATTTGTTTTCTGCAATGTTAAAAAAGTCAGTTTAATTTATGAAAGATTTATAATTAATTGTAACATATCAAGCATAAGCATATATGCCTATGTCTAGTGAAGTAGTTATTGAGACCAGTTTATTGACATGTATCATGTATCAATCACGTCAACACTGCCAAACATGTGTTTTTCTCGTATCGTAGGTTCCGAACTAATAACGTATATCGACCCCTCCATCCCTGTCATATTTTGCTACACTTCGCCCCCACGTAAGTCTTGTTTACCCTACCCTCCATTACCGTACCGACCCCCCTCCACTTCCCCTCCTCCTTTTTTTTTTAATCTTGTGTGATCTATTTCTGTTTATAGAATGTTATTTACTGATTTTTTTACATGATTTTTTTCCGCAACTCTAAAATACCAGCATTTTGGGTATAATTTAATGCATATAGGTGTTGGCGTTACGTAATATAATCGCATAATTACGCGTTATTTGCAGTAAATCAACAGCCCTACAAAAAAAACTTCTTCATTTTATAAGTTGGGCTTTTGTCCGCATACCTGGTGGTGAGGGTATGTGTGTGAATTGCGACCGGATGGGAGCTACGTAGTAAGGAACGGACCTTAATCGAGTAAATTTCGTCATTTATCGATGTGGCGATACCCTAAACTTTCAGCATTTAGGCCAAATTAACGCACTTAGGTGTTGCGTTAAAAATTCTAATTGCAAATATTTTTTATTCGTTAATGGCGCGTTAATGCAGTTTAATCAGCATCCCTAATTTATATATACAGTGGATTCCGCTTAATTGGGACACCGCTTAATTGGGACAGCCGCTTATTTGGGACAAATCTCAAAGAAACCAAACCAAGAAGCCAATAGTAAATGTGTATGTTTAATTGGGACAGCCACTTAATTGGGACAAAATGCCTCGGTCCCAATATGTCCCAATTAAGCGGAATCGACTGTGTGTATATATATATATATATATATATATATATATATATATATATATATATATATATAGAGAGAGAGAGAGAGAGAGATAGATAGATAGATAGATAGATAGATAGATAGATAGATAGATAGATAGATAGATAGATAGATAGATAGATAGATAGATAGATAGATAGATAGATAGATAGATAGATAGATAGATAGATAGATAGATAGATAGATAGATAGATAGATAGATAGATAGATAGATAGATAGATAGATAGATAGATAGATAGATAGATAGATAGATAGATAGATAGATAGATAGATAGATAGATAGATAGATAGATAGATAGATAGATCGTCGTCGGCATCCGTCCGTCTCGAGAGACGATGGTGTAGCTTAATTGAGTCTACAAGCACCGCCGGGAATGGTTGTGCAGTCCGACTCGGGAGTGGCAATCCCTGCCGCACTTGTCGCACTTGAATATAGATGGTTGTTGTAGCTGTTGCTTTTGCTGCTTCCGCCTTGATCTTTTCAGGGCAGCATTTTTCTGTCTCTCAGCCTCTGCTCGCGATGAACCCTGCCGGACAGCGAGCCTCCAGGACTGGCGGCCGGCTGCTTGGCTCTCCCAGGAGTTGGGGTTAATGGAGCACTGTTTCATATCCTTTTTGCATGTGTCTTTGTATCGCATTTTAGGGCGCCCTGTTTTCCTTTGGCCGGTAACTAGCTCGCCATAGAGTAGGTCCTTCGGGAAGCGGCCTGCGTCCATTCTTTTGACATGACCGAGCCATCTGAGGCGTCTCTCGCTGAAAACTGCGAACAAGCTGCTCATGTTGGCCCTCTCCAGCACCCCAGTGTTGGGGATCTTGTCTTGCCACTTGATCTGCAGTATACGTCGCAGGCACCTCATGTGGAAGTTGTTTAGTTTCCTTTCGTGCCTCGCGTAAGTGGTCCACGTCTCGCATCCATAGCGGAGTGTACTGAGTATGCAGGCCTGTTAGACGCGCAGTCTGGTATTCTCGGTGAGGCTGGGGTTTTTCCACACCCGTTGGATTAGTCTGTTGCCATAACTGTTGCTGACCTAGCAATTCTGCAGTTGATCTCCGGGTCTATGGATAGCGAGCTGGAGATGGTGGACCCGAGGAAGGTGAAGTTCTCGACGACCTCTAGGGTGTGCCCATCGATGTCAATGCTTGGAGGGGTATCTGTACCCTGTGCCATGACATTCGTCTTTTTCAGGCTGATAGTCAGTCCAAACTCCTTACACGCGTGGGAGAGGCGGGTGACAAGCTGATGTAGTCCGTCTTCGTTGTGTGATGTCAAGGCTGCGTCATCAGTAAAGAGCAGCTCGCGAATTAGGACCTTTGTGACTTTGGGATTTGCACGGAGGCGGGCTATGTTATAGAGCTTGCCATCAGACCTTGTACACACCCTCGCTGCAATCCTTGGAGGAGCATGGAAAAGAAAATGCCGAAGAGTGTAGGTGCAAGGACGCAGCCCTGTTTTACTCCGCTGCTGACTGGGAAGGCCTCGGAGATTGCGGCGTTGTAGCAAACCGTGCTATGCATGTTGTCGTGGAAGGACATGACCACTACAAACATGTGGGGGGGGGGCAGCCAATCTTTTGCAGCAAGCTGAAGAGTCCGCTTCGACTTACTAGATCAAATGCCTTTGTGAGGTCGACGAAGGCGATGTAGAGTGGCACCTGTTGTTCCTGACACTTCTCTTGAAGTTGACGTAGTGAGAAGATCATGTCCACTGTTGATCGGCCACCTCTGAAGCCACACTGTGACTAGATAGACTCGGGAGGCGAGGGCCTGCAGGCGGGTTAGAGCGACGCGGGCGAAAGCTTTGCCGACGATGCTGAGGAGGGAGATGCCCCGGTAGTTATTACAGTCGCTCCGGTCCCCTTTGTTCTTGTATAGCGCGATAATTTTGGCATCCCTCATGTCTTGGGGGATATAGCCCTGTTCCCAGCAGCGACATAGGAGGTCGTGCAATGGCTTTAGCAGTGTGGGATTCCATCGCTACCGGATGCCTTCCCGTTTGCAAGGCAGTCGATGGCTTTGCTTAGTTCATCCACGGTGGGTGGAGTGTCTAGCTCCTCCATGACAGGCAGATCTGGAATAGCGCCAAGAGCGGCATCAGTCACGGTGTTCTGGGTTGCGTACAGCTCCAGGTAGTGGTCGGTCCATCTCTGCATCTGTTTTTCCTGGTCCTTGGTGACCTCGCCTGTTTTGGATATAAGGGGGGGCTGTTTTGGAGGGAGTTGGGCCTATTGCCTTTTTTATGTCTTCGTACATCCCTCTTGCGTTTCCTGTATCGGCAGCTGCCTGTATGCTGCTACAGAGGCTCAACCAGTAGGGACACCGTAAGTTTGACAGTTGTTGACAAGGTTGGGGTGGGGGTGGGGGCTAAAAGTGCTAAAACGTGCTGACGTAATTAAAGGACAAGCCCAGAAACTGCAGGCTGTGACAGTGTGCTTGAAAGAACTGAGTCGAAGAGTGTTTTGTGACGACCACATCCGTCACCTTCACCAACTGTGATAAAGTGGTCTCAGATATTCTCATTGTCCACAGTACCACCACTGTCGCAAAATGATTTTTTTCCTGGCCAGGTGACCTTAATGATTTTCCCTCACATATCATGGTATGTCTCCTAGACAAGGTAATACACTTCTGACTAAAATTATATAATATTCAAATGCAAAACATCCACAGATTTTTTTTACATTATTCTTTTGTGTGCCTGAATGACAGGGTATCATGTACCTTCCACATCAGCTTTATTGGCGGTGCTGATGAATGTCCGCCATGCTACAGAGCGGCTAGATGAGTGTGCCCGATACATCTGCCGGCATGGCAGAATACTAAGTTTTGAATATCTGCCCAGCAGGTTGTGTGCATTGTCGATCGACCAATATGACAAGAAAATGGCAACGGGTTTGGGATGGTGTTCCTAACTCCTTTGCCAGAAATGGCAGGCTGCTTAAGTGAGACTGAGTGGAAGGCTGTTGTGTGCCGACAACATCTGTCACCACCGTCTTGGTCTCGGATAATCCTCATTGACCATAGTGCTACCACCGTAGTAACTACTAATAGTTTTTTCCCCCGACCAGGAAACCTCGATTGTCCTTTCCCCACAAATCATGGCATGTATCCTATACATTAGCCAAATAACTCAGATCCATTATAGTACAGATACTACACATTGAGTTGTATTTTTTTTGGTTATATAAAAAATGTGATACAATACTGTAAATTAACAAAAAGTACAAAAAGCGAGCACAACTTATAAAAGATACTTCGACAGCGAGAAAAAGCGGGACGCGTTAAACTGGATCGTGTGCAGCCGGCCGATTCAATTTTTTTCTAGTATTTTTTTAGAAGGCTTGTATCCCGAAAATCATGTATTTTAGGGCTCTCGTATGTCGAGGTACCACTGTAAATATATATATATATATATATTAAAACTCCGCTTCCCTCCCCTCATCCCTTGGTGATACCCCTACCCCCAAGATGAATGATGAAATTATGACTTATGTACAACGCCTACACGGTGGCGTCACTATGGTTGGTAAGGGGACGGATGGTCGTGTGGTAAAGCGCTTGACTGTCGACCTGAGGGTCACTGGTTCGATCTTCGGTGATGACCAATGGATTTTTCAGGTCATGACTTTAGTTCCCGCTATATCTCCCGTTGTGCCACCATGGCGATTGCACTATCGGCTATGGTGGGGATGAAAGAAGGGCATTGCAAAAATTGTCCCATTAGTGGTTTATAGGATCTAGGAGATTCCATCTCATCCTTAAAGGGACACACACACACACACACACTATGGTTGGTGTCACCCGGTGCGGAAAATTCAGGGTGTCATCCCATCAAGACTTCCATCATGAGCAAAGGTACAGATTTCGAATTTTCCTGCTCTAGACCGTAGAGAATAACTATAAAATACTTTAGCGATAAAAACGATAGGTTTACTTTCTGTATTTTAGAAAACGCTCTGCATGTTGGCACCCTGTGCTACTGCTCATGTTTTTGACTATGATCGGTTATAAAACCGACTAGGCCTATAGTGTGTTCTTTCTGCTATGAAATTTAGAATTGTTAATTTTGGTGTCAATCCTATTTTGGTGTCACCCGGTGCGGCCCGCACCCCCTAGTGACGCCACTGCGCCTACACATTTTTATTCCGGTCGTAAACCCCTGACTTCATACGAGTGATGAAATAGTGTCTTTCGCCACCTACACTTGCACACCCACGCAATGACCAATATCTTCAGTTTTGGCGGGAAACTACTGACGTTATCTATAACAGCACTATGCTGTGAATCATGGCAGATTCAGAGAAACGGTCAGTAACAGACCGGTCAGTCATAAGCAGAGAAGACACACAGTGAGACGAGTACCAGAAATGACACAGAGAGCAGATGAGTGCATAAACAGTTAGAGTTGGTCGCTAGAGAACGCCATGTCTGTTGTTGCAGTGAGTTCGTTATCGACAAATCGCCATAACACGTTCACTCGTGCAAGTGGATCAGTTATTCGCACATTATAACATTACATTGTACTAGTTGTAGACCATGAATAAATCTTGCATTATTTAAACGAACCCACGTGTCCTTGATTGCCTACCTAGAGAGTAAAAGTCGTAAAACTGGTATCAAAAGTGGGGCAGTCTTAGTAACAATGGCCGGAAGCTAGATCAACTTTTAACTCCAGAACTGAAGGAAGAACGTCCTTCATAGATTTTGTCGAAAGCTGGCAACAAAAGTGAACTAGTTGCTAAACTTAAAGAAGTTCTGAGTAGGTAAGGATCCAATATGAAACGGAAATTGAACAGTTAAGAAAAGAAATGAAAGAAGACAGGGGTGGAATGAAAGAACTCAGGAATGAAATGAAAGCACAGTGTGTCATGGCGTTTATCTCTTATTCATATTATTTTATGTCAACACGCCTTCCGTATGCTCTTGGTCCGGCCCGCCCATAGATATGGGCCCGCCGGTCAAATTTATGACCCATTGTGTCTCGTGATTCAAAAAGTTTGCCCACCCCTGCCATAGCTACTGCTGTTTGGAAATGTATTAAATATGTTTAATTTTCTTTTCAAAGAAAATGTTTTAATGGTCTATAAAATATTTTTTTTTCTACCTGAGACTGTAAATCTTTTTGTTAATCTGTGGTGAATACTAGGTTTAATGTAAAATACTGAGAATGCAATCATTTCCTGGTCCTGCATAAGATGGCGGGTAAAATTTACTAAATTAATGCCCATGATAAGGTCGTCCTTGTCCAGATTTAGTAGTTTATAACAAGACTTAATTCTTTCCATTGTTTAAGTCATAATTATATATAACTGCCAAAGACACACGGGTTGGTTAACCTATTTCTGTAATCATGGGCGTATTCATTTTGGAAAAATTTCCTGAAAGTTTATTACATTGAAGAACATGTAGCCTACATATATCAAACATAAAAAATAATTTTATCCGCAAGTATAACTTATTACATTATTGTAATTTTCAAAAGAATGGTTTCAGTGTCAAACAGTTAGTATACTAAGAAAATAGAGTATAAAATTATAAATTGCACTGATACAGCAATAATATTGTAATTTTAAACTATTTATTCTGGAACAAACATTGTAAACGTTTTGGTATTTGTCCAAATCGATTGATAACATTTTCTTTAATTTGTTCCTTGTTTTGAGTTATTCTTTTTCTGCGGATACACATCATACAAAGACCAGATAAACGATCATGATCTCTCAATTGTGCATGTTGTTACTGGAAAAGTCAATGCTGTCAAAAAAGTCATTTTAATCATGGAGAAAATATTGATTTTATCTAAAACCTCACAAAGAGTCATTGTTTTTCCCCTTTACTAGTTTTACATTTCCATATATCATACAAGGTTTCCATCTCCTCGATTAAATTGTCAAATGCGTAATATTCAGCGATAGCCCCGGCTTGATCCGTAAATACGAGCGAGTATAGCTAGTTTTGTCATAAAAAAGGGATGCAAAACTTAAAGGGAAAATGCTGGTTTATTTTCTACACAAAAATAGAATAAAGGTATATAGGGTGTTCAAACAGTTATTCTAAAATAACCCTTAGGCAAATCAACTTTTGCATTTTTCCTGTTCATTTGTCTTCCAGCTTGTCGTGGAGGTTGAATGTCGACACCTATGTCATCTGCAACACCTTTTGTAACTAAAAATTTCCGTAGGCCTATACCTCTCATCACAATTCTGTCGATCAAAGCAAATGTAGTCAACAATTCTTCAATGTATTTTTGTACTGCCAGTAAATCCAGTGGCGTCACTAGGGGGGTGCGGGGGGTGCGGACCGCACCGGGTGACACCCACACAAGGGGTGACACCAAAATGCAAAATATCTAGTTGTAGGCCCATATTCTTATTTTGTAATTTAAAATAATTCAAAGCCGTATTTAATTTTTATAAATAAATAAAAATATCTCCGATTATTAACAGCAAATGACTTTATAAGGCTTCGAAAAAAATTAATGCCAAATATATAAATATATCCGATTATTAACAGACACTGCGTACTTTTTATTATTAATTATTTTAATGAAATTATTAGGAGCGACCGACAGGGGTGGACTGGGGAGTTCAAGCGGCCCGGGAAAAAAAACAAAAAAAGGCCCTATCTTCATGAATTTTATTTTCCTTGTGCATTTTTTCCATCCAAACCTGAGGGCCGAGGCCTCCAAAGTCATGGGTCACTATACAAATTACGATATACAATAATAAAAAAAACGGTAAATGGAATATATAACACAGCCCAAAAAAAAAAAATTTTTTTGCGAATTGCCAAGAATGTTTGAATGAATTAATAGCAATTTATGGATGCTGATTTCAAAACTGCCACTGCTTTTGCTGAATTGGCTCTAGTTTCTGAGATATTCGACACCCTTGAAAATATGATTGTACCCTTTGTGTAAAACAAATGCAATAAGTTTGGTGTCTCTTGTTTAATTGAACTATATTTCTTTTATAGCTTCTTTCTAAAGACATCATGAGTTCATCACGAAGATGCTGCAAAAATAATCCGAATGTATTCTGTTACATCTGTGGAGAATACATGATTGAAAAGCAAAGAAGAAATATAACCGACTTTGTGCAGCAGGCATATTTGGCTTATTTTGGTGTGAAATTGGGAGACCAAGACAAGTCTTAGGTTCCCCATAAGGTCTACAAAAACTGTGTGGAAGCCTACGGCGATGGACAAATGGTAGGAAAAGAAAAGTCTGGATTTTGGGTGTACTAATGGTTGCTATGAAGCCGAAGGACCATTTTGGTGATTGTTATTTTTGTATTGTGAATGTTAAAGGCTTCAATCGCCACAAGAAATCTAAGTGGGACTATCCTTATCTTGAATCTGCAAGAAGACCAATTCCACATAGCTTGGTGAAGTTCCTACCACCAGTGTTTCACTGGATTATTAGAACTTTCACCATCAGACTCCGACGAGGGGCAAGATCTGAAGTTTTTGGCAGGTGAAAACAGTGGAAGCGATTATGAAGGAAGTTCTTCAACACCTCAACCATTCAGCCAAGAAGAACTCAATGACCTAATACGAGACCTAGATCTGTCCAAGCAAGCATCTAAGCTTTTTGCGTCCAGGCTCAATGAAAGAAATTTTCTCAAACCAGAAGTTAAAATAACATTTTATCGGAAAAGAGAAGCGTTTCTTCTTCCATATTTCAGCCAAGAGGAAGATCTTGTTTACTGTAATGACATCCCTGGGTTTCTGCTCCCAATGGGACTACAAGACTACCATTCCGAAGACTAGCGTCTTTTTATAGACAGTTTCATCAGAAGCTTGAAATGTAATCTGTTACACAATGATGGTTAACCGTTGTGCATCTCTTGCCATTGCTCTGCAACACTGAAGAAGTGTGAGAATATCAAAACAGTATTGCAGAAAGTCCGTTATTATGAGCATCAGTGGTCAATTTGTGTTGATCTAAAAATGGTAAACTTCTTGCTTGGGTAGCAGTCAGGATACACAAAATACCCACGCTTCATGTGCCTTTGGGATAGTAGGGCAAGGCAAGATCATTGGACAAGAGTGACATGGCCTGCAAGGGAAACCATGACTGTAGGTAAAGAAAATATCATCAACAAGCCACTGGTTGACAAACATAAGATCATTCTCCCATCGCTTTATATCAAATTAAGTTTAAGGAAACTATTTGTTAAGGCTTTGGACAAATCTGGAAATGGCTTCAATTATATGTGCAGATCATTCCCCGGATTGAGCATGGAGAAGCTGAAAGCTAGGATTTTTGACTGTTCTCAGATTCAGAAACTCATCAACGATCGAAATCACCCTGAAGCTTCTTCTTGGAACAGTTTTGTTTCACTTGTCAGGAACGTCTTAGGTAATAACAGAGCAGAGAATTACGAAGAACTGGTGCATGATATGCTCGCTAACTTCAGAAACATTGGAATAAATATGAGCATCAAGTTACATTACCTGCACAGTCATTTAGACACATTTCCAGGTAATCTTGGGGACTTCAGTGAGGAACAAGGCGAGAGGTTCCATCAGGATATGAGGGTGATGGAGGAGAGATATCAAGGAAGATGGGACATACATATGATGGCTGACTACTGTTGGAGCCTCCAGCGCAATTGCACCAACGACACATACAAAAGGAAGTCAAGTATACAGCGATTTGCTAATGCATTACCATAGACAATTAACATATTAATTAATTAGACATAATTAGTTTTTCAAATGAAAATGTTTTCTTCTATAACACTATTACACATATTTGTGGACACATTTCTGCATGACTATTAACAGTTTCACTACTATTTGTTAGTATACTATTATACTTCATGCAATTCTTGACAAATTCCAAACACGGCGCATACATTATTTAATTAATTTTAATTATCTCGTAAAATAGAGCCAATCTAGCAAAAGCACTTACATATTCTAAATCAGCATAATTGACTTTGTGTAAAATGATTCAAATATCACTGGCAATGAATTCACTGTTTACCAGTGTAATTTATATTTGTATATATAATATCAAGAATGCGTTAATTCAAGTTATAAATCAATTTGTCCGGACTTATTGTGGTGGTGTTTATAGTATAAGCAACTTCTTTAAGCTGGGTGCCATTTCGGCTACATGATCTATAATTGTGTCATTATTCAGTTCACTTAAAACATCGGTTTCTGTTGACATAAGCATAAAAGCTTCAAGGTGTGTAGAAGACAATGAGCTTCGCAAGCGATTCTTAATGTATTTCAGAGAAAGAACTCTCATAAGCTACTTGGGTAGAAGACAGAGTAAATAAAAGTTTATATGCACTAAAGAGATGCATGTATGTTTGCCCATAGAAACTGTATTTATGTAGTACAGAAAAGCAGCAAACAGGACATTTTTTGCAAAATTTGCATTTTTGAAGTTCCTCACTCTTATCCACAACTTGGTCGTCCCAGAGTTCATGTGGCGAATCTTCACTGACGCTGTCCTCTAGGGGCTGTCCATTAATTACGTCAACAAAATAGGGGGGAGGGGGGGTCAGAAAAGTTTTGACAATTGTTGACAAGGGGGAGGGGGGAGGTCAAGAAAAGTTGACGTCAACAATGTTACTTTTTTTTTAAATTAATATAATTACTTAAATAAAGGAAAATTAAGCAGCGTTTGTAGTCCTGTGTTACACACTCTCTTAACATTCAGTATTTTAATTAAACTAACTAAATTCCTACTAATTTTGCCACATAAACATTTTGGAAGCCACCTTTTTTTGGGGGGGGGTATCAAATGTTGACGTATTTTATAGGGGGGGGTCTCTGGAAGTTTGACAAGTTGTTGACAAGGGGGAGGGGGGGAGGTAAAAATCGCCAAAAATGTGTTGACATAAATAATGGACAGCCCCCTACTGAATCATCTAACATTTGGAGAATGTATTCGTCGGGGACAGAATTTTTAAATTTGTCCCATTTCTGCGCAAAGTCAGTTAGCTCTTCTCTGAGATTGGTCGCTGTGGCGCTTTCATCAAATTTAACGAGAATACTGCTAAGGCGCAGCATCGCTGCTGTAGCCAAACCTTACTGTTTAATATCCTCAAAATTCTGTGGATCAAGACAGGCAATATCTGCGTATAAGGAATCGTGACTTTCGAATCGCTTTTCAATAGTTTTTACAATTTTGTCCATGATGCAATTATGAACTTCAATGCGACATCTGTCCGCTGCATTATTTCCTACTACCTCGTGCGTTCTTACTCTCATCAGACATCGCTTTTGGTTTGTGTAAACGTTTCTCTATAAAATTTTCCTCAATGGTAATTTTAACATTTTCTTCTTCCAACTTGTTATTAGCCCAGGACACAAATCGTTTGGCACTGTCGAGAACACCATCGAAATCTCTAGAAATATTTTCTAACAGCTTAACAGTGCATCCTTTCCGGTGGTTTGTAAATAATTAGAAAGCGATTTTATGTGCTGGAATATTCTAAAGTAGGCCTATAGTTTTGCAGTGACAACCGTTTCAAACTTGATAAACGTATCTAGCAAAGTTTGTGTATCCCTGATTTTTGCATTGAATGCGTCCAATTGTGGTAGTTCTCTTAACGTATAAATCAATTCAATGAACAGTGATGAATTTGGATCATCAAAATTTCCAAATATTTTTAACGCACTTTCTTTGGGCCACCATAGCGTTTCAACAATAATATTTAATCTTTGGTGTCTAGATTTCTGTTGGTGATCGACCCAAACATCCATTCTTTTATACGATTCTCTAAAGAGAATTAATTATATTTAATATAATATAAACAAGCGTTAAGCTGTTGAAATAGGCTGGTTGAAGAGGTCGTGGTTTGAGTGGTATCCATTAGAACAAGATTCAATACATGTGCGTAGCACCAGACATGAATTTGATGAGGTGCAACGTCACTCAGCCATTTAGTAAACCCATTGTACTTTCATATTGGCTGCCCCATCTGTAGCATTACCGACACAATATTCAATATTTATGTTACATTGAATGAGTTTCTCTTGAAATAATTCAAACATACCTTTTCCAGTAGAAGATGTACAGTTTGCAACGCATATCAATCGCTCATGAACTTTATCAGTTACATATCTTATAATTATTGAACATTGATCTTTCACACTTACATCCTGAGTTATATCTAATTGAACTAAAAACATACCAGCAGATTTATTTTCCTCCGAAATGGTTTTCTTTATTATTTTTCTTATTGCATCAATGATATAATTCAATGTCGTCTTCGATATGAGGGTAATCAAATTTCCTCTGCCCTTATTCGCTAAATTAGATGCATGGATGTCATTACTTTTCTCAATAACCATATCAAAATGTTTTTTTAATTATTGGGTCAAATTTTGACAAGAGTAGTAATATTTCCAATAAATAATTTTTGACCGATAACTAAGACCACGTTTTCCAATCATTTTCATAATCTCAATTACTCTTTCCAGCACTTGTCTCTTTTCTTGAACTTGTTGGTACCTTTTTATTCTTTGCTGAGAGAATAAAATGTTATCAAGGTCTCTTACAGACATTATATAAGCTTCCACACACTTCTCGAGATATTTACTGTATTCATATTCCTCGAATCTTTGATGCACATGTTTCCAGGAATTCAATCCCGTTGTGAATGAGTTCATTTCGTCAGTCTTGCCATATGCTAAGCATATTGTGCAAAACAAAGCTTTAGATTATTATTTACAGTATGACACCCAATTCCTATTGATACCATTGCTTCTGAAAAATACTCGATGCGCATTTGTAAATGGTAGATCAGTTTCACTCGCACTTGGTTGTATCTGGTGAAATTTAAAAAATGATTGTAAAGTATTCTGTCGAGGAAGTTTGAAAGTAGAATGGAAGATGTAAATTCTAACATGGCGGTTAACCGTGAACATCCCTAGTACGGAGCTCTTTATTGACGTAAGAGTACGGCCGCTGTTGGTTTGGACATTATGGACAGCCATTTTCTTAGTTGCCTCTAATATAACCGCATATTAGTTATTAATAATTATATCACCGGTCCTGGCGGCCCAGTTCACCCCTGGCGACCGATATGCCTTTTTACCGATAGTCCGATACCGATATTTTCCCCCAGCATTTTTGCCGATACCGATACCGATATTTCTGACAATTCAGTCGCCATTTTGTTTCGTTTTACAACGTGTATCTGTTGGTACACTTCTGTCACCTTAAAAATAATAAAATGGCTTCAGACGACTCGGATTTTAGTTCAAACGATTCCCCTAGTAAAGTTCTCATGAATGGGAGTCAGATGGCAGCCTTTATTCATCAAATCATGAAGATATTGCATTAGTTTCGCCACCGAATGCTAATCTAAGGGGTGGCTCCGGATACGGCTATGGTACTCCGTATTCTTTTTTATGTAAGTATGAATGTTTCTTATTTTATGCTAATAATTTTTTTTAAAGGAAAAATATTTTTTTACTATTTTCCTGGGTATTATTTGGTAAAGTATTAATTTCTATGATAACTAAATCTGATTTTTCTTAATTTAATTTTATAATTTTCTGTAATGAATCAATAAATAATAATATGTGGTAAAGCCTTGTTTATGTTATCAGCTGATTTTAATTTTCGGCTAAATAAATAAATCACTTATTATAAAGAAAATTATGGAATATTCTGTCATGTAATTTAAAAAAAATGTAAACTTATAATGGTGTTAACTACATTTCTTTATACCTATATGAATGTAATTCTATTATAATGCAGTATATTTATACACATATTTTGTCTTATGCTTAACTTAAGGGAGCAAACATATATGACTATGGCATTTCTGATGATGGACCTCTCAGAGCGATTTTTCGACATCTTCCAGCCAGGGCACCAGGCCTTCATCTTTTTGATGATGATTGACAAGAAACAAGACAATGTTATCTTGAATTTCTTATGACAGGTAACTATCATTTATAAATAAAATGGGCTAAATAGCCTACTAATAATATCAAATTCATCTGTGCGTATGTATTCTATACTGAGGAAGAAAAGTGTTACTTTTTACTAATTTGTTAAGTTTTATATCAGAATTTTGATTATTACATGTATGGAGTTAGAATTTATGTATTACAAACTATATTGTACTTTTACATTTATGAAAAAAAAAATCCCACTCAAAAATTACATTATTTTTACTTTTCTGCAGGAGCTTTGATCAAATTGTGTTCTTCTGAAGTTATGGTACAAATTGGGAACTATACAAACAGCAATGCAAAACACGAGAAAGACCTGAAAAGTTCCTAGTCGGAGCACTGGACTAAGTGACATCCAATGAGCTTTACATATTTTTTGTTTAGTGTATGAGTATTTTACAAACACAAGTTTAACGTTCATATTTCTCCACACATTCATATTTCTCCACCCTTGTGCTATTCCATGGACTTAGGACGAGATCATTCATATCTAAGCTCGGATTCAAACTAATTCATGGATTTTAAAAATATAAAATTTTGAGACTGAACAACACATTGATTGGCAAGCCAAGGTAAAATATCCATTAATTTTTAGAAGAAAGTGTTTGGAATACTGCCAGCTTTATGAAAATCTTATTATAGATGAAAGAATCTACATTGGCAATTATAGTTTTAGATAATACATTAAAGATAAGCCAACTAAATGGGGGATGAAAATTTTGGTTTTAGCTGATACATGTTGAAGTAATTAGCACAAAGTTGAAATGTATTTCACTTAATTTCAGGAAAATAATCTTTTTTTTTTCAATAAAGAAATGTTTATGCATGTTTCACTGAAAATGATTTTTTAAATATATCTTTAGATAAATATTTATGAATATTGTGTATTTTTAATGTAGATTTAATATAATCAGAAGAATTACAGGGATTGTTATAAAAAAAATTATTTCTACCTGTTATTTTTTAAATTGTGAATACAATTTAACACCGTCTTTTTTCTACATTTTACATACCACAAAATCATTATAAAAAAGTTGTCTAAAGTAATCTAACAGATGATAAAACATTCTGCATTTCTGCTCTCACTAATATATAATATGTGGCATTTTATCATTTTAAATTATATTTTTTTGTTTGTTTTGGTTATCTGATAATTTTGGCTCATAAAATATGTGTTTTATATAAAATGTCACAACTATTTTATTTATTGATAGATTTCATTGAATTTGATGTTGCAATATGTAATTTTGACTTAAAATATAAGAATAAAATTAACAGTATATCTCAAAAAGATTTTTTTCCCTTCTTGGTGTTTGATGTTTGTTTGTAAATTTTGAAACATAAAATTTTTTTTTTGGTTGATGTGTCAACAAAAGTGGCATATTTTTAATGTTTGTGAATTTCTGAATGAGTTGATGTATAATAAGGGGTATTTTAAAAAGTTTTAAATTAACAAAAACCTCATTGAACAGATAGTAAAAAAAAATGCAAAAAAAAAAAAAAAACATAGGTTACCGAAGAGCTAATGAAAGAGGTGTCTTGCAGATGAAGAAGATTAGAAGAACAAAAGATTTGAAAAGACAGACTGAAGTCAGAAACTCAAACCATGTCTGCATGATCTCAGAAATCTGCATGTTTATTGTTTAAAATGACACTTATAACAAACAATTTGTTGTTTTTACTTGTACAAAAACAAAAAGTAAGAAAAAGTTGTAAATAATTAATGTCAAAGTAAAAATGTATTAATTGTTTATTGTAACTTCACTAACGATAGCCATTTAAACGCCACCATTGCAAAGGATCTTCTTCTCGTGGAATAACATCACCCGATAAGTGCACTTGAACTTGACTGGTTGCTGTCATTGATCCACTTTCTCCCGAGTTTGATCTCAAAATGGCATCAAGACAGTACATTGGTGATGGTTCTAATCTTCGTTGACGTTTAGTTGATGTGCCAGGACGCTGGTCCTGGAGATCTGTAACATAGTCTGTCATACTGGCATTATGTGACTTTTCCTTTTGCAAGGACAATCGATCCTGTTCTTCAACTTCCTTTATCAACATTGCTGATGCCTCAACCTTGTTCTTCAATAAACGGTCCTTATACCGTGGGTCCAAAAGAGTGGCAACAACGAGCAGTGACTCAGTTTCCATTTTTGAAAAGCGATGTTCCACATCTGACAAAAGTTTATCTTTCATGGTACCAACACCTGACTCAGGTAAGTTGTTCATGACAAGTCGTAACGCAACAACTGTGGGGATAACATCAGCAAGAGAACTATCTTCTTGACACAACAGCATGGTGATTTTCTCAAATGGTTCCAATAATGACACAACTTTATCAACGATGGTCCACTGATGCTGTGTTAACACAGGTATGTCATTTTCAGCCGCATAAGTAGCCAGTGCTATCTTCTGCTCCTTCATTCTCTCCATCATGTAGAAAGTGCTGTTCCACCGTGTGGAGACATCTTGTATAATACAATGTTTTGGTAGATTTTCTGAATTTCCTCCATTTTCTGCTTGGCAAAGGAGGATTTGGAGAAATGAGTGGCAATACGACGGCAGATAGCTACAATATCATCATCTACAGAACACCATGCCTTAATAGCTTTGTTAACACTTAGCTGAAATGTATGTGAGACACATCCAAAAGATAGAACATGTGCATCATTCATGGCTTTTACCATAGCGGCAGCATTATCATGCATGACAACATGGACTCGATCGTGAAGGTTTCATTTGTAATGATCATTTGTGATAAGTGTTGTGCCGTGTTTTTACCAATAATTAGACTGGCATGCAGCATTGCAGAATGTCTGGTGAAGTTTGCATCTAGCCAGTGACAAGTAAGACTTAGCAAGGAATCTGTACACTGAGGAGTTGTCCAAGCATCAGTAGTCAAGCTGACATAGGAATAACCCTGTTAGCAGTCGATATCGGTCCACTATCGAGAATCAAGTGGCATGCCCACCGACTGTCGAATAACCAGCGGCATGCCGCTGTCGGTTTTCTACAGCGGTCTGATGTCGCGCATCAGCGGCATGCCACTGTGCAATTTATCGGTTACTTTTTTGACTAAAGCCGCATACATTTCTGGAATTCGAACCATGCGAAAATGCTTTTCTGAAGGTAATGCATATCTAGGTTCTAAGGCATGAAGGATTCTTGCAAAGGCTGCACTGTCTGCAAATTTAAAAGGCAGATCATCCAGGGCTTGTTAATTTTCATTGCTCGCGGATCGTTTATGTCCCATCGTTTGGCTTTGTTGAATGCTTAGACAATTGATATCTGCTTGACTTTGCCTCCTGAATCGACAGAAGTGGCCGAACTTGTTTTTGCTTCTGCTTTTCGCACTGCCTGAGCCTGCTCAACTTTTTAAAAATTTGATGATGGCGTCTGCGCAGGTGTTCCATCATGTTGCTCGTTGTAAAGCCTGCTACTGATGTTCCACCACGTGAAATATTGGCCCGCATGCTTTGCAAGTAACTTTGGATTGTCAGTTATATTTATACTAAAATGTTCCCATACCGGACTCACTTGTATACGACTCATCTTAAATTGTTGTTAATTTCAATAATTTGAGATCGAGAGCTTTAAATAAATTTAGTTTGAAAGTAACTAAACTCAGAAAGTTTAGACACTTGTGGCGCCACCACTGATACTATTAGCAAGAAGAGCGGCCGCAACATAGAGATCAATGTAGAACTAAACTTGCCAGTTGCCACTTCAATTTATAATTCAACAAGTATTTTTAGCCCGTCGAACGACGGCCGGAATTTTATATTTTTTTACAAAAAAACAAACAAAACATTTTTTTGAACAGCAAGGCTCGTCCATTTTTCAATACAATTAAACTCAGCTGTCAACAACCACAAAACTATTGTGAGAGAGTGATGAACGGCAACTCAAACTACAGTCTGCTTACTGATAGAATCACTAACGTTTAAATAAAGTTTTTTGTTCCCTCATTTTATTAAATATTACTTTACTAATTTATTTAATATTTACTTTACGATACCATTTTATTAAATAAGTGTTTAAAGCCCATCGAAAGACGGGCGGAATTTTATATTTTTTGAAAAATGTACAAATCACAAGTTGAAAAAAAAAACAATGTATCGGCGGCCAAAGAACGGCACGTGCTAATATCGGTTCGACTATCGGTCGCTCCCTACAAAAATCGGCCGATCCGATATTAACCGATAGTGCCAATATCGGTCCGATACCGATCCGATTATCGGTCGCTCCCTAGAAATTATTGGTATACTTGCACTGACCTATAGATATCAATTATCGCTAAAATCCTGACCCCGGAAACGGAAAAAAATAATAAAGTCGCGCATGCGCACATATATACGGTCTCGTAAAAAAGTGTAATTTAAGACATATTTTCAAAAATTTTCAAAGAACCATTTGCAATTTTTTCTCAAAAAAGTTAATTTTTCGGGGGGGGGGGGGTAAGAAAAAAAAATTATAAACAAAATTCTATTTAATATTTCCAAAAAAAAAAATTGGACGTTTGTTTGAAACACACTCATTAACATTTGTGCAAAGTTATTTTACGATATCTACAATAGATTTTAAAAAGGCAGTGGCTACGGTTCGGTCCGACCGAACCCGTATTTTTTTTACTTAGGGTACCAGCCATAGATAATATTGTTCCACACCCTAACCCTATCTCTAACCTTATCCCTAACCCTATCTCTAACCCTAATCCTGAAAAAAAAAAATTCTGAAAAAAAAAAAATTATGTTGTTATATAGTTCAGTGCAGCGACTCGACCGCTATGCAATAATAAGTAAGGCTGGTACCCGAAAAAAAAAATACGCGTTCGGTCGGACCGAACCGTAGCCACTGCGTTTTAAAAATTGGTTCTTTGAAAATTTTTGAAAATATGTCTTAAAATTACACTTTTTTACCCAAAAAAGTCACAAAATACATTTTTAAATACATTTTTTTATATATTTTTTTAATTTCTTTGCTCATTAATTGGCATGTTGTATGCATGTGCCAAAAATGGCTAGTGTAACTTAAAAAATAAAAAAGATAGAAAAGTAGCAGAAACCTTAAATGCCCCATGGACTACCTTAATGTCATACAAAAATCCAAATAAATCACTTTGAAATGTTACATCGATCATTATCTGATTGAATTGCGGTATCCAATATCTGGTTAAAAAACTTACTCTGAAATTCATTTCTGGCTCGAGAATTGGATCATATGAAACATCATAGTCAAATTGTCCCTTTCTTAGTCGTGATCTTATTTGTATTTCCTGAGGTAAATTGCACTCAATACCAAATTCTTCAGCCAACGATTTAGCTGTTGTAATTGCTTTGGCAAAACCTTAATCTGTTCTATAATTCTGGAGCATAGTTCTAGTTGCATTCAATTGTTGAATTGATTTCTTTAAATTAAGATCTTTTTCTTGAAATGTTTTGCTAGATATATTGATTTCAAATAAAACATCATACCAAAACACTAATGAACAAATAAACTTGAAATCGAGTATTTTTTGTGCAATTCCCTTAGCTTCTGCACGGGACTGGGTTCCACGTGGTCCAGAAAGTGAAATGTCATCAGCAATTGAAACGAGTGCATCGTAAATTTCAACTGTTTGGTATCGAATTACCTTCACAGCATTAACTCGACTTTCCCAGCGTGTTGCGCATGACTTTTTAACAGCTAAACCTGCTGCCTCTTTGTTTTTGACATATTCTAACAATGCATTCCAGCGATGTGTTGATGTAGAAAAAAAGGTGTATATATTTTGAATTACCTCAAAAAAACCGTACTGCTTCCAAACAACAGTTTACGGCATCATTCAACACCAAATGCACATTGCATGGGACATAAAAGGCTCTTCGATTTAGCTCTTTAACTCTTGCTTGGAACCATCATGTATCCTGGCTTGTTCGCTCCGTTATCGTAGCATTGTCCCCCTCATATCATCTAGACAAATACCCGAATCTGACAGTTCTTTAAGTAAAATTTCCACATACGTGTACTCGCACCTATAGATTTTTCAAGTTCTACGAATCCAATGAAGTGTTCATTGATATAAACTTCTGAAGGTTTGTCATTTGTCGATTCATTTGCTGTACCAAATCTAACAATCATTGTCATCTGTTCTTTGTGACTGACGTCTGGTGTGCAATCGAGAACTATAGCGTAATATTTTGCATTCTGGATCATTTATTATTTTCTGTTTTACCTCCTTACTCAACAGTTGAATGATCTCATTCTGAATATTTTTTCCTAAATAATGGTCATGAATTTCATCTAATTTTAATTTTTTTTTATGTTCTTTCATTACCGGATTAAAGTCTGCAATAACTTCAACAAATTTCAAAAATTTTCCATTATGAGGTGTAGACCTATATAACCGATCAGACTGCCCTCTCAGGGGTAAATTTTGAACTCCATGTACTCTGACCAAAGATATTATTCTTTCTAATACATCTTTCAAGTGTTTCGCTTCACGATTTATAAGGCGCTGATTCACGTCATCAATAGTTTTATTATTTGTTATCCTCATTTTTAGTTCTTTCCAATCAAGATAACTGGTTAAATGATCTGGAGATTTTTCATGATGCTGCAATATACTTGACATATTTTTCCAGTCGCAACTGCCATGTGTTGCTAAGGCAGATTTACTACTGTTATATATTCTGCAGCAAAAACAATATACCTTATCTTCTGTCGTAGAATACATCAACCATTTCCTTTTTAAAGTTTCTCCGTTAGCCAGTTTGCGTGTATAGTGGTAATTAGAAAATTGTCTCCCACTTTCATCTTTAGGATAACCAGACTCCCCATCTGCTTTGGATCATGCTGAAAACAACGAATATTATCATTTATATCTGGCCATGTAGCAGGACTCTCCATTATATCTTAATCTAATTTTGTTAAATGCAAAAAAAAGAAAATAATTTTGAAAATAGTGATGTCATAATAGTGATGTAATAAATTACGATAGAGCGTTAATCCACGTGACTTATTTGTTGTCCTTAAAATAATGCCGCTTTAGGCAGCTGTCTATATCGCCTATACCTAAAGCCGGCACTGATTTCCAGAACAAAGATGGGCCTTTCAGGATGTTGACGAGGCAAGATCTAAAAGCTAAAGGTGATGTTCGCCAGCTATCTAAAGAGTGGTTTTATATGGTGATGCCAAATGGTGAGAAGGTGTTGCGAACATGGATGGTTTATTCTCCCGTCAGTGAGAAATTATATTGTTTTTGCTGCCGACTCTTTGCCGTTAATGCTACAGACACAACATCCAAATTTGTGACTGGATTTCAGACATGGTGGAAAATGAGCCCGAAAGTGCATAATCATGAGACATACGAAGATCACTTGCATTGCTTTGAATAATGGAAAACCTTGGAGGTAAGACTTCGAATGCACAAAACAATTGATGCAGAAAATATTGCTTTGATAGACATAGAGAAGAAAAAGTGGAGAGACATCTTGCATAGGCTGCTCGATATTACATTGTTTATCGCCAAGCAAAATCTGGCTTTTCGGGACCACAATGAAGAAGAATCTTAATTAAATAAAGGAAACTTGCTTGAAATGGTTGAGATGCTTTCTAAATATGACTCAGTGCTAAAAGATTAAAGCACAGCACACATAAAACCAAAGCATCAGTATCTTATCTTGCACCAAATACTCAGAATGAGTTTATTCATGTTTTAGCAAATCATGTGAAGGAGAAGCTTATCATGGATATAAAATCTGCCCGGCATTTTGGTATCATGTTTGATAGCACACCTTACGCATCACACACGACCAAATGTCTGAAATTATCAGATATGTGAAAATTCATAATAAAAAAGTTGAAGTAAGAGAAGTGTTTATGGGATTTTTTTCCTTTAAAAGGGAAAAAAGCTGCTGATCTCAGTTCTGATATTCTCGAAAATTTGGAAAGTGATGGACAAGCCATTTTGAAAAGAAAGAACAGGAAAGCTATTTTTAATGGTTGTGTGGACCATTCTCTTAACTTGTGTGGCCAACACTCTTTTGCTGAAAATGCTTCGTGCGTGACTTTTTTTGGAACTCATGAGACAATGTTTTCATTCTTTGCTGCTTCCACTCACCGATGGGATGTTTTAATGAACCACACTGGAGTTTCATTAAAAAGATTATCAACAACACACTGGACACAAGAGGTACAGCCCGAGGTCTTTTACCTGCTATCTGCAATTTCACTTTTCTGTGCTACCTCTTCTTTTGGTGTGATGTACTTGAAAAAGTAAATCTAACGCAGCTGTACCTTCAGACTAAGGGCTTAAGTCTTGAAAAGGTGGTGACAAAGCTAGAGACACTAAGACTTTTTATGTATGAGAAGCACAATCATCTTGAACAGGCACTTTTAAAATCAGACCAATATGGAATTTCAGTAGAGAGCAGACCCAGGTTCAAGAAGAGGATGGCAGGCGAGAAGACGAGAGATGCTGGACTTACTCTGCAGAAAGAAAACAAGAGAGCGATGCATGAGAGCTTTTATTAGAAATACCAAGACTGAGAAGATATCTGAAGGCAGCAGAAATTGATCTTGAAGAAGCCAAAGACTGGTCAGTACTTGATCGTTTCCATTCTGAACTCCAGATCAGATCAAGAGCCATCAAGGAAGTAGCAGCCTTGTTTGAGGTTGTTCAAGAGTTATATCTGCTACTGAAGAAGAGTTTTTGGTAAACATTCCAAAATTGACCACATTCTATGATGAGTTATCAGAGATAGAGCTTTTATTAGAAATACCAAGACTGAGAAGATATCTGAAGGCAGCAGAAATTGATCTTGAAGAAGCCAAAGACTGGTCAGTACTTGACATTTTGAAATTCATAGTTAAATGGGACTTCCTAGAATCTCTCCCATATCTCTCAGTGAGCCTACAATTATTTCTTACAATCTGTGTGTCTGTGGCTTCATGTGAGAGGAGGTTTTCAAAGCTAAAGATTATAAAGAAGTATTTGCCATCTACTATGGGACAGTCTAGGCTTTCTAATCTTGCAATATTATCAATTGAAAGAGATTTGGCAAAAGAAGTTGATTTTGATGAAGTAATTAACAAGTTTGCATCTCTAAAGGCGAGGAAGTTCTGATTTAGTTGAGATTTAATGTGACCTAAAATTTAATGTAAAAATAACAATTAAAAAAGTGACATATTTTCTATTTAGTTTTATTTCTTAAAATCTTTGACAGATCACAATTTTTTTTAAAGAATAAAAAAATCGACCTTGAATTATTTATTCTTCTATTGTCGTTGTAAATTTATTTATAAATTTTGCTAAGAATGCTGTATGTCTATGGGGTGTCATGAGAGGGGTGACACCATGAGTTACCGCACCGGGTGACACCAACCCTAGTGACGCCACTGAGTAAATCTAAATGCACTGACTGTAATTTTTGGGTCACAGCTTCTAGGTTTGATGAATATTTTTGTATAATAACTAATCAAACAACAAATGTACCCCAAACCTAACCTCTTAAGCACAATGTAACCGATGTGCAACTTGCTTACTTTTTCTAGATTGTTCTAAATATTCCAGTTGTTGAACAATTTCTGTCACATTTTCAGCAAAATTCCGCAAGCTTTTATATTTGTGTGTTCATCTAGTTTCACATAGCAAAGGAACATTTGGAATTAGTTTTCTTCGCTGATTAATTTCTCAGAAAAACACTATAATTGACTTAATTTTTCCTATTGTGTTTCGTACAGCATTCACATTATTTATATCGTTCACGATAAGATTTAGTTTATGTAAACTGCAATGTACACATGCTGCTTTTGGGTCTTTTTTTTCGAATTATTGCTTGGACTCCTCCTTCTTTACCTGCCATTGTATAACATCCGTCTTATCCTTGACCAAAAGCTTTGTCATATCTAATCCCAATTCTAATGAATTTGTAATTATGGTGTTCTTTGACAAATCTAACATCTAGTGACATCTGCTCGATTCCTGAAATTATGTTGTCTCGTCGGCACGTAAGTATAGAAATTGCAACTGAATTATTTGCTTCACGAACAATGTCTTCACACAAGAGAGACCCACACATTTCGATCATAGTGTTTTGTGTAGTTTCCGAGATATACTTAGCACTACAAGAACCAATTGACAAATGATTACCTAGAACTTCATCTCCAGATTCAACACGAAACTCTAACTGGTCGTAAAAATTACCAGAATGTGCCAAATCATGCATGCCGCAAAAAAGGATTGTAGAAATGGTGGGACCCAGTTTGTTGCAATTTTCTTGAATTTGTCTTCTAAATGATGAGTTCAACTGCTTATCTATAGAAACTGCTTTGGCTTCCATTAATGCAACAAAATAGCTTGCATCCTTAATAAGGGCCTTTGTGCTATGTGTTTTGAATGTGGCTACGTGCATCTTCGATGAAATCTTTAAATTGTGTGCATGGTTTGATGACAAATGCCCCCTGAACTCCTGGAGTTACTTTTTGTGGAAACAACACGTACAATTTGCAAAAGGCAACTTTTAACATTTGCGACTGTACAACCCACGATGAACAGTCTGATAACCAAGAATATCTAAAACCTCTGTTTCCACTAATGTCAGCTTTAAAAATCATACTTTTTATCAGGGGTCCAACAATCAAGGATCAGCAGCAATTTCAATTCATTTGAAAGGTCGTATGTCAAGACATAGGCTACCTTCCTATATCCAATTTAAGAAATGAAGAAGTGACAGCGACAATCAAATAAGAAATAGTTTCTTCAGTTGTGTCTGGCTGTTTAACTTTTACTGGTGTCCGCAATGCATATGATAATTCAGATGCTGCAGACGCCCTAAAATCTTCTAATAACGGCTTTTCGGAATCCCGCGATTGCTCTACTTTTCGTTTTATTGAGCCTGTACAACTATTTCTGATATCCATCTTTTCATATTAATTTAAAATAAATTTAAAAATAAATTATAAATTAACAAGAGTTGCCAGATTAAAAAAAAAACTTGAATGCCAAAAACACTATCGAAGGCCAAATCAAGCTACAGAAGGCCAAATCAAGCTACAGAAGGCCAAATTAATAAAAAAAAAAACTAAATCGGAATATGCTTGTGCTTGTAGCCAAAATGTTTGAATTTTCAAATACGTTTATTTATGTCAATATAAATAATTAATGTTATACTTAACTTGGATATATTAAAGAAATAAACCTGTATCATGCTGTATGGCATTGTCAGTTAACTTAAAAAAACGTGTTTTTTGCCCCCCTCTGGAAAAATTCATAGTGACGCCCATGGCAACAAACTCTGATAACTTGTTAAACAAAAAAGCTTTTTTTAAAACATATTAGTTTTCTTTGTCATTCATGGTAGTCACTTTCGTTATTGATAACTATGAGAGCACTAACTCTGTATAGCCGTCTATCTATGGATAGTCACCCACTGCACATTTCAAAACATTCTTCCATCCCATCCATCAAATCCCCCCATCCTTGAGTTGTATGTTACACTATCATTATATAGCATATATGACGGCCCTGCTATTTGATTGTCTTGGGTAGGCTAGAGAAGTTGGCGACGGTGAAGGTGTTAGATGTTGAACATAGATTTAGTCAACTTGTGAGAAGAGTCTCTGTCTTGTGTTTAGTAATGAAATGAGAAGGTGTCGATTATCTCCTTCACGACTCCCCACGTTTAGCGGGATGCCATTTTCTAGTATTATGTTGCCCTCAAGTCACAGTAAGTTATTTTTTTTTAATTCTTCTGAATTATTCTGTATGCTAAAAAAATATCTCAAACTCTCGACCAGTGGCGTCACTATGATTGATGTCACCCGGTACGGAAAATTCAGGATGTCATCCCTTAAGACTTCCATCATCGTCATATTTCAAAATTTCCTGTACTTACTAGACTATATGGAATCGCCTATGAATGTAATGTTAGTGAATTACATTGTCCAATTGATACAAAAGTTGGTGAGTTTTAAGACATGAGATTAAAAAACAAGCAAATTACACAATAAAATTTAAAGTGAACGCATTTAAGAACCGTAACAACCAGCAATGCAAAGTCAAATTATTATTATTTTAACAAAATAAACTTTATTTGACCCGTGTGGAGAGACCGAACTCCCATCGAGCGCCTGGTCAAGTGGCGGATAGGGGAAAGCTCGCCAGATATGGTGAGTGCCGATAAAATAAAATTCTCGGGGCGGACCAAAGCAGGCAACTACTGCCTTGTAGTTAGTGGAGGGATCCACAAAAGCTAAGGAACTTAACCTTAAACAAAGGCAGCTACCCATTAGACTGTGAGATGCAACACCCTAGTGGTTGTGCACAAGGCTAACTACCCAGTCAAGTAAAAATAAGCATGTTACCAAAGCCAAACAAAAATTTAAAAACCGGACTGGTTTAAATGGAAACCAACTTTCGCACGATCACGGACATGATTATTGCCTAGCGACTTGGAATGTATTAAACATCTACAGAGCAGAAGCCCTAAACCGCCTAAACCGTAGAAAGTAAAAAATGAAAATAGCACTCCAAGAAATCAGATGAAAAAATTCAGACATACTTAAAACAAGAGTATACATTCTTTTATAGTGGGAACACCACAAATACACTAGTAACAGGATTTGCCGTCATGAAAAACATTCTCAATAGAAAGGATGTATGAAAAAGCACGGAGACATGATATTAAATTAGTGCTAGGAGACTTTAACGCTAAGATTGGCAAAGAAACAATATACAGACCGACAATTGGAAGCTGCAGCCTACACGAAGAAAGCAACGGTAATGGAACAAGTCTAATTGATTTCGCATCTGGCAAAAGCATGACCATTAGTAGCGCTAAGTTTCCATACAAAAGAATACACAAAGAAACATGGAGGTCACTCACCAGATGGGGTGACAAGAAATCAAATAAATTATGTGCTAATTCTATAGACAGTCGACATGGTTCAGATATTCAAGATGTCATATGCTTCAGAGGAGCAGATGCCGACACAGACCACATGTTAGTCAAAATAAAGTATAAATAAAAAAATAAGTATTTTTCACAACACAAAAGCAAAGATAACAGCCCGATTTGACTGTGAAAAACTAATAAAAGAGATAAACAAAAAGAAAAGTATGCACAAGAAATTAAAAGCAAACTAGAAACACTAACAATAGATAATAATGAAAATCTAAATAGCCACTGGGAAAAGATTAAACAAACTATAACACAGCGGGAAGTGTCATAGGGTACAAGCAAAAGAAGAAAAGAGCTGAATGGTATGACGATGAATGCAAAAAAGAAGTGGAAGAACGAAACTAATTGAGGATGATCATGCTACAAAAAGCAACCAGAAAGTCAACTCGAGCATACACTGAGGCTAGAAGGAAGGCTACTAAAATATGCAGAAAGAAAAAAACGTGAATGGGAAAAAGGAAAACTATAACTAGAGGAATTCTCAAAAGAAAAAGAAACAAGAAAAATGTACATGTCCATCAAAGAGGAAAGCAACGGCTTTCAAGCACAATATCACATGTGTCTTAGCAAAGCAGGCGACCTCCTTATAGAAAATATTTTGTTGTTCTCAAAAGTATTGGTATCATATTGGTATCGATTTTGGCAACACATTTTTACTTGAGTATTTGTATTGGTATTGGCGATACTCTTTTCATGAAGTATTGGTATTAGTATTGAAGATAAAATCTTAGAGCATTTTAACAACCCTGATTAGGTGAATATCAATGTGGCTTCAGGCCTAACAGAGCAACCACGGACCACATCTTTTCTCTTCGAAACACTCTAGAGAAATGTAATAAACATAATATAGGCCTACACCTACACCAGCTATACATAGATTTCAAGATGGCATATGACAGCATCAACAGAAATTATCTTTACAAAACGTTGCAGGAGTTATATATCCCCAACAAGCTCTTGAGACTAGTACGTGTGACATTCAACAACTCAAAAAGCAAAGTGAAAGCTCAAGAGAATTTAAAGTACACCAAGGACTTAGACATACTATTCGACTTAACCCTAGAAAATTCATAAGAAACGTCTAGTTGGATAAGCGAGGAACTATAACACATTACCTCAGAAGTGAAAAAACAAAGTCTATGAAAATAGGAACAATATTTACAGAACTCATTCGGTACTTTGCATATGCTGATGCTATAACATTGATAGGAAAGCAAAACAGGGATATAGCAAAAGCATACATAGAATTAGAAACAGTAGCTCAGAAAGCAGGTTTAATAGTAAACGAATCAAAGACTCAATACATGCTATTACAAAGAAATGAAAAATGAAGGGAAAGAAAAATCTTTCAAAATCAGTGATAGAGCCTTTGAATGAGTAGAAAACTTTAAATACCTGGGATCAACCATAAGTGAGAAAAATGATATAATGATAGAGATCAAAAACAGAATAGAAGTAGGGAAGAGAATATATCATATACTGCATAAAATACTGAAAAACAGACAGATCTCCAGAAAACTTTAAAAAAAAACCATATACAAGACAATGATCCAACCAGCAGTAACATATGATAGTGAAACATGGACCATCAGCAAACAAGCAGAAAATATGCTAAACACTTGGGAAAGAAAAATATTTAGGAAAATATATGGGCCAGTAATGGACAATAACGAGTGGAGAAGTAGAACCAATTCAGAACTGTACGAACTATACGAAGAACCAAATGTAACAGTTGTAATCAAAATGAATAGATTGAGGTGGGTAGGGCACATAGAAAGAATAGTAAACAACAGAGATCCAAAAGCAATATATAAGGTAACACCCAATGAGAAAAGGCCTAACCTAAGGCAGACCAAGAAGCCGATGGTTGGAGGAAAAAGACCATGGCTGGGTAAAAGTTGAGAAGTTAGGTCAGGGCCCTAAATGGGCTGTAGAGCCAAAGGAAGAAGAATAAACTTTATCTGAAATGTTTCTTTCCTGGTCTTCAAAGCTGCAAATATGTCAATCATGGCAAGAAGCCATCAAAATCAATGTCTTTCACCATATCACTTTCAATAGAAAACAGAGCAATATCAGAAAACCTTAACTGTCCCATAGTGGATCACAGTAATATTCATCTTTCTTGTGGCAAGAAATGCATAATTTTGTTTTGCAGCCTGTGCAAGATATTCTTCCACTTTTTCTTCTCCCAGTCCGTCACGACAGTAATTTGTGCATCATTTGTTTTGTGCAGATTCAGTACAGTTGTCAATGTTTTCCTTTTTTCAAGGCAACATATGTGCTCTTTTCAGATCTCATAAGATTTTTGGCTTAGTTTCCACCACTTCTGTCCCAGAGACAAATTTGAATGTTGTTTCTGTAACACTAAAGCAAATTGTCTGCAGCGAAAGCAGTATAACTTCTCTGATGATTTGGTAACTTATATTTCACCTAAGTATATTCTCACCATTTGACATCATCTTGTATAAACATTGTTTGTATATCTGGTGCACATTTCCTTTAGCTTTACCATCTTGCCTTGTCACAGCACTGAAAGGTACATCCTTATTCTGAAAAGAAAACTGCCTCTTTTAATAATTTCAAACCAAAAATGATCTGAAGCTGGTGGATTCCAGAAAGAAGCATCTGATAAAATATATTACAATCTTTCTCTTTAAATTTACTCCTCACATGATTGGTTACAATAATTTTCAGCTTATCCTTCATTATTTCAAATTTGTCTATGTCTATTGCAAGTAGGTATGCGTCGATTTCTCATATCTCTGCTAAATGCATGCCACAAACATAGGAGGAATCCGACACCAAGTCTTTATTATTTGGGTTCTCCATGTCAGTGGCGTAGCTAAGGGGGGTGGACTGCCCCGGGTGACAGCATATGGAGGGTGCGAAAATAGTCTGAAAATAGAATTGTTATAAAAACCCAACCAACACATACCACATGTCAACCGTAATTAGATATGTACACATCAGCGGTGGTACAGTTGAAATGCGGGAGTCATTCCTTGGATTTTTTCATCTGAAAGGTAAAATAGCTACTGCATTGACTGGCGATATCCTCGAGAAACTAGAAAACGAAGGACTGGATATTCAGTTATGTCGCGGTCAAGGGTACGATAATGCAGCAAGCATGGCTGGAATCCACGGTGGTGTGCAACAAAAGATCAAAGACACTAGTCCGAATGCATTTTTAGAGCATTTTCGAAAGAAAAATGCTCGATTGTCCCCGTTTTGTCTGTCTGTCTGTCTGTCATCACCCTAGATCTCAACAACCATAAGTCCTAGACCCATGATGTATATATCATTTTGTAGGTCTTGGCCTGCCAAGAAATGACTTTTTTCCATTTCGCGATCTGACCTCTCAGAGCTATGCAACAATTGACGGAGTTTTCGGACGATTAAATGACTACAATTTCGAATGTTTTCAATTATGAGTCCTATTTCAGTAACCACAAACCACTTGTAGTTAGATTTAAGAGAAAATATTTTTTTCAAATATAAAGAAACGTCTTTATAATATTTTTTTTTACAGATATATGCATTACACAATTGAATTTATAAACATTTCCAAAATTTACAAATATTTACTGAAAGCTAACAAACGTACTGATACATAACATGAAAATGCGCTAACACGTCCTGTGTCCAGAATGGAACAGGCTTAATTGCTTGTTTACTTTATAAGCTCCTATATTAATAATGGAGCGCCCTATATCTCAGCAACCATAAGTCCTAGACCCATGACGTAATATCAATTTGTAGGTCTTGGCCTGCCAAGAAATGACTTTTTCCATTTCGCGATCTGACCTCTCAGGGCCGTAAAAGGGGCCTTATAAAGTACCGTTTTTTACTATATAAGCTATATTAATAATGGAGCGCCCTATATCTCAGCAACCATAAGTCCTAGACCCATGATGTATATATCATTTTGTAGGTCTTGGCCTGCCATGTGTACATCAAAAGTTCATTTCGCGATAGGACCTCTGAGGGCCGGGCTTCAGGGCTCCTAAGGGGCTTATATATTATATATATGGCCCATTCTACACCTTGTACGTTCAATAACCCATTCATTTGGTGCGAAATACTGCAGCACGTAGTTTCACCAAGATTTATTAAGAAACTCATCAAATGAAATAGTAAGCTTGTGTTCTGAGTTTAATTGAAAGTATCAGAGCTATGCAACAATTGACGGAGTTTTCGGACGATTAAATGACTACAATTTCGAATGTTTTCAATTATGAGTCCTATTTCAGTAACCACAAACCACTTGTAGTTAGATTTAGAGAAAATATTTTTTTTCAAATATAAAGAAACGTCTTTATAATATTTTTTACAGATATATGCATTACACAATTTGAATTTATAAACATTTCCAAAATTTACAAATATTTACTGAAAGCTAACAAACGTACTGATACATAACATGAAAATGCGCTAACACGTCCTGTGTCCAGAATGGAACAGGCTTAATTGCTTGTTTACTTTATAAGCTATATTAATAATGGAGCGCCCTATATCTCAGCAACCATAAGTCCTAGACCCATGACGTAATTATCAATTTGTAGGTCTTGGCCTGCCAAGAAATGACTTTTTTCCATTTCGCGATCTGACCTCTCAGGGCCGTAAAGGGGCCTTATAAAGTACCGTTTTTTACTATATAAGCTATATTAATAATGGAGCGCCCTATATCTCAGCAACCATAAGTCCTAGACCCATGATGTATATATCATTTTGTAGGTCTTGGCCTGCCATGTGTACATCAAAAGTTCATTTCGCGATAGGACCTCTGAGGGCCGGGATTCAGGGCTCCTAAGGGGCTTATATATTATATATATGGCCCCATTCTACACCTTGTACGTTCAATAACCCATTCATTTGGTGCGAAATACTGCAGCACGTAGTTTCACCGAGATTTATTAAGAAACTCATCACATGAAATAGTAAGCTTGTGGTCTGAGTTTAATTGAAAGTATCAGAGCTATGCAACAATTGACGGAGTTTTCGGACGATTAAATGACCACAATTTCGAATGTTTTCAATTATGAGTCCTATTTCAGTAACCACAAACCACTTGTAGTTAGATTTAAGAGAAAATATTTTTTTTTCAAATATAAAGAAACGTCTTTATAATATTTTTTATACAGATATATGCATTACACAATTGAATTTATAAACATTTCCAAAATTTACAAATATTTACTGAAAGCTAACAAACGTACTGATACATAACATGAAAATGCGCTAACACGTCCTGTGTCCAGAATGGAACAGGCTTAATTGCTTGTTTACTTTATAAGCTATATTAATAATGGAGCGCCCTATATCTCAGCAACCATAAGTCCTAGACCCATGACGTAATTATCAATTTGTAGGTCTTGGCCTGCCAAGAAATGACTTTTTTCCATTTCGCGATCTGACCTCTCAGGGCCGTAAAAGGGGCCTTATAAAGTACCGTTTTTTACTATATAAGCTATATTAATAATGGAGCGCCCTATATCTCAGCAACCATAAGTCCTAGACCCATGATGTATATATCATTTTGTAGGTCTTGGCCTGCCATGTGTACATCAAAAGTTCATTTCGCGATAGGACCTCTGAGGGCCGGGCTTCAGGGCTCCTAAGGGGCTTATATATTATATATATGGCCCCATTCTACACCTTGTACGTTCAATAACCCATTCATTTGGTGCGAAATACTGCAGCACGTAGTTTCACCGAGATTTATTAAGAAACTCATCACATGAAATAGTACGCTTGTGGTCTGAGTTTAATTGAAAGTATCAGAGCTATGCAACAATTGACGGAGTTTTCGGACGATTAAATGACCACAATTTCGAATGTTTTCAATTATGAGTCCTATTTCAGTAACCACAAACCACTTGTAGTTAGATTTAAGAGAAAATATTTTTTTTTCAAATATAAAGAAACGTCTTTATAATATTTTTTATACAGATATATGCATTACACAATTGAATTTATAAACATTTCCAAAATTTACAAATATTTACTGAAAGCTAACAAACGTACTGATACATAACATGAAAATGCGCTAACACGTCCTGTGTCCAGAATGGAACAGGCTTAATTGCTTGTTTACTTTATAAGCTATATTAATAATGGAGCGCCCTATATCTCAGCAACCATAAGTCCTAGACCCATGACGTAATTATCAATTTGTAGGTCTTGGCCTGCCAAGAAATGACTTTTTTCCATTTCGCGATCTGACCTCTCAGGGCCGTAAAAGGGGCCTTATAAAGTACCGTTTTTTACTATATAAGCTATATTAATAATGGAGCGCCCTATATCTCAGCAACCATAAGTCCTAGACCCATGATGTATATATCATTTTGTAGGTCTTGGCCTGTCATGTGTACATCAAAAAATCATTTCGCGATAGGACCTCTGAGGGCCGGGCTTCAGGGCTCCTAAGGGGCTTATATATTATATATATGGCCCCATTCTACACCTTGTACGTTCAATAACCCATTCATTTGGTGCGAAATACTGCAGCACGTAGTTTCACCGAGATTTATTAAAAAACTCATCACATGAAATAGTAAGCTTGTGGTCTGAGTTTAATTGAAAGTATCAGAGCTATGCAACAATTGACGGAGTTTTCGGACGATTAAATGACCACAATTTCGAATGTTTTCAATTATGAGTCCTATTTCAGTAACCACAAACCACTTGTAGTTAGATTTAAGAGAAAATATTTTTTTTTCAAATATAAAGAAACGTCTTTATAATATTTTTTATACAGATATATGCATTACACAATTGAATTTATAAACATTTCCAAAATTTACAAATATTTACTGAAAGCTAACAAACGTACTGATACATAACATGAAAATGCGCTAACACGTCCTGTGTCCAGAATGGAACAGGCTTAATTGCTTGTTTACTTTATAAGCTATATTAATAATGGAGCGCCCTATATCTCAGCAACCATAAGTCCTAGACCCATGACGTAATTATCAATTTGTAGGTCTTGGCCTGCCAAGAAATGACTTTTTTCCATTTCGCGATCTGACCTCTCAGGGCCGTAAAAGGGGCCTTATAAAGTACCGTTTTTTACTATATAAGCTATATTAATAATGGAGCGCCCTATATCTCAGCAACCATAAGTCCTAGACCCATGATGTATATATCATTTTGTAGGTCTTGGCCTGTCATGTGTACATCAAAAGTTCATTTCGCGATAGGACCTCTGAGGGCCGGGCTTCAGGGCTCCTAAGGGGCTTATATATTATATATATGGCCCCATTCTACACCTTGTACGTTCAATAACCCATTCATTTGGTGCGAAATACTGCAGCACGTAGTTTCACCGAGATTTATTAAGAAACTCATCACATGAAATAGTACGCTTGTGGTCTGAGTTTAATTGAAAGTATCAGAGCTATGCAACAATTGACGGAGTTTTCGGACGATTAAATGACCACAATTTCGAATGTTTTCAATTATGAGTCCTATTTCAGTAACCACAAACCACTTGTAGTTAGATTTAAGAGAAAATATTTTTTTTTCAAATATAAAGAAACGTCTTTATAATATTTTTTATACAGATATATGCATTACACAATTGAATTTATAAACATTTCCAAAATTTACAAATATTTACTGAAAGCTAACAAACGTACTGATACATAACATGAAAATGCTCTAACACGTCCTGTGTCCAGAATGGAACAGGCTTAATTGCTTGTTTACTTTATAAGCTATATTAATAATGGAGCGCCCTATATCTCAGCAACCATAAGTCCTAGACCCATGACGTAATTATCAATTTGTAGGTCTTGGCCTGCCAAGAAATGACTTTTTTCCATTTCGCGATCTGACCTCTCAGGGCCGTAAAAGGGGCCTTATAAAGTACCGTTTTTTACTATATAAGCTATATTAATAATGGAGCGCCCTATATCTCAGCAACCATAAGTCCTAGACCCATGATGTATATATCATTTTGTAGGTCTTGGCCTGCCATGTGTACATCAAAAAATCATTTCGCGATAGGACCTCTGAGGGCCGGGCTTCAGGAGCTCCTAAGGGGCTTATATATTATATATATGGCCCCATTCTACACCTTGTACGTTCAATAACCCATTCATTTGGTGCGAAATACTGCAGCACGTAGTTTCACCAAGATTTATTAAGAAACTCATCAAATGAGATAGTAAGCTTGTGTTCTGAGTTTAATTGAAAGTATCAGAGCTATGCAACAATTGACGGAATTTTCGGACGATTAAATGACTACAATTTCGAATGTTTTCAATTATGAGTCCTATTTCAGTAACCACAAACCACTTGTAGTTAGATTTAAGAGAAAATAATTTTTTTTTCAAATGTAAAGAAACGTCTTTATAATATTTTTTTACAGATATATGCATTACACAATTGAATTTATAAACATTTCCAAAATTTACAAATATTTACTGAAAGCTAACAAACGTACTGATACATAACATGAAAATGCGCTAACACGTCCTGTGTCCAGAATGGAACAGGTTAATTGCTTGTTTTACCTTGTTCGAATCAATCTTTGAACCTTTGTGGCAAACATTCGTTTGCTAGCAATCTGTCTTGTGTAACGTTTTTGGAAGTCTTGAGGAGTGTACACATTTTTTGCTCTGTCGAACGATCATTGGGATGTATTAGAAATACACAGGTCTAACAGTGAAGAGACTGTCCACAACTCGCTGGATAAACAGGTCTAACAGTGAAGAGACTGTCCACAACTTGCTGGAGTGCACATGCTGATGCAGTGAAGCAAGTGATACAGAAGTTTAACCAGTTTGTGGAAGCCATTGAAGCTCTGTGTGATGTCGAAGAAAGCGTCGAGACAAGAGGTGCTGCACACAATCTGTTGCCACTTATATGCAACTTTTCTTTCATTTCGTTCTTGTTTTTCTGAGGTGATGTTTTACAAGAAGTCGACTTAGCACACCAGGTATTACTGTGGACATGGTTGCAACCAAACTAAGGGATCTCAAGGTCTTTGTGGAAGAGCATCGTACGAAGGTTGTTGACAATGCCCAGGCACTTGCGAAATGTGAAGAACTTGATATCCCTACAGAGAAGAGAATCATGAGAAAGAGAAGATTACCAGGAGAGGAGGCAAGAGATGCTGGATTGTCATTGCAGCAGGAGACCAAGAGAGCAATGTTAGAGTGTCTGGACCGTTTTCATATGGAGTTAGATACGAGAGGAAAGGCAGTGAATTATATTTTGCTGACTTTTTTTTGCCGTTCAGGCAGACCATATTATTAGTGCCAACGACGAAGAAATACAGTTGTCTGTTACCAAGCTCACAACTTTGTATGATGAGGTGAAGACGACCTTTGTCTAGAAATTCCACGTTTAAGGCAACACGTACAAGCAGCCGAAAAAAACATGGGGAAGCCAAGCACTGGATTGTACTGCAACTCCTACGGTTTATCATTTGAATCATTGCCATAACTTACGCTGACTCTTTCTGACAATATGTATTTCTGTGCAATCGCGTGAAAGAAGTTTCTCGAAAAAGGAAACTTATAAAACATTACCTCCGGTCAACCATGAGCCAGTCGAGATTGTGATATTGTCGGATATGGCTGTTCTGTCCATTGAACGCGAGCTTACAAGACAAATAGATTTTGACGATGTCATTGACCTGTTTGCCACAATGAAAACAGAAGAAGACATTCCTTCTAAGACTATAGTGTCAAAGGACAGTCTTATGGGCTGTGCATTGTCGTGTTTTGCATTTAGATGTTCTGAAAGTGAACAGTTGCATTAAAAAAATCTTTGGATTTGAACTATTTGTTTTGTGGTATTGGATTCGGATTTTGTCTTGGACCATACAGTAGAGCCTAGAGGTAGAGTATTTATGAACATTTAGCTACACCTCTCCATTCAGCAAAGGGTCACTGGGGTGACATTTGAACGGACCGCCCCGGGTGACGTTTACTCTAGCTACGCCACTTCTCCATGTGACATAATGGAATATTCTCGAGCATGAAAATTAACGAATTAAAAAAAACAACTTGTAAAAACTCCGTGATTATATTATATTTTTTAAATGCTGGATTTCGTATGATACTTTAGCGACTTAAACGATTATATTAATGACTGGATAATACCGGTACTAAAAGCCAAAACAGCAGGTGTTTTAGTGCTAAAAAGTTTTTTCGCCGGTTTTCAATAACCGAGTATGTCTTACAGTACTTAAAACTTATGCACACACTTACGACAACTAAAGCCCTAACTCATTTTAAGAGAGTGCTTTCCCTTTATTTGTCAGCCGGGCATTTATCACTGGACTTAAAATGGCGGCTGTCTAGAGGTAGAGTGAATGCCTTTTTCGTCTTCTAGCATCTTCCATTTTATTTTATTTTTTAGCCCTCCCCATTTGACTTTTTTATTTATTTGAAATCATTTTTATTTAATGTTTATAATACTAAAATAATAAATTATTCAATACTATGTTCTCTAATATTTCTTGTTTATTGATAATTAAAAATGTCACGTCATTTAAAAGCACCATTATCATGCTGCCTAACTCTAACAGAAGTAAAACATTGTAGCATAATACCAAGAAAAAAATATTCCTTTGATATTCTAAATGTGAATTTCTCTCACAGCTAATATATCCATGCTCTCCATCGCCAACAATGTATTGATTATTAATAATTACATTATTTTAGTTAACACGTTCATTATTTTTCACTATTATACATTTAACCTAATTTTAATAGTGGCATAGCGTTGCAGATTCCCTTTCAGCACTTTTATTTTTTTTTAGTAACTTTTATTAACCTTTGATAGTCAATAATAAATTCCTAAAGTAGATAATTCAAGAACTTTAAACTCATTATTTTCTGGCTGCTCTGTTAGTGTAGTGACCATGCCATGTGGATGTGGCTTAGTTAAATATTTTATTATTTTTTTAGCTTAGGCATTGGGCTATAAGCCTTCATATTATAGGCATATCATTGCTGTATCAACCACTTGTTTTTTAATGTATAATGTATGTTGGATTGTCTTGAAAAGCCTAGCCTAATTTTAAACTCTCTTCAAGCTACCCGGCGAAGTTTATGGGATCAGTGATTAGTTTGATCATACATTTATATGTAACATAGCATTATCATTACGTAATTGTCGTAATGGACACACTTGACACTTGTTAAATAGCTAAATGGTCGAGTGCACATACACTTCAAGGTTGCATTACATGAAAAGATTCTGCGAAGTCAGGCATGTCAAATTGGTGGGCCATTTACATATGGCCCAAACTAATGATTCATGAACCAGACTAAAATTTGTTTTTTTTTTCTTTAATATCTTATCTTTTATTTCATATAAGGGCCGTCCATAAAGTACGTCACACTCCAAGGGAGGGGAGAGGGGGTATAAGAAACTGTGACAGTTTGTGGGAGAGAGGTGTCAGGCCAAGTGTGACGTCACTTTTTTAATAATATTTTTAATTTTCTTTCTAATTTAATTATTAATTTTTTAGTAAAACTTTATAGTTTTAAAAATAATTTTCAAAACATTTTGTGAAACACTTGAATTAGTTTTATGTCAAAATAGCATGAAATGCATATCTTTTCAATGTGTTTGTTTACAATTCCTCATGCTAGTTAGGAGCGCTAATATACTATTGCGAAGCCTTGTTTTATGTGTAGCCTTACCGGAGTATTATTATTTCTTCGTTGTCTGCTGCATAATTATATCACTGATCAAGAAATTTGGTATTTGTATTATTATACAAAAAAGTAATTGAAGTTGCAATCCATCACTTCATTAAAATAATCTTGATGCCTTATTCCTTGCAACCAGTGCACCAGGAAGAATTGCTTATAATCGCATGGAACGTCTAATGGCTCCATTTAGCAGAGAACTGTCTGGTGTCATATTGCCAAATGAACATTATGGCAGTCACTTTGATTCGCAGGGCAGAACAATAAATGAGGGTTTGGAAAGAACAAACTTCAAGTTTTCAGGTGAAACTTTAGCTGAAATCTGGTCGCATGTGATTGTTGACCAATTTCCAACAGTTGCAGAATATATCAACCCTGAGAAATTTGAAATGGATGCAGCAGGACTGATGTCGAAGGATAAGGAATGGTTTGACCATCATGTTCACACCAGCCAATACTTCACTCAAATTGTGAAATGTCAGGACATAAAATGTTGCGACAAAGTATGTAGCTCATTTGTCAACGTTTTTACCTTCGAGATTATTTCCTCCTCAAATCCAATCCCAATCAACCAAACAACTAATGGACTCAAGAGTTTCAGAAAGAGTAGATGCAGATGCTCATAAAATTTCCTTCATATTTTGTGGCACAAACTCTCAAATTTGATGACATTATGCCAAGATCAACCAGCTTACATGATCGAATTTGCAAAGTGTGTCACTTATGCTTTGCCTCACAAACAATGTTGAAGAAACATACAGGATAACACAGAGCTCGGGCGCAGGAGAATGTAAAAAAGTAAAGTTTCTATAACCTAGGCATATGAAGGGATTGTGTCGTTTGCACAACGCCCAGCTGCCTTTACTCCCCCAACATAAAGTCATCTACCCATTTAAAGCATGGTGGACTTGGGGACTCACTGAGATTCGAAACCAGGACCCTCCGGTCGACAGTCAAGCGCTCTACACCACTCAACCACCTGTCCCCTAGGAGAATGTGCCAACCCCAAGTTTTCCAGAATCAACTCAGATAAAATGCATCAAGTCCTTTGAGAATCGCTGCTAGAAGGCAAAGAGAACTCATGGCAATTATTGGCAAAATGGAAAATGCACATTCAGAGGATGTTGAGGGGCTAGATGAGGATGAAGTTGATCTGTCTGCAACTAAACTTCCAGGAAACGATGATGGGGAAAGATTTATTTCAGTCGTAACTATGGATGAACACTTCACTTCACCATGGATGGATGATGTCTAGTGAATATTTTTTTTTAATTAAACATAATTCACAGGCCCACTATAAACATATTCAATAGAGCACCAGAGCTGCTCACATAATTGTCAATCTAGTCCTTTTTTTAGTTGCATTGTTTTGTTTCCATTTTTATTATTTAATCACTGGTTGAGGTCAAGTTTTGCTAATCTACTTCTTATTCTGTGTCAATAGAATGCATAATCTGAAGCAAATCTATGGATGTGGTGTCTTTTACTTTAAAAAATATGTTCATTTTCAAAGTGTTGGTGGATTGTGGAAACCTGAATTTACAACTTTTTAACCTGATTAAAAATGGACATTGTCATCTTCCCCCATTGCAAAGAGATAGGTCATAATCATTAGTTCCTTAAGTTTTGGTAAATTTTCAAAGTTAAAAATATTAGTTGCTGTTTCTTTTCTTTACAACAACCTACTGCAGTGTTTTTCAAAGTGTGGTACAGATACCCTGAAAAGTTTGGCGGGAGTACACGCTGCAATGGGCTAACATTGGGAAAACATGTACGGCTAAAGTTAAAAAATGAAATGAGAGGTAACCATGACTGTAGTAAAAACATTAAAGGGGTTCTCATTATTACAATAATAAATAAAGGGGTACGCGTCAAAAATTGGGAAACGCTGATCTAAGGATTACATTAATAAAAAAAAAGTGTCAGTGAGTAGGATTTGAACCCAGGCTGACAGCTTTTTGCTGAATGCTGCTATTCTTATTCTCTGAGAATTTACAATCATTACAATTGTATTTGACAATTTAAGTGTGAATATTTTATAATTACTTTTGAATATTTAAGATTTTCACATCTCATATTTAAAACCATAGCAGCTATTTTAAAACTTAGATTTTTAAAAACATTTATCAAATTGAGACATAGGCAAGAACCCATGATTAGTAGGAAAAATGATTATTCTTGATTCTTACTTTCGATCTAAAGCAGACAGACAGATGGAATTGAGATGAAAAATATGTTAGATGTAGATTTAAAAAAAAAAATTTCAATTATTATTATTATGGTAATAGACAATACTGCAAGAACTATCCCCAGAATTGACTTTTTTATGAGCTAGAGCTGACATACAATTGTTGTTCTTTGTTTTTTTAAATACAACAGTGTCAATAGTAATTTCCAGTGGCTATGACCATGGTTCATTTGTTTACTTTGAGTGCTTCCTTTTGTATGTCTCTTGAAACTCTCCTCTGGCAGATACCAAATTTGTCTCAGTTTATAATTTGATTGTATTTTAATAAATTTTTAAAGAAAAAATACATTTTTTCAATTGGTTTGGCTTCATGTTTCATTTTTAATAATTAATGTCATTACAGTTACTTAGTGTTGAAAAAAACCTCATCACGAAAAATCAATATATTTAACCTTATTTTCTATCATAATTAATTATCTAGTCTTTTTAGAGTTGTTGATATTATTTTTTTTTCTTTATTTATAATTTAATATAGCTCAACTCAGCTGATAGAGATATATCACCACAATGTGTATATGCCATTAAAAAACCAAACATAGAAAGCTGTTTTAGGAATAAAGGTTTTATCTTGGAAAAAAACAATTATGACATTTATTATGCACAAACATTTTTCTAAATTTCAGAAGCATTGTTTTCTTCACAATTTCAATACATGTTCTTGGACTAGTAGAAATCTATTGTCAAGTCATGCATATAAACTTTTTAAAAGATACTTTTATTAAATGTTATAGATCATACAATTATGTAAATTATATTGGCTAAAATGTTTGAGCGCCAATATGGATAATTTTCATTTATTTCTGACTCACACTTTTATTAAGTAAAAAAAATTGTTTTAAATATTTTTTTGATTTAAGCTGATTTAATTAGTTTATTAAAAATGTTTTATTTTTTAAATTGTATACTATGTAAAAAGTATTGATCTTGTTTTTGTTTGTATTTTAATATAACCTAAAAAGTGGTGTACATCTCATGACTGACCAAGTCCTTTTTTTTTTTAAATATTTTCTTATACTCTATACTGTTAAATGAATTTCACTTGCTTTTTTTTTATAAAAAATGTATATGAAATATTAAAAATAATGCACAAAATGAAAACTAACAAACATACTTTAAAAAACGCAGCGTTTATGAACTCATGCAAAACTTGAGCTGCTGCATAATTTCTTTTTGCAGTTTCACTCCTTTTATAAGGATTATCAATAAATTAATTTGCTTTGGGTTTCACAACTATTTTATTAACTGGCACAAATGTTTTAAGTCATCCATAGTTTTGTCTCTGTCAGTGAGTAAAAATGTTAAATATCACAGAAAAAACTATTAATTTTGAATATACTGAGACAGACTTGTAAAAGAAACCATTATCACCAGAAAAGTTGATTTGTTTTTCATGATGAGATCATTAGTTTTTAATGTATTGCTAAGCAGATATTTTTTGTGACAGTTAATAATTGCCTAATTGAAATCTACTGGGTTATTTATCAGACACATTGTCTGTTATTTTCAGACTAGTAAAATGAATTTAAAATGAAGGTTGATCGATCAAATTAAAGAAATCCTCTTCTGAGGTGGTAGTGGCTGTTTTTATAATAATTGTTCATTCAAAAGTTAATTAATAAGTTTTTATAATATCTTAACCATTTATCCATATTATGCTGTAATTTAATCATCATAATAAATGTTATTTTATTATCTGACAAATTTTAACATTCCCATTCAAGTCAATATTTTAAGCATTTTCAGTCACTTTTAGTTTCAAATATTATTGAGGAAAAGTTTGCCATTGTGGACCTAATAAAATAATACTAATATACCTTATCAAAATAAAGAAATGGTTGTTAAGTAAAAGTAAAGTTCTTTTAGCCAAGTTTCACCTGAAAAAATTCCCATCAAACCTAGAACTCAACAGTCAAGTGCTATACAACGCTTGACCATCTGAGAATTTATGTTTTAAAAAAGGCTTAAACATTGTCATAAATTTTCAGTCTATTAAATCCACCAGCTTTCCCATTTATATGTAACTTTAATGTAAATCTAAAACTGGAAAACCAAACAAAAACTATTATTCTAATAAGTTTCAATAATTTCTTCAATCCCTTGAATGTTTAGCCTGCTGATTGCAAAGTTCTAATAGATAAACTGAAAAGCTTATCTGCAGATGACTTGTATAAAGAACTCAAAGATATCAAATCCTGGACATATGGGAAGGTAATTTTTTTAAAAAACTTGAATTTCTTCTTTATTGTGTGTGTTGCATATGCTGCACCAGACAGACAGAAAATGTACTAATTTATCTATTATTCACTCTGTGTTGTGCATACGTTAGCTACATTAGATAGTAAAGCAAACTATCAAGCCTATAATGCTATTGAATAAAAAAAAAATACATTGTTAGATTCAATATACTTGATTAAAAGAAAAAACTTGTATTTAGCAGCTGAACAATAATTTTCATATTTTTTTCTGATGTTTTTAAATTTATTTCAGTGTGAACTGTATCATTGGGCAGATATTTTGGATGTATTTGATGGCATTCTTGAAAAATCTTGTGCTAAAGAGAATGACAAAAAATGGACACTTTATTGTGACTTGCCTGGGAGTGAGCAGGTAGTAATAAAATACAGTAGATTTGTTTTCACTATATCAAGAATCGAAAATTTTTACTGATGTTTTTTTTCTTTTATTGTAGCTTAAGAGGCTCCTGCTGGAAATATTACGGTTTACTGCACTGTTGATAGAACATAGTTTCTCAAGACATTTGTATAACTCTATGGACCATTTAACAACTCTTTTAACATCATGTGATATGAGTACTGTTCTCTATGTGCTAAATTTGCTCTATGTCTTCAGGTATAAATTTAGAACAGTTAAGAACTCTTTTTTTTTTTTTACTGTGAACTAATTTGTCATGCAAATCTTACTCTAGATAATGTCCTTACCTAACACTAAGATAATATCATTAAGATGGAAAATGGCGTATTAATATTTGTGGTAATTAATGCACATGATTCTTTATCATCAGCAAAACGTTCAAACTTTATTTCACGGATGAGTCTTGAAAAAAAACAAGGCTTGGTACTTCGTCTCATTCACTTGGCTGAGGTATTTACACTGAATCTAAACTTAAAAAAAATTAATTTTAGCAGGCTTATGTGCAGAGAAACTGTAATATAATACACAATCTTATTAGAAATTCTCTTAAAATTGGTATGTAATGCATAAATATATTTTAAATGTATTTAGATTTATATCTTCAATTTTTTCATGTAGCACATTGCCTTAGATCCACATTCCGGGTGTTTAAGGGATTGTACTTGGCCATCTAGCTCTAGTGGTCATTAAATCCATCACCCAAACATCCTTTTGGCTGTTCATGGAATGTGCTTGAGTCATAAGTGTGCAGATTATTCTACCTCTGTTTTTCAGGCTAATTGCAAAGTTTCTGTACTTTGAAACCTGTTGGCAGGGACAAAACTTAATACATGTATTGACACTAATTTTATTTTTTTCTTTGTTGAAATTGGAATGAGTATAACCAATAAATTGTCTAATTTATAGGTTTATAATCCAACATTCTTTTTAAGTATTTGATTAAAAGAATAATTATTTTAGAGGAAAAATGTTCTAGGGCTTAAATCTTGAGGTTATGAAATCTTTTATTTATTTATTTCATACTATTGTCCATTTCTTTTTTCTATGCATAAGTACAACAAAATCAGTATTGAAAAATAATTATTTCATATTTCAGAGCTGGGGTGGAAAGAAAATGGTTTTAGGCTTGCTGAATGTTGCCAAGATCTTCCAGCTGGGGTAAGATTGATTTTATTATAAATATTTATTAATAATTTTTTTTTTGTGATTTAATTATCGTTTCTGATTATTTTTACCTAAGTGCACATGCTTTTAACAATAGAAACAACAATAGAAAACTTTTAGTTTATGATATATAAATTGATTATTGTAAAATAAATTTAACTTTAATTATATAAAAATTCTATAAAAAAATTAGTTATTGAATTAATTGTTTTGTTAGAGCACATTACCTTAGATCCACATTCCAGGTGTTTAAGTGATAGTTCTTGGCCAATTAGCTCTAGTGGTCATGCCATCCATCACCCAAACATCCTTTGGCTGTTCATGAATGTGCTTGAGTCATAAGTGTGCAAGATTATTCTACCTCTGTTTTTTTCAGGGTTATTACAAAGTTCTGTACTTTAAAACTGACGACAGGGACAACACTTATTTTAAATGATATTTATTAATTCGTTTGCAATTTAATTTCAAAATATACATGTTTCACTAATAAGATTTTAATCTTTTGCATCTAGTTAAGAAACCACATTTGCTTTTAGGTTTTGTGTACCTTGCTAAAACAAGATTTCAAGTGGTTTTATTACATTAAAATTTCACTTAAATGAAATTGTGGAGACCTCATCACTTGGTTCATGACTCAGTTATGTAATTCATAGATATATTTTATTTTACTAGGAAGAAATTTAGTCAGTCCAATCTATTTTCCATTGTATCGTGTAAATATCTTGTATTTTACCCAAGGTATAAAAAAAGCATCATAACAAGTAAAATCTTTTAAGGTCATTTTCTCTTTTCATTTTGTTACCAGAAATAGAATGTTATTATAAACAATGGCCTTATCACAGAATATGAATTATACAGAATGGGCATCGACAATTTAAATTGATTTTTTCCAAAATCCACATTTGTGTAATATTCTGTTGTGTATCAATGTTTAGGTGCTACACTATTAAAAGAAACTAACATAATTGGTGGGATTTTTTAGTTGCTGACAGATTCTTTCAATGCCCTCCTATCTTTATAATGTATTTTCTGTGGGTCTTACTCAATTTTATTTGCATTTATTGGAATTGAAAATGGTGTAGTTTAAAAAAAACATGGCAGCAAGAATAAAAAATGAATATTTTAAAACAATTTGAATTTAAATTATATTTAGACAAAAAATTATACGTTTCAGAAAAAAACGCTGAAATGTAGAAAATCTTAATGACTTTTGAAAATATGTAATTGGGAAGGGGGAATAAAATGTCCTAATACTGAAGATATAATTTTTCTGGTGTTTATAATAGGCATTTCACTGTACATGATTTTTTCCTCTGAATCCATTAATTGAATAACCTTTTTACCAACTTTTGAAAGACTTTCAATAAAATTTTGCTATAAAATAAAAAAAAATTACAAAGGATGTTTTTTTTTTCTTAGAATTTTCCATCTAGCTACAACATTGCATTTTGAGTTCTACATTGAGAGCTAAAGAAGACAAATGCAATAAAGATTTTCACATGTAAGTTTTTATTTACCCATGGGTTTTCCCCAGCAGTAATTTATTTGATTAATAAATATTTTACGTGCATGTTTTATTTTCATTTTCATTAATTAGTTTTACATCCTCAGTAATTGTTATACTAGCATAAATATTTATAAACTATCACTGCAATTAATATCATGACAATGAAATTTTTGCAACAAAACCTTTTCTTTTGATATTATTTATCTATTGCATTTTCTGTAGGCCTTATCTTTTTATTCGTTTTCCATCCTTCTATAAGTAGAATCTGTGTTTAAATTTCCCTTGTACAAATGCTGCTAACCGCAAATAAATTATTATATTGCTATTCTTAGGGTTCAGCTACAGTTATTCAAAGCATTCATATGGAAAATGTTGACAGGACTGGCAAGATGCCCTCACAGATAATGGAGGAATTTTAGATGCCTATGATGTACCACAAGATAAGCAGGTGAAATATTTATAATGAATGCTTTATCTAATACAGTGGTTCCCAAACTTTATTGGACCCCTTTTATAGTAAAAACTTGCCCATTGACAAATGCTTGGTATAAAAATTACACCACATAGTGAAAAAGCTACATAAATGCATAGTATAAAAATTACAAATTAAAAAATAAACATTTTGTTGAAGTATTTTTTGAAATCATAATTAGTGTTAAAAAAATTAATAAAATAATGACTTGGATGATTTGATGAGATGTTATGAGTGTATTTCTGGTTTCATTGATTGTGAGTAGCTTGATGTGATATTATGAGTGTATTTGTTTTTTGTATTGAGGCTCATAAGCGCTCTGAATCGACCTTCTACCAAATAGGAACATGGAAAAACAGTCAACAACATAATACAGGATATAAAATTGGGATCTGTTTTGTCAACATAATTTGTGGTATCCTTGTTCTTATTAGTTTAAGTTCCTTATTTGTAGATATTTCAAAAAGCTGCTCCTATATTAGTACGGATTCATCTGTGTTTGGGATCTGAGTTTGTCCACGCTGCGAAAGGGTTCAACACCCAGTTGGATTATCCATGTGAAGTATGTCTTCAAATCTTTGGTTCAGGTCTCCATGAAGAGCCGTTGAGGTAGGCAGCGTTGCTAAAAAGGGAGTTGGTATTGGTAAAAATTCAATTTTAAAAAAAATGGTATATATATCTTAGTATAATCGTTTTGTTAAGTCAGAAATTATTAATATTAGGGGGTGGGGGTACGTGTTTTTTTCTTGTGATGATAAAAAATTGGCCTAATCCTACTTATATTACAAAAATTACTGGCTGTACGAAATCAAGTCTTTCTAAGGATACAATTTTGTTTTGTGGGTGTTTTTGAATTTTTTTGGCTTTTTCTCAAATTGCAATTTTGCAAATTTTATTGTACATTTTTGAAATTCCTTGAAATCTACTGAAGATAGGAGCTTAAGATTTTGCGGGCTTGTTTTAACATGCAATGTTTACAATTCCTCAATTTGCTTTGTAAAATATTGATTTGAATTTTAAATGTCTTCTTGTAACTCCACCCCCTAATAAAGCATATGTACCTAAGTAAAAATTTTGTTGTCAATGAATGACACAATGCACTGAAAATACATTTGGTGCTGCTTGTTTTCAGTATGCCAGAAAGCCTCAATATCTTCCTACCATTGCCAGGCACCGTCAGTAGCAACAGAAATGGTATTAGTAAAGGGTATAACTTAAACATAGAACAATCTTTTAATTCAGTAAATAGCGTTTCACCTTTATAGCAAAATTTGCCTTCTTTTGCAAATCTTATAGCTAAATGTTAGCTTAAGTTTCCAGAAATGGTATTATTAAAGGGTATAGTTTAAAGATAGAACAATCTTTTAATTCAGTAAATACGTTTCACCTTTATAGCAAAATTTGTCTTCTTTTGCAAATCTTGTAGCTAAATGTTAGCTTCGTTTCCTGGTTAAGAGGACTTATCAAGCTGTATAGAAAATCCAGATGTTTTATGGACTGAGCCATTTTGTCAATCCTTTGCACTGTATAATTACTCAGTGGAATTCTTTTTATAATGTCGAAAGCTGGTTTTTGCAAAACTGCATATTACGTCACACTGGTAAAAAGTTCTTCACCAAGAGTATGTGGCTTTCTGGACATAGCAATCAATAAATGTTATAAGAAGCATGCAGACCATCATCATCTCGCTTAGATGTTGTCCCCATGAGTTGTTGCAGTGACAGTATCTTCAAATATTTTTCTCTGACTGTTTGAAAAAAATGTTAAATCCTTATCTTTATTCCATGAAACAAACATGTTTTCTGCCTACTTTCTCTCGAACCATGCCATGCTTGCTGTTAACTTAATTAGCTTGCGCTACTAGTTTATTTATTGTTTTCTTTTATTTTAATTTCCATATTAATAAAGATGGGTCATAATTTTACTTTTACATTATTGCGCGGACCCCCTGAAGCTGTTTAGGGACCACCAAATAAGTTTTAATTTTCCTCTGACCCCCTGAATGATACTGGGGACCCCTGGACGTCCATAGGGACCACTTTGGGAACCACTGATCTAATATTTCATTTCTTGGAAAAAATAAATGTAATAACCCTGCATTAATCTTTTTTTCCCCAAATTCTAGGTACTTCTTTTCACTCATGTTCGTCTAGCATGCTTATTTTCTAATTATGAAGCCCGTGTCCAATGTGTACAGGCAAGGCTGCAAGCAATATCAATTTTAGGTATTCAAAAATTTTTAAAATATTTTTATATATATCTATATATATATTATTATTTTCACTAATTTTAAAAGCATATCACTTTGAGATAAAAGTATAAAAATTTTTACGATTTCTCAATGATGTTTCAAGCACGTGTCTGAAAAAATATTTCTGGAGAAAATCTTCTGAGAGAAATCACACTTGTTTATTAAACTAGTTTACTGGATTTGAGCATATTTTAAAAACAGCAGATCTATTTAAAGAAATTAAAATTAATTTCAGTTATTTTTTATAGCAATAAAATACTTAGGCTTAAACAGCAGGGATATGTGTTAGGTATTTATTTATCCCAATATCCCTATAAACATGTAATATTTTCTGTTAAATTTTTATTTTTTTAAGAAAAAATTTTGAATGCTTGTTTTTATTTTTAACAGTGTATTCAAGTGCAATACAAGATAACATGAATGTCATATTATACCCAGGATTGATTGAAGAGCTTGTGGATATTGTTGAAATTAAGGATTCTGCTTTAGTTGTAAGTTTTGATAGATCAAGGCCTAATATTTTGGATTTGCATTTTTTTCCAACATTTTGAAAGCATTCATGTACTGTTTCTTTATTAATGATTTCTAAAGTAACCATTTCCATTTTAATCAAGTAAACAGAATTATATTTTTAACTCTCACAATCCTAATTGATTAAAAAGCTTAGCTTCTATGAAGTATTTTAGGCCAGGCTGCTATGGCTATACACACATCATTTAGTAAGTTCCTTAGCCCTAGGGGGCCATCAGGGAATAAATGTTTAATAATGCTGTAAAAGCGTTGTGTGGCTGAAACAACGCCTAATGCTTTATTGTATATATATTTATGCAATAAGCATTGCAGCATCACTAGCCTGATTAGAGAAGTGGGTATTTTTTAAATCATTCTATTATTATGATTTATTGCTGAGGAATGGTTTGCTTAAACAGTGAAATGTCACTATAACGAAATTGACGGGGACTCAATATTCGTTAGTAATACTGAAAATTTGTTACATTGAAATGGGGGTTCGACAATGTCATTTTCTAGTCTCAAATATATCAATGCAAATATATTGTGGCATTCTACTAATTTCTCCAAAGATATTTAGCTAAAAATATGTTAAATTTTCTTTCCGTTTATTTCTTATTAGTTTAGCTACTAATTTATCTTTTAGCTTCCTACGGCAAACGGTCATTGAACCAGGGCGTAACTCATATATTTTTGTAACAGTTATTCAACATGACTCCCCTCCCTTAATTTGTAAGACCCATGTGCAATGTGCCTATGACGGCTCTGTTACTCATATTGTTTCATCTATTATGCAATGAAATATTTTTTTAAAAATACATATATGTTTATTTTTTAACTAGGATAAATTTTATTACAATTAGAAAAAAAGTATAGTTATATAAGGTCAAATCACTCTTTTATTCTCCACTTCCTGTGTTATTAATTAAATACTGGTAGATCATGGTTGTCCTATGATGCTTAGCATACTGGTAGATCATGGTTGTCCTATGACGTCTTAGCATACTGGTAGATCATGGTTGTCCTATGACGTCTTAGCTCTTCCTCCTCCCCTTACCACCTTGCTTAAACTCACACCCCCTCGTTGTTACGTAATTGTGCCCCCACTATTCCATCCCCCTTTCCGCTGTCCCAAGACGACACTTGACTCAGTACTGCACTGGTGCTATTAATTTTTACTATCATCATCAATAGAAGTTAAAGGTTACCATAACATCAGTGCTCGATTTAAGAAAAACCAGTATCGGGGATGAAAAATTTCTGCAGATCCGGTTAAATGTCGGAGCCGGGGATAACAGTTCTCAGTGCGGGGATATCCCTCGGTAAATCAAGCTCTGCATAACATCTTACTCCTCTCACACTCCCCCTATTATTATCTAGTAACTGTGGTTGTCGTTGAGCTCAAGTTAACTTGAAATTTAGAAATTTGCCGAATTAATTTTTTTGGTAAGGGGATTAAATTAAATACCAGCAAAACGGCTATTTTTCGCAATAACTGAAAAGTCAAATTTGTTACACACTTTTTAACAGATTCTATATAAGTGAAGGGAAGGGCAAAAAAATTCGCTGTACTGAATATTTCGTTACACTGGCGTTGAACTATTATGTTACCATAGTAATTCAGAAATAAAAAAGATCAATATTTTTGTGTTTGATCTTTATTTAGTAAGCTATCAGTGTATTTTGCATACACATTTAATTTGCTAAATCATGAGCGATTACTTACTGTAACACTATATTTTTTGTATATAATGTTATGGATGATGATGGATACTGTTGTAGATACCAGTGTAACATTGGAAGTTGTCAACGTTGTGGTTCTATCGTAGTTCCACCAAATGTAACTTGTGTGTTCCTACTGCTGCTTCAATGTAACGTTATTGATTTGAACGTTATGTGCTTGTTGATGTAATGCTGCTCCAGATAACTATACTGGTTTTATGTATCTGCCGATATTATAATACTGGTTTAAGTAAGTAGCGCTCAGTCTCGTTGCACTCTCAAACAACACACCAATTAATGAGGCAAAGTTCCAATTCAATTATATTTATTAAACAATAAGAAAACATATGTAGTGTGAACTTGTGTGCAGCAGTATTCACAAAAATGCTTTGTACACTCACTTAGTATTCTATGTCTGAAAGGATTATATAGAGATGCTTTGACACTAAGTATTCTGAGTTCCCGAAGGATTTATTCAGAGATACTTCAATAAATAGACTTTGACTGTGTACCGTAAACTCAATAACTTGATAGCTTGTGCCTCTATTATTTCTCCACTAACTTCTCCTCTAACTATCTCTACAACTGGTGTCTTGATAGCCCTATCTATCGTCTGTCTGCCGTCTCTAGGTCTCTCGCTCGATCTGTAGGTCTGTCAAAATCTCAGTTACATCTCATATTATTAGGTGATGAGTTATCATGTGACTACAAAGCCCCAAGACTTTTCATTGGCTCCCCAACACCCTTTCTAACTCATCTACATATTAATGACCCTTTTTCCAGCCCAGTGATTGGTGCGGCTAAAAACTCACTCTGGGCTAGTATTCCTTTGTCTGCTTAATTACATCTATCGTCACCTATCTCTGGGGTTTACCGACCTGTGATGCCAGACTAATTTTACCCTAAACAAAGATCAACCGCTGTATTTCCAGTTATCAAAATATATAACTGTGTCCTGGACCCAACTTTCCATGTTGACTTATCCAACTAAACAGTTGGTTCTCAAATTGTATGGATCTATCTAAAGCTATTGTTACACTTACAAAATCATTTTGTATTACATTTTTTATTAAATAGGACATCAAATCTGCTGCGCTGAGAACATTGACATCTGTGATACACATAGAAAGAAATCCAAGGTTTGTATTTTATTTCCAAACTGAACCTAAAATTATGTGATACTCGGTGTCTGGGTTTGTTATATTGTGTGTGTTTGGTTGTTTGTGGACCAGAGGTGTGCGGATCGTGAAATTTAGCGTCCGCGTTCGTCCATGGATTTCTATCAATGGTCTGCATCCGCAGAATCTTACAACATTGGTTTGCAGTCAGTCATGCGTCCGCATTGCTGAAATTTAGCTGTTTAAATGACTAGAAATTTTTTTAGATGTTTTAACATTAATGTTATCATCTGTTTAACATCCCCCCCCCCGTTTTTATTCTTCAAAAAGCCACTTTTATTTATTGATTTATTTTCAGATTCAGTGGCAAAAGTTTACGAATAAGTAAAGTATCTATTAAAACTAAATTATTATAGGCAAGGGCGCGAGGATCCGCATCAATCCGCGAGAGCCGCAACTTAATCCGCTGCCAGTCCGTGACCGGAAAAGTCAGCGGATCTGTCACTGTGGATGCATCCGCTGTACGCTCATCTCTCTGTTGTGGACGACATGGCAGCGTTGTAGCCTCTGCTCTCTGGCTCTCAAAAATAACAAAAGTCCAACTATGCTGGTTCATGTTTATTTTTTATACAATGAACATAAAATAATATATATGTATTACTTCATCCTTTTCAACTTATTAACTCTTAAGTTATGTTTAACATATTACACATCACGGATTACACCAGATTGAAAATTTGTACTCCAGAAAATATCTATCACATTATTATCAGAGCAAAAAATACAATGTCTTTCTTCTACCAAAATGAATATCTTTCTTCCGGTTTTCAGAAATAAAAACCTGGATCTCCAGTCACAGCTATTTAAAAACTGTACAAAAGTACTACCTATACTCTCTGTAATAAGAGAAAAACATAAATTTATTAAATTTCTAAATACTAGTCTCTTTCTTTTTAACATAGATATAACCAAATGTTCACTACAGTTATTTTTTTCCCAACTCTTTTTTCTATTTTCCTGTTTAATTTTACATCATCAAGCAGTTTTGGCCAGATCCTTGGTACTTTCACACAAATTCATCATAATAATTGAGACTCATGTAATTCTAAAATTTATAAGGAATGAATTTCGTTACAGATTTTTATTTGATAATATGAAAACTCCTGCAAGAGCAAGTCTTTGTTTGTTCGAAACACATTACCTTAGATCCACATTCCGGGTGTTTAAGTGATAGTACGGCCAGTTAACTCTAGTGGTCATGCCATCCATCGCCCAAACATCCTTTTGTGCTGTTCATGGAATGTGCTTGAGTCATAAGTGTGCAAGATTATTCTACCTCTGTTTTTCAGGGTTATTTACAAAGTTATGTACTTTGAAACCTGTTGACAGGGACAATACTTGATGATATTTATTAATTTGTATAAAATGTAAATTCAAAATATACTTTAACTTATTTCACTATTAGTTTTTTAGCCTCATATACTTACTAACCTAGAAAATAAACCATTAGCTTTATACAATTGGCTAACAATAACTTTTGAATGATTTATGATTTGAATATTACATTTACTTATATAACTATATTGAAATTGTAGAGACTCTAGCTATTTGTCCATTAATGTTACTCTGTTAAGTCATTTACAGGGTGTGTGTATGTATATTCTGTTTATTTTTACTGCAGAAGACTTAGTCATAACTGTCATAGGCCCTTTTCTAGATTTGTAATGTTGACATTCTTTGACCTTTGGTAGCATGCATGTGCTTTGCACATTTAGATTAACCTAACAAGAAGTAGCTGTATAATTCAAATATTTATTTATATGTGAATCAATACAATATTTAATAACACCAAATCTCTAAGGCAATCTCTAACAATGAAATTAAAATCATTTAACTAGATTGCTTAGTAAATTACAACACCACTGCTGACTAGAACAAATTCTGTGTCTAACGGCTCTAACTACATCTCAGACTGAATATTGGAGACTGACAAATGTACCTCTACTTGATAATATAACCTTTCTTAATTGCTAGTTGTAGGATGTTTGGATCTGATTGGATGACTACTATTGTTTTAGTCTGAAGCCCTGAACGACTATTGTTAACTTGTCTATGATAGTAACTTTGATTGATTTTCAAGGTTATTTATTTGAAGTAAGCTCACCCCAACTTTTCATGAGTCAATTCAAGATTAAAATAATGGAATAATGAGGGTACAGATATATTATTATGAACTCATCTGATCAAATCGCTGATTAGGTAAACAAACATTAGTCGGAATAGTCTATCATGAGTAATTTACCTAACAAAAAATGCAGTTATGAGACAATAGAACTGTTAAAATGACCATATAATGTTCCAGCTAATAATTTGTATCTGAAAAAAATTAGAAAATTTCATTTTCTAATTTTCTTGTGTAATATTAAAAAACCTAGTTAGGTAAATAACTTATGAAAAATGAATTTTTAAAAATCAGTTAATAATTTTTTTAATAAAATAATACAGAAAAACATGAAACAGCTCATTCTCAATACCAGTTTAAAAGTTCAAAATGTATTTCTCTGAGCTATGTAGAGTAAAGAATTAATGCACCCATTCATATTCCTTTATTTATATGTATATATATTACTAAGTATTTCATACATATTGATCTAGACTTAATAGCATAATTGGCACTGCAGACTTCTTCATATCATGGATTTTTGCCTGTGTTGGTGCGAACATGTATCCAGCATATGATTGGTAGGAAATTTTTTTATTAGAATATTTATACTTTTGAGTTTCTTGTTGCATGACAAATAATTAATATAAAACTCAAATTTTAATTTTTAAATGTTTGTTTCAGACCCAGAAGTGAAACCATTTCTCAAACTATGCTACCTCTTGTTTTCTTTTCTATATCACCTTGCCAGCTATGACAATGGTATGTGTTCATTTTCATAATTCAAATTGGTATGCATTTTTCTGAAATATTTTGGTTTATTAATTATAAATATTAGAATGGTAAAAGCATTCAGCAAACACATTGTTATAATTGGCAATGTTTTACTATTTCCTTCAAATTAGGGTTTGTTATATTTATTTCGGTTTATTTAAAAGTTGGTAAAAAGTAATGCATTACAAAATCGATGCATAAAATATCCAATTAAGTGTTGTTATTATTTGATGTAACTTAAATACTGATTCAGATCTATTAAAGACTTTATCATACATTGAAAAAGAAAACAGACTTCCAAAGACAATTCAAACATTTCTAATGCTTATACCTGACACTATTAAAATGATTTATTGGGATAAAGAAACTGGTGCTAATTTCTTCCGAAGTGTAGAAACAATATACATTTCATTTGTAACATAACATTTAACCAGTCAATGTCTACAACTTATTCGGAATAAAATGTTAAACGGTAATTGTTTTTCTCACTGTAAATCAAAACAGTGGCTCATAGTGATAGACCTTTTAAAAGTATGTGTGCCATTGTGTTTTTTTGTATGATGGCGTTGACTGAATTCTGGTTTAATGTATGGTTAGTATTGTCTTAAATCCACAGTCTGATGAATCACATTTAGTACCAATAGTTTAAGAGTAATACAGTATTATATAGATAATTTTAATTAATTTATATACAGACAGATACCAGATAACATGCAATTCAAGAGGTTTGTGTAACTGGACCAAAAAAATCTCTTATAAAAAAAGGTGTAAATTTTTTAAACTTCACTATTTAAAATAGAGATTCAAAAAAATTGGGTTAAAGGCTGGATGTGAAACATCTTAATAAAACATAAAGTGGCACTATTTAAAAACTATCATCTCCATACATTTAAAAATTTTTTTACAAAACTTTTATGATCTATATTTATATATATATATATACATATAAATATATATTTTTATGTCCTGTGATTATTGAAATTTTAAAAATTAAAATTGACTTAAACGCCAGAATTGCTTACATTTTTGTTTGGAATGGAGACTAAGACACTAAAAGATTTATGGTATTAAAATTTTTATTGCAAATCAGAATGCAAAAAGTGCTATATTAAGCAAATATGTATTTAGACATATAGACATTTCCATTTTTATAGTAGGGATGTTATATATTTTAGGTGTTGAAGCTCTTGTTTCTTGTGGTATGATGGAGTCTTTGCTACAAGTTATTAACTAGTATAAGATGGTCAAGAACATATAACAGTAAGTTTTTTAATCCATTCCTTTTTAGTTTTTATGATAGTTTCTATTTTTACCTAAACATAGATATTAGATACATTTAAATTTTTTTAAAATCTACTTATTGTGAATAATTAATTAAATATTTGTTTGACTAGTTTGTTACTAGGGCAGTGAGAGTGATTGATTTAATCACAAATATGGACATGGCTGCTTTCCAAGCACATGGTGGTTTGCAAGCCTTTATAAATAGATTGAGGTAAATTGAAGTCATGAAATAGAATTTAATGCTGCATTAGACAGAAATAATTAAACTTGATGAGTACTGACCATCACTGACTTAATGACTATGATTAGCTCTAACTGAATTAATGATACTAATCTATGATTTAATCCTGTTTGTAATGCAATAGGAAATATACTTCTTGGAAAACAAGTAGTCATATGATTAACACACCAATTATCACAGTTCTAAAAAAGAAAAAAAACTCAGTATTATACATATATCTATGGCTTTATTTAATCGTCCCATTATAGTTTTCAAACCATTGTTTCATTTAGGTTAAAAATATTTTTAAAAACACCTGTGACAGTTGGAAATTTTTTAGAAAGTGTATATTATGTATTTTAGAATAGTGACCTATTGTTTGTCCTTATTTTAGCATGAAGTCAATATCTGTCGTAAAGAGCGGCCATTTGTTATAAGACCTCAAGGCAGAGAAACTAACATGGAGACATTTATAGATTCTCCATCGGCAGGAACAATGGACACATCACTAACAGAAGAAGGCATAGATTGTGATACTGTTGGTTCAGGAGTCACCACAGTTGTGAATGAAAATACGTGTTCAAGTCAAAATAATGCTGAAAGCTCCAAATCGATTGACAACACATGCATTAAAGGTATTTATAAAACCCCCAAATAAACAGATTATTCATGCAACAAAAGTTGTAAAATTTCTCAGTGATGTTTCAAGCACATGTCTTAAATAAAAATTCTGAAGAGAAAATAACTGAGAGAGATTTAACTTCTATATTATCATAGTATTAAATAATCAAAAAAAAACAAAAAGGTTTTAAAATAAAGGCCACGAGACCTTTTTTATATGAATTCATTTTAGTGTACTATTTTTCTTGAAAACATAACAGCCTTGTTTTTTTAATGTGGTTGATAACATGGGACCCTCAAGGCTCAATACAATAAGGTCAATTTTTTTGTTTCCATTTCTAGCGCTAATAACACACTCATTTCTGGCATCTATAAAATTAGTTCATTTTATTTTTATTAGAATTTTTTTATTTATAAATATAGAAATAAGTTTTTTTGTTTTGTAATATGTTTATTTTAAGAAAGGTGCAGTTAAAATTGATGTTATGAATATATATCCTAATACTAAAAGCAATAATTAAGATTTAATTGGCTGTCTATTGCTTTTAGTATTAGGCCATATGTATTCATAACATCATATGGCCTAATACTAAAAGCAATAATTAGGATTTAATTGGCTGTCTCATTGGTGCTAAAAGATAAGGATTCATGGAACCATCTTGTTTCTATATGGCTGTCTGATTGGTGCTAAAAGATAAGGATTCATGGAACCATCTTGTTTCTATATGGCTGTCTGATTGGTGCTAAAGATAAGGATTCACGGAACCATCTTGTTTCTATATGGGCCTGAGTCTGTAGGGATTTCAAAGCAGATCATTACTTGTATTAATACATGGAGAAACTTAGTAATGAGATTGTGAACCTGATTAGTGGGTTTATATTCCAACATTACAAAGCTCTTCTCATCTCATAGTGGTTGCAGATTATTATAGAAACATTGGCATAGTGTTTGCTATTGACAATAATAGTTATAGAAATTTGAAATTCAAATTTTTTATATATATCCATAAGAGGGTAAATAATTTATCTTGCTATTAAATTCTTTAAGGGAAACATTGTTTTGCAAGAGCAGCTCTTCTCAAGTCAATGCTCAACCTTATGAAAAAAGCAATCCCAGATCTATCATTTGCAGAAAGCATCAGACATTGTAAGTAATGTCACACAATATTTATGTATAGCTATATAATCAACATTCAGATAGATTTATTTGTTAACCTATCTAATTTTTTTACAGTGATGGATGGTTCTCTTCCAAAATCATTGAAACATATTATCAGCAATTCTGAATATTATGGACCTTCTTGTTTCTCTTAGGTAATATTTTTACCTTTAGTATAAAAAATTAAACATACATTGTCTAACAAAATGTAGTTTATTTCAAGTCTAAGTATTCTAAATTTTTTTGTTTACAACAGCAACTGATGTAGTCACAGTTTATGTTTTTCAAGAACCCTCCTTGTTATCCTCATTACAAGATAAAGGCTTAACAGATGTTGTTTTGCAGGCCTTATTGATAAAAGATGTAAGTTGAAGGCATTAGTAGTATTTAAAATTAATTTTATACCTTACTGTTCACTTTAAAAGACAATAATTCTGTCACTTTTTTTCATTTGAAGGTTCCTGCCACTCGAGAGGTTTTAGCATCATTACCAAATGTGTTTAGTGCTCATGTCTCAATGCTCGTGGTTTGGAAGCTTTTGTGGCTTGTAAACCTTTTGATGCCTTTTAAAGTACTTTTGTCACCTGATTATTTGCCTGCTATGAGACGAAGGCGCAGTTCAGATACATTTGGTATTTTTTTTTCCCGGTAATTAGTGTGTTCATATTATGTTTAGTTAGGTTGCTACCTTTTTTTAAACCATCAAGTAAGCTTTGAGCTCTCAATATTTCTTTGCTTTCTACATTATAATCCCATAAAATTGTCTGTTAAAATTTTATATTAACTGTATGGTCCAACTTATGTTGAATTTCAGGGGTTGTTTTGATGGTTTCTAAAAGTTAAGTATCGAAATTCATTTTGTCAGAGTAGATTTTCATTTTTTGTTAGGAGATACAGCAAGTAATCTCGGCAATAATGGATAGAACTGATGAGACATCAACCATCTTTACGGACTGATACACAGAAAGCATTATTAAAGTACATTTTTTTATCTAAATATTGGACTTACATAATTTATTAAGGACATAGATTTTTTCAACGTTTTTTTTTCTTTTCAAAAAATTGTTTAATAGTATAGTTTTCATGCTAAAGTAATAAGATATAATTATATTCCTGCCTTAAGAGTTTGAAATAATATTTGTTTTACAGGTTATAAAAAATTTTATTTGAATAATTTTTCAGCTTTTAGAAGAAATTTGCATTATGGGACAAGAACCACATTTTATATGTCAAAAGCAACTGCCTAAGACAGACCAGAGTTTATCTCAGTCAACTAGTATTAGATCTCCACAGTCGAGACGAAGCTAGCTCATCTGATGAAGAGGAAGATGAAGAGACTGAGATGCCTCACATGCCCCCATCAATAACTGCTTCGACACATATTAATACATCTCAAGTAAAACAAGCGGTTTCTTCAACTTCGAATCAAGATTCTATGCAGTATGTAAAAGCTTTTTTTATTGCATTGCCATACCAAAGTAAGCCTGGTTAATATGACATCACTGTCAAATATCAAAGAAAGAATAGTTTGTATTTGTTCCAATGTCTGTTTAAATTCTCAAATTTTAATTCATAACCTCAGAGACATTATTTAATTAATGAGCTTTAGATATGTTACTAGGCCTAATTTGAAAAATAATCCGTAAACATATACATTGTCTTATGTTCTCAGTGACGATTTCAGAAGGCAAAAACTATATCTTGTTGTAAACTGAAGACTTCAGATTTACTCTGAGAGAGCAAAATTTAAAAGAATGTTAAACAAAAATGTGTGTTTAAATAAAAAAGTGAATACATTCTTTTTTCAGAACACATGAGAGACAGGCCATTCCTCTTATGGACTATGTGTTAAATGTGGTAAGAAAATCCAGACATCCTTTATGGTTTAGCATTGTCATGAACTTTGTGAATACGTTGCACAATTAAATGTGCTATATTTTGATTGTTCAAATACAACTAATCATTGGGACCTTTAAATCTTGCATATGATGTTACCTTTATAAAGCTTAATTATCTTCTATTAATAAATGTCAACTTAATATTTTAATTAGGGTACATGATTTGTCTTACCTAGAGTTGCTTAAGGATTTTATAGGCATTAATGTTAAGAATATTTGAATAAGAATCTCAGTATGCCAAACATTTCTTAAATACATGTATTACTTTATCAAGAAAGTTAAAACACCATTAATATGTTTGTCATATATGATACATATTTTAAAAGTTTTTAAATGCTGTAAAAAATTATAAGAATTGGTAAACAATGGACATGAGGTATTATTTATTTTTGTAACCACTATCCTTTATTTTTGTGATGCTTTTATCAGATTTCATATTGCAGATGAAATTTGTGGAAGCTATCTTGAGTAACAATTCAACTGATGATCATTGTAAAGAATTTGTTGCTCAAAATGGTCTCAAACCATTGATGAGTATCTGCCGATTACCAAATTTACCTATAGATTTTCCCTCATCTACAGCTTGTCAAGCTGTTTCAAGTGCTTGTAAATCTGTTTAAGTTTCACATAATTAATTCATTAGTGAAATAGTAAGACAGTTACTCAGTGAAATATAGTTATTACGAACGCCCATGAAAAATTCAAATGTGCAAATTTTTTTCCATATCTCCCCTACACTTAACATCAGTAAAAAAGGCTTAACGAAAATAAATATAAGCCTTTGCTATTTTTTCCAAAATTAAGCTTAGCAGGGAAAAAGCAATTTATTTATGATGACTGACATTGTGGGATTGCTGAAAAGATGATCAGCAGCTAAAGGGCACAGGGGTGAGATAAGGTGTGGGGGCATCTTCGGACCAAATGTTGAGAAGAACAAATAAATAAAGGGGTTATTCATTAATTTCCCAATGACGAAGTAATGACAGTGCCAAGTAGTGGTAAAATAAGTGTCAGCAGGGAAAGCTTAGTGTAACTCGTGAATGACCTCAAACCAGGTACTGAAATTACATTAACTAAACTGACTAGTGTGTTGCATGCGGAGTAAGAAGGGGTGGAGAGCGAGCATTAAAATTACAGATATAATATGATTGTACTAACCTATTCATGTGCCCTACAGGAGCGTGGTTAATGTGATTTGTATAGAAACTGTTAGGAAATCGCATTTTGAAAAGATGGTAATTAATAGTATTTAATAAATATTTTAGCTTGGGATTAGGAAACTAACTATCGTAATTTGCTAATCAACAAAAATTATTTTAGTTAGGTTTTAATGAAATAAATTAACCATTTAGATGTTGAAGACTGTTACTAAATCCCTTCCCTAATCTTGTTAAGAAAGATAACTGTCAAAATAACAGGTTCTTTATTTTAAAAATTATTTAAAAAAAAGCTGCACCTAATTTAACTTTGATATCTATTACAAACAAAGGGTTAACATATCTTTAGAAAGTATGATGAACATGTTTATTAATAACTGAATTCTAAAATATATATATTACGGCACCACCCAGTAGTTTTCCATAGTGACATCACCAGACCATGTTATTTCATTCACAATTTCCTGTCATTATCTGACTCATTATTTTCCATAAAAACTCAAATTAAAATGCATTTTAAATCTATATCAATATCACTTGAATGTTCAATTAAAAATATATCAAAAGTAGCAGAACAAGTAAAAAAGCAGCGTCGGCGTATACAAGATGTAAAGGGTTAAATATCTTTGCATTTATACTTGTACTTACAATAAAATGCACACAATATTCTGTGTTCCCATAATGACTTTTTACTGTATACAGAATTACTTATGGTTTTATACAATAACTAGATATGGATTAGGCTTTGAATAGAAAGACAGAGCAGTCACATTTTAAATATTTCTATAACTAAAATGATAACCTTAACCCTTATAAGTGGACATATACTGATCAATAATTCTAGCTATTCTGGAGCAGTGATTTTCAAATTTTCGCTCCGCAACCCACTAAGACAATTGTTTAGGTTTAGTGACCCACTGTAAAAGAACTAATTTGTTTTTGCAACCCATCTACAAAAATATAACATGGTTAAAACAGTAAATTTAATATAGATTTCCCCTTTTACTTTGTAGATGTACTAACTTTCAATATGCAACTTACAGATCAATAGAATTATAACTATGCATATATAGATTCTCAATCCATTAAATATAAATTAAAATTTTTCCATGACCCACCATAAATTTGTCAACAACCCTCTAGTGGGTCACAACCCTTTAGAACACTGTTCTAGCTGACCAACATACAATCTTGAAGCACCTGATATAACCCTTTCAGAACCACTGTTCTAGCTGACCAACATACAATCTTGAAACACCTGATATAACCCTTAAGAACCAATGTTCTAGCTGACCAACATACAACCTTGAAGTGTAAAGTAGAAAATCATGAAAAAAAAATGCTTATATATTTTTTTATAATGGATGACCTAGTTGAATTTTTAATTAACTTAAAAAAATCATAGTTTATCTTGCAAATTTTAAAGCATTGTGTGCAGCCATTAACAAACAAATACTTGAACTTACATACATACATACAAAAGCTTGCTTTTTTTTACTTTAATGATTAATTTAAAATTGATATTGATATCATTTGATATTGACTCAATATTTTTCAGACATTGTCTAGAGAGCCTAAAGTCATCAAACAAGGACTTTTACAAATGTATGAAGTACTTCAGAAGCTAGAACCTCTGCATAAACCACTGGAACCACCAGGAGGTTCAGTTTTGTTGCATGAACTTGCTAATTGTGCGCATATAACAGATGCAACTTTATCCCCAACATCTACTCCACTTCTTCATGCTCTTGCTGCTGCATGCTTACATTGCCATGTTTGTTCATGTATGCCGCATGGGCCAGGTAATTTATGGACATAGCAGTAAATATACATTACAAATTATTTCTTACAGTGAAAGAAATTTGATTATGATTACCTTTTCTTTGTAGACATAAGCAGTTTCTTTTTTTCAGTTTTCTTTTTTTACCAATAATAAATATTAATTTGTCCATTTTTACAGACTGACATTCGGACCATCTCTATCGACAACTGGGGATCTGATTTGGGGCTAGAAGTTTTAAGAAAGGTTTAAGCTCTCTATACAATTCTTTAGTTTGGGAGAGTACAGTTTTGTTGGCTTTATGTAATGAAGACTATCTGCCTCAAGACTGTCCTTTTGGAAGAGCTGATTTGGAGAAACTGTTAAGTAAAGATTCACGTGAAAAGAGTGAAAATGTTGAAGTTGATACAGGTAAAGACGGAAAGTCTTCTGAGGGAAAAATTTTAGTTGATGCAAAAGTAGAGTCAAATGATATTAGTGGTGGAATAGTAGAAATGGGAACCAATGGTGTTAACGCCCATGGAAACACTGTCTACAGGCGATGAAAGGATGGACACATCAGAATCCAGTTGATGTTTCAGAATGCTGCTTTACCACCTCCTGGACTTCCACAGTATAGAATGGAGTCCAGTCAATCTTTAAATCCTGTGGTGATCACATCATCTTCTTCCATATCCATGGAATCTGATATACTTCCAAACCCATTAGTCTTGGGTTCAGGAGAAGAGAAAGAAGGAAAAAAAGTTTCTCCTGCCATGCAGGCCCAGCTTAGACAACTGAAACCTTTATTAACACTGTCTTCTCGATTAGGAAGAGCTCTTTCTGAGCTTTTTGTGCTTCTAGTTAAATTGTGTGTTGGCTCTCCTGTACGACATGAAGATCACAGCAACCCCTCCTACTCCACCCATTCCTTCTCCTGCTGCTAGAGCTGTAGCATTAGCTCTCACGAAACTATTAGCTGGTGGATTATCCTTTCAACCTCCTGCCTGTGCTCCTCAGCCCAAATTAAGGTAACAGTTTTTTATTTAAACTCGAAAGCAGCTTCTACCATTTAAATATTAGCTGATGATGTGTCCACAAAATAAATTCGCAGATGCTCTTTTACATGCAACTTATGTTTAAGTTTAAACTATTAAAAAATCATTTTTAGGATAAACTGATTTAAAGCTACTTTTTTTATTTATAACATAAATTAAGCATTGTCAAATTACGTACTCTAAACCAATTATTTAGATGGATAATATATATTGTTCTGTTCCATTGCAAAAAACGAATGATTTAAGAATTATGGTACCTCATTTAGTCTTTTGAGTACATTTTCCGGAAGATCTCTTATTTCCCTCTATATTTCCTTGTCTTCATCTTAAAGCCAAGCATTCATTGAATATATTTTAATATTTTCTCCTGCTGCCATTAGAAAATATAACAACATGTATAAGTAATGAGGTGTAAATAAAATACGACTAAGACATTTTCATTACTAATGGGACTTGTTTATATGTTAGTAGTTATTAATTAGCAACTGGCATTTGGTTTTTAAAGAAAACTAAAATTTAATTGAAGGAAATTAATTTGAACAATTAAAGAGCAATTCAATCCGATATATTTCAGACATTTTTCTGTTACAGGTCACATATCCAATTATAATAATTAGGACTGCTGATCTAAACTGCGTTTATGCACAGGCCACATATCCAATTATAATAATTAGGGCTGTTGATTAAACTGTGTTAGCACAATTATAGCGGCAAAAATTTGCGCTTAAAATTTTGCGTAACACCTAAGTTAGGTGGTGCTTAGAAACAAACTTTCAAAAATCTCTGCTCTCACCCCTATTTTTGTTTGTTTATATATAGAAACTCTTAAAATATAAAATATTAAGGTATTCAGTTCATGTTTACTGGTAGCTCAATGGCGTAAAGTTTAGGAGTATAGGACCGTGATGAAAATACATAATGTACTGCACTGTTGTTGTGTATAACACTGTATAATATTTATTCAAGTTATGTGGATTGTCCTACACTGCTGTACTAAGCATATAAAACATGTACATAGGCCTGGAAGTGGTAATTTAATACACAGCAGGTCTAGTAGGCCTAGACAAAGAAACTATTAGCAACACAGTATAGGCCTACCTACACCACCTAGAAACTATTGGTGATTGTGTGTACTGTGTAAAAGTTAAGTTTAAGAATATTGAAAAGCTACTAGTATGTTACAGGCAATCTGTAAAATCAGGCAATCTGTAAAATCATTAACTGGTTGCGTGCCATAGGCCACACTGATCCGAAAACTGTCCTGTTTGCGCCATAGGCCACTGTAATGCCCAGTCCGATAAGTCCAAGTTTTGTTTCGTTTTAACTGTTATTTCGTAGTTTTAAACTATTTAAAAGTGTTAATATGATAGTTTACTTTGTTCTTCACAATTTTCAATCGAGGTTTCTAATTATATCACCAAATTTTACTTTATTTTGCACCATAAATGATATTATTGTACATGTTGTACTAGTTAATTTGTGTGTGTATTTTAGAATATTCTTTGATCAGTTTTTGATTTCAAGTGGACGATGTCAAAAAGAACCACGATCCAAAACTGAAGTGGATCTTTAAAACGACTGTTACTTCATTAGCGGGCAGCAAGTTGCCATCTGTTTGTATGACTCTGGGCTATTTTCTTCATCTACACTTGATGAAAAAAAGACCATCCATGAATCATCGGTTGAAACTATAACAGAAGTTACAAAATTCTGGAGCAAAGCAAGAATTCCAACATAAGATCGTCAACACTGTTTGGCAAAACTGGAGAAAAATTTGACCAGTGGCGTTTGTTGAAGAAGAACTAAAGGGCGACACACTGTTACACAATTAGCCAATGAGGCAAGCTTCAAATCTGAACCTAGACAATCTGTTTGATATTGCCCATGCAAATGCTTATGATATTATAACAGTGGATGAAGACAGAGAATTCTTACTCTTAACGTGAACCAGGACGACCAGGAACATGGCTAAAGTAGACCGGACATTATCTGACAAGGAAGAACGTTCAGCATACAGAAAGCAGCGATGATGTTAAGACAGCAAGAGATGAAGAGCAGGAAAGAGGCTTCTGGTATCTTCGTCCTGTAACAGTAGCTCAGCTGAGGAGAATGACAGCAACGAGCAGAGTACAACAGAATGTGAAGAACCTGTTGCATGCTGCTCATCTCAAACACCTGCTAGTGCTAAGAAAAGTAAGGCAAAAAGCTAATTCTAACACCTCGATTAACAGCTGCACTGGATCGAACAAAATGTCAAGCAATTCAGCAACACTTGTCATTGCTGAGACAGCCACGTCCCTTAGTCCTGATGTTCTAGATCTGGCTCTGAACCGTTGGACAGTTCGCCATCAAAGAATTGCTACACAGATCCCAGTACGCAGAACATCTCAAGCCGAGTCCCAAACTGATTATCCTATGGTTGTGCATTGGGATGGAAAGTTGACTCGGATCTCCTGAGAATGCATGAACAGACTTCCCTGTAATTGTTTCTGGGAAAGGAGCATCACAGTTGTTAACTGTTGCAAGAAACTGCCTTCCGGAGACTGGTGCTGCACAGGCCGGAGCTGTCTGAAACTCTGCAAGACTGGGGTGTTGACAAGATCAGAGGCATGTGCTTTGATACTTCTAGTTCCAACACTGGTCGGTTGGTGCATCCTGCATCCTGCTGGAGCAAAAGCTTCAGCGAGGTCCTTCTATCACTTGCTTGCAGACATCACATTATGGAACTGATTCTGGGTACAGTCTTCCAAGTCTGTCTTGGTGCCACTTCATCTCCTGAGGTTCTGCTATTCAAGCGCTTCTAGGATCATTGGCAGTTCATTGACAAAGCAAACTATGAAACATCACTGACAAATTCAGACGTGTCTACTCGCTAGAAAATGTGCACAACTCTTTGATTGAATTTACTCAGAAGCATATTCATAAGCAGCAATAACCAAGAGATGATTATTGAGAGTCCTGGAACTTGCTCTGCTATTTCTTAGGGTCGTGCCTGAAAGAGGATTGCAATTCATTGCTCCTGGGCAATGCACCATGCTCGCTGACCGAGAGGTTCTGTACAGCCTGAAGATATGGATGTTCAAAGGACAATTCAGACTGACAAAAGGAAGAGAGTCTTCAAGAGCTGTGCATCTTTATTATGCGTGTCTACATGAGAGCCTGGTTCACGGCTAATCTGTCAGCCGCTGCTCCAGCCACAATGATATGCTGTTGCTCAATCAATTCTCAGCTACTCCTGAATCAATAGAGCTGTTTCCAGTGCTGCGTCCAACAAATTTTCAGCACCTCTGGTACCTGTCCCCTGAATTAACTGGTTGGGTTGGCATTCTTCGATGATCAGGTATGAAGGAAACAAAAAGACGCATGGTAAATTCCATGAATGAAAGCGGTAATGAGGAGCCAGAAGGACATCAAGCTGTTGATTTGGAATCCTTCAACAACAGGAGGCTCGTGTCGCCAAAGTCTAAGAGATCTTGACATGATGGAGCTTCAGACTGGATTCCTGGATGCTGACCCAGATGAGTGGACCAACCATGAAGATTATGTGGCGATCTTTAGAGACTGTTCGGCAGATACAGGTTGTCAACGACCATGCAGAGAGGGGTGTAGCATTCGAGAGTACAGTGGAATCCTCACAAGAGATAGGAACAACTTTAGTTCTTGCTGCAGACTGTTCAACAGCATGACAATACTATCAAACACAAGAAAAAGACATTGTCAAAATGACTTCTTATCGGACTGATAACATTGAACTATAATTACAGGTAGAATATTGTAGATGCAGGATTGTTTGTGCTTGTTTAATAATTCATTCTGTTTAATGCTGTGTTTGAGAAACTATCTTTGATTAAAAAAATAAAAAATTCCAAAAGCATGATCTGTTTACTTGTTGAACGTGGCCTACCTAATCTTTGGCTTCATTGAGCTACCTCAAATATTAAGATATCAGCACCAATTTTTTTCTAGTTGTTTCTACATCCAAAGAACAATTTAAAGGGGTGAGACCTAAAGAAATCAAGTTTTAATTTTTAGTGGTTCCTAAGCACCACCTAACCTAAATGAAGTAATTTGACCAAATGCTGAAAGTTCACCAAATCGATAAATAACTGAATTTCCTCAACATTTTGAAGTTAAGGTCTGTTGACTTATTAAATAGATCTAACCCCCTCCCCCATCGCAATTCACACACACCCTCACCCCCAGGTATGTTGACAAAAGCCTCACTTGTAATATAAAATGAAGATGTTTTTGTTATATAATCCTTCTACAAGTAAACCCACTGCTCCACTTCCGGTCAATGTAAAAAGAGAAAAGTGTCATTCACTAGTTTACTTTATATACTGTAGTGTATTGAAGGTGAAAAAACAAGTGTTTAGTGAACCCAGCTATAATTAGGTCAAAATGAGATGCGAGACATTTTTTATCAATTTTTTTTGCTAGTAATTTTTTATCGCATTTGGATAATACAGCATCTTGCTGGTCATGTCTGCAATAGCTGCAGTAATAGTTTCATATACATGACACATGTCAATCAAGGTCTACACTTTCGACTGATGAACACATCTGTACATGAGACAGTGGTTGTATTTTTCAGAATTATTGTGACACTGAGCAAAATTTAATTTTTTTATATAGGGCTGTTGACTAAATGCAAATTAAAGCGTAATTAATGCGTGAAAAAATATGTGATTTAATTTTTAACGCAAACACCTAAATGCATTAAATTTTACACCAAATGCTGTTATTTCAGAGTTGCAGAAAAAATAAAAATAAAAAAATCAGTAAATAACTCAATTCTATAACCAGAAATAGATCAGACAAGATTTAAAAAAATAAGAAAAAATACCTGAACACAAAAACTGTCACATTTACATAAAATCATGTAGCAATATATGACCTTGAAACAATAGGATTGTGATTTCTAATTCTAATTTATGACCCCGAATACAATTAGTGAACATCTGCAGAAGAGTGCTCTAGTTTGATTGACAGGTGCCATGGTTTAGAAACTATGGAACTTGTGTTAACTTGTTTTGGGACAGAGGGGATACGGTGGTTGGGTAAGCCATAAGTAACGTCATCTTTGTGGCAGAGGGGCTGCCCGTGTCGAAAATTAACTGGATTAAAAAGGGAATATTAAAAAGTTAATAAGTGAGTGACTTCTATCTGGCTATACTATTATTTTTTGAAGGAAAATGCACACATAGGATATAAATGACGTATTTTTTTTTTGGGATGGGAAGTGGAGGGTATATAGTAGTGGAGGGTAGAACAAACAAGAACTTAATGGGGGTGAAGAGTAGCAAATATGACAGGAAAGGAGGAACAGGGGTTGACATGTCATTAATTTGGAAAACTAGGTACAAGAAAAACATGTTTGGCATTGTTGTTGATTAAAAAAACTCGCATCACTTGATTGATACATGTCAACAATGATCTCAATAACAAATTCAATAGACATATAAGCTATTACTTTATAAATCTATCACACAATTAATTACATGTCTTTGTAAATTAATAAGATTTTTATTCTGCCATTTTATGCTATGATATGACATACTAGTTTGAATACAAACAAATGTATTAAATTGTGGATTAAAATGTGCGTTAATTTGCAATAAAATTTTTTAATCATGTGTAAATTGCGATAAAATTTTAGAGCATTTTCAAAAAAAAATTCTCTATCATCCCCGTTTTGTCTGTCTGTCTGTCTGTCTGTCCGTCATCACCCTAGATCTCAACAACCATAAGTCCTAGACCCATGATGTATATATCGCCTGCCATGTGCAGCAAAAGTCCATTTTGCGATCTGACCTCTGAGGGCCAAAAAGGGGCATATTAAGTACCGTTTTTTACTATATAAGCTATATTAACAAAAGGAGCGCCCTATATCTCAAGGAACCATATAGTCCTAGACCACATGTATATCATTTTGTAGGTCTTGGCCTGCCAAGTGTACATCAAAAGTTCATTTAAATAGGACCTCTCAGGGGGCTGAATATAGAGTTTCTTAGATACCATTTTAGCTTATATTTTAAATGTAAATAATAAAAGCTAATCAAAGGGGCGTAATCATTATTTATTTTTCTTACAGTTCATTCAACATGATAACCCCTCTCTATATATCGAAAAATGCTCTAAAATGTCCTTTGTTTGAAACGGAAAAGACTTAAATTGCTTGTTTTAATTGAACAGCAGCTCTAATAATAATTTATATTACTTACTGACAGATTCAATTTTTAAAACTTGTAAAGTAACAAGATTACCTCTGTTATATTAATTTTTTATAAGCAGACAAATATTGGGCTTTAAACATGGAGGCGCCATGTGATTAACTCACTGATTGATAAACAACTATGAAATAATATTATGCTGACTATTTTAAAAAAAATGTAGAAATCAATCAAAGACAATGTTGTAATTTATTAATTAAAAAGTCTAAAATAACATTTAAGCGATAGCAATAATGTCAGTTAATTTAATTATGACAACTTTATTTTTATTATGTCGTTGAGGCTATAGCCATTTTATTAAGCATTTTTTTGTTTACTCTTGTTGGGTTTAGCATATGATCAAATGTGGTGGTAATCATATTATTTGATGTTATTTTAATTTCGTTTAAAACTATTCATAAAAACAAATTTAAATCCGTTATGTTTTTTTTTTTAATCAAATTAATAATCAGTTTGGATGAAACATATTCCAAAATAGCTTATTTACATTGTATTATAGTTTCTTGGTTCCATATTTGGACTGTTTAGTTTCTTTTAAAGTATATGAATTCCATAACAGTTTAAATACAATATTTTTATGTAATGATTAGATCATGAATTCAGTATTATTATTCCCAGTGATTTTTTATTAAAATAATTACTTATTTTGAACAAAACGATTTTTCAACACAATGCATATCACTTCAGCTTGCTTTTATCGTTATGTACAAAGCATTTTCAACTCATTGGCAAATTTTATTGTTGATATAAGAACTGATCAGTATGCATGTCAATTATTGCATGTTAGATTTGGTAATTCAATTATTCATTGTAAGAACTGGTTTTAACATTGAAAATCAGAGGTCTGATTGTGGTGCTTTGGCATCAATTTTTATAGGTATGAATGTTATTCAATAATGAAATATTTTATTATATTATCTGCAAATGTTTCTAAGTATTCTTGATTAAATTGTAACTATTTAATGACATATTTTTGTTTGTTATTTTATATAAAATTAATATAAATAATAAAATAGAAATTAAAACTAAAGTTTGCCTTTAGGTCATGTTTCAGTTCCTACCTACGTTGTAATTCACCTATGTTAGTAATATTATATATCTAAATGCATTATTACAGATTTAATAAAATTTGAAAAAAATGTAAAGTTTCTAATAAATTAGTAAACTACAAAAGAACATTCTCAATCGAAGAATGTTGTCGCTAACATTTTCTTTTTCTCTGGAAATTTCAAGTTAAGAACAATTTTAAATTTGGCTTTATTGTTGTATTCTTATTATAACATCTTCTATAAATGGTTATGATTTTAATGTTTTGAATTTGTATGTTCTCCCAGGATGACATTTTTGGTTTATTCTGTTGGTTTTTACTGCCCCAATGTTGTTTGATGAGAAAAAAGCAACCCTTTCATTTGATGCTTCAAATTTGTTTCCTGTGGAGGTCAGGCATCTCTTTTCCAGTAAGTTTATCAAATACAATTAAAGAATTAGGAATAGTTTATTTTCGGGGTCATATATTGGCCAAAATTTGTTTTAAAACTGTTTAATTTTCTGATTATTTTTAATGTTGTGTCAATTTGCTCTTTTACTATCTCTGCCCATTGTTTATGTTACGCACTGCTCACGGGACCATACGGATGGTCTCCGTATTTTTCTGGGACCATATATGGTAATCTTTAATTTTAGGGACAGAAATTATTTGATATTATTATTGATACTTTACCTTAATAAACATTCCCAAATCATAGTATTAATGATTTCATCAATATTATCCATTTTAGACAATATTTTGTTCATTTTTATAACTTTATCGCAAAATTTTAACTTAAACACTTTTCTTGCTATTTTCTTTCGTTCCGTATATTTTCTGTTTCACAATTTTAAAAACTTGACAATTCCAGTGATGTTGCTGCCATTTAGCATTTTACAATGAAGAAACTAATGGGGCATACTTAACAAAGGATTATATAGGAAAAACAGTACCTTGAGAAGCAGTAATGCCTGACTCCTAGGGCATGAAAAGAAAATGATTAAACTTATTTTATGTTAGTTGATGCCCCAATAGGCCATTTATTTTTATCACTATATTATAAAGAAGGTGAATGGGGCCCTGAAAAAGACATAATTAATATAGCTTATAGAGTAAAAAACAGATGTTATTTACTGATTTTTTTACATGATTTTTTTCCGCAACTCTAAAATACCAACATTTGGGTATAATTTAATGCATATGGTTGTTGTGATACATAATATAATCCCCTTATAATTACGCGTTATTTGCAGTAAATCAACAGCCCTACAAAAAAAACTTCTTCATTTTATAAGTTGGGCTTTGTCCGCATACCTGGTGGTGGGTATCATGTGTGAATTACGACCGGATGGGGAGCTACGTAGTAAGGAACGGACCTTAATCGAGTAAATTTCGTCATTTATCGATGTGGCGTTACCCTAAACTTTCAGCATTTAGGCCAAATTAACGCATAGGTGTTGCGTTAAAAATTCCTATTGCAAATATTTTTTATTCGTTAATGGCGCGTTAATGCAGTTTAATCCAGCATCCCTAATTTATATATACAGTGGATTCCGCTTAATTGGGACACCGCTTAATTGGGACAGCCCGCTTATTTGGGACAAATTCAAAGAAACCAAACCAAGAAGCCAATAGTAAATGTGCATGTTTAATTGGGACAGCCACTAATTGGGACAAAATGCCTCGGTCCCAATATGTCCCAATGAAGCAGCATCGACTTTGTGTGTATATATACATATTATTATATATATATATATATATATATATATATATATATAGAGAGAGAGAGAGAGATAGATAGATAGATAGATAGATAGATAATAGATAGATAGATAGATAGATAGATAGATAGATAGATAGATAGATAGATAGATAGATAGATGATAGATAGATAGATAGATAGATAGATAGATAGATAGATAGATAGATAGATAGATAGATAGATAGATAGATAGATAGATAGATAGATAGATAGATTGATAGATAGATAGATAGATAGATAGATAGATAGATAGATAGATAGATAGATAGATAGATAGATAGATCGTCGTCGGCATCCGTCCGTCTCGAGAGACGATGGTGTAGCTTAATTGAGTCTACAAGCACCGCCGGGAATGGTTGTGCAGTCCGACTCTGGGAGTGGCAATCCCCGCTGCACTTGTCGCACTTGAATATAGATGGTTGTTGTAGCTGTTGCTTTTGTTGCTTCCGCCTTGATCTTTTCAGGGCAGCATTTTTCTGTCTCTCCAGCCTCTGCTCGCGATGAACCCTGCCGGACAGCGAGCTTCCAGGACTGCAAGCGGCTGGCTTGCTGGCTCTCCCAGGAGTTGGGGTTAATGGAGCACTGTTTCATATCCTTTTTGCATGTGTCTTTGTATCGCATTTTAGGGCGCCCTGTTTTTCTTTTGGCCGAGAACTTAGCTCGCCATAGAGTAGGTCCTTCGGGAAGCGGCCTGCGTCCATTCTTTTGACATGACCGAGCCATCTGAGGCGTCTCTCGCTGAAAACTGCGAACAAGCTGCTCATGTTGGCCCTCTCCAGCACCCCAGTGTTGGGGATCTTGTCTAGCCACTTGATCTGCAGTATACGTCGCAGGCACCTCATGTGGAAGTTGTTTAGTTTCCTTTCGTGCCTCGCGTGAAGGAGCCCACGTCTCGCATCCATAGCGGAGTGTACTGAGTATGCAGGCCTGTTAGACGCGCAGTCTGGTATTCTCGGTGAGGCTGGGGTTTTTCCACACCCGTTGGATTAGTCTGTTGCCATAACTGTTGCTGACCTAGCAATTCTGCAGTTGATCTCCGGGTCTATGGATAGCGAGCTGGAGATGGTGGACCCGAGGAAGGTGAAGTTCTCGACGACCTCTAGGGTGTGCCCATCGATGTCAATGCTTGGAGGGTATCTGTACCCTGTGCCATGACATTCGTCTTTTTCAGGCGACAGTCAGTCAAACTCCTTACACGCGTGGGAGAGGCGGGTGACAAGCTGATGTAGTCCGTCTTCGTTGTGTGATGTCAAGGCTGCGTCATCAGTAAAGAGCAGCTCGCGAATTAGGACCTTTGCGGCTTTGGGATTTGCACGGAGGCGGGCTATGTTATAGAGCTTGCCATCAGACCTTGTACACACCCTCGCTGCAATCCTTGGAGGAGCATGGAAAAGAAAATGCCGAAGAGTGTAGGTGCAAGGACGCAGCCCTGTTTTACTCCGCTGCTGACTGGGAAGGCCTCGGAGATTGCGGCGTTGTAGCAAACCGTGCTATGCATGTTGTCGTGGAAGGACATGACCACTACAAACATGTGTGGGGGCAGCCAATTTTTGCAGCAAGCTAGAAGAGTCCGCTTCGACTTACTAGATCATTGCTTTTGTGAGGTCGACGAAGGCGATGTAGAGTGGCACCTGTTGTTCCTGACACTTCTCTTGAAGTTGACGTAGTGAGAAGATCATGTCCACTGTTGATCGGCCACCTCTGAAGCCACACTGTGACTAGATAGACTCGGGAGGCGAGGGCCTGCAGGCGGGTTAGAGCGACGCGGGCGAAAGCTTTGCCGACGATGCTGAGGAGGGAGATGCCCCGGTAGTTATTACAGTCGCTCCGGTCCCCTTTGTTCTTGTATAGCGCGATAATTTTGGCATCCCTCATGTCTTGGGGATATAGCCCTGTTCCCAGCAGCGACATAGGAGGTAATGCAATGGCTTTAGCAGTGTGGGATTCCATCGCTACCGGATGCCTTCCCGTTTGCAAGGCAGTCGATGGCTTTGCTTAGTTCATCCACTGTGGGTGGAGTGTCTAGCTCCTCCATGACAGGCAGATCTACTGGAATAAGCGCCAAGAGCGGCATCAGTCACGGTGTTCTGGGTTGCGTACAGCTCCAGGTAGTGGTCGGTCCATCTCTGCATCTGTTTTTCCTGGTCCTTGGTGACCTCGCCTGTTTTGGATATAAGGGGGGGCTGTTTTGGAGGGAGTTGGGCCTATTGCCTTTTTTATGTCTTCGTACATCCCTCTTGCGTTTCCTGTATCGGCAGCTGCCTGTATGCTGCTACAGAGGCTCAACCAGTAGGGACACCGTAAGTTTGACAGTTGTTGACAAGGTTGGGGTGGGGGTGGGGGCTAAAAGTGCTAAAACGTGCTGACGTAATTAAAGGACAAGCCCAGAAACTGCAGGCTGTGACAGTGTGCTTGAAAGAACTGAGTCGAAGAGTGTTTTGTGACGACCACATCCGTCACCTTCACCAACTGTGATAAAGTGGTCTCAGATATTCTCATTGTCCACAGTACCACCACTGTCGCAAAATGATTTTTTTCCTGGCCAGGTGACCTTAATGATTTTCCCTCACATATCATGGTATGTCTCCTAGACAAGGTAATACACTTCTGACTAAAATTATATAATATTCAAATGCAAAACATCCACAGATTTTTTTTACATTATTCTTTTGTGTGCCTGAATGACAGGGTATCATGTACCTTCCACATCAGCTTTATTGGCGGTGCTGATGAATGTCCGCCATGCTACAGAGCGGCTAGATGGAGTGTGCCTGATACATCTGCCGGCATGGCAGAATACTTAAGTTTTGAATATCTGCCCAGCAGGTTGTGTGCATTGTCGATCGACCAATATGACAAGAAAATGGCAACGGGTTTGGGATGGTGTTCCTAACTCCTCTGCCAGAAATGGCAGGCTGCTTAAGTGAGACTGAGTGGAAGGCTGTTGTGTGCCGACAACATCTGTCACCACCGTCTTGGTCTCGGATAATCCTCATTGACCATAGTGCTACCACCGTAGTAACTACTAATAGTTTTTCCCCCGACCAGGAAACCTCGATTGTCCTTTCCCCACAAATCATGGCATGTATCCTATACATTAGCCAAATTTAACTCAGATCCATTATAGTACAGATACTACACATTGAGTTGTATTTTTTTTTGGTTATATAAAAAATGTGATACAATACTGTAAATTAACAAAAAAAGTACAAAAAAGCGAGCACAACTTATAAAAGATACTTCGACAGCGAGAAAAAGCGGGACGCGTTAAACTGGATCGTGTGCAGCCGGCCGGATTCAATTTTTTTCTAGTATTTTTTAGAAGGCTTGAATCCCCAAAAAATCATGTGAGCTTTTGGGGCTCTCGTGTTTCGAGGTAACCACTGTAAATTATATATATATATATATATATATATATATATATATATATATATAGTTAAATCCTCCGCTTCCCTCACCTCATCCCCTGGTGATACCCCTACCCCCAAGATGAATGATGAAATCACGACTTATGTACAACGCCTACACGTGGTGGCGTCACTATGGTTGGTAAGGGGACGGATGGTCGTGTGGTAAAGCGCTTGACCTGTCTGACCTGAGGGTCACTGGTTCGATCTTCGGTGATGACCAATGGATTTTTCAGGTCGTGACTTTAGTTCCCGCTATATCTCCCGTTGTGCCACCATGGCGATTGCACTATCGGCTATGGTGGGGATGAAAGAAGGGCACGGCAAAAATTGTCCCATTAGTGGTTTATAGGATCTAGGAGATTCCATCTCATCCTTAAGGGGACACACACACACACACACACTATGGTTGGTGTCCACCCAGTGCGGAAAATTCAGGTGTCATCCCATCAAGACTTCATCGTGATAAAGATTTCGGAATTTTCCTGCTCTCGACCGGGAGAACAACTATAAAATACTTTAGCGATAAAAACGATAGGTTTACTTTCTTCGTATTTCTTAGAAAACGCCTGCATGTTGGCACCCTCTGTGTTATCGCTCATGTTTTTGACTATGATCGGTTATAAAACCGACTAGGCCTATAGTAAGTTCTTCTGCTATGAAATTTAGAATTGTTGTTAATTTTTTGGTGTCAATCCTATTTTGGTCACCTGGTGCGGCCCGCACCCCCAGTGACGCCACTGCGCCTACACATTTTATTCCGGTCGTAAACCCCTGACTTCATACGATGATGAAATAGTGTCTTTCGCCTACACTTAACACCCAATGCAATGACCAATATCTTCAGTTTTGGCGGGAAACTACTGACGTTATCTATAACAGCACTATGCTGTGAATCATGGCAGATTCAGAGAAACGGTCAGTAACAGACCGGTCAGTCATAAGCAGAGAAGACACACAGTGAGACGAGTACCAGAAATGACACAGAGAGCAGATGAGTGAATAAACAGTTAGAGTTGGTCGCTAGAGAACGCCAAGTCTGTTGTTGCAGTGAGTTCGTTATCGACAAATCGCCATAACACGATCACTCGTGCAACTGGATCAGTTATTCGCAAATTATAGCATTACATTGTACTATTTGTAGACCATGAATAAATCTTGCATTATTTAAACGAACCCACGTGTCCTTGATTGCCTACCTAGAGAGTAAAAGTCGTAAAACTGGTATCAAAAGTGGGGCAGTCTTAGTAACAATGGCCGGAAGCTAGATCAACTTTTAACTCCAGAACTGAAGGAAGAACGTCCTTCATAGATTTTGTCGAAAGCTGGCAACAAAAGTGAACTAGTTGCTAAACTTAAAGAAGTTCTGAGTAGGAAAGGATCCAATATGAAACGGAAATTGAACAGTTAAGAAAAGAAATGAAAGAAGACAGGGATGGAATGAAATAACTCAGGAATGAAATGAAAGCACAGTATGTCATGGCGTTTATCTTTTATTCATATTATTTTATGTCAACACGCCTTCCATATGCTCTTGGTCCGGCCCGCCCATAGATATGGGCCCGCCGGTCAAATTTATGACCCATTGTGTCTCGTGATTCAAAAAGTTTGCCCACCCCTGCCATAGCTACTGCTGTTTGGAAATGTATTAAATATGTTTAATTTTCTTTTCAAAGAAAATGTTTTAATGGTCTATAAAATATTTTTTTTCTACCTGAGACTGTAAATCTTTTTGTTAATCTGTGGTGAATACTAGGAATAATGTAAAATACTGAGAATGTAGGTTAGTGCAGTCATTTCCTGGTCCTGCATAAGATGGCGGGTAAAATTTACTAAATTAATGCCCATGATAAGGTCGTCCTTGTCCAGATTTAGTAGTTTATAACAAGACTTAATTATTTCCCTTGTTTAAGTCATATATAACTGCCAAAGACACACGGGTTGGTTTACCTATTTCTGTAATCATGGGCGTATTCATTTTGGAAAAATTTCCTGAAAGTTTATTACATTGAAGAACATGTACATATATCAAACATAAAAAAGAATTTTATCCGCAAGTATAACTTATTACATTATTGTAATTTTCAAAAGAATGGTTTCAGTGTCAAACTAAGACAATAGAGTATAAAATTATAAATTGCACTGATACAGCAATAATATTGTAATTTTAAACTATTTATTCTGGAACAAACATTGTAAACATTTTGGTATTTGTCCAAATCGATTGATAACATTTTCTTTCATTTTTCCTTTGTTTTGAGTTATTCTTTTTCTGCGGATACACATCATACAAAGACCAGATAAAGGATCATGATCTCTCAATTGTGCATGTTGTTACTGGAAAAGTCAATGCTGTCAAAAAAGCCATTTTAATCATGGGGAAAATATTGGTTTTATCTAAAACCTCACAAAGAGTCATTGTTTTTCCCCTTTACTAGTTTTACATTTCCATATATCATATAAGGTTTCCATCTCCTCGATTAAATTGTCAAATGCGTAATATTCAGCGATAGCCCCGGCTTGATCCGTAAATACGAGCGAGTATAGCTAGTTTTGTCATAAAAAGGGATGCAAAACTTAAAGGGAAAATGCTGGTTTATTTTCTACAAAAAAATAGAATCAAGGTAGGGTGTTCAAACAGTTATTCTAAAATAATCCGTAGGCAAATCAACTTTTGCATTTTTCCTGTTCATTTGTCTTCCAGCTTGTCGTGGAGGTTGAATGTCGACTCGACACCCTATGTCATCTACAACACCTTTTGTAACAAAAAATTTCCGTAGGCCTATACCTCTCATCACAATTCTGTCGATCAAAGCAAATGTAGTCAACAATTCTTCAATGTATTTTTGTACTGCCAGTAAATCCAGTGGCGTCACTAGGGGGGTGCGGACCGCACCGAGTGACACCCTCACAAGGGGTGACACCAAAATGCAAAATATCTAGTTTTAGGCATATTTTCTTTTTTTGTAATTAAAAAAAATTCAAAGCCGTATTTAATTTTTATAAATAAATAAAAATATCTCCGATTATTAACAGCAAATGACTTTATAAGGCTTCGAAAAAAATTAATGCCAAATATAAAAATATCTCCGATTATTAACAGACACTGCGTACTTTTTATTATTAATTATTTTAATGAAATTATTAGGGAGCGACCGATATTTCCCCCCAGCATTTTTGCCGATACCAATATTTCTGACTAGGGCTGTACCGGATTCTAATTTTTAGATCCTGCAGGATCGGAACCGGAATTGGATTTAATATTTGAACCCTGCCGGAGTCGGAACAGGAACCGGATTTTACCGAAATAAATAGTATTTTTTTCCGAACGAAGTAGTAATTTCTCGCTTAACATAAAAAAGATATAAGAATGAAAAATAGAATAAAAATTTAGTTTTTAAGTTCTAGATAGCAAAAAACAGTATTAACCATTTAGATCTTGAAGACTGTGACTAAAACCCCTTCCCTAATCCTGAGTTAAGAAAGATAACTGTGAAAATAACAGGTTCTTCGTTTTAAAAATTTATTTAATAAAGCTGTACCTAATTTTAACTTGATTTCTATTACAATCAAACAAAGAAATGGATAACATATCTTAGAAAGTATAATAAACATGTTTATTAATAAATGAATTCATATATATATATATATATATATATATATATATATATATATATATATATATACTGTGGCACACACACCCGATAGCTTACATTTCTTTAGTTTTCCATAGTGACGTCACCGAACCGTGTTATTTCATTCATACTTTCATTTAAATCATTATCTGACTATTTTCCACAAAATCGCAAATTACAATGCATTTCAAAACTAAATCAATACCCTGTTAGCAGTCGATATCGGTCCGCTATCGAGAATCAAGTGGCATGCCGACAGCGGCATGCCGCTGATGCGCCGACAGCCCACCGATGTCGAATAACCAGCGGCATGCCGCTGTCGGTTTTCTACAGCGGTCTGATGTTGCGCATCAGTGGCATGCCGATGTGCAAAAATCTGTCGGTCCAGTATATAGTGGCAGCCTATACAGCAGACCGACAAGTTTGCGACCGCTATATAGCGGATCAGTTTTAAGGATCTCGAATTTGATCGAAAAATAACTTAATTAAGGGCATTTTTGATCAAAATTCTTGATAATGAAATAGCTTTTCGTGTATATATAAAACTATTTCACGTGGTATTTGCAATGAATTAATTTGGAGAAGAACCGTCAGCTTAAAATGTTAATTAATATTAATATTTTTTCAATATTAATTTGTAGAAACGTATATGGTAAAGTATATATCTATGTGGTAAAGTAACAAAAATCGAGTTCACAAAGGGCGAGCACTCTGTTCTATTTATTTCTATGCAGTATTCGCGCAAGTTCAGCATTCATTTTCCTTTTCAGCCATATTGGTTTCAAAAATACTGGGAGAAATTTTAAGTAACAAGTCGTCAGCTCGAAGGTAAATAACATTTTCTTTACTCATTATTCTGTTTGAAATGTTCCTATTGACTTTACTAATAAGCGTGATGCTTATTTAGGATAAATAAAGTTTATTAATGATGTAAAGTTTATTTTATATTATATTATACTCAGTAGTCAGTGCTTTTTTTGTGACGGTACACGCCGGTAAGGCGTAAAGCACCTTTTTTAATGTGGGGGGAAAATATTACTTTTTTTGTATTTGAACGTTTATTATTAATTTATTATATTATTAATTTATTAAAATTGAATTATTTTAAAATCATGCGCAATAAGAACTAAACTAGACGCTGGGTTTTAGCTAAAATTTAGGCAATCCACCACTGAGTACCAGCATCTATTTTTTTTTACAAAAAAAAAAGCACAATTATGGAATATTCTGTCATGCAATTTAAAAAAGATATAAACTTATAATGGTGTTAACTACATTTTTTTTAAAACCTGAAGGTCTATATGAATGTAATTCTATTATTATGCAGTATATTTATATAAATATTTTGTCTTATCCTCAACTTTAGGGAACAAACATATATGACTATGCAGACTATGGCATTAGTGATGATGGACCTCTCAACACTTGCAGCTAGGGCACCAGGCCTTCATCTTTTCGATGATGAATGACAAGAAACAAGACAATGGTATCTTGAATTTCTTATGCCAGTAACAATCATTTTAAAATAAAATAGCCTACTAATAATATGAAATTCATTGGTGTATATGTATTCTATACTAAGGAAGAAGTGTTACTTTTTACTAATTTGTTAAGTTTTATATCAACAGAATTTTGATAAATTCATGTATGGAATTAGAAAAACTGTGTATTACAAACTGTATTATACTTTAACATTTATGAAAAAAAATTTACATTGTTTTTACTTTTCTGCAGGAGCTTTTATCAAGTTGTGTTCTTCTGGAGTTATGGTACAAATTGGGAACTATACAAACAGCAATGCAAAACATGAAAAAGACCTGAAAAGTTCTCTATAGGAGTGCTGGACTAAGTGACACCCAATGAGCTTTACATACTCTTTGTTTTGTGCATGAGTATTATACAAACATCAATTTAAAATTCATATTTCTACACCGATGTGCTATTTCATGGACTTTGGACGTGATCATTCATATCTAAGCTCAGATTCAAACTAATTCATGGATTTTAAAAATATAAAATATCGAGCCAAGGTAAAATATCCATTCATTTTTTAGAAGAAAGTGTACTGCCTGCCTTATGAAAATCTTACTATAGATGAAATAATCTACATTGGTAAATTTAGTTTTAGACAATATATTATAGATAAGCCAACTAAATGGGGGATGAAAATTTGGGTTTTAGCTGATACATGTTGAAGAAATGAGCACGATGTTAAAATGTCTTTCACTTAATTTCAGGAAAAAAACCTTTTTTTTTTCGATAAAGAAATGTTCATGCATGTTTTACCGAAAATGATTTTAAAATATATTTTTAGATAAATATTTATAAATCCTTAGTATATTGTGTATTTTTAATGTAGATTTAATATAATCATAAGAATTACAGGGATTGTTATAAAAAAATTATTTCTACCTGTTTTTTTAACTGTGAATAAAATTTAACACCATCTTTTTTTCTACATTTTACATACTACAAAATCATTTTAAAAAAGTTGTCTAAAGTAATCTAACAGATGTTAAAAAATTCTGCATTTCTGCTCTCACTAATATATAATATGTGGCATTTTATTCAATTTAAAATTAATTTTTTTGTTTTGGTTATCTGATAATTTTGGCTCATAAAATTAGTGTGTGTGTGTGTTTTATATAAAATGTCATAACTATTTTATTTATTGATAGATTTCATTGAATTTTGTGTTGTAATATGTAATTTTGACAGAGTTTCAATATAAGAATAAAATTTACAGTTTATCTCAAAAAGATTTTTTTTTCCTTCATGGTGTTTGATGTTTGTAAATTGTAAAAAAAAAAAAAAATTATGCAAAATTTTTTTTCTTTATGAGATATGTCAACAAAAGTGGCACTGTTTTAATGTTTGTGCATTTCTGAATGAGTTGATGTATGATAAGGGGTATTTTAAAAAGTTTTAAATAAACAAAAACTTCATTGAACAGAGCAACCTAATGATAATAAAAAAAGGCAGAAAAACATAGGCCACGGGAGAGTTAAGATAACTCAAAAAACAGGTTCTTTGTTTAAAAAATTAATTAGAGAAAAGCTGTACCTAATTGAACTTGATTTCTATCACTAACTGACAGAGAAATGGGTAACTTATATTTAGAATTTATAATGAAAAAAAAAATTATTTACTGTGGCCCTACCCGATGATAGCCTATCTTTCAATAGTTTTCCCTAGCGACATCACCAGACTTATTTCATTTATACTTTCATTTAAATCATCTGATTAACTATTTTACATAAGAATGCAAACTAAAATACATTTTAAATCAATATCACTTTTTATGTCCATTTAAAAATGTATCTTCATGATATTTATCTAAATATACGTGGAATTTCATCCATTTATCCAAAACTTAACAAAATCCACTAAATTCAACAATTCGCAGAAAAATAAATTATAAAAATAGTTCGTTTTCCTCTATTTAAGGAATTTAAACCTTTATAGCTAAATATAGTTTATAGAAAACACGGAATCAAAAGTAGCGGAACAAGTAAAAGAAGCTGTGATCGGCGCCTACAAGATACTATCGGTAGAGACGACGACTACAAGAATATAAACACAGAAAGCATGCGCTGTAATATTATGTTTAAAAAAATATATACATAAATATTCCCAGAAAGCATGCGCTGTAGGACCGCTGGATAAAAGCAATAGTACACAGACGTCAGGCCGCCATTACGCCGCTGAGCGGATGCCGACATCGGACCGATAGATTGCCGATGGGCAAAAATCTGTCGGTCCACCAGCGGCAGCCGACAAGTTTGCCTCTATAGGGCCGCTAGCGGTCCTCTCACGTTTTGCGTGACGGGTATCACTTTAATGTTCAGTTAAAAATGTATCTATAAGTTATCTAAATTTGCGAGGAATTTTATCCAAATCGTGACAAAGTCCACTAAATTAAACAAGCAATAAAGCCTGTTCCATTCTGGACACAGGACGTGTTAGCGCATTTTCGTGTTATGTATCAGTATACGTTTGTTAGCTTTCAGTAAATATTTGTAAATTTTGGAAATGTTTATAAATTCAATTGTGTAATGCATATATTTGTAAAAAAAAATTATAAAGACGTTTCTTTATATTTGAAAAAAAATTATTGTCTCTTAAATCTAACTACAAGTGGTTTGTGGTTACTGAAATAGGACTCATAATTGAAAACATTCTAAATTACAGTCATTTAATCGTCCGAAAACTCCGTCAATTGTTGCATAGCTCTGATACTTTCAATTAAACTCAGAACACAAGCTTACTATTTCATTTGATGAGTTTCTTAATAAATCTTGGTGAAACTACGTGCTGCAGTATTTCGCACCAAATGAACGGGTTATTGAAAGTACAAGGTGTATATATAATATATAAGCCCCTTAGGAGCCCTGAAGCCCGGCCCTCAGAGGTCCTATCGCGAAATGAACTTTTGATGTACACATGGCAGGCCAAGACCTACAAAATGATATATACATCATGGGTCTAGGACTTATAATCGCTGAGATATAGCGCTCCTTTATTAATATAGCTTATATAGTAAAAAACGATACTAAGGCCCCTTTTACGGCCCTGAGAGGTCAGATCGCGAAATGAAAAAAAGTCATTTCTTGGCAGGCCAAGACCTACAAAATGATATATACATCATGGGTCTAGTATCCCAATAAACATGCACCGAGAGGACTCCCGTTGTCAAGCACCTATCGGACATCGGTAGGCAGTTTCCTATAGGACCCCTCGGCTGGATCGAAGAGGCAAGCCCCTGAGTGTCCCATATTGGATGGCGCATGCGCTCTAAGCCTCTAACAGAATCGGGAAGCGGCCATCTTTACAGCTCGATTGCGCTGATAATATTTCTTTGAAAAGGTTCATTTCAAATTCATTTGATTTGCGTTGCATTTCTTTGAAAGGTCGGTTGATTTTAATTAAATAGTACTTTAAAAACATTCTAATTTGAAGTTGTTACAAAATGCTTTTGTAATTGAAATATGTATAAAGTGGTATCAATCTATGTACTGTACTCATTATAAAAAAGTTGTCTAAAGTAATCTAACAGATGTTAAAAAATTCTGCATTTCTGCTCTCACTAATATATAATATGTGGCATTTTATTCAATTTAAAATTAATTTTTTTGTTTTGGTTATCTGATAATTTTGGCTCATAAAATTAGTGTGTGTGTGTGTTTTATATAAAATGTCATAACTATTTTATTTATTGATAGATTTCATTGAATTTTGTGTTGGGTCGCTCACTAGAAATTATTGGTATACTGGCACTGACCTATAGATATCAATTATTGCTAAAATCCTGACCCCGGAAACGGAAAGAATAATAAAGTCGTGCATGCGCACATATATACGGTCTCTGGAAAAAAAATATGGAGACCGTAGTTACGGTCCCGTAGCCAGTGCGTTTCACAAAAGCTGACCCGTAAATACTCATGCACAAAACAATAAATATGTAAAGCTCATTGGGTGTCACTTAGTCCAGTACTCCGACAGGGAACTTTTCAGGTCTTTCTCGTGTTGTGCATTGCTGTTTGTATATTTCCCTATTCGTACCATAACTCCAGAAGAACAAAACTTGATAAAAGCTCCTGCAGAAAAGTAAAAACAATGTAAATTTTGAGTGGGATTTATTTTCATATATGTAAAAGTACAATATAGTTTGTATTACATAATTTCTCCATACATGTAATAGTCAAAATTCTTATGATATAAAACTTAACAAATTAGTAAAAGTTACCTTTATTCCATAATATAGAATACATAATCCCCAATGAATTTATTAGTAATTTATTACTATTTATTAGTAGGCTATTTAATTTATAAATGATTGTTACCTGGCATAAGAAATTCAAGATAACATTGTCTTGTTTCTTGTCCATCATCATCGAGAAGATGAAGATCTGGTGCCCTAGCTGGAAGTGTCAAATCGCTTTGAGAGGTCTATCAGCAGTAATGCCATAGTCATATGTTTGTTCCCAAATCAACTGATATATTTTCTCCAGATGTGGCAGATGATGAACTCTGTTGCATGTCTTGGAGCGTCTCCTTTACCTCACTAATTTGATTATGTAGTACCCTCATTTCTGATTTCAGTTCCAGCATGAGGGAAAGCAGAATTTCAATTTTTTTATCACCTGCTATGAATGAAAAAGGAAAAAAAAATCCATTTACAGCAATTTTAATACATTTTTTTGTCAGTTTGTCACGAATGATTGTCAGAATCAGTCAGCCTGGTAATTTTAACTACATCTGGCATTGACATGAATTTAGAGGCAGAAATGTAATAAAAACAGCCTTACCAACAACTTCTAAACTGGTTGTGATTGCATTTCCTGCAACATCAGATCTTGGAGCTGGCTTTGCATTTCCAGGTCATCTGATTATTCCAGATGAAGCTGGTGTGGTGTCCAATCTGTCATCCTAACGGTTAGTATATGGTGCCCAATATGATTCATCACCATCTAACCAATTTCCTGCTACAACTGCAACACTTTCAGGTCTTTCCCCACCATAACCAATGAATACAACCAATGCAAACAGTCCTGGCATTCTAAAGAAACAACAGATTCATTAAATTTATGTTCATTGAAAATTAATTGAAAATTGTTAATTGAAAATCGCAAATACCAAATACAACATAGTAAGAGAGTAGTCAATATTTGAGAAACACAGGAGGAATGGAATGTAGACACTATGGCAGGCTTTAGTAATACAATATCAGGTTCCATTAATCCATTATTATTAATATAAATGTACTATGCAGAAATTTCACCTTGTTATAAGGAAGTATGTATGATAGAAAAACAAATCTTCGAACTCTTGTACTGAATTACAAAATATTTCCTCTGCATGTCACCCCTTCTGCAGTAGTTCAGAGTTCGACCCAGAGAGACCACATTTTACTATTCCAATCTTCTCTGATGACAATGGATACGTATAAAAACACTAACCCTAATCTACTACTAACCCCTAACATTAACTCCAACTAAAACTAAACCTAACTCCTAATACTAACCCTAACCTCTAACAATAATCATTTCCTTAACCCTAAGATGATTTTCATTGTGGGTCCTGTGGTAAAAGTAAATGGTTCTGCCTACCTACAAAGTTTGTGTATAATTTATGTTTGACTTTTAGTGAAATTTTAAATAAAATAAAACGCAAATTAAATAAAAATAATTATTTAGGGTTAACGACAAGATAAAGTTAGTATTCCTACACCAATTACACAATAGAAAATTTCATTGGTAGGCAAAACTAATATTTACTATCACCCTTTTTTTTTAATCTTAATTTTGGATAAAAACAGTTACAATGACAGATAGCATGGCATTATATACATAGTAAAATGGATACAATAATCATATTATGTTAAGTAATATACATTATTACATATAAGTAATTTTAATATTAATATAATCTTAATTAGAAATTCTTAGAAGTATTTGGGTAAAAAACCATATATCATATATATACATTTATATTATACTATAATATAGTAGTACAGTACATAGATTGATACCACTTTATACATATTTCCATTACAGGAGCATTTTGTAACAACTTGAAATTAGAATGTTTTTAAAGTAATATTTAATTAAAATCAACCGACCTTTCAACGAAATGCAACGCAAATCAAATGAATTTGAAATGAACCTTTTCAAAGAAATAATATCAGCGCGATCGAATTGTAAAGATGGCCGCTTCCCGATTCTGTTAGAGGCTTAGAGCGCATGCGCCATCCAATATGGGTCACTCAGGGGCTTGCCCCTTCGATCCAGCCGAGGGGTCCTATAGGAAACTGCCTACCGATGTCCGATAGGTGCTTGACAACGGGAGTCCTCTCGGTGCATGTTTATTGGGGTAGTGCCAATATCGGTCCGATACCGATCCGATTATCGGTCGCTCACTAGAAATTATTGGTATACTGGCACTGACCTATAGATATCAATTATTGCTAAAATCCTGACCCCGGAAACGGAAAGAATAATAAAGTCGCGCATGCGCACATATATACGGTCTCTGGAAAAAAAATATGGAGACCGTAGTTACGGTCCCGTAGCCAGTGCGTTTCACAAAAGCTGATCCGTAAGTACAAATATAATTTGTTTTATTAGCATTTAAATAATTTTAAAATTTGTACATTTAACCAACCAAATTTCAAATAATTTCATTTTAATTATTTATATTTATATATTTATTGTTGAAGGATATTATATCATGCCACTTGGAGTTCATACAACAAAAAAGGCTAAGCGGATGTCAAAGAAAAGCCAAAATAAAGAAAGATGAAATACTATCTACATTGCGCAGATCTATGTTGCAATATGTAAAGGGATCAGATGAGGCCCAGAGTTCTTCCAAAGACACAGTTCCTCAACCACAAATTGATTATACTAATTTATCTGATGCTGGTATGCATTCAGCAGAGGAAAACATTAATATAGAAAAAAATAGAGCAGAACAAGATAAAGAAATAGATGAATTCGTAGTAGAAGAGTGGACTGATAGTGACTCTAAATATGATACTGAAAATGAACTTACGGGGAAAATTGGAATGTTTTGGATGATGCTTCTTATTGGAATATACCAATTCCAGATCAATTGCGCGTTCAAATCATCAAAAGAGGAAGTGCATATATCCAGCAGTGCCGGCCTTAGACATTTTTGTGATATAGGCAAAAACAAAAATGCCGCCCTTTTTAGTTTTTTTTTTCTAAAAAACCTCTATAGATGCTATTTATTTTGAAGTAAATCCAAATTATGAAAATAAAAATATGATATATTTATAGTTTATAGTAATTAAATACTGGTCTTTATTCTTCATAACAAATTTTTAAAATTTGGCAACTTTATAAAAGTTAAAGAGTTTTAAGTATACGAAGTGTATTTTAGGAAGTTTTTTTTTGCTAAGTTAAAAAAGTAATGAAAAATAAAACAATGAAATGTGATGTTTATAAAGCATTAAAAAGAGTGAAGAGAATTCAAGAAAATATGCTTTTCTAGCTTTTGCAGAGGCAAACTCTTCAATTACTTCGGTCAGATCCAAATCTTCTGCAATCATTTTCTCTATAGATATTGTAGCAAAAACAACCAAACAATGCTGAGACATGGTAGAACGAAGATATATTTTTATGAGTTTGAGCTTCGAAAAGCTTCTCTCTGCACTCGCCACTGTTATCGGGAGTGTAAGCGAAATTCGCAATGCCAAGTACACATTCGGAAAAAGAGCAACCAAGCCCATTCCACATAGATAATCTAATATAACTCTAGGCAACCACGCCCATTCCACATAGATAGTCTAATATAACTCTAGGCAACCAAGCCCATTCCACATAATAAAAAAAAAATTTTAATTAATTTTTTATTTTTATAATAAATTTAAGAAATTTATTTTTATCTATTTTTTTAATTAAGAAAAAAAAAAGGCAACCAAGCCCATTCCACATAGATAGTCTAATATAACTCTAGGCAACCAAGCCCATTCCACATAGATAGTCTAATATTACTCCGGGCAACCAAGCCCATTCCACATAGATAGTCTTATATTACTCTAGGGCTTGATTTTCCTGTAATTCTTCTTGATAAATCAAATAATTCATCGCACACTTCTGTTGCATTAATGTCTGCTGAATCTTCGTTGTCAGATGTTAAAGCTAATTGAAGGTCCATGCAATCTTTGAAAACCTTTCTTTTATCGCATATCTCCAGTTTTTTTAAGGTGTCCATGGGGCATTTAAGGTTTCTGCTACTTGTTTTTTCTATCTTTTTTATTTTTTAAGCTACACTAGCCATTTTGGCACATGCATACAACATGCCAATTAATGAGCAAAGAAATAAAAAAATGTATTTAAAAATGTATTGTGTGACTTTTTTGGGTAAAAAAGTGTAATTTTAAGACATATTTTCAAACATTTTCAAATGCACATTGCATGGGACATAAAAGGCTCTTCGATTTAGCTCTTTAACTCTTGCTTGGAACCATTATGTATCCTCGCATGTTCGCTCCGTTATCGTAGCATTGCCCCCCTCATATCATCTAGACAAATACCCGAATCTGTCAGTTCTTTAAGTAAAATTTCCACATACATGTACTTGCACCTGTAGATTTTTCAAGTTCTACGAATCCAATGAAGTGTTCATTAATATTCTGAAGGTTTGTCATTTGTCGATTCATTTGCTGTAACAAATCTAACAATCATTGTCATCTGTTCTTTGTGACTGACGTCTGGTGTGCAATCGAGAACTATAGCGTAATATTTTGCATTTTAGATCATTTATCATTTTCTGTTTTACTCAACAGTTGAATGATCTCATTCTGAATATTTTTTCCTAAATAATGGTCATGAATTTTATCTGATTTTATACGTCTTATATGTTCTTTCATTACCGGATTAAAGTCTGCAATAACGTCAACAAATTTCAAAATTTTTCCATTATGAGGTGTATATAACCGATCAGACTGCCCTCTCAGGGGTAAATTTTGAACTCCATGTACTCTGACCAAAGATATTATTCTTTCTAATACATCTTTCAAGTGTTTCGCTTCACGATTTATAAGGCGCTGATTCACGTCATCAATAGTTTTATTATTTGTTATCCTCATTTTTAGTTCTTTTCAATCAAGATAACTGGTTAAATGATCTGGATATTTTTCATGATGCTGCAATATACTTGACATATTTTTCCAGTCGCAACTGCCATGTGTTGCTAAGGCAGATTTGCTCCTGTTATATATTCTGCAGCAAAAACAATATACCTTATCTACTGTCGTAGAATACATCAACCATTTCCTTTTTAAAGTTTCTCCGTTAGCCAGTTTGTGTGTATAGTGGTAATTAGAAAATTGTCTTCCACTTTCATCTTTAGGATAACCAGACTCCCCATCTGCTTTGGATCATGCTGAATAAGAAAACAACGAATATTATCACTTATATCTGGCCATTTAGCAGGACCCTCCATTATATCTTAATCTAATTTTGTTAAATGCAAAAAAAAGAAAATAATTTTGAAAATAGTGATGTCATAATAGTGATGTAATAAATTACGATAGAGCGTTAATCCACGTGACTTATTTGTTGTCGCCACTCTAAGCAATTTTGTGCTCTTATTTAATTCTACACTTTCTCAAATTCATTTATTTTATTTTTATATTTTTTATTTTGCTGGAATTTGCCGCTCCTTAAAATAATGCCGCTTTAGGCAGTTGCCTATATCGCCTATACCTAAAGCCGGCACTGATTTCCAGAACAAAGATGGGCCTTTCAGGATGTTGACGAGACAAGATCTAAAAGCTAAAGGTGATGTTCGCCAGCTATCTAAAGAGTGGTTTTATATGGTGATGCCAAATGGTGAGAAGGTGTTGCGAACATGGATGGTTTATTCTCCCGTCAGTGAGAAATTATATTGTTTTTGCTGCCGACTCTTTGCCGTTAATGCTACAGACACAACATCCAAATTTGTGACTGGATTTCAGACATGGTGGAAAATGAGCCCGAAAGTGCATAATCATGAGACATCCGAAGATCACTTGCATTGCTTTGAAAAATGGAAAACCTTGGAGGTGAGACTTAGAATGCACAAAACAATTGATGCAGAAAATATTGCTTTGATAGACATAGAGAAGAAAAAGTGGAGAGACATCTTGCATAGGCTGCTCGATATTACATTGTTTCTCGCCAAGCAAAATCTGGCTTTTCGGGGCCACAATGAAGAAGAATCTTAATTAAATAAAGGAAACTTTCTTGAAATGGTTGAGATACTTTCTAAATATGACTCAGTGCTAAAAGAGCACCTATTAAGGTTAAAGCAAAGCACACATAAAACTAAAGCATCAGCATCTTATCTTGCACCAAATACTCAGAATGAGTTTATTCATGTTTTAGCAAATCATGTGAAGGAGAAGCTTATCATGGATATAAAATCTGCCCGGCATTTTGGTATCATGTTTGATAGCACACCTTACGCATCACACACGACCAAATGTCTGAAAGTATCAGATATGTGAAAATTCATAATAAAAAAGTTGAAGTAAGAGAAGTGTTTATGGAATTTTTTTCCCTTAAAAGGGAAAAAAGCTGCTGATCTCAGCTCTGATATTCTCGAAAATTTGGAAAGTGATGGACCCGACTTTATGATGTGCCGCGCTCAAGGTTACGACAATGCTGCGACTATGGCTGGAATCCATGGGGGTGTACAAGCCATTTTGAAAAGAAAGAACAGGAAAGCTATTTTTAATGGTTGTGTGGACCATTCTCTTAACTTGTGTGGCCAACACTCTTTTGCTGAAAATGCTTCGTGCGTGACTTTTTTTGGAACTCATGAGACAATGTTTTCATTCTTTGCTACTTCCACTCACCGATGGGATGTTTTAATGAACCACACTGGAGTTTCATTAAAAAGATTATCAACAACACACTGGACACAAGAGGTACAACCCGAGGTCTTTTACCTGCTATCTGCAATTTCACTTTTCTGTGCTACCTCTTCTTTTGGTGTGATGTACTTGAAAAAGTAAATCTAACGCAGCTGTACCTTCAGACTAAGGGCTTAAGTCTTGACAAGGTGGTGACAAAGCTAGAGACACTAAGACTTTTTATGTATGAGAAGCACAATCATCTTGTGGAGCAGGCAATTGAACAGGCACTTTTAAAATCAGACCAATATGGAATTTCAGTAGAGAGCAGACCCAGGTTCAAGAAGAGGATGGCAGGCGAGAAGACGAGAGATGCTGGACTTACTCTGCAGGAAGAAAACAAGAGAGCGATGCATGAGTGTATTGATCGTTTCCATTCTGAACTCCAGATCAGATCAAGAGCCACCAAGGAAGTAGCAGCCATGTTTGAGGTTGTTCAAGCCAAGAGTTATATCTGCTACTGAAGAAGAGTTATTGTTAAACATTCCAAAATTGACCAGATTCTATAATGAGTTATCAGAGATAGAGCTTTTATTAGAAATACCAAGATTGAGAAGACATCTGAAGGCAGCAGAGATTGATCTTGAAGAAGCCAAAGACTGGTCAGTACTTGACATTTTGAAATTCATAGTTGAATGGGACTTCCTATGATCTCTCCCATATCTCTCAGTGAGCCTACAATTATTTCTTAAAATCTGTGTGTCTGTGGCTTCATGTGAGAGGAGTTTTTCAAAGCTAAAGATTATAAAGAACTATTTGCGATCTACTATGTGACAGTCTAGGCTTTCTGATCTTGCAATATTATCAATTGAAAGAGATTTGGCAAAAGAAGTTGATTTTGATGAAGTAATTAACAAGTTTGCATCTCTAAAGGCGAGGAAAGGGAAGTTCTGATTTAGTTGAGATTTAATGTGACATAAAATTTAATGTAAAAATAACAATTAAAAAAGTGACATATTTTCTATTTAGTTTTATTTCTTAAAATCTTTGACAGATCACAATTTTTTTTAAAGAATAAAAAATCGACCTTGAATTATTTATTCTTCTATTGTCGTTGTAAATTTATTTATAAATTTTGCTAAGAATGCTGTATGTCTATGGGGTGTCATGAGAGGGGTGACACCATGAGTTACCCCACCGGGTGACACCAACCCTAGTGACGCCACTGAGTAAATCTAAATGCACTGACTGTAATATTTGGGTCACAGCTTCTAGTTTTGATGAATATTTTTGTATAATAACTAATCAAACAACAAATGTACCCCAACCCTAACCTCTTAAGCACAAAGTAACCGATGTACAACTTGCTTACTTTTTCTAGATTGTTCTAAATATTCCAGTTGTTTAACAATTTCTGTCACATTTTCAGCGAAATTCCGCAAGCTTTTATATTTGTGTGTTCATCTAGTTTCACATAGCAAAGGAACATTTGGAATTAGTTTTCTTCGCTGATTAATTTCTCAGAAAAACACTATAATTGACTTAATTTTTCATATTGTGTTTCGTACAGCATTCACATTATTTAAATCGTTCACGACAAGATTTAGTTTATGTAAACTGCAATGTACACAAATGCTGCTTTTGGGTCTTTTTTTTCGAATTATTTATTGGACTCCTCCTTCTTTACCTGCCATTGTAGAACATCCGTCTTATCCTTGACCAACAAGATTTGTCATATCTAATTCAAATTCTAATGATTTTGTAATTATGGTGTTCTTTGACAAATCTAACACCTAGTGACATCTGCTCGATTCCTGAAATTATGTTGTCTCGTCGGCACGTAAGTATAGAAATTGCAACTGAATTATTTGCTTCACGAACAATGTCTTCACACAAGAGAGACCCACACATTTCGATCATAGAGTTTTGTGTAGTTGCCAAGATATACTTAGCACTACAAGAACCAATTGACAAATGTTTACCTAGAACTTCATCTTCAGATTCAACACGAAACTCTAACTGGTCGTAAAAATTACCAGAATGTGATTCTTTTCCACAAAGTGCCAAATCATGCATGCCGCAAAAAAGGATTGTAGAAATGGTGGGACCCAGTTTGTTGCAATTTTCTTTAATTTGTCTTCTAAATGATGAGTTCAACTGCTTATCTATAGAAACTGCTTTGGCTTCCACTAATGCAACAAAATAGCTTGCATCCTTAATAAGAGCCTTTGTGCTATGTGTTTTGCATGTGGCTACGTGCATTTTCGATGAAATCTTTAAATTGTGTGCATGGTTTGATGGCAAATGCCCCATGAACTCCTGGAATTACTTTTTGTGGAAACAACACGTACAATTTGAAAAAGCCACCTTTTAACATTTGCGAGTGTACAACCCACGATGAACAGTCTGATAACCAAGAATATCTAAAACCTCGGCTTCCACCACTGTCGGCTTTAAAAAACATATTTTTATCAGGGGTCCAACAATCAAGGATCAGCAGCAATTTCAACTCATTTGAAAGGTCGTATGTCAAGACATAGGCTACCTTCCTATATCCAATTTAAGAAATTAAGAAGTGACAGCGACAATCAAATAAGAAATAGTTTCTTCAGTTGTGTCTGGCTGTTGAACTTTTACTGTTGTCCCCAATGCATGTGATAATTCAGATGCTGCAGACGCCCTAAAATCTTCTAATAACGGCTTTTCGGAATCCCGCGACTGCTCTACTTTTCGTTTTATTGAGCCTGTACAACTATTTCTGATATCCATCTGTCATATTAAATTAAAATAAATTCAAAAATACATTATAAACTAACAAGAGTTGCCAGATTAAAAAAAAACTTGAATGCTAAAGACATTATCGAAGGCCAAATCAAGCTACAGAAGGCCAAATCAAGCTACAGAAGGCCAAATCAATCCAAAAAAATAAAATTAAAATCGGAATTTGCTTGTGCTTGTAGTCAAAATGTTTGACTTTTCAAATACATTTATTTATGTCAATATAAATAATTAATGTTATACTTAACTTGGATTTAATTAAGAAATAAACCTGTATCATGCTGTATGGCATTGTTAGTTAAATTAAAAAACGTGTTTTTTGCCCCCCTCTGGAAAAATTCATAGCGACGCCCATGTCTGTAATCAGCCTTTGTCATGCAGACTTTCCAACACGTGGTGCAACACAATTTTAAGAACAAACTCTGATAACTTTTAAACAAAAAAGCTTTTTTAAAAACATATTAGTTTTCTTTGTCACTCATGGTAGTCACTTTCGTTATTGATAACTATGAGAGCACTAACTCTGTATAGCCGTCTATCTATGGATAGTCACCCACTGCACATTTCAAAACATTCTTCCATCCCATCCCTCAATTCCCCCCTATCCTTGAGTTGTATGTTGTACTATCCATTCTATAGCATATATGAACAGCCTTTTCACTATTTGATTGTCTTGGGTGGGCTGGACCGCTAGAAGTTGGTTAGCGGTGAAGGTGTTAGATGGCGAACATAGATTTAGTCAACGTGTGAGAAGAGTCTCTGTCTTGTGTTTAGTAATGAAATGAGAAGGTGTCGATTATCTCCTTCACGACTTCCCACGTTTAGCGGGATGTCATTTTCTAGTATTATGTTGCCCTCAAGTCACAGTAAGTTATTTTTTTTATTTCTTCACCGAATTATTCTTATTTATGCTAGAAAAATATCTCCGACTCTAGAGCCAAGTGGCGTCACTATGATTGATGTGCAAATTGCAGTACAGAAAATTCAGGATAGCTGTCCCTTGGGACTTCATTATCGACAATGGTCATATTTCAAACTTTCCTGTACTTACTAGACTATATGGGATCGCCTATGAATGTGATGTTAGTGAAATACATTGTCCAATTGATACAAAAGTTGGTGAGTTTTAACGACATGAGATTAAAAAACAAGCAAATTACACAATAAAATTTAACGTGAACGCATTTAAGAACTGTAACAACCAGCAATGCAAAGTCAAATTATTATTATTTTAACAAAATAAACTTTATTTGACCCGTGTGGAGAGGCCAAACTCCCATAGAGCGCCTGGCCAAGTGGCGGATAGGGGAAAGCTCGCCAGACATGGTGAGTGCCGACAAAATAAAATTCTTGGGGCGGACCAAAGCAGGCAACTACTGCCATGAAGTTAGTGGAGAGATTCACAAAAGCTAAGGGACTTAACCTTAAACAAAGGCAGCTACCCATTAGACTGTGAGATGCAACACCCTAGTGGTTGTGCACAGGGCTAACTACCCAGTCATGTAAAAATAAACATGTTACGAAAGCCAAACAAAAATTTAAAAAACCGGACTGATTTAAATGGAAACCGACTTTCGCACGATCACGGACATGATTATTGCCTAGCGACTTGGAATATATTCAGCATCTACAGAGCAGGAGCCCTAAACCGCCTAAACCGTAGAAAGTAAAAAATAAAAATAGCAGCACTCAAAGAAATCAGATGAAAAAATTCAGACATAGGGGAGAGTTGCCCCAAATGGAACAGTGCCTTGAATGGAACATTGAATTATCGGCGCATAAATACATTATTGTCGATTTGTTCAACGTTAGTAGTGCGGTTCTTACCGGATATTATCAAGTGAGCGAGTAACAGTTGTCATTTTGAAATTTTGTTTAAAGATATCGAAGGAAACAGGTTTCGGCGAAGGTTCATCTATCTTTGGACAACCAAAGTAGCGAGTGCAAAGGTAAGAAACCTTAATAAATAAACAAACTATATTTGTGTTACACAATGCTTGTTGATACTTCTTGTCAGTCTGTGAGCGATAATAGGAGTTTGTTGATCTGTGTCTGAACTACACGATGGCAAACAAAAGTAGGTCATAGTTGCCCTGATTGGAACAGTGATGTTGCCCTGATTGGAACAAAATGTGTCATGTGTTCCAATCAGGGCAACTAATTAAAATATGAGTGTTTGTAACCTAGACTATATAAAATATCTAGAGCAATATAATCTCCGGATCATTCTCTGTAAAAAGTAAAATACTATGCTATTTTTATTTCTCAGATGAAGCGTGTCCGAGACAAATGGAGTTCAGAAGATTTGGATCGGGCTGTTTCTGCGGTGCAGCGGGGTGACATGGGCCTTAACAAGGCAGCAGAAACTTATGGCCTCCCAAAGTCGACACTGTGTTCCTGGGACACCTACCCAGGGAACGGATGACATTGACTCAAAACAATTGGAAGTGTCTGAAGCTACTCAATTGATCACTTCATTATCAAAAAACGTTCGTGTTGAAGACATTTCGCCATTGCCTGTCATTGATTTGAAGAAAAAAGCTATTAAACGAAAGTCTCGAGTTTCACATGCTGCAGATATAACAAGCTCGCCATACAAGAAATCACTGCATCAACACATGTTAATAAGAAAAAGACAGCATCCCGTCTGATAGGGTCATTGAAAAAGTCAAATCCATCTGAACAAGTGGCAACATGCAGTAAGACAATACTGATGCAACCTTTTCCTGTTCTTCAGCAAGGCAGTTGGGTTCTGGTAAAATACACTTACCCATCCAAAAAGATAAAATGTCACGTTGGTTACATCACAACAAAAAAGCAAGACAGGACATGGGAAGTACATTTTCTAAGTAAATGTCAAAGAACATTCATGACTCCTTGCGAGAACATCAAGCCACTGATGATGTTGATAAAGTTGATATAGTCACTCTCTTACCAGACCCAACAGTTCATCCTGGTCTACATAAGTTTAACTTTGATTTTAGTGGTTTCTTTGTAGAGTAGAGTTGATTTTGGCAGTTACTTAGAGACTGTTTGTTAGTAATCTCAGTTGTTTTTTAATGATATAAGTTAAGAATGTGTTAATATTTGATTTTGTTTATCTATATGAGAACAATCACCATAAAAGATTGCAGTTAAAAGTAATGTTATTATAAAGTTACAAATAACAATTAAAATGGCTTATAATTGATAAGTATTTAAAACAAGTTTTATTTTATGGCTTCTGACTAACTGTTCCAATTAGGGCTACCATGATTTGGGATGTTCCAATTAAGGACACTAGCTGTTCCACTAAGTTTCCATACAAAAGAATACACAAAGAAACATGGAGGTCACTCACCAGATGGGGTGACAAGAAATCAAATAAATTATGTGCTAATACTATAGACAGGCGACATGGTTCAGATATTCAAGATGTCATAAGCTTCAGAGGAGCAGATGCCGACACAGACCACATGTTAGTCAAAATAAAGTATAAACATAAAACAAGTATTTTTCACAACACAAAAGCAAAGATAACAAACCAATTTGACTGTGAAAAACTAAGAGATATAAACAAAAGAAAAGTATGCACAAGAAATTAAAAGCAAACTAGAAACACTAACAATAGATAATACTGAAAATCTAAATAGCCACTGGGAAAAGATTAAACAAACTATAACACAGCGGGAAGTGTCATAGGGTACAAGCAAAAGAAGAAAAGAGCTGAATGGTATGACGATGAATGCAAAAAAGAAGTGGAAGAACTAATTGAGGATGATAATGCTACAAAAAGCAACCAGAAAGTCAACTCAAGCATACACTGAGGCTAGAAGGAAGGCTACTAAAATTTGCAGAAAGAAAAAACGTGAATGGGAAAAAGGAAAACTATAAAAACTAGAGGAATTCTCAAAAGAAAAAGAAACAAGAAAAATGTACATGGCCATCAAAGAGGAAAGCAACGGCTTTCAAGCAAAATCTCACATGTGTCTTAGAAAAGCAGGCGACCTCCTTATAGAAAATATTTTGTTGTTCTCAAAAGTATTGGTGTTATATTGGTATCGATTTTGGCAACACATTTTTACTTGAGTATTTGTATTGGTATTGGCGATACTCTTTTCATGAAGTATTGGTATTGGTATTGAAGATAAAATCTTAGAGAATTTGAACAACCCTGATTAGGTGACTATCAATGTGGTTTCAGGCCTAACAGAGCAACCACGGACCACATCTTTTCTCTTCGAAACACTCTAGAGAAATGTTATAAACATAATATAGGCCTATACCTTCACCAGCTATACATAGATTTCAAGATGGCATATGACAGCATCAACAGAAATTATCTTTACAAAACGTTGCAACAAGCTCTTCAGACTAGTACGTGTGACATTCAACAACTCAAAAAGCAAAGTGAAAGCTCAAGAGAATTTAAAGTACACAAAGGACTTAGACATACTATTCAACTTAACCCTAGAAAATTCATAAGAGACGTCCAGTTGGATAAGCGAGGAACTATAACACATTACATCAGAAGTGAAAAAACAAAGTCTATGAAAACAGGAACAATATTTACAGAACCCATCCAGTACCTTGCATATGCTGATGCTATAACATTGATAGGAAAGCAAAACAGGGATATAGCAAAATCATACATAGAATTAGAAACAGTAGCTCAGAAAGCAGGTTTAACAGTAAACGAATCAAAGACTCAATACATGCTATTACAAAGAAATGAAAAAGAAGGGAAAGAAAAATCTTTCAAAATCAGCGATAGAGCATTTGAAAGAGTAGAAAACTTTAAATACCTGGGATCAGCCATAAGTGAGAAAAATGATATAATGATAGAGATCAAAAACAGAATAGAAGCAGGGAACAGAATATATCATACACTGCATAAAATACTGAAATACAGACAGATCTCCAGAAAACTTTAAAAAAAAAAACCCATATACAAGACAATGATACGACCAGCAGTAACATCTGGTAGTGAAACATGGACCATCAGCAAACAAGCAGAAAATATGCTAAACACTTGGGAAAGGAAACTATTTAGGAAAATATATGGGCCAGTAAAGGACAATAACGAGTGGAGAAGTAGAACCAATTCAGAACTGTACGAACTATACGAAGAACCAAATATAACAGTTGAAATCAAAATGAATAGATTGAGGTGGGTAGGGCACATAGAAAGAATGGAAAACAACAGAGTTCCAAAAGCAATATATGAGGCAACACCCAATGAGAAAAGGCCTAAGGCAGACCAAGAAGCAGACAGTTAGAGGAAAAAGACCATGGCTGGGTAAAAGTTGAGAAGAGTAGTATGGCAGGTCAGGGCCCTAAATGGGCTGTAGAGCCAAAGGAAGAAGAATAAACTTTATCTGAAATGTTTCTTTCCTGGTCTTCAAAGCTGCAAATATGTCAATCATGGCAAGAAGCCATCAAAATCAATATCTTTCACCATATCACTTTCAATAGAAAACAGAGCAATATCAGAAAACCTTAACTGTCCCATAGTGGATCACAATAATATTCATCTTTCTTGTGGCAAGAAATACCAAATTTTGTTTTGTGCAGATTCAGTACAGTTGTCAATGTTTTCCTTTTTTCAAGGCAACATATGTGCTCTTTTCAGATCTCATGTGATTTTTGGCTTAGTTTCCACCATTTCTGTCCTAGAGACAAATTTAAATGTTGTTTCTGTAACACTAAAGCAAATTGTCTGCAGTGAAAGTAGTATAACTTCTCACTGATGATTTGGTAACTTATATTTCACCTAAGTATATTCTCACCATTTAACATCATCTTGTATAAACATTGTTTGGATATCTGGTGCACATTTCCTTTAGCTTTACCATCTTGCCTTGTAACAGCACTGAAAGGTACACCCTTATTCTGAAAAGAAAACTGCCTCTTTTGATAATTTCAAACCAAAATGATCTGAAGCTGGTACATTCCAGAAAGAAGCATCTGTTAAAATATATTACAATCTTTCTCATTAAATTTACTCCTCACATGATTGGTTACAATAATTTTCAGCTTATCCTTCATTATCTCAAATTTGTCTATGTCTATTGCAAGTAGGTATGCGTCGATTTCTCATATCTCTGCGAAATGCATGCTACAAACATAGGAGGAAATCCGACACCAAGTCTTTATTATTTGGGTTCTCCATGTCAGTGGCGTAGCTAAGGGGGTGCAAGGGGGGTGGACCGCCCCGGGTGACAGCATATGGAGGGTGACACTATGTCACCTCCAACAAAAATTTTCAGCCAGGCTAAGGTGCGAAAATAGTCTGAAAATAGAATTGTTATAAAAACCCAACCAACACAGGAAATGTGACCGGACGTTTCGCATACAGACCACATGTCAACCGTAATTAGATATGTACACATCAGCGGTGGTACAGTTGAAGTGCGGGAGTCATTCCTTGGATTTTTTCATCTGAAAGGTAAAACAGCTACTGCATTGACTGGCGATATCCTCGAGAAACTAGAAAACGAAGGACTGGATATTCAGTTATGTCGCGGTCAAGGGTACGATAATGCAGCAAGCATGGCTGGAATCCACGGTGGTGTGCAACAAAAGATCAAAGACACTAATCCGAAGGCAATTTTTTTTACCTTGTTCGAATCATTCTTTGAACCTTTGTGGCAAACATTCGTTTGCTAGCAATCCGTCTTGTGTAACGTTTTTTTGGAAGTCTTGAGGCGCTGTACACATTTTTTGCTCTGTCGACCGATCGTTGGGATGTACTAGAGAAATACACAGGTCTAACAGTGAAGAGACTGTCCACAACTCGCTGGATAAACAGGTCTAACAGTGAAGAGACTGTCCACAACTCGCTGGAGTGCACATGCTGATGCAGTGAAGCAAGTGATACAGAAGTTTAACCAGTTTGTGGAAGCCATTGAAGCTCTGTGTGATGTCGAAGAAAGCGTCGAGACAAGAGGCGCTGCGCACAATCTGTTGCCAGCTTATATGCGACTTTTCTTTCATTTCGTTCTTGTTTTTCTGAGGTGATGTTTTACAAGAAGTCGACTTAGCACAGAAGTACATGAAAACACCAGGTATTACTGTGGACATGGTTGCAACCAAACTAAGGGCTCTCAAGGTCTTTGTGGAAGAGCATCGTACGAAGGTTGTTGACAATGCCGTCCAGCAGGCACTTGCGAAATGTGAAGAACTTGATATCCCTACAGAGAAGAGAATCATAAGAAAGAGAAGATTACCAGGAGAGTAGGCAAGAGATGCTGGATTGTCATTGCAGCAGGAGACCAAGAGAGCAATGTTAGATTGTCTGGACCGTTTTCATATGGAGTTAGATACGAGAGGAAAGGCAGTGAATGACATTTTGCTGACTTTTTCTGCCGTTCAGCCAGACCATATTATTTGTGCCAACGACGAAGAAATACAGTTGTCTGTTACCAAGCTCACAACCGTGTATGATGAGCTGAAGAAGACCTTTGTCTAGAAATTCCACGTTTAAGGCAACACGTACAAGCAGCCGAAATAAACTTGGAGGAAGCCAAGCACTGGATTGTACTGCAACTCCTACGGTTTATCATCAAGTGGGACTTTTTTAATCATTGCCATATCTTACGCTGACTCTAAGATTCTTTCTGACAATATGTGTTTCTGTGGCATCGTGTGAAAGAAGTTTCTCGAAAATGAAACTTATAAAACATTACCTCCGGTCAACCATGAGCCAGTCGAGATTGTGAGATTGTCGGATATGGCTGTTCTGTCCATTGAACGCGAGCTTACAAGACAAATAGATTTTGACGATGTCATTGACCTGTTTGCCACAATGAAAACAAGAAGACATTCCTTCTAGGACTATAGTGTCGAAGGACATTCTTTTGGGCTGTGCATTGTCGTGTTTTGCATTTAGATGTTCTGAAAGTGAACAGTTGCATTTTAAAAATCTTTGGATTTGAACTATTTGTTTTGTGGTATTGGATTCGGATTTTGTCTTGGATCATACATGTAAGCAGTAACGTACCGGTCAGTAGAGTAAAGTAGAGCCTAGAGGTAGAGTATTTATGAAAATTTAGCTACACCTAACCATTCAGCATAGGGTCGTGTGGGGTCACTGGGGTGACATTTGAACAGACCGCCCCGGATGACGTTTACTCTAGCTACGCCACTGCTCCATGTGACATAATGGAATATTCTCGAGCATGAAAATTAACGAATTAAAAAAAAAAACTTGTAAAAACTCCGTAATTATATTATATTTTTGAAATGCTAGATTTCGTATGATACTTTAGCGATTTAAACGATTATATTAATGACTATATAATACCGGTACTAAAAGCCAAAACAGCAGGTGTTTTAGTGCTTAAAAGTTTTTTTTCCGCCGGTTTTCAATAACCGACTATGTCTTACAGTACTTAAAACTTATGCACACACTTACGACAACCAAAGCCCTAACTCATTTTAAGAGAGTGCTTTCCCTTTATTTGTCAGCCGGGCATTTATCACTGGACTTGATATGGCGGCTGTCTAGAGGTAGAGTGAATGCTTCTTCTTCTAGCATCTTCCATTTTATTTTATTTTTTAGCCCTCCCCATTTAACTTTTTTATTTATTTGAAATCATTTTTATTTAATGTTTATAATACTAAAATAATAAATTATTCAATACTATGCTCTCTAATATTTCTTGTTTATTGATAATTAAAAATGTCACGTCATTTAAAAGCACAATTATCATGCTGCCTAACTCTTAACAGAAGTAAAACATTGTAGCATAATACCATGAAAAATATTCCTTTGATATTCTAAATGTGAATTTCTCTCACAGCTAATATATCATGCTCTCCAGCGCCAACAATGTATTGATTATTAATAATGACATTATTTTAGTTAACACGTTCATTATTTTTCACTATTATACATTTAACCTATTTTTAATAGTGGCATAGCGTTGCAAATTCCTTTCAGCACTTTTATTTTTTAGTAACATTTATTAACCTTTGATAGTCAATAATAAATTCCTAAAGTAGATCATTCAAGAACTTAAACTCATTATTTTCTGGCTGCTCTGTTAGTGTAGTGACCATGCCATGTGGATGTGGCTTAGTTAAATATTTTATTTTTTTAGCTTAGGCATTGGGCTATAGCCTTCATATTATAGGCATATCATTGCTGTATCAACCACTTGTTTTTTAAAGTATAATGTATGTTGGATTGCCTTGGACAAGCCTAGCCTAATTTTAAATTCTCTCCAAGCTACCCAAGTCCCGGCGAAGTTTATGATCATACATTTATATGTAACATAGCATTATCATTACGTATGCCTATATCATAATGGACACAATTGACACTTGTTAAATAGCTAAATGGTCGAGTGCACATACACTTTCAAGGTTGCTTTACATGAAAAGATTCTGCGAAGTCAGGCATGTCAAATTGGTGGGCCATTTACATATGGCCCAAACTAATGATTCATGAACCAGACTAAAATTTGTTTTTTTTCTTTAATATCTTATCTTTTATTTCATATAAGGGGTCTTGCATAAAGTACGTCACGTTCCAAGCGGGGAGGGGGTATAAGAAACAGTGACAGTTTGTGGGAGGGGGTGTCAGGGCAAGTGTGACGTCACATTTTATATAATACTAGCTGTACCCTACAAAACATTTGCATAGAGTTTTATCCCCTTAGCCTTGATCGGCAGGCGAGGTTATTTTTTGGTTTCGGGCAGATCCGATTTTTTTTTTCATGATTGTATTTTAAACTGGAATACTGTTATATTAATTCTTTACTTTCGATTTAACGCAGCGCCCAAATCGCTATTATTATATTATATTTTTAATTTTCTTTCTAATTTAATAATTTATTTTTTTAGTAAAACTTTAAAGTTTTAAAAATAATTTTCAAAAAATTTTGTGAAACACTTGAATTAGTTTTATGTCAAAATAGCATGAAATGCATATCTTTTCAATGTGTTGTTCACAATTCCTCATGCTAGTTAGGAGCGCTAATATACTGTTGCGAAGCCTTGTTTTATGTGTAGCCTTACCAGGAGTATTATTATTTCTTTGTTGTCTGCTGCATAATTATATCACTGATCAAGAAATTTGGAATGTGTATTATAATACAAAAAAGTAATTGAAGTTGCAATCCATCACTTCGTTAAAATAATCTTGATGCCTTATTCCTTGCAACCAGTGCAACAGGAAGAAGTGCTTATAATCGCATGGAACGTCTAATGGCTCCATTTAGCAGAGAACTGTCTGGTGTCATATTGCCAAATGAACATTACGGCAGTCACTTTGATTCGCAGGGCAGAACAATAAATGAGGATTTGGAAAGAACAAACTTCAAGTTTGCAGGTGAAACTTAAGCTGAAATCTGGTCGCATGTGATTGTTGACCAATTACCAACAGTTGCAGAATATATCAACCCTGAGAAATCTGAATTGGATGCAGCAGGACTGATGTCGAAGGATAAGGAATGGTTTGACCATCATGTTCACACCAGCCAATACTTCACTCAAATTGTGAAATGTCAGGACATAAAATGTTGCGACAAAGTACGTAGCTCATTTGTCAACGTTTTACCTTCGAGATTATTTCCTCCTCCAAATCCAATCCCAATCATCCTAACAACTGATGGACTCAGAGTTTCAGAAAGAGCAGATGCAGATGATCATAAATTTCCTTCATATTTTCTGGCACAAACTCTCAAATTTGATGACATTATGCCAAGATCAACAGGAGTTTTTAAAGTGCAACCATATGATCTTTATTGTCCATCTTTTCCGATCAGCTTACATGATCGAATTTGCAAAGTGTGTCACTTATACTTTGCCTCACAAACAATGTTGAAGAAACATACAGGATAACACAGAGCTCGGGCGCAGGAGAATGTAAAAAAGTAAAGTTCCCTTAGCCCTAAAGGGCCACCGGGGCAGATGAAGTGTAGAATTCATCTGTTTCTATAACCTAGGCATATGAAGGGATTGTGTGGTTTGCACAACGCCCAGCTGCCTTTTCTCCCCCATCATAAAGTCATCTACCCATTTAAAGCATGGTGGACTTGGGGACTTTCACCAGGACCTGAAAAAGTCCTAAGGTTTTCACTGAGATTCGAACCCAGGACCCTCCGGTCGACAGTCAAGCGCTCTACACCACTCAACCACCCGTCCCCTAGGAGAATGTGCCAACCCCAAATTTTCCAGAATCAACTCAGATAAAATGCATCCATCCTTTGAGAATCCCTGCTAGAAGGCAAAGAGAACTTATGGCAATTATTGGCAAAATGGAAAATGCACATTTAGAGGATGTTGAGGGGCTAGATGAGGATGAAGTTGATCAGTCTGCAACTATCCTTCCAGGAAACGATGATTGGGAAAGATTTATGTCAGTCGTAACTATGGATGAACACTTCACTTCACCATGGATGGATGATGTCTAGTGAATATTTTTTTAATTAAACATAATTCACTGGCCCACTATAAACATATTCAATATAGCACCAGAGCTGCTCACATAATTGTCAATCTAGTCCTTTTTTTAGTTGCAGTGTTTTGTTTCTATTTTTATTATTTAATCACTGGTTTTGCTAATCTACTTCTTATTCTGTGTCAATAGAATGCATAATCGGAAGATTATCTCAAAGTTGACATCACCCATTGTAAATGAATAGGTAGTAGATAAATGATGTTAATTATATAATTGTCAAGTCTAATTTTTGCAATTTTTTTTTCAAATTCAATTGATTGAGTTACTGTTTCAAAGAATAACTGAGACAACTGTTGACAATTAGTTAATCTACTGTTAAAGTCATTTAATAATCTGATAGTTCTTTTAATATTTATATTTTAAGGCAGTTTAATAGTAAAGTGCGATTTAAGTTTTGGATTAAATTTTAATAAGTTGTTAATTAAAAAAATTTCGAAAGTGTGACGTACTTTGGGGGTGAAGGGTCCCGAGATTTGTGACAGGGAAGGGGTGTAAAAAATTGTCAAAAATAGCATGACATACTTTATGGACGCCCTAATAAAACACATTTAACTTTCTAGCTTCTAAACACGTAAGCAAATCTATGGATGGGGTGTCTTTTACTTTAAAAAATATGTTCATGTTCAAAGTGTTGGTGGATTGTGGAAACCTTAATTTACAACTTTTTAACCTGATTAAAAAATGGACATTGCCATCTTCCCCCATTGCATAGAGATAGGTCATAATCATAGTTCCTTAAGTTTTGGTAAATTTTCAAAGTTAAAAAAATTAGTTGCTGTTTCTTTTCTTTACAACAACCTACTGCAGTGTTTTTCAAAGTGTGGTACAGATACCCCGAAAAGTTTGGCGGGGGTACACGCTGCAATGGGCTAACATTAGGAAAACATGTACGGCTAAAGTTAAAAAATGAAATGAGAGGTAACCATGACTGTAGTAAAAACATTAATGGGTTCTCATTATTACAATAATAAATAAAGGGGGTACGTGTTAAAAAATTGGGAAATGCTGATCTAAGGATTACATTAATAAAAAAAAAAGTGTCAGTGAGTAGGATTTGAACCCAGGCTGACAGCTTTTTGCTGAATGCTGCTATTCTTATTCTCTGAGAATTTACAATCATTACAATTGTATTTGACAATTTAAGTGTGAATATTTTATAATTACTTTTGAATATTTAAGATTTTCATATTTAAAACCATAGCAGCTATTTTTAAACTTAGATTTTTAAAAAACATGTATCAAATTGAGACATAGGCAAGAACCCATGATTAGTAGGAAACATGATTATTCTTGATTCTTACTTTCGATCTAAAGCAGACAGATGGAATTGAGATGAAAAATATGTTAGATGTAGATATAAAAAAAATTTCGTCATTATTATTATGGTAAAAGACAATACTGCAAGAACTATCCCCAGTATTGACTTTTTTATGAGCTAGAGCTGACATACATTTGTTCTTTGTTTTTTTAAATACAACAGTGTCAATAGTAATTTTAGAATTCCCAGTGGCTATGACCAAATTGAACTATCTTTCTGGTTCATTTGTTTACTTTGAGTGCTTCCTTTTGTATGTCTCTTGAAACTCTCCTCTGGCAGATACCAAATTTGTCTCAATTTTTAATTTGATTGTATGTTAATAAATTTTTAAAGAAAAAATACATTTTTTCAATTGGTTTGGCTTCATGTTTCACTTTTAATAATTAATATCATTACAGTTACTTAGTGTTGAAAAAACCTTATCACGAAAAAATCAATATATTTAGCCTTGTTTTCTATCATAATTAATTATCTTGTCTGTTTAAATATTTTTTTGATTTAAGCTGATTTAATTAGTTTATTAAAAATGTTTTACTTTTTTAAATTGTATACTATGTAAAAAGTATTGATCTTGTTTTTGTTTGTATTTTAATATAACCTTAAAAGTGGTGTACATATCATGACTGACAAGTCCTTTTTTTTTTTTTTCAAATATTTTCTTATACTTTATACTGTTAAATGAATTTCACTTGCTTTTTTTTTTGATAAAATGTATATGAAATATTAAAAATAATGCACAAGAATGAAAACTAACAAACATACTTTAAAACGCAGCGCATTTATGAACTCATGCAAAACTTGAGCTGCCATAATTTCTTTTTGCAGTTTCACTCCTTTTATAAGGATTATCAATAAATTAATTTGCTTTGGGTTTCACAACTATTTTATTAACTGGCACAAATGTTTTAAAAGTCATCCATAGTTTTGTCTCTGTCAGTGAGTAAACTAGTTTTTGGAAGCTATAAAGTTAAATGTTTTAGGATCTGAACAAAAAATGTAAAATATCACAGAAAAAAACCCATTAATTTTTAATATACTGCGAGACAGACTTGTAAAAGAAACCATTATCACCAGAAAAGTTGATTTGTTTTTCATGATGAGATCATTAGTTTTTAATGTATTGCTAAGCAGATATTTTTTGTAACACTGTTAATAATTGCCTAATTGAAATCTATTGGGTTATTTATCAGACGCATTTTCCGTTATTTTCAGACTAGTAAAATGAATTTAAAATGAAGGTTGATCGATCCAAATTAAAGAAATCCTCTTCTGAGGTGGTAAGTGGCTGTTTTTATAATTATGCTTATACTGTGGTTATATAAAGCTCTGGTTGTTCATTCAAAAATTTATTAATAATTTTTTGTAATATCTTAACCATTTATCCATATTATGCTGTAATTTAATCATCATAATAAATGTTATTTTTATTATCTGACAAATTTTAACATTCCCATTTAAGTCAATATTTTAAGCATTTTCAGTCACTTTTAGTTTCAAATATTATTGAGGAAACGTTTGCCATTGTAGACCTAACAAAATAATACTAATATACCTTATCAAAATAAAGAAATGGTTGTTAAGTTAAAGTAAAGTTCTTTTAGCCAAGTTTCACCTGAAAAAAATTCCCATGGCTCTTACTGAGGATCAAACCTAGAACTCGACAGTCAAGTGCTATACAACGCTTGACCATCTGAGAATTTATGTTTTAAAAAAGGCTTACCGTATTTTTCGCCGTATAAGATGCTCCGGCATATAAGACGCACCCAATTTTAAAGGAGGAAAATCTAGAAAAAAAAGATTCTGAACCAAATACTTGCAGCATGAAAAAAAAACAACAACATTTTTTTTTTTTCCCCGTCCCTATCCCTTTCTTCACCGTCCGTTCAATTACACATTCACTTGGTGTGCGATTTTTATTTATAGTGAAGGCGATCCCATACCGTGAATACTTTAATATAGTAAAATACTAAAATAATTAATTACAATTAAACTACGCATTGAGATTGTATTAATAATGTTAATAATGTCACAGAAACATTTTAACTAACGTATTTCGGTTTATTAAAGTGCACCTTTAATTTTAATCTTCCGAATACATAAAACGATAGGTAAATAGAAATGACTATTGATTTCATCATGTTTACAATTGGAGTTTCCGGGAGTTACCCCTCTTTTAAAAGTGTATGATAGCATGTAAAATGTGTATTTGCAGTATAAGACGCACCAACTTTTCCCCCCCAGTTTTGGGGAAGAAAAAGTGCGTCTTATACGACGAAAAATATGGTATACATTGTCATAAATTTTCAGTCTATTAAATCCACCAGAAAGCTTTCCCATTTATATGTAACTTTAATGTATATCTAAAACTGGAAAACCAAACAAAAACTATTATTCTAATAAGTTTCAATAATTTCTTCAATCCCTTGAATGTTTAGCCTGCTGATTGCAAAGTTCTAATAGATAAACTGAAAAGCTTATCTGCAGATGACTTGTATAAAGAACTCAAAGATATCAAATCCTGGACATTTGGGAAGGTAATTTTTTTTTAAAAACTTGAATTTCTTCTTTATTGTGTGTGGCAGGCTTGCGGAGCCGCAATATTTTTTTTCGGCTCCGGCTCCCACAAATTTGACGGCTCCGGCTCCCTATTAAGATAGTATCACACGAGACAAAATTTTTTGTAATTGGTCCACGCTAACATGCCGCTGATAAAAAGTTATGCAAATTTTGCAGTGTTCACCCCCATAGTCAGGAACTTGAAAAATATACACCTTATTTAAAATATTTTATAGACTTCAGTATTTATATATATTATTTATAAATTCGAAGTGACTATTCGGACCCGGGCAGACCCATAGCCAGGATTATTTTCGGGGGGGGGGAAGAAATTTTTTCAGCGGGGGGGGGGTGCCGAAGAACTGATCCTGGGGTCAAGGGGCGGATCAAGACAACTTTGACCGGGAGAGGGTGAAACTATTTTCATTGTTGAAAATTGGTCTTTGAACAAAAAATATTTCGATAATTTAATGATGTATTCCCTATACTTGCGATAACCGGGGGGGAGGAAATGGCCCCTCTCGGCCCCTCCCCTAATTCTGCCCCTGGTCGGGTAGAAGAAATGTTCGGGGGGGGGGCGAAGATGGAGGTGCGAAGCGCCGAAAACTTGCGAACGGAAAGGATGGGTTTTGGAAGGGGACCCCAAGAATTTTTTTGCAGTTCCTTATCTGGAATGTTGATTTTAGTACCGATGGTATAGCTATTAATTAGAAATATATAATTTTTACTACGTTTCAATAATGCATGTCATGTTGCAGTTTTGTTAAAAATAATTTAAACAGTAAAGAGTTTTAATGATAAAAATTTATTGAGGCTGAGCAATTTCTGATTCCTGTTATAAATATATTGACTAGTGTTGTTTTAGTCCCAGGTCATATTTTAGTTTCAGTTTTTATTTCGTTTTTTCTGTAATAATTTTAGTTTTCGTCTAGTTTTAGTCTTGCTTCTAATTTTAGTTATAGTTTTAGTTCTCGTTGACGAAAAGTCAACATTTTCGTCAACGAAGGTTTTAGTTTTAGTTTTTGTCAACGAAAACAACACTAATATTGACCAATAGTTCAGCTACACAATTGTTACATAATAGATACCTGATTTATATTATTATACTGTTGGTTTAACGTACAACAACAAATTGACCAACAACAAATTTACCAGTCGCAATTATTCAATTTAAAATAAAATTAATTCTGCTAAAAAGTAAATTTGCAAATTAAATAACATCACTCAGAAATCACGGAGTTTGTACCCTATTGTTTTATTATACATATGTATAAAAGTGAAGTCAGAAGTCAATATTATTTTATTAACTTATTTAAGTTGCTAGTTGTCCTCAGAAGATATCAGTATATAAAACTATTACAAGGTTGCGAACAGGCCCAACGACAGAAATTTCGGGTCCCTGGGCTGTGGTGATACGGGCCCCCGTGCTGATATTAATATTTTCAAAAGTTGATTGGCCAGCTCAGTCCGGGCCCCTAAAACAAAATTGACCAAAATGATTGATGTTTTATAGCCGTTATTATTAAAATTTTGTCAAAAAGCTCAAATCATGCACGGGGGGGGGGCTCAGGTCATTAAAAGGGGGCTCAGCCCTCCAAGCCCCCCTGTGGCTACGGGCCTGGACCCGGGTACCAATAAACTCCGATTTTTATTCGGACCCCGTCCCAATAAAGTCTGATTGTTATTCGGACCCGTGGCAAATATGCACTTAGCTTAGCTATACATAAACTTTATTATTGTTTTTTTTGTTTATTTTTTTATAATTGTTTTAATTGTTTGATTTAATCGTTACTCAGTGTCTAGGGTTCCACTAAGCGGACTCTGTATTATTATTTTTTCGGGTTCCGTCTAATAAAGTTTAAATATAGCTAAGCTTAGTGCATATTTGCCACGGGTCCGAATAACAATCGGATTTTATTGGGACCCAGGTCCGAATAGCCACAGCCTTATAAATTTATCTACTCTATTTGAGATATTCTGTTTATAATAGAATTGTTAAGTACAGAAAGCGACCATTTTGTTTTTAATCTTTTACAAATTCGCGGTCAAATAATACACATAATGACGCGTTCTATTTGTCGTTGTAGTAACAATTTATTTTGAAATGCTTGATACAATTATTTTATGAAATAAAACTGTTTTAACTTTATATATATAACAAAATAACATGCCATTGAAAAAATTTCGGAGGGTAAACAAGATTTAAAACGAACACAAAACGATTCCCCATTAAAAATTTCTTGTGGTGATGTGCGTGTTACTGTTGTGGCGTTCGTAAAACATTTCAAATTGTAGGAGGCAAACAATCAAACATATTTGCAATTTTAAAGCTAAAAAAAAAATTCTGCTGTAAAAAACAAACATTTGGGAGCCGTGGAGCTGCCAGATTTTTTCGACTCCGGCTCAGCAAAAAGTGGCGGCTCCCGGCTCCGCAAGCCTGGTGTGTGGTGCATATGCTGCACCAGACAGACAAAATGTACTAATTTATCTATTATTCACTCTGTGTTGTGCATACATAGCTACATTAGATAGTAAAGCAAACTATCAAGCCTATAATGCTATTGAATAAAACAAAATACATTGTTAGATTCAATATACTTGATTAAAAGAAAAAAACTTGTATTTAACAGCTGAACAATAATTTTAATTTTTTTTTCCTGATGTTTTTAAATTTATTTCAGTGTGAACTGTATCATTGGGCAGATATTTTGGATGTATTTGATGGCATTCTTGAAAAATCTTGTGCTAAAGAGAATGACAAAAAATGGACACTTTATTGTGACTTGCCTGGGAGTGAGCAGGTAGTAATAAAATACAGTAGATTTGTTTTTACTATATCAAGAATTGAAATTTTTTACTGATGTTTTTTTTCTTTTATTGTAGCTTAAGAGGCTGCTGCTGGAAATATTACGGTTTACTGCACTGTTGATAGAACATAGTTTCTCAAGACATTTGTATAACTCTATGGACCATTTAACAACTCTTTTAACATCATGTGATATGAGTACTGTTCTCTATGTGCTAAATTTGCTCTATGTCTTCAGGTATAAATTTAGAACAGTTAAGAACTCTTTTTTTTTTACTGTGAACTAATTTGTCATGCAAATCTTACTCTAGATAATGTCCTTACCCTTACACTAAGATAATATCATTAAGATGGAAAATGACGTTATTAATATTTGTGGTAATTAATGCACATGATTCTTTATCATCAGCAAACGGTCAAACTTTATTTCACGGATGAGTCTTGAAAAAAAACAAGGCTTGGTACTTCGTCTCATTCACTTGGCTGAGGTATTTACACTGAATCTAAACTTAAAAAAAATTAATTTTAGCAGGCTTATGTGCAGAGAAACTGTAATATAATACAAAATCTTATTAGAAATTCTCTTAAAATTGGTATGTAATGCATAAATATATTTTAAATGTATTTAGATTTATATCTTCAATTTTTTCATGTAGCACATTGCCTTAGATCCACATTCCGGGTGTTTAACTGATTGTACTTGGCCATCTAGCTCTAGTGGTCATTAAATCCATCACCCAAACATCCTTTTGGCTGTTCATGGAATGTGCTTGAGTCATAAGTGTGCAAGATTATTCTACCTCTGTTTTTCAGGCTAATTGCAAAGTTTCTGTACTTTGAAACCTGTTGGCAGGGACAAAACTTAATACATGTATTGACACTAATTTTATTTTTTTCACTGTTTGAAATTGAAATGAGTATAACCAATAAATTGTCTAATTTATAGGTGTATAATCCAACATTCTTTTTAAGTATTTGATTAAAAAGAATAATTATTTTAGAGGAAAAATGCTCAAGGGCTTAAATCTTGAGGTTATGAAATCTTTTACAACAAATTAATACTATTGTCCATTTTCTTTTTTCCATGCACAAGCGTTACAAAATCAGTATTGAAAAATAATTATTACATATTTCAGAGCTGGGGTGGGAAAGAAAATGGTTTTGGGCTTGCTGAATGTTGCCAAGATCTTCCAGCTGGGGTAAGATTGATTTTATAATAAATATTTATTAATAATTTTTTTTTTTGTGATTTAATTATCGTTTCTGATTATTTTTACCTAAGTGCACATGCTTTTAATGAGCAACAATAGAAAACTTTTTAGTTTATGATATACAACAAATTGATTATTGTAAAATAAATTTAACTTTTAATTATATAAAAATTCTATACAAAAATTAGTTATTGAACTAATTGTTTTGTTCGAGCACATTACCTTAGATCCACATTCCGGGTGTTTAAGTGATAGTTCTTGGCCAGTTAGCTCTAGTGGTCATGCCATCCATCACCCAAACATCCTTTTGGCTGTTCATGGAATGTGCTTGAGTCATAAGTGTGCAAGATTATTCTACCTCTGTTTTTCAGGGTTATTTACAAAGTTCTGTACTTTTAAACCTGACGACAGGGACAATACTTATTTTAAATGATATTTATTAATTCGTTTGCAATTTAATTTCAAAATATACATGTTTAATAAGATTTTAATCTTTTGCATCTAGTTAAGAAACCACATTTGCTTTTAGGTTTTTATGTAACTTGCTAAAACAAGATTTCAAGTGGTTTTTTTTTATTACATTAAAATTTCGCTTAAATGAAATTGTGGAGACCTCATCGCTTGGTTCATGACTCAGTTATGCGCTACATAGATATATTTTATTTTACTAGGAGACCGTTTAAGAAATTTAGTCAGTCCAATCTATTTTCCATTGTATCGATGCAAATATCTTGTATTTTACCCAAGGTATAAAAAGCATCATAACAAGTAAAAATCTTTTAAGGTCATTTTCTCTTTTCATTTTGTTACCAGAAATAGAATGTTATTATAAACAATGACCTTATCACAGAATATAAATTATACAGAATGGGCATCGACAATTTAAATTGATTTTTTCCAAAATCCACATTTGTGTAATATTCTGTTGTGTGTCAATGTTTAGGTGCTACACTATTAAAAAGGAAAATAACACAATTGGTGGGATTTTTTTAGTTGCTGACAGATTCTTTCAATGCCCTATCTTTATAATGTATATTCTGTGGGTCTTACTCAATTTTATTTGCACATTTGTTGGAATTGAAAATGGTGTAGTTTAAAAAAAACATGGCAGCAAGAATAAAAAATGAATATTTTAAAACAATTTGAATTTAAATTATATTAAGACAAAAAATTATACGTTTCAGAAAATAAACGCTGAAATTTAGAAAATCTTAATGACTTTTTGATAATATGTAATTGGGAAGGGGGAATAAAATGTCCTAATACTGAAGATATAATTTTTCTGGTGTTTGTAATAGGCATTTCACTGTACATGATTTTTTTCTTCTGAATCCATTAATTGAATAACCTTTTACCAACTTTTGAAAGACTTTCAATAAAATTTTGCTATAAAGTAAAAAAAAAATAAAAAGGATGTCTTTTTTTTTCTTAGAATTTTCCATCTAGTGCTACAACATTGCATTTTGAGTTCTACATTGAGGCTAAAGAAGACAAATGCAATAAAAGATTTTCACATGTAAGTTTTTATTTACCCATGGTTTTTTTCCCAGCAGTAATTTATTTGATTAATAAATATTTTACGTGCATGTTTTATTTTCATTTTCATAAATTAGTTGTACATCCTCAGTAATTGTTATATTTCCATAAATACTTATAAACTATCGCTGCAATTAATATCATGACAATGAAATTTTTGCAACAAAACCTTTTATTTTGATATTATTTATCTATTGCATTTCTGTAGGCCTTATCTTTTTTTTCGTTTTCCATCCTTCTATAAGTAGAATCTGTGTGTTTAAATTTCTTCTCATTAATTTTGTGTTTGTTTAAATCTATCCCTTGTACAAATGCTGCTAGCACTGAGACCGCAAATAAATTATTATATTGCTATTCCTAGGGTTCAGCTACAGTTATTCAAAGCATTCATATGGAAAATGTTGACAGGACTGGCAAGATGCCCTCACAGATAATGGAGGACATTTTAGATGCCTATGATGTACCACAAGATAAGCAGGTGAAATATTTATTATGAATGCTTTAACTTATACCGTGGTTCCCAAACTTTATTGGACCCCTTTTTATAGTAAAAACTTGCCCATTGACCAAATAGTGAAAAAGCCATAGAAATGCATGGTATAAAAGTACACCACCTAGTGAAAAAGCTACATAAATACATAGTATAAAAATTATAAATAAAAAAAAACATTTTGTTGAAGTATTTTTTGAAATCATAATTATTGTTAAAAAAAATTAATAAAAATAATGACTTGGATGAATTTGATGAGATGTTATGAGTGTATTTATTTCCGGTTCATTGATTGTGAGTAGCTTGATGTGATATTATGAGTGTATTTTTTTTTTTGTGATGAGGCTCATAACAGCTCTGAATCGACCTTCTACCAAATAGGAACATGGAAAAACAGTCAACAACTTCTGTACAATATCACATAATGCAGGATATAAAATTGGGATCTGTTTTTATCAACATAATTTGTGGTATCCTTGTTCATACATTGGTTAAGTTCCTTAGTTGTCGATATTTCAAAAAGCTGCTCCTATATTAGTACGGATTCATCTGTGTTCGAGATCTGAGTTTGTCCACGCACGAAAGGGTTCAACACCCAGTTGGGATTATCCATGTGAAGTATGTCTTCAAATCTTTGGTTCAGGTCTCCATGAAGAGCCGTTGAGGTAGGCCGCGTTGCTAAAAATAGAGTTTGTATTGGTAAAAATTCAATTTTTAAAAAAATAGTATATACAGTGGGTATTCGGTTAACGAACTGTTCGGACAGCGAACAAATCGGACAACGAACACTTTCAGGAAAGATTTTTATGTTCGGACAACGAACAAAATTCGGATAACGAACAAAAACTAATTCTAACGAAAACGTCTCGGCTCTAGGAACACCCGACATCAGTCCTCAATTTGTCCTGAAAATGGATGTGCGCGTGCGCTGACACGTCATCATTCATACTATGTAGCAGTGAGGCAATAGTGTACCATACATGTGTAGTTGGTTTATGTCCTTGTGGTTTTCGTATGTGCTTCTCTAAATGCCTTATTAAAAACCCCTGAAAATTCAACAATATTATGGGACCTGAAAAGAGTGGAGTGTCAGGAACTGTGCTCACCTTAAAGAGATTATAACTAACGCAGAGAGTGGGCAAATAATGACTGATGTTACCAGACAGTACGCCTTGAACAGGTCTACTGTAGGCACAATCCTAGCTAAAAAAGATATCATCAAGAAGACTTAAACTGCTAAAGGAGTAACGAAAGTTACATCTGAGAAGCAAAAAAAAAAATGTCATCCATGATAAAATCGAGAGTTTGCTTTTAGTTTGGATAAATGAACGGGAGGTGAAAAGAGATGTAACTAGAATGGCCATCATTCAAGAGAAGGCTGGAGAAATTTTTGAGAAATTGAAAGAACAAACTCCAGGCTCGTCCTCCGAAAATCTAGAATTCAAGGCTACCACTGGCTGGTTGACAAAATTTAAAAGGAGATCTGGCATTAAACAAGCTGACGTCAATAGGGTTGCTGATCTCCACAACGACATCACTGTCAATCATTTCCTGAAAGTCCTGAATGAGAGAAAAACAACCGACATTGGACATGTTCTTTAACGCCCAAATAAAAGGAAAAGAACTGATTAATAAGCAAGACTATATGTATGTATCATATTTGTAATAAATAAACTTACTAAGAAATTATTCTTGTACATGACAATTTTTAGAGCATTTTCGAAAAAAAAATGCTCTATTGTCCCCGTTTTGTCTGTCTGTCTGTCATCACCCTAGATCTCAACAACCATAAGTCCTAGACTCATGATGTATATATCATTTTGTAGGTCTTGGCCTGCCATGTGTGCAGCAAAAGTTCATTTCGCGATTTGACCTCTGAGGGCCGTAAAAGGGGGCTTAGTACCGTTTTTTACTATATAAGCTATATTAATAAAGGAGCGCCCATTCTCAGCAACTATAAGTCCTAGACCCATGATGTATATATCATTTTGTAGGTCTTGGCCTGCCATGTGTACATCAAAAGTTCATTTTGCGAAAGGACCTCTGAGGGCCGGGCTTCAGGGCTCCTAAGGGGCTTATATATTATATATACACCTTGTACGTTCAATAACCCATTCATTTGGTGCGAAATACTGCAGCACGTAGTTTCACCAAGATTTATTAAGAAACTCATCAAATGAAATAGTAAGCTTGTGTTCTGAGTTTAATTGAAAGTATCAGAGCTATGCAACAATTGACGGAGTTTTCGGACGATTAGATGACTATAATTTCGAATGTTTTCAATTGTGAGTCCTATTTCAGTAACCACAAACCACTTGTAGTTAGATTTAAGAGAAAATAATTTTGTTTTCAAATATAAGAAAACGTCTTTTTAATATCTTTTTTTAGATATATGCATTACACAATTGAATTTATAAACATTTACAAAATTTATAAATATTTACTGAAAGATAGCATACGTACTGATACATAATACGAAAATGCTCTAACAAGTCCTGTGTCCAGAATGGAACAGGCTTAATTGCTTGTTTTTATTTAATTTCTAGGATCTCCAGAACGAATTAATCGAATTTCCATTAACATATATGGGAAATCGATGATCGGTTAACGAACGATTCGGATAGCGAACATAATTGTGGAACGGATTAAGTTCTAACCGAATATCCACTGTATATCTTAGTAATCGTTTTGTTAAGTCAGAAATTATTAATATTAGGGGTGGGGGTACGTGTTTTTTTCTTGTGATGATAAAAAATTGGCTTAATTCTACTTATATTACAAAAATTACTGGCTGTACGAAATCAAGTCTTTCTAAGGATACCATTTTGGTTTTGTGGGTGTTTTTGAATTTTTTTTGCTTTTTTCTCAAATTGCAATTTTGCAAATTTTATTGTACATTTTTTGAAATTCCTTGAAATCTACTGAAGATAGGAGCTTAAGATTTTGCAGGCTTGTTTTAACATGTAATGTTTACAATTCCTCAATTTTGCTTTGTAAAATATTGATTTGAATTTTTTAAATGTCTTTTTGTAAACTCCACCCCCCCTAAAAAAGCATATGTACCTAAGTAAAAATTTTGTTGTCAATGAATGACACAATGCACTGAAAATACATTTGGTGCTGCTTGTTTTCAGTATGCCAGAAAGCCTCAGTATCTTCCTACCATTGCCAGGGCACTGTCAGTAGCAACAGAAATGGTATTAGTAAAGGGTATAGCTTAAACATAAAACAATCTTTTAATTCAGTAAATAGCGTTTCACCTTTATAGCAAAATTTGTCTTCTTTTGCAAATCTTATAGCTAAATGTTAGCTTCGTTTCCAGAAATGGTATTAGTAAGGGGTATAGCTTAAACATAGAACAATCTTTTAATTCAGTAAATAACGTTTCACCTTTATAGCAAAATTTGTCTTCTTTTGCAAATCTTAAGCTAAATGTTAGCTTTGTTTCCTGGTAAAGAGGACTTATCAAGCTGTATAGAAAATCCAGATGTTTTTTATGGACTGAGCCATTTCGTTAATCCTTCTTTTTACTGTATTATTACTCAGTGGAATTCTTTTTATAATGTCGAAAGCTGGTTTTTGCAAAACTGCATATTACGTCACACTGGTAAAAAAGTTCTTCACCAAGAGTATGTGGCTTTCCGGACATAGCAATCAATAAATGTTATAAGAAGCATGCAGACCATCATCATCTCGCTTAGATGTTGTCCCCATGAGTTGTTGCAGTGACAGTATCTTCAAATATTTTTCTCTGACTGTTTGAAAAAAATGTTAAATCCTTATCTTTATTCCATGAAACAAACATGTTTTCTGCCTACTTTCTCTCAAACCATGCCATGCTTGCTGTTAACTTAATTAGCTTGCGCTACTAGTTTATTTATTGTTTTCTTTTATTTTAATTTCCATATTAATAAAGATGGGTCATAATTTTACTTTTACATTAAACCTTGCGCGGAACCCCTGAAGCTGTTTAGGGACCACCAAATAAGTTTTAATTTTCCTCTGACCCCCTGAATGATACTGGGGACCCCTGGACATCCATAGGGACCACTTTGGGAACCACTGATCTAATATTTCATTTCTTGGAAAAAATAAATGTAATAACCCTGCATTAATCTTTTTTTCCCCCAAATTCTAGGTACTTCTTTTCACTCATGTTCGTCTAGCATGCTTATTTTCTAATTATGAAGCCCGTGTCCAATGTGTACAGGCAAGGCTGCAAGCAATATCAATTTTAGGTATTCAAAAATTTTTTTAAATATTTTTATATATATCTATAAATATATCATTATTTTCACCAATTTTAAAAGCATATCACTTTGAGATAAAAGTATAAAAAGTTTTTACAATTTCTCAATGATGTTTCAAGCACGTGTCTGAAAAAATATTTCTGGAGAGAAAATCTTCTGAGAGAAATCACACTTGTTTATTAAACTAGTTTACTGGATTTGAACATATTTTAAAAACAGATCTATTTAAAGAATATCTTAAGAGTAATCATTAAAATTAATTTCAGTTATTTTTTATAGCAATAAAATACTTAGGCTTAAACAGCAGGGATATGTGCTAGGTATTTATTTATCTTAAAATCCCTATAAACATGTAATATTTTCTGTTCAATTTTTATTTTTTTAAGAAAAATTTTGAATGCTTGTTTTAATTTTTAACAGTGTATTCAAGTGCAATACAAGATAACATGAATGTCATATTATACCCAGGATTGATTGAAGAGCTTGTGGATATTGTTGAAATTAAGGATTCTGCTTTAGTTGTAAGTTTTGATAGATCAAGGCCTAATATTTTATTGGATTTGCATTTTTTTTTCCAACATTTTGAAAGCATTCATGTACTGTTTCTTTATTAATGATTTCTAAAGTAACCATTTCCATTTTAATCAAGTAAACAGAATTATATTTTTAACTCTTACAATCCTAATTGATTAAAAAGCTTAGCTTCTATGAAGTATTTTAGGCCAGGCTGCTATGGCTATACACACATCATTTAGTAAGTTCCCTTAGCCCTAGGGGGCCATCAGGGAATAAATATTTATAATAATGCTGTATTAAAAGCGTTGTGTGGCTGAAACAATGCCCTAATGCTTTATTAATATATATATTTATGCAAGAAGCATTGCAGCATCACTAGCCTGATTAGAGAAGTGGGTATTTTTTAAATCATTCTATTATTATGATTTATTGCTGAGGAATGGTTTTGCTTAAACAGTGAAATGTCGCTATAACGAAATTGACAGGGACTCAAATTCGTTCGTAATACTGAAAATTTGTTACATTGAAATGGGGGGGGGGGGGTTCGACAATGTCATTTTCTGTTCTCAATATATATCAATGCAAATATATTGTGGCATTCTACTAATTTATCCAAAGATATTTAGCTAAAAATATGTTAAATTTTCTTTCCGTTTATTTCTTATTAATTTAGCTACTAATTTAGCTTTTAGCTTCCTACGGCAAACGGTCATTGAACTAAGGGGCGTAACTCATTTATTTTTGTAACAGTTATTCAACATGACTTCCTTCCCTTAATTTGTAAGACCCATGTGCAATGTGCCTATGACGGCTCTGTTACTCATATTGTTTCATCTATTATGCAATGAAATATTTTTTAAAAATACATATGTTTATTTTTTTTTAACGAGGATAAATTTTATTACAATTAGAAAAAAAGTATAGTTATATAAGGTCAAATCACTCTTTTATTCTCCACTTCCTGTATTATTAATTAAATACTGGTCTTAGCTCTTCCTCCTCCCCTTTACCACCTTGCTAAAACTCTCAACCCCCCCCCTTCGTTCGTTGTTACGTAATTGTGCCCCCACTATTCCATCCCATATTATTTCTCCACTAACTTCTCCTCTATCTCTACAACTGGTGTCTTGATGGCCCTATATCTATCGTCGGTCTGCCGGTCTCTTGGTCTCTCGTCGGTCTGTCGATATGTAGGTCTGTCAAAATCTCAGTTACATCTCATATTTATTAGGTGATGAGTTATCACGTGACTACAAAGCCCCAAGACTTTTAATTGGCTCCCCAAACCCTTTCTAACTCATCTACATATTAATGACCCTTTTTCCAGCCCAGTGATTGGTGCGGCTAAAAACTCTGGGCTAGTATTCCTTTGTCTGCCTAATTACATCTATCGTCACCTATCTCTGGGGTTTACCGACCTGTGATGACAGACTAATTTTTTCCCTAAACAAAGATCAACCGCTGTATTTCCAGTTATCAAAATATATAACTGTCCTGGACCCACGAACTTTCCATGTTGACTTATCCAACTAAACAGTGGTTCTATGGATCTATCTAAAGCTATTGTTACACTTACAAACTAATTTTTGTATTACATTTTTTTTATTAAATAGGACATCAAATCTGCTGCGCTGAGAACATTGACATCTGTGATACACATAGAAAGAAATCCAAGGTTTGTATTTTATTTCCAAACTGAACCTAAAATTATGTGATACTCGGTGTCTGGGTTTGTTATATTGTGTGTGTTTGGTTGGTTGTGGATGCGTTATGGCAGCGTTGTGGCCTCTGCTCTCTGGCTCTCAAAAATAACAAAAGTCCAACTAAGCTGGTTCAATATTTATTTTCTTGCACAATGAACATAAAATAATATATGTATTACTTCATCCTTTTCAACTTATTAACTCTTAAGTTATGTTTAACACATTACACATCACTGATTACACCAGATTGAAAATTTGTACTCCAGAAAAATATCTATCACATTATTATCAGAGCAAAAAAATACAATGTCTTTCTTCTACCAAAAAATGAATATCTTTCTTCCGGGTTTCAGAAATAAACCAGGATCTCCAGTCATTTAAAAACTGTACAAAAGTACTACCTTTACACTCGGTAATAAGAGAAAAACATAAATTTATTAAATTTCTAAATACTATTGTCTCTTTCTTTTTTAACATAGATATAACCAAATGTTCACTACAGACATTTTTTTTTCCCAACTCTTTTCTATTTTCCTGTTTAATTTTACATCATCAACCAGTTTTGGCCAGATCATGGTACTTTCTGCTAATTCATCATCATAATTGAGACTCATGTAATTCTAAAATTTATAAAGGAATGAATTTCGTTACAGATTTTTATTTGATAATATGAAAACTCCTGCAAGAGCGTTCCTTTTGTTTGTTCGAGCACATTACCTTAGATTCACATTCCGGGTGTTTAAGTGATAGTACTTGGCCAGTAAGCTCTAGTGTCATGTCATCCATCACCCAAACATCCTTTTGGCTGTTCATGGAATGTGCTTGAGTCATAAGTGTGCAAGATTATTCTACCTCTGTTTTTCAGGGTTATTTACAAAGTTCTGTACTTTGAAACCTGACGACAGGGACAATACTTGATGATATTTATTAATTTGTATAAAATGTAAATTCAAAAATATACTTAAACTTATTTCACTATTAGTTTTTTAGCCTCATATACTCACTAACCTAGAAAATAAACCATTTGCTTTATACAATTGGCTAACAATAACTTTTGAATGATGTATTATTTGAATATTACATTTACTTATGTTACTATATTGAAATTGTGGAGACCTCAGCTATTTGTCCATTAATGTGATTTTTTGTTACTCTGTTAAGTCATTTACAGGGTGTGTGTATGTATATTCTGTTTATATTTGCTGCAGAAGACTTAGTCATTCAGTTGGGTTCCATAAACTTTGTAACTGTCATAGGCCCTTTTTCTAGATTTGTAATGTTGACATTCTTTGACCTTTGGTAGCATGCATGTGCTTTGCACATTTAGATTAACCTTACAAGAAGTAGCTGTACAATTCAAATATTTATTTATATGTGAATCAATAAAATATTTAATCTCACCAAATCTCAAAGGCAATCTCTTACAATGGAATTAAAATCATTTAACTAGAATTACTTAGTAAATTACAACACCACTGCTGATTTATTTGAAGTAAGCTCACCCCAACTTTTCATAGTAAATTCAAGATTAAAATAATGGAATAATGAGGGTACAGATATATTATTATGAACTCATCTGATCAAATCGCTGATTAGGTAAACAAACATTGGTCGGAATAGTCTATCAAGAGTAATTTTATCCTAACAAAAAATGCGAGAAATGGGACATTAGAACTGTTAAAATGATCATATAATGTTCCAGCTAATAATTTGTATCTGAAAAAAAATTAAAAAATTTCATTTTCTAATTTTCTTACAATGTAATATTAAAAAAAACCTAGTTAGGTAAATAACTTATGGAGTATTAATGAAAAAAATGAATTTTTATAAATCTAGGGCTGCTGATTAAACTGCGTTAATTTGCGATTAACGCGTCGGAAAAAAATTTGTGATTAAAATTTTTAACGCAACACTTAAAATGCGTTAATTTGACTAAATGCGGAAAG